>LR880966.1:536537918-536551074 GCA_904067115.1 Aegilops sharonensis | reverse complement strand
GCTATATTTTTATTCACCACATGATATGTGTTTTGCTTGGAGCGTAATTTTATTTTATTTTGTTCTGCTTGCTGTTTGAATAAAATACCAAGATCTGAAATTCTTAAATGTTAGAGAGTTTTCACATACTTGCATAATTATTCAACGACTCATTGATCTTTACTTATATCTTTCGGAGTAGTTTGTCATTTGCTCTAGTGCTTCACTTATATTATTTTGAGAGTCTTTTAGAACAGCATGGTAATTTGCTTTGGTTACAAAATTAGTCCTAATATGATGGGCATCCAAGATGGGTATAATAAAAACTTTCATATAGAGTGCATTGAATACTATGAGAAGTTTGATACTTGATAATTGTTTTGAGGTATAAAGATGGTAATATTAGAGTCGTGCTAGTTGAGTAATTGTGAATTTGAGAAATACTTGTGTTGAGGTTTGCAAGTCCCATAGCATGCACGTATGGTAACCGTTGTGTGAAAAATTTGAAGCATGAGGTTTTCTTTGATTGCCTTCCTTATGAGTGGCGGTCAGGGACGAGCGATGGTCTTTTCCTACCAATCTATCCCCCTGGGAGCATGCCTGTAGTGCTTGGTTTTTGATGACTTGTAGATTTTTGAAATAAGTATGTGAGTTCTTTATGACTAGTGTTGAGTCCATGGATTATACGCACTCTCACCTTCCATCATTGATAGCCTCTTCGGTACCGTGCATTGCCCTTTCTCACCTTGAGAGTTGGTGCAAACTTCGTCGGTACATCCAACCCCCGTGATATGATACGCTCTATCACACATAAACCTCCTTATATCTTCCTCAAAACAGCCACCATACCTACCTATTATGGCATTTCCATAGCCATTCCGAGATATGTTGCCATGCAACTTTCCACCGTTCCGTTTATCATGACACGCTTCATCATTGTCATATTGCCTTGCATGATCATGTAGTTGACATCGTATTTGTGGCAAAGCCACCATGCATAATTTCATACATGTCACTCTTGTTTCATTGCCCATCCCGGTACACCGCCGGAGGCATTCATATAGAGCCATACTTTGTTCTAGTATCGAGTTGTAATCTTTGAGTTGTAAATAAATAGAAGTGTGATGATCATCATTAATAGAGCATTGTCCCGAAAAAAAAGAAAAAAATAATGGCAAAAAAAAAAGAAAGGCCAAATAAAAAAAGGGGGCCAAATAAAAAAAAGAGGCCAAAAAAATATATAAAAAGGGACAATGCTACTATCCCTTTTCCACACTTGTGCTTCAAAGTAGCACCATGATCTTCATGATAGAGAGTTCTTATATTGTCACTTTCTTATACTAGTGGGAATTTTTCATTATAGAACTTGGCTTGTATATTCCAACAATGGGCTTCCTCAAATGCCCTAGGACTTCGTGAGCAAGCAAGTTGGATGCACACCCACTTAGTTTCTTTTGTCGAGCTTTCATACATTTATAGCTCTAGTGCATCCGTTGCATGGCAATCCCTACTCCTTGCATTGACATCAATTGATGGGCATCTCCATAGCCCGTTGATTAGCCGTGTCGATGTGAGACTTTCTCCCTTTTTTGTCTTCTCCACACAACCTCCATCATCATATTCTTTTCCACCTATAGTGCTATGTCCATGGCTCGCGCTCATGTGTTGCGTGAAAGTTGAAAACGTTTGAGAGTACTAAAGTATGAAACAATTGCTTGGCTTGTCATCGGAGTTGTGCATGATGGGACCATTTTGTGTGATGAAAATGAAGCATGGCCAGACTATATGATTTTGTAGGGATGAGCTTTCTTTGGCTATGTTATTTTGAGAAGACATAATTGCTTGGTTAGTATGCTTGAAGTATTATTATTTTTATGTCAATATTAAACTTTTGTCTTGAATCTTATGGATCTGAATATTCTTGCCACAATAAACAAGACTACATTGATGGTTATGTTAGGTAGCATTCCACATCAAAAATTCTGTCTTTATCATTTACCTACTCAAGGACGAGCAGGAATTAAGCTTGGGGATGCTTGATACGTCTCCAACGTATCTATAATTTTTTTTTGTTCCATGCTATTATATTATCCATCTAGGATGTTTATATGCATTTATATGCTATTTTATATGATTTTTGGGACTAACCTATTAACCTAGAGCCCACTGCCAGTTTTTGTTTTTTCCTTGTTTTTGAGTATCGCAGAAAAGGAAAACCAAACGGAGTCCAATTGACCTGAAATTTCACAGAGATTGTTTTTGGACCAGAAGAAGCCCACGGAGTATCGGAGATGGGCTAGAAGAGTCCCGAGGCACCCACGAGGGTGGGGGCGCACCCTACCCCCTGGCGCTCCCCCCCTACCTCGTGGCTGCCTCGGAGACACCCCTGACTTTTTACCGACGCCGAAACCTCTTATATATACAGAAACCCCCAGAACATAACCTAGATCAGGAGTTCCGCAGCCGCAAGCCTCTGTAGCCACCAAAAACCAATCGGGACCCTGTTCTGGCACCCTGCCGGAGGGGGGACCCCTCACCGGTGGCCATCTTCATCATCCTGGCGCTCTCCATGACGAGGAGGGAGTAGTTCACCCTCGGGGCTGAGGTTATGTACCAGTAGCTATGTGTTTGATCTCTCTCTCTCTCTCTCTCTCTCTCTCTCTCTCTCTCTCTCTCTCTCATGTTCTTGATTTGGCACGATCTTGATGTATCGCGAGCTTTGCTATTATAGTTGGATCTTATTATGTTTCTCCCCCTCTACTCTCTTGTAATGGATTGAGTTTTCCCTTTGAAGTTATCTTATGGATTGAGTCTTTAAGGATTTGAGAACACTTGATGTATGTCTTGCATGTGCTTATCTGTGGTGACAATGGGATATTCACGTGATCTACTTGATGTATGTTTTGGTGATCAACTTGCGGGTTCAGTGACCTTGTGAACTTATGCATAGGGGTTGGCACACATTTTTGTCTTGACTCTCCGGTAGAAACTTTGGGGCACTCTTTGAAGTACTTTGTGTTGGTTTGAATAGATGAATCTGAGATTGTGTGATGCATATCGTATAATCATACCCACGGATACTTGAGGTGACATTGGAGTATCTAGGTGACATTAAGGTTTTGGTTGATTTGTGTTTTAAGGTGTTATTCTAGTACGAACTCTATGATAGATCAAACAGAAAAAGTAGCTTCGTGTTATTTTGTCGGTGTTCTGGGAATGGGGGTCCCCAGACTTGCCTGCCTGCGGCCCACGGCGTGGCTCTACAAGTGGGCCCGTACGGCCCATCTTCACCAACAAGCATTCAAGACCCTCGCGAGGGGCCAAGCCTTGCGAGGCGAACGACACAAGACCTCCTCAGGAGCGGCCTCACCAGGATGGCTCGCGAGGGGCAGAGAGATCAAGGCAAGGCAAACCTCACGAGGTTCTCGTGACGTGAGCCATGACGATCGAGACCAGGCGGGTGCCAGCGCGCACAGTGTCCTTGTTTCCTCTTTTGTGCTAAGGAAGCAAGCGCAGGCGCGCAGTACCGAGATGTCAAGCAACGGTTTCCATATTAGTGCAACGTGACCAAGACCAGCAGAACGGCAAGATGGAGGTCACCGTGGAGCCCAAGGCGGCGTCACCACCAGAGCCTTTGGCAGGCGAAGACTACTTTTGTCAGGATAAGATGTACTAGCTGTCTCCCTTCAAACTGGCCGTTGTGGAATCCCTTCTTGCTAAATATTTGGGAAGAGGACGAAGGCCTCTATAAATAGGACTAGCCACCACAGTAGGAGGCATCTGATCTTGAGTCAATCCTCACCCACACACAGAGCACAAGAACACCTCAACCTCAGGAGGCTGTTCTTCTCCTTGTAACTGTTCATCCTCAGCCCAAGAGGCAATCCACCACCACCACATTGGAGTAGGGTATTACACCACAACGGTGGCCCAAACCAGTATAAATCTTGTGTTCTTTGTGTTGCGAGTTCGTTGAGTTAGTCCTTGAGATCTTAGCAAAGCTAGGACGTGGATCGGTAGGGGGAGAACTTTGCGTGCACCCCAGAGTTCGAACCTTAAGGGTTTTGCGCGCCAGGTAGGGGTGCGCCGGAGCCTCTTCCCCATCAGCTGATCCACCGACGATCCGCGGTTCCGAAGTCCAGCGACCCGAGGTCTGACGCCGACCGCTGGGTAGCCTGGCCCGCCCGGATGTAGCCGCCTGCCCAGGAAGACCTCAATCCCGCGCTCCAGGTGGCATGGGCGCCACCTAACTCTGCTGGGCGCGGGCGTCGCAGCCAAGCGCCGTCCACCCTTACCCCACGACAAGCGTGAGCCGCTGCAAGGGCCGCAAGCCATGCCGCGGAAATGGCGCCACACACCCGGCGGGAGCAGGTGAACATGCGGGCTACACTCACAGTGGCGCGGGAGCTGCTGCCGTGCCGACTGATGGAGAGCGGCCGGGACGCACTGCTGGAACGTGTCGCCGAGCTACTGGACGCAGCGGCCATGGGAGCGCTGCCCTTCTGCTATCAGCTCACGCCTCAAGCGGCGGCTGGGTCCCACGACGTGCCTCGCCACGCCCGCGTGCCCCCGGGTGTGCCCGGGGGCCTCGTTGACATCAACACGATCCACGGTGAAGGGCGCCCTGTTGTGCCCGCATCACTCCAGATGGGTGCGGGCACGAGCGTTGCCGCATACGGACCTACCGGAGCACACCTCTGCCGTCCTCAGGACGGCGTGACAGGCCGGGCCACATGGAGCATGGGGCACTTCGGCGAGGTCGTTGGGGCAGCGGCCTCGGAGGCCTACGTGCCCCGCATGATGGACCAGGAGTACACGCCGGAGGACGACCCCGACTCGTTCCTCGGGCCAGGTTGGGAGGAGGACGCGTTAGGAGCTGAAGCCTTCCAGCAGCCGCCAGAGAGCCCCACCAACCGCACCGTCGACAACAGATACAGGATACCACTAATTCCTCAGGGGCAAGCTTACGCTAACCATGAGTCACAGGTGAACCAGGTCACAGCACCAGGCGATGTTTCCGGCACGGCGATGTCCGCCCCGTCAGGAGAGGCTCACTGGGGGCTGCGGGGAGGAGCCAGGAGCAAGGCCCCTCCCCACGTCGCATGGAGCAAGGCGTTACCCGGAGATAGGCCCTCTACCGGGGAGGCGCCGGCGAGCCCTACCCCGGAAGAGGACCCGTGGTCGCCGAGGGCGCCGCTGGCGTCCCCTTTGCCCCTTTGGTGGCGTCTTGGTTTCCAGTCACCCCCAACGGTGGCCGAGGGAGGCGCAAGGCGGGGCCCTCGTCTGGCGATATGAAGTAAGGTTCACGCCTGTGAAGATCGCCGCCCGTGGCACTCTCACGTAATAACGAGTGGGGTTGTACACGCCCCGGAGTCTCAGGAGTGTCGCCCTCGGGCCTCGGGGGCTCCCTCCCACATCCTAGTGGCAGCACTTTGCTCCGCGCTGGTGAGAAGACTCGAAGATAAGAAGACTAGACTAGGTGCCGGACGCGGCCATTTTCTTTGGATCCCTTTTCTGTAGCCTTGCCTTCTGGATTTGGATTTAAGTCGAAGTTGAATTTTCGTTGATGCGCGCGGGGGGTGCCTTTTCTCGTTCAAGCGATTTCTTGCTATCTGGTTCTTGCCTTATTCCGAAGCTCACACTCGCTGCCTCCCCCTCACGGGCCCCTCGCAAGTGGGGCTGGGCGCGGCACACGCACCACGCGCGCCGATCCTCATGAGGCCCTCTCGAGCGAATCAGCAAACCCTTTAGGAGCTCCGCGGGAACTCACGACCTCATGATCCGGTTCGGGGCCTGCCTCAGCTAAGGTAAGCCGCAGCAGCAAAACTTGCCACCAGACCCACGGATCCACAAAGGCGCACACTCGGCTTGGCATAGAAGAATAAAAACTGCGATTTGTTTACATGAGGGGCTCCCCCTCTCAAAATGCTCTTACAATCTTTAGGGGCCACGCCCAAGTTTTTGCATACAGGGTAAAACAGCAGGGGGAAATGGGATCAGCTAGATATGTCGCTCACCGCGTCTCCCAGGTCGTCTTCAGACGCACCGCTGGCGTCGTTGTCGCCGTCGTTGGCATCGCTGTCGCCGTCGCTGGCATCGCCTCCACCTTCGCCGGCCCCGGCATCACCGTCGTCAACCACGTCTCCTTCGTCTGCCGCGACTACCACTGCGTCGTCCTCAGAAGCGAAGGCCCTGACCAGCGCATCCATGTTGTCCTCCACCCACCGCGCCAGATCGCTCCGGATGGCCGCAGGCACGGGGGCACTGGCGGCATCGAAGTCGAAGTCGGGGAAGGTGTTCTGAAGATGGCTGAAGACGCGGGAGAACGCGCGCCCGAGCAGGTCCCGGCTCCTCTCTTCCACGAGCTGGCGAGCTCTATCGGATCGAGCTTCCAGATGCATCACCACGTCGGAGAAGAAGCGAAGATGGCTGGCGCAGTCGTCCGAATGGGGATGAGGGGCATTCTCGTCGCAGATATGGCCCAGCGTGGTGTTAGCCCTGTTCCCGAGAACCTGGAGCATGGGGACATGCTCGCGCTCCAATGTCCGCCGCTGAAGCACTTCCTCCCTGTTCTGCAGCGCAACGGCCTCGGCGTCATCAACCCGTTTCTGAAGAGAGAGCAGCTCGGCGCGGGCGGAGGGCAACTCCGCCTACATCGTGACCAGGGTGGTCGCTGTGGCCTCCTCGCACCTCTCTACCTCGGCTAGCCTGGGCCTAAGGGCAGCGGCCCTACCTGCAGCCTCCGTCTCCGCAGGCTGCAGATTTAGGTCATGCCTACCCTCAAGACCCGCGCAAACCTCGGCCACCTGGTGATCGAACTCCTCCTGAGCCCTGGCCTCGCGTGCACCAACAGCATCTTCCGCTTGGGCAACTTGACGCTCACTCGTCTCCAACCGCTCAAGCTCGAGGCTACGCTCCACGGCTTCTAGTGCCAACACCTCCTCGCGCCTCCGGACCTCTTCTTCTTCGGTGGGCGTCCCCCTCAGCGACACAAGGGCGGCTTTGCGTGCCTCCGCCTGCTGCTCCAGGGACGCACTCCAGGCCTGGAGCTCCCACGCGCGCTTCTTCGCAGCTTTGCGACGGCAGTCAGCCTCATGAGCCTCCTCCAAAGCTCGAGAGCAAGCCTCACGATAGACCTCGAGAGACGCCTCGGCCTTCATGTTGTCAAGATCGCGCTGATGGCGGCTAAGGTTGATATCCACCTTCAGCTTACGCTGTTCCTCCGCCAGCCGAAGACCCTCAGCCTTGAGGCACGCGTCGACGTCCGCGAGCTCACCGCCGAGCCGGTTCATCGCGCCCATCGCCTCTTGGAAGAGCTTGTGGCGAACGACGCTCCGTTCATGCTCAAACTCAAGCGCACGACCCATCTCGTCCTCCGCCACGAGGGCTGCGAGCGAGGCCTGAAGTGATGCACCCCCTCTCGGCAGGGGGCTGGGGCTGGCGCTGCCCCAGACACCAGCCAGTCCTCGCAAGGGGCCCGAACAAGACGGGGCGCGCTGCTTGAAGAGGAGACGAAGACCGAAGCCAACAAGCCACCGTCCATGACCAGAGTAGGGGTCCTGGGCACGCCAGCCAAGCTCCAAGCAAGGCCGCAAAGGAGGGGCGACGAGGCCGCGGGCTCAAGGCCCCACGGAGGCGAGCGCACCTCCCCAACCAACCCCGCACCAGGGGCGACGTGCTGGCCCGCGGCGCTCAAGGCCAACGGGGGTGTCGAGGAGAGAGGAGGCTGCTCCTCAGGAGATGTCGCGGCCTTGGCGGAAAGGACCCTGAAGGACCACCGTCAGAAAGGAAAGAGACACTCGGGAAACCACGAAGATGCAATACATACTCGTCAATGGCGATGTACTTCCTCCGCTTCAACGGCCCGAAGATGCCACCGCTGCCGCTCGGGGACCTCTCCCTCTTCCGGAGCTCCTCGAAGTCCATGCAGAGCCGACCAAAGCATTGGACATGACGCCCAGTGCGAGGTACGGCAGGAGAAGCGCTTGAAGGGAAAACCTTAGGGGCGCCAAGCTAAGGAGACCTGACGGGCGCCATGTCGCAGCGACCTGCCGAGGTCTCAGGAGCTTGGGCCTCAGGGGTCGCACGCTGCGTCACCCCCGCGGCTGCCGCCCTTGGACAAGAATCGCAGACTCCCGAGGGCGACGCCTCGGGAGCCCCAGGTGGCATCAACACCATGGTGCTGGGGCCACCGGCCTCGGACAGTGCTCGCCCCCCTACTTCCTCACTCGGGGCGAGACGGGCACCAGCAGCGAAGAGGGGAACCACGTTGACGGGGTTCTCGCAAGGCCCCACCAGGCTGTCTGGGCGCAGCTCCCACTTGTCAAAGGAAGGCATGTGCTCCACAAACTCCTCCTTGTTCGAGCAGCGGTACAACAGACTGCTCTTCCCAGGCATGTCGTCCGGCAACGGGACGCTCGCAAAGACCCCAAGCACCGTCTGTCGCGTCTCCAGAGGGAGCCCGGACTCCTGAAGCCTCATATGGTCCTTGCTTTTGATCAAGGCCCACATCGGCCGGGAATGGCGTTGAAGCGGGGCAACTCAGCGACGGACAAACTCCTTCACCACCATAGGTGCAGTCACACGGTCTTTCAGCCTCTTCAGCCTGAGCCAGACAGGGACAAGGCAGGGGCTCGTGAGCTTCTCGTGGCTCCAACCGGAGTTGGGAATGGCAGGCGCCAGCGAAGGGTGGAGCAGAGGGCTGAGCACTCCGACATCAACAAACACCCACCGTGTCCGAAACCCACTCGTGGATGGAGGAAGCTCGAAGTCGATCCCCGCGCCTGCCGTCGCAGCCACGGCATGGAAGCTCAGGCATCCCGAGCTCTTTCGGGGGCCAATCAGATGCAACGAGAAGAAGTGACAAAGAAGGGCCACGGAAGGGGCAATGCCCACCATGGCCTCACACACAAAGGTGAAGACGGCAAGAAGGGTCATGGATTGGGGATCAAGATGCAGCATGTGGATTTGATAGTGTTGCAACACTGCGTTGAAGAAGGCGGAGAATGGAGGGACCAAACCGGCCCAAAGGGCGTCGATGAAGAATGGGACCTTGGTGGCTGCCCGGTCAATACGAGCGCGAGACGCAGGCCAAGCCACCGTCTTACCCCACTCATTGAAGCTGGTGGTGAGCATGGGACGCACCTTTCCCATGGCCTCATCATTGAGCACTAGCGATCGGCCAACTGCAGGCTCGACGGCCGGAGGTGCGCTTGGCAAAGACAGAGGCTTCTTCCCCTTGTCTGCTTGTTTCGGTGCCATGATGATGTAATGGGCAGAGCTCGGATCAGATCGGAAGGAAGAGCGGAGTCCTGGGGAAGCGGCGGAATTGGGGGAGTACGAAGCAGGCAATGGAAGAATAATTGTGTAGGTTGCGGTGACCGCCTAGCCAGGCGGGTATCAAGGCAGCGTGGGGAAGTGGAGACGCCCACGTCCAATCAACTGCCACGCGTCGACCAAGGCCGCAGGCTATTGGGGCCTGCGGCGCTCCACACTTGACCCTTGGCTTCACCTCGAAGCCAAGCCCGAGCGCGCCTTTGGCCCGGGGGCTACTGTCGGCATTCTGGGAATGGGGCTCCCAGACTGGCTTGCCTTGTAACACCCCGGAAGTAACTTTCCATAATTGTAACTCCAACTCTTGCCATTTTCGGCATTGTGATATGATATTCCCTCCGTGGTTGGGTTTTTCTTCATTTTGCATTTTGTCCATGTCATGCTTTTTCATCATGTCATCATGTGCATCGCATTTGCATACGTGTTCGTCTCATGATTCCGAGCATTTTTCCCGTTGTCCGTTTTGCAATCCGGCACTCCTATCTCCCCCGGCGGCCCCTTTTACATTTTTCCGTGTGCGGGTACTAAACCTTCTCGGAATGGACCTAGGTTTGTCTAGTGGCCTTGGTATACCAACCGTAGACCACCGGTCAAGTTTCGGGTCATTTGGAGCTCGTTTGGTACTCCAACGGTTAACCGCACTCTCGCAAAGGCCTCTTTTAAGTTGCAGCCCAACACCCCTTCAAAACAGCCCAATAACCCATCTAAGCCACTTCCATGCTCTCCGTCGTTCGATCACGATCGTGTGGGCGAAAACTACACCTCATTTGGACTCTCCTAGCTCCCTCTATGCCTATTTAAGCAAACCCCCCTTTTCAATCCGGGTCTTCTTCCCCCGAAACCCTAGACGAATCCCCTCCCCGCGCCACCGGACGTGTCCGCCGCCGCCGGACGAAGCCGCCGCCGCGTCCGCGCCACTCAGAGGCCGCCACCTGTCCCGCGCCGCCGCCCCCGCGCCGCCGGCCCGCCGGGCCCAGGCGGGGCCCGCCCGGCACGCGCGCCCGCGCCCGGCCGCCCGCGACGCCGCCCCGCTCCCGCAGCGGAACTGCGCCGCCACCGGCCGGCCCGCCGCCGCCCGCCACCGGCCGGCCCGTCGCCGCCCTCGCCGGCCGGCGCCGCCGCCGCCCGACCCCCGGCTCCCCGCCGCGCCGGTCGCCGCCGTCGCCAACTCCGGCCCCGCCGCCACCGCGCCTCCCTGCGGCCGCCAACTCTGTAGATCCATTTTGCGCGTATAATATATCAAAATGTTCGTCTCGAAGAGTAGATCATTTCATCTCATTGCATCATTTTCATTTGATCTCATCTTGATGCCCGAAATGCTGTTGGAAGAGGGCTGTGTGATGTTAGTTTCTGTTTCTTAACAGAACTTGCACTTTTGTTATTTTTGCCATGATTGATGTGTGCACCCTATGAATTTGAGTCCTACATGTGTTTTGTAATATGCCATGCCATCTTTCCAGGGGTATATGCCATGTATTTTTGTGATCTATGTGGTGACTAGCATAAGCATGCAAAGTAGGTGTCCTGATGTTGCTGTTTTCAGCCCTGTTTAGCTGATATTTTGATGCCATGTTAACTTGATGATACCGAGAGATCTATGCATATTTTGAGATACTTCAGTAAGGATGTTTTGTTAAACATGTCTTGCTCTATCCATCCATGCCTTTGTTTGCAATTATGGAGTGCCATAGCTTGAGTCAATCGAGCTCTACTTTTGCTATCAAATGTTTCCTGGCAGATTGTCTACAGGTTATTCAATTTTTCCTAGGTTGTTGTGGTTGATCCATGTATGCTATGTTATTGTTCTTTCCATGTATGTCTTCTATGACATGTCTTCTTGATGTATGTATGCTTAGTTTATCATTTAAGGCTCTGTAGTGAGTGCATTGAGCTTGTAAACATGCCTACTTGTTATCAGTTTTTGACATGCCATGTTGTTGAATCTGTTAACGAAACTTTCGATATTGACATGGGTGTTACTATATTTTCTGATCCTTTTTGGCTTATGGTCAGTAAGGGACTTTTGTTCTATGCTTTGAGTAGATTCATGCCATGCCTTGTTTTGCTATTATAAGTTCCTGTAGCATGTAGTTTTCTTGCTCTGAACATTGCAACCTGATGCTGTATTTGCCATGTCCAGCCTGATATTTTGTGCACTTTTGCCATGCTTGTTTGAACCTGTTATGATGTGATTTAGCTGTAGCTCAGTGCTCATCTTTTGTCAAGCATCTTGTGTAGATCGCTGCCATGTGCTTTGTTGATACGTTTGGGTGCAGTAGCTTAATTTATTGTTGCTTGCTAAGTGGCATCATGCTGTTAATGGCAGATGCTCGAAATCACTTCTATCTTTGCTATGCTAGTTGCTCGCTCTTTTGCTATGCCTATGCTACGATGCCTACCACTTGCTATATCATGTCACCCATATTGCCATGTCAGCCCCTAACCATCCTTTTCCTAGCAAACCGTTGATTGGCTGTGTTACCGCTTTGCTCAGCCCCTCTTATAGCGTTGCTAGTTGCAGGTGAAGCTGAAGTTTGTTCCTTGTTGGAACATGGAGATGTTGTTCCTTTTTGGAACATGTTTACTTGTTGGGGATATAACAATATATATCTTCTATAATTAATACATCTATATATTTGGTAAAGGGTGGAAGGCTCGGCCTTATGCCTGGTGTTTTGTTCCACTCTTGCCACCCTAGTTTCCGTCATACCGGTGTTATGTTCCTTGATTTCGCGTTCCTTACACGGTTGGGTGATTTATGGGACCCCCTTGACAGTTCGCTTTGAATAAGACTCGTCCAGCAAGGCCCAACATTGGTTTTACCATTTGCCACCTAAGCCTTTTTCCCCCGGGTTTTCGCGAGCCCGAGGGTCATCTTTATTTTAACCCCCCCCCCCGGACCAGTGCTCCTTCGAGTGCCGGCCCGAACCGAGCAGCCTGCGGGGCCACCACGGGGAAACTCGAGGCTTGGTTTTACTCGTAGCTTGACTTATCCGGATGTGCCCTGAGAACGAGATATGTGCAGCTCCTATCGGGATTTGTCGGCACAATTGGGCGGCTTTGCTGGTCTTGTTTTATTGCTGTCGAAATGTCTTGTAGTCCGGGATTCCGAGATTGATCGGGTCTTCCCGGTAGAAGGAATATCCTTCGTTGACCGTGAGAGCTTATAATGGGCTAAGTTGGGACACCCCTGCAGGGTAATATCTTTCGAAAGTTGTGCCCGCGGTTATGAGGCAGATGGGAATTTGTTAATGTCCGGTTGTAGAAAACCCGAAGTTGACCTCAATTAAAATACACATCAACCGCGTGTGTAACCGTGATGGTCTCTTCTCGGCGGAGTCTGGGAAGTGAACACGGTGTTGGAGTTATGTCTGACGTAAGTAGTTCAGGATCACTTCTTGATCGCTATTAGCTTCACGACCGTGCTTTGCTCCTCTTCTCGCTCTCTTTTGCGATGTAGCCACCATATATGCTAGTCGCTTGCTGCAGCTCCACTTTACTACCCTGTCCTTCCTATAAGCTTAAATAGTCTTGATCTCGAGGGTGTGAGATTGTTGAGTCCCCGTGACTCACAGATTCTACCAAAACAGTTGCAGGTGCCGACGATGCCAGTGCAGGTGATGCAACCGAGCTCAAGTGGGAGTTCGACGAGGAACGTGGTCGTTACTATGTGTCTTTTCCTGATGATCAGTAGTGGTGCCCAGTTGGGACGATCGGGGATCTGTGTAGCATTTGGGGTATCTTCTTTTATTTTGGTTCCGTAGTCGGACCTTGAGTGTACTCTGAATGATGGATGTTTATTTATGTACTGTGTGAAGTGGCGACTGTAAGCCAACTATGTATC
>LR880966.1:536470782-536526025 GCA_904067115.1 Aegilops sharonensis | reverse complement strand
CGAGTGCTGGCCCGAACCAAGCAGCCTGCGGGGCCACCACGGGGAAACTCGAGGCTTGGTTTTACTCGTAGCTTGACTTATCCGGATGTGCCCTGAGAACGAGATATGCGCAGCTCCTATCGGGATTTGTCGGCACAATCGGGCGGCTTTGCTGGTCTTGTTTTATTGCTGTCGAAACGTCTTGTAGTCCGGGATTCCGAGATTGATCGTGTCTTCCCGGTAGAAGGAATATCCTTCGTTGACCGTGAGAGCTTATAATGGGCTAAGTTGGGACACCCCTGCAGGGTAATATCTTTCGAAAGTCGTGCCCGCGGTTATGAGGCAGATGGGAATTTGTTAATGTCCGGTTGTAGAAAACCCGAAGTTGACCTCAATTAAAATACACATCAACCGCGTGTGTAACCGTGATGGTCTCTTCTCGGCGGAGTCCGGGAAGTGAACACGGTGTTGGAGTTATGTCTGACGTAAGTAGTTCAGGATCACTTCTTGATCGCTATTAGCTTCACGACCATGCTTTGCTCCTCTTCTCGCTCTCTTTTGCGATGTAGCCACCATATATGCTAGTCGCTTGCTGCAGCTCCACTTTACTACCCTGTCCTTCCTATAAGCTTAAATAGTCTTGATCTCGCGGGTGTGAGATTGCTGAGTCCCCGTGACTCACAGATTCTACCAAAACAGTTGCAGGTGCCGACGATGCCAGTGCAGGTGATGCAACCGAGCTCAAGTGGGAGTTCGACGAGGAACGTGGTCGTTACTATGTGTCTTTTCCTGATGATCAGTAGTGGTGCCCAGTTGGGACGATCGGGGATCTGTGTAGCATTTGGGGTATCTTCTTTTATTTTGGTTCCGTAGTTGGACCTTGAGTGTACTCTGAATGATGGATGTTTATTTATGTACTGTGTGAAGTGGCGACTGTAAGCCAACTATGTATCTCTTTCCCTTATGTATTACATGGGTTGTGTGAAGATTACCTCACTTGCGAAATTGCTTTCAATGCGGTTATGCCTCTAAGTCGTGCCTCGACACGTGGGAGATATAGCCGCATCGAGGGCGTTACATTCCTGCGGCCCACAGCGTGGCTCTGCAAGTCGGCCTGTACGGCCTGATGAGGACATAGACCTGGGGTAGGGTAAAGAAGTCCAAGAGACAATAGGGAGGGCCCAACAAAGGTGTCGAGTGCAATCCACTCGACCTACCATTCACTCGGAGACCTCTCCTTCTTTAGGTCACTCGACCACTCAACCATTCAACCATGCAAAAGACCACTCGACGTACAGAAGACCTAAAGCCACTCTGCGCAGCAACGGTCGGGCGTTTACTCATAGACTTAATGATATTTATAACACTTTATTACGGACGTTACCTGTAACGCCATCACTTTATGTACATTGAACCTTGTGTAATGGAGGGGAGCTGGGGTCCTGGCACACTCTATATAAGCCACCCCCCTCCTCTGGGACAAGGGTTCGCACCCCCTGTAACACACACATGCATAATCCAGTCGACCGCCTCCGGGCACCGAGATGTAGGGCTATTACTTCCTCTGCGAAGGGCCTGAACTGGTAAAACTCGTGTGTACAACTTCACCATAGCTAGGATCTTGCCTCTACATACCTACCCCCCATTCCACTATCAGTCTTAGATCCATGAAAGTTGGCACCCACCATGGGGTGTCTTAGCGACTTGTTGAAGAAGTTGTGATTTTTCCGTTTCCCAATATCCTAGTTTCTGGCGGAGGATTGGCTGAGGGCCGCGAGATCCGTCTTGGTGCGCTCGTGTTCGTCGCCGGTGACTCCGCTTGGCCCCAAGAGGCTCCACTCGACGTCGAGGCGCTCCCCGTCCGTGAGGCAACGCACTTTCGCGCGTGTGTCCGCGGCGTCCTTCTTCAGCAGTCGTCGACTCAGTATCGGTCGGCTCCTATGACGTCCTCACTCCCCACTGTTCGCCGGTGCAAGTGTTCCGGTCGGTCGCAGCTCTAGAGGTGGGTGAGGCATGCGGTGGCCCGCCAATCGTCCACCCCGTGAGTCACGGCAAACGAGCCCGAGGAAACTCTCTACGGCCTGTTTGACTGGCTCCGTCGAGACTGCATCCGAGTGCGACAGCAGTGACCCCGCGGCGGAAGTCTTGATGGTCAACGGACCGCGCAGTCCTCCTGGCTTCCCTCGGGAGACGGTGGCGATGGCGGCGGCGATCCGTCGCGCGTCCACCAGGAGTACCGCCCCGAGCCTCTTTCTTCGCAGCAAAGGGAAGAGCTCCGCCACCGCAATATGGATGCACTTCACACTCCTATCGTTGGAGAACCTCCAGCACGCACTCGACGAGCGTGCTCGGCAGCGGATTCCTGAATCCAGTCGACGACAGCTTTTTCCGCCTCCAACTCAGGTATACCGAACTCCGATTCAGAATCTCAAATCTACAGCCTGAATAGCAAAGTCGATTCAGCCTTCCCAGTCATAAGCTGGCAGAGGTTTGATGTAGATCCGGGCTTTACTCCGGGCAGCGGGAGAGCAGAACACAGCAGTATCTCAGTCTCGGAATAGGATTCATAGCAGATCTGTGATGGCAGACATAGTTCAGTCAGCTCACAGCCCAAGATCGCCTCCAAGGTGTGAGGGACGTGGCGACCGATGAGATCAGTACAGAAACCGTGAGTAGTATGTTCACCGACTCAACCACGATGACCGTCGTCGAGTCCCACGCCTCCCCCGAGGAGTGGATCATATGTGCCTTGGCAGCACGATGACAGACGCCCTCACAGTGGCGGACGAAGAATTCCAGTCGACCCCAGAGAGTCGGGCTTTTATGTGAGATCTATTCTCGTCCAAGGTCTGGTTGACAGGAACAAAGCACACAGAGAAGGCCATGACAGGGATTATCCGACTGGCAGCAGAGTGCATGTTTCAGGTCCAGAGTGCTTTAGCAGAGCCATCAGGGCATCAGTGATTCCTCCCAACTTCAGGTGGGCGACTGGAGTTAGCAAGTTCACTGGTGATTCCAAGCCTGACACTTGGCTTGAGGACTATCGAGTGGCTGTTCAGATCGATGGCGGCAATGATGAAGTGGCCATGAAGCACCTTCCTCTGATGTTAGAGGGCTCGGCGAGAGCGTAGTTGAATCAGTTAGCACCTGGCAGCATATATAGTTGGGAGGAACTTGCCCGAGTGTTTGTTAGAACCTTTGAAGGTACATGCAAACGGCCAGCAGGGTTAACAAAGTTGCAATCCTGTGTGCAGAAACCAAATGAAACCTTGAGGGATTATATCCAGAGATGGATCACATTGCACCACACAGTGGAGAATGTGTCAGATCACCAAGCAGTTTGTGCCTTCAAGGAAGGTGTCAAGTATCGAGAATTGAACCTGAAGTTCGGTCCCACTGGAGATATGTCTCTGAGTCGGATGATGGAGATTGCCACCAAGTATGCTAATGGTGAAGAGGAAGACTAACTCCAGAGTGGCAAGCACAAAACAATCGCCCAAGAAACCAGAGGAGGGAATTCCAATCGGAAGCAGAAACGCAAGGCTGAACCAGCAACTCCTGGTGAAACTTTAGTTGTGTCTCAAGGAAAGTTCAAGGGGAAGCCCAAAGGGCCGTGGAACCCCAAGAAAGTGAAAGATCAAGATGGAAATAATGTTTTGGATTTACCATGCCACATTCACACCAAAAAAGATGAAGAGGGTAATCTCATTTACCCTAAACACACCACTCGACAGTGTCGGCTCCTGATCCAACAGTTCCGAGAGAAACAACCCAAGGAGAAGGAAAAGGAGTTGGACAAGGGTGAGGACGGGGAAGAAGAAGATGATGGTTTTCCCAATGTCAATTCCACTTTGATGATTTTTGCTGATGTTGAAAGCAAAAGTCAACTGAAAGTTATCAACAGAGAGGTGAACATGGTTGCTCCGGCAACACCGAGTTCTTTGAAGTGGTCCCAGACTGCCATCACATTCGGCCAGTCCAACCATCCAGCGCATATAGCCACCCCTGGGAGGCAAGCGCTGGTGGTCGACCCAGTTGTTGTAGGCACTCGACTGACTAAAGTGTTGATGGATGGTGGTAGTGGCCTGAATATCTTGTATGCTGAGACCTTGAAGGGCATGGGAATTCCGATGTCCAAGCTTAGTGAAAGCAATATGAGTTTCCATGGCGTCATACCTGGCAAGAAGGCTGAATCACTCGGCCAAATTGCCCTTGATGTGGTCTTCGGTGATTCCAAGAATTACCGCAAAGAAAAGTTGACATTTGAAGTGGTGGATTTCCAAAGTGCTTATCATGCTATTCTGGGTAGGCCCACTTATGCAAGTTTCATGGCTCGACCATGTTACGTGTACCTCAAGTTGAAAATGCCTGGAACCAGAGGAGTGATCACTACCACTGGCAATCAGCAGAAGGCAGAAGAGTGCTTCCAGAAGGGCTCAAAAATCGCCGATGCACAAATGGCAGCAGTTGAAATGCAAGAATACCGGAAGAACACATATCCGAGTGATTTGTTGCGCTCCAAGAAGCCTGCCACTGATTCTGCATTTCAGTCGTCCGGTGAAACCAAGCCGATTCATATTCACCCGACCGATCCTAGTGCTGCTCCTACTCATATTTCAACTTCACTCGACAGCAAATAGGAAGAAGCGCTCATCCAGTTCCTCCGTGAGAACTGGGACATCTTCGCATGGAAACTTTCTGACATGCCGGGTGTACCCAAGGGACTGGCTGAGCATCGTTTGCGAGTCGACCCGAAGGTAAAACCAGTCAAGGAACATCTTCGACGGTCCGCCGTACAGAAGAGGAAAGCAATTGGTCAGGAAGTGGCTCGGCTCCTTGCAGCTGAGTTCATCCGCGAAATTTACCACTCCGAGTGGCTCGCCAATGTTGTCATGGTCCCCAAGAAGGACGATTCACTCCGCATGTGCATTGACTTCAAGCATATCAATTGGGCCTGCCCGAAAGATCATTTTCCTCTCCCCCGCATCGACCAAATCATCGACTCGACTGCGGGGTGTGAGCGATTGTCTTTTCTGGACGCCTATTCCGGGTATCATCAGATCCGACTGTATGAACCCGATGAGATAAAAACGGCTTTCATCACTCCATTCGGATGCTTCTGTTATGTCACCATGCCATTCGGCCTGAAGAACGCCGGAGCCACATTCATGAGGATGATTCAGAAGTGTTTGCTCACTCAAATCAGTCGGAATGTGGAAGCATACATGGATGACATTGTGGTCAAGTCACGAAAGGGTTCCGACCTGCTGGATGACCTTGCTGAAACTTTTGCCCACCTCAGAAGGTATGATATCAAGCTTAATCCATCAAAGTGCACATTCGGAGTTCCTGGCAGAAAATTACTCGGTTTCCTCGTTTCCGAACGAGGGATCGACGCTAACCTAGAAAAAGTTGGTGCTATACTCCGGATGAAACGCCCTGTGCATGTGCATGATGTCCAAAAGCTTACTGGTTGTTTGGCCGCCTTGAGTCGATTCATTTCTTGCCTCGGTGAAAAGGCATTGCCTCTTTACCGACTGATGAAGAAGTCTGATAAGTTTGAGTGGACTCCTGAAGCTGATGCAGCATTTGCAGAGCTCAAAGACCTGCTTTCCACCCAGCCGGTGCTCGCTGCCCCAATCAGCAAAGTGCCTTGACTGCTTTATATTGCAGCCACTGGACAAGTTGTTAGTACAGTACTCACGGTCGAGCGGGAAGAAGAAGGAAAAGCCTATAAAGTTCAGCGCCCAGTATATTATGTTTCTTAAGTTCTGACACCATCGAAGCAAAGATATCCACATTATCAGAAGCTTGTTTATGGGATTTACATAACCACGAAGAAGGTTGCACACTATTTCTCTGATCACTCCATTACAGTCGTCAGCGACGCGCCATTATCAGATATTCTGAACAACAGGGATGCAACTGGCCGAGTGGCAAAATGGGTGATTGAATTCCTTCCCTTGAATATCAAGTTTGAGGCAAAGAAAGCTATCAAGTCCCAAGCAATAGCATATTTCCTCCCCGAGTGGATTGAACAGCAGCTGCCGACTCAGATTCACTCGGAGCACTGGACCATGTTCTTTCATGGCTCCAAGATGCTGAATGGTTTCGGTGCCGGGGTGGTATTGGTATCCCCCCGAGGCGACAAACTCAACAATGTGCTCCAGATTCACTTTGACTCCTCCAACAATGAAGCTGAATATGAAGCACTTCTGTATGGGTTGTGTATGGCCATTTCACTCGGTGTCCGTCGCCTCATGGTCTATGGCGACTCGGATTTAGTGGTCAATCAAGTGATGAAGGAGTGGGACGTCAGAAGCCCAGCTATGAGTGGTTATTGTAATGCAGTAAGAAAGTTAGAGAAGAAGTTTGAGGGGTTAGAGCTCCATCACATACTCCGACAGAAAAATGTGACTGGAGTCTGCCAGAGGATGAGGAAGAGGCTCGACAGATCGTCCGTTGATTCAAAGCCTTTACTGTGATAAGAGGACAATTGTTTAGAGAAAGTGTGACTGGAGTCTGCCAGAAATGCATAACACCAGAAGAAGGTCGAGTGATCCTCAATGACATCCACTCGGGGACCTGTGATCACCATGCGTCCTCTCGGACCATTGTGGCCAAAGCATACCGAGCGGGATTTTATTGGCCACGAGCAAATGAGATGGCAAAAGAAATAGTCGACAAATGTGAAGGTTGCCAGTTTTACTCCAACATGTCTCACAAGCCTGCATCAGCCCTGAAGACCATTCCACTCGTCTGGCCCTTTGCTGTTTGGAGTTTGGATATGGTTGGACCTTTGAGGACTGGTAGGAACGGCTTCAGTCACGTGCTCGTGGCAGTCGACAAGTTCACCAAATGGATTGAAGCCAAGCCTATCAAAAACCTTGAAGCTAGTACCGCCGTCAGCTTCATCAGAGAGTTAACATTCAGATATGGTGTTCCACGCAGCATCATCACTGACAATGGGTCGAACTTCGATTCTGATGAGTTCAGAGCCTTCTGTGCTTCCCAAGGTACTTGAGTCGACTATGCTTCAGTCGCCCACCCCGGTCGAATGGACAAGCTGAAAGAGCAAACGGATTGATTCTCAAAGGGTTGAAACCTCGACTGATGCGTGATCTCAAACACGCAGCAGGAGCCTGGGTCGATGAACTTCGATCAGTGTTGTGGGGACTGAGGACAACTCTCAATCGGTCGACTGGCCGAACTCCATTCTTCTTTGGTTATGGAGCCGAAGCTGTACTTCCGAGTGACTTGCTCCACAATGCACCCCGAGTCAAGCTTTTCTCAGAAGATGAAGCAGAACAGGCACGGCAAGATGCGGTCGATCTCCTGGAATAAGAAAGAGAGATGGCCCTGATCCGGTCGACCATCTATCAGCAAGACTTGCGTTGATTCCACGCCAGAAACGTGAGGGGTCGGGCATTTCAAGAGGGAGACTTAGTTCTCCGAGTGGATCAGCAGAAACCACACAAGCTTGCTCCCGCCTGGGAAGGTCCCTTCATTGTCACCAGAGTGCTCCACAACAGAGCGTACCACCTTTACAATGTCGAGCACAATAAATACGAGCCGCGCGCTTGGAACGCGGAGCTGCTCCACCCCTTTTATACTTAAGCACTCATTCCGTTGAGATGTAATAAGAAATACCTTTGTAGTTTGTTTATCAAAGACAAGAGTTTCACAATCTTCTAAAATGACTGTCGTTGCTTATATTTGTGTCTGAAATCCCCCAGTGGGTGGCTTAGCTGCGAATCCGGTTCGCCTACGTTTATAAAATCCTACCGAGTGGTGAGCAAGCCTCTCACTCGGGGGGCTTAGCTCCGAGTCTGTTTCGCCTAAGTTTAAAAAAATCCTACCGAGTGGTGAGCAAGTCTCTCACTCAGGGGCTTAGCTGCAGTCCAGTACTCGCCTAAGTTTGAAAAATCCTACTGAGTGATGAGCAAGTCTCTCACTCGGGGGCTTAGCTGGGAATCCGTTTCGCCTAAGTTTATAAAATCCTACCGAGTGGTGAGCAAGCCTCTCACTCGGGGGCTTAGCTGCAGATCCATATTCCCTAAGGTTAAAAAAGTCCTACCGAGTGGTGAGCAAGTCTCTCACTCGGGGGCTTAGCTGCAGTCCAATACTCGCCTAAGTTTAAGAAATCCTACCGAGTGATGAGCAATCGTCCCACTCGGGGCCTTAGCTGTAGTCTAGTACTCGCCTAAGTTTAGAAAAATTCCTACCGAGTGGTGAGCAAGCCTCTCACTCGGGGGCTTAGCTGCAGATCCATATTCCCTAAGGTTAAAAAAGTCCTACCGAGTGGTGAGCAAGTCTCTCACTCGGGGGCTTAGCTGCAGTCCAATACTCGCCTAAGTTTAAGAAATCCTACCGAGTGATGAGCAATCGTCCCACTCGGGGCCTTAGCTGTAGTCTAGTACTCGCCTAAGTTTAGAAAAATTCCTACCGAGTGGTGAGCAAGCCTCTCACTCGGGGGCTTAGCTGCAGATCCATATTCCCTAAGGTTAAAAAAGTCCTACCGAGTGGTGAGCAAGTCTCTCACTCGGGGGCTTAGCTGCAGTCCAATACTCGCCTAAGTTTAAGAAATCCTACCGAGTGATGAGCAATCGTCCCACTCGGGGCCTTAGCTGTAGTCTAGTACTCGCCTAAGTTTAGAAAAATTCCTACCGAGTGGTGAGCAAGCCTCTCACTCGGGGGCTTAGCTGCAGATCCATATTCCCTAAGGTTAAAAAAGTCCTACCGAGTGGTGAGCAAGTCTCTCACTCGGGGGCTTAGCTGCAGTCCAATACTCGCCTAAGTTTAAGAAATCCTACCGAGTGATGAGCAATCGTCCCACTCGGGGCCTTAGCTGTAGTCTAGTACTCGCCTAAGTTTAGAAAAATTCCTACCGAGTGGTGAGCAAGCCTCTCACTCGGGGGCTTAGCTGCAGATCCATATTCCCTAAGGTTAAAAAAGTCCTACCGAGTGGTGAGCAAGTCTCTCACTCGGGGGCTTAGCTGCAGTCCAATACTCGCCTAAGTTTAAGAAATCCTACCGAGTGATGAGCAATCGTCCCACTCGGGGCCTTAGCTGTAGTCTAGTACTCGCCTAAGTTTAGAAAAATTCCTACCGAGTGGTGAGCAAGCCTCTCACTCGGGGGCTTAGCCGCGAATCCGTTTCGCCTAAGTTTATTAAATCCTACCGAGTGGTGAGCAACCCTCCCACTCAGAGGCTTAGCTGCAGTCCAGTACTCGCCTAAGTTTGAAAAATCCTACCGAGTGGTGAGCAACCCTCCCACTCAGAGGCTTAGCTGCAGTCCAGTACTCGCCTACGTTTGAAAAATCCTACCGAGTGGTGAGCAACCCTCCCACTCGGGGGCTTAGCTGCAGTCTAGTACTCGCCTAAGTTTAAGAAATCCTACCGAGTGATGAGCAACCCTCTCACTCGGGGGCTTAGCTGCAGTCCAGTACTCGCCTAAGTTTGAAAAATCCCACTGAGTGGAAAGGAACCCTCCCACTCGGGGGCTTAGCTGTAGTCCAGTGCTCGCCTAAGATTGAAACACATCTCAATCCGCAAGGATGACGAGGCGCAGGTCGACTGCTACCTCCTCTTCGGAGCTGCGGCACAAGTATAACATGCGCTCCATCCCTATCCGCAGGGACGACGAGGTGCAGGTCGACTGCCACCTACTCCCCGGAGCTGTGGTACAGGTACAATGTACGCTCCATCCCTATCCGCAAGGACGACGAGGTGCAGGTCGACTGAAACTTTCTCCTCGGAGCTACACCACAAGTACAACATACGCTCCATCCTCATCCGCGATACGACGAGGGGCAGGTCGACTGGAATCTCCTCCTCAGAGCTGTGTCTCAGGTACAAAGATTATTCCGAGTGAAGAACAAAACCCACTCGAAGGCAAACACAAGGATATTCAAAGATAGACCAAGTTCAGATAAATCCTAAGGTTCCGAACCGCAGATCAAAAGTACTCGAGCATCAAGCCCGAAGAAGTTTAACGATTACACAATCACTCAGCATTCCGAGGCAAATAAAGGTAGAGCATAATGTTTTGTGGTCACTCGTCGGGAGACGGACTGGCTGGGTCGCAGAAACTGTCAAGGTCTATGCTGTCGGCAATGCGAGTGGCGGCGTCAAGGAAAGTGTCCATGAAGGACTGGAAAGTGTGCCTTTTTGTGTTAGCAACCTTGAGCTCCGCCAGCTTGTTTTCTTTGACATCTTTGCAGTGCACTCGGACCAGAGACTGGACGATATCATCACCGCAGCGAGCAGATGACTTCTTCCATTCATGCACTATGTCAGGTATTTGGTTCAGTTGGACCATCAAAGACTCGAGGTCTTGAGACAGTTCTGCCTAAGGCCAGAGTTCGGCATCAACCCGAGTCATCGCCGCCTTCAGCCGGGCAACATAAGCAACCGCGCTTTCTATGCGAGACTCCAACCGCAGCACATTCATTGCAACATCATCCTTGACTGGGCAATTTATGGGATCGAGACCCGTCTCGACTCGTCCAGTTTCCGCTTCAAAAAAGTCCTGGCAAAGTTCTGCACAGTCGAGTGAATGGTGAGTCGACAATATAAAAAGACCTGTCAATCGACCATAACAGAGTCAGTTGAACATCAGTACCTTCAAGCTTTAAGACCAGTTTCGCAGCAAGCTGGCTCAGATATGATTCCAACTCGCTTTTCTTGGCTTTTAGGCTCCCAATCTTGTCAGTCAGCTGGTCCTTGTCTTTCTTCAGTCGTTCGACCTCCCGATTGGCGTCAAAGACAACAGTCTTCAGTTTGGAGTTCTCTTCTTCTAACTTGCCGACTGAAGCAAGCTTCTTGTCAGCAAGTGCAGTTTTCTCTCGCGCTTCCTTCTGCGTGGCAGCAAGGTCCAGATCCTTCTTCTCCAGAGCCTGCTTCATTTTCTCTAAAGAAATAACATTCTTCATATGAGCTTGGAGTTGACGATTTTCACTACATACATCTGCTCGAGTGGAGTCACTCGGTTCAAAAAATGGAAAGGAAAAGTGCCAGTCGTAAGATGGACAGTTGACGATTGGTTACCTCCCATGGCAGCTACTTCGTCACGAGCAGTCTTGAGATTCTTCCTGGCCAATTCCAGATCAAGGTTGAGGCTGATTTGCTGCTTGTTCAGTGTAGAAAGCTGAGCCCCAAGATCACAAGATTTTTGCAGTCAATGTATAAGCCATATCAGTCGACAGAGACAAAAGAACATCATAGTGAAAGTTACTCTAAGACTGCCGCCAAACCAAACATTCAACGGCAGTCTCGGGGACTACACCCAGTGGGTGCACTTAGCGTGCCCCCACTGGCTTGATTAAACACTTGGCATGGTCTGTCCAGCGTGAGTCGCAAAAAAAAGAAGGAGTCGTTCTCAGACAATAGTCGACTGCCTGCAGTCGACCACGGTCTCGGGGACTACACCCAGTGGGTGCACTTAGCGTGCCCCCACTGGTTCCAGTTCCACCCGACCTGGCCCACCCAGGTCGAGTGTCAAAATTCAGGTTCTCAGACCATAGTCGACTGCCCGCAGTCAACTATGGTCTCGGGGACTACACCCAGTGGGTGCACTGAGAGTGCCCCCACTAGTTTTAAGACTCAATCGACTCAATCCAAGTCGACTCAAATTGACTTGTGCTACTTTAAAACAGTCACACCCTAGTGGGTGATCGGATGAGAAATAAGAACAGTCGGAAATCAACTAACCTGGACATTGGTCTGCAGAGCAGCGCCGGCCTTGAAGGCCACCTGACTGGCCTCATGCACCACTTTCATCTGCCCCATCACAAGATTCTACTCAAGAAGAGCTTCCTTGGCGGCACCCGGTGAGTCGTCTAGAGTTTGATACATAATGAAAAGCGATGATGGCAGAGTGGTCGAAGCAGCCGCGGGTCTGATGCCTGGAGTTGTATTGGAGTGGCAGGGGTCTGAGCAGCTAATCCTGTTGGGCAGTCAGTCGACAGCGGGATAGCGAAAGTGACGTTGGTGCGAGCCGGGTCTGACGATCGCTCGACCGCTGTCCCAGGCGCCAGTGTCGACTGAGGAACCTGAACCTCAGGCGCTTTCCCGCTTAGTCCCTTGTCCCTCCTCCTCCTTTCCCTCAGCGGTACTTCTTCTTCATCGTCTGGAAGCACAACAACGTCTCGTGGAGCTGCAGTAAACAGAAAAAATCAGAGAGACAACTGACGAACAATCCAGTTGACCGAATAAATTCGAGTCGGGCAGACTTACTGGCTTTGGAGGTAGCTGCATCATCGGTTTCATCATCGTCTGGGACCTTGTCGATATCCATATCAGTCGCAGCAGAGGCTGGGTTGGAAAAGTTCAACATCCACTCGGTCAGGACGGAGAATCAGTCGGAGCAAGAAAACACGGGAAAAACGTTTACCTAGAAGCAACAGGAACATCCATCTTGATCTTAGGCAAGGTCTTCCGGGCCTTCGAGGGATTGATCTTGGGCTTCTTGGTGACTTTCTCAGCCAGTTCTGGGGTCGAAGACCGAGCGCGCTTTTGAGATGGAGCGCTCGAGGCCACAGCTTTACCATGCCTGCCCGCGGGATCATGATGCTGCTTGGATCGACGTTCTGAGCATGGTGGTGAGTCGGCTACCTCGCCGTTGTTTGACTCGTCGCTCTCGTCTTCATCATCGTCATCTAGCGACTCCCATTCACCACTCTCCTCCGCGCTGTCCTCGCCTTCATGGTCATGCTCCAGAGCCTGTTCACCGTTGGGCATTGAGTACATCTCTATGTAAATCTACAAGACAATAAGCCGAGTGGAAATCAGTCGGATTAGCAAATAGTCGGAAAATACATCCAAGTACAGTCGATAGTAGTGGTCAAACCTTGTCTGGCTGGTTGCTGTCGCTGAAAGGGTCGACTCTCCTGGCGCCCCTGGGGTTGTCCTTGTTCCCGGTGATGCTCCTCAGCCATTGGGTCACTGTTTTGGCCGGCACCTCCTCTGGATGAACCCGAGCAGTGTCGCTGGCCCCTGAGTACATCCACATGGAATTGTCACGGGCCTGGAGCAGTTGGATACGCCGACTGAGGAACACCTCCAGCAGATCCATGCCGGTGACGCCTTGATTGATCAGCTGAACCACCCTCTCGACCAGCATGCCTGTCTCCGCCTTCTCCATGGTGGTAACTTTCAACGAAGATGGAGTCTGAACCCGATCGAAAGAAAAAGGAGGAAGTCCAGTGGACTGGCCTGGGGTTGCGATATCCTGGTAGTAGAACCAGGTCGACTGCCAACCCCTGATCGTCTCAGGGAGAGTCATTGAAGGAAAAGAACTCCTCTTCCTCTTCTGGATACCCAGGCCCCACACATCTGGATAACATGGGTTTTCTCGTAGTTCGAGTTTGCTTTCTTCACTGTTTGGGACCGGATGGTGAAAATGTGCTTGAAAAGACCCCAGTGCGGTCGACACCCCAGGAAATTCTCGCACATGGACACGAATGCGGCAAGATATGTGATGGTGTTGGGAGTAAAATGATGGAGTTGAGCCCCGAATAAATTCAAGAAACCTCGAAAAAAGGGGTCTGGAGGAAGCGAGAAGCCGCGGTCGACATGGGTGGCGAGCAGAACACACTCACCCGATCACGGCTGCGGCTCCATTTCCCCCTCCGGCAACCGCGCAGCCTCATGGACGATCAGACCTAACTCGGCCATCTCGTCCAAGTCTTCCTGCCGAAGCGAAGATCGGATCCAATCTCCCTGGATCCAACCCGACGGTAGCCCCGAGCACGATGAAGATCCCCGATTCGTCTTCTTGCTTTTCGCCGTCCCCGTCGCCTTCTTCGCGCGTTCCAGCGCCGCCGTCTTCTCCTTCCCCATAGCGGCAGAGCGGCGGTGTCGAGAGTGGAGAAGCCAGATGAGGTGAAAGAACAAGAGGAAGAAGGAGAATGCGCACGCACAGTGCGGGCGCCTCGGCCTCGCCGCTTTTAAAGGCCCACTTCCGAGTGACTGACACGTGGGTCCGGGCGATCCTGTCAAATCTCTCAACAGTCGCACACGGGATACGTGGCGAAAACGGTGACGTGGAAATCGAAACGTCATGTTTATCCACTCCGCTTACCACGGCGCGCTTCCACCAAAATTCCGAATTCCGCGAAATTCGGGATCCTCTGCAACCGATCACGCCAAAGATTTCACGTCAAAGACAACACTCGACGGGTGACGTTACAAAAACCAATCGGCAATTTCTGAATCGATCAAGACGACTGAAACGAAGCCGAAGTTCCAACACTGGCCCCCGTTCAGAGATGAATACTTGAGAAAGGCAAGAGTCAAAGCAAAATCAACTTCAACCTTCTTTTCACTCGGACCTCGATCTATTTGGGGGCTAATGATGAGGACATAGACCTGGGGTAGGGTAATAGGCCTGACCTATACATCCTTCCTAAGGTCCTTGTCTTAGAAGCAAAGAAGTCCAAGAGACAATAGGGAGGGCCCAACAAAGGTGTCGAGTGCAATCCACTCGACCTACCATTCACTCGGAGACCTCTCCTTCTTTAGGTCACTCGACCACTCAACCATTCGACCATGCAAAAGACCACTCAACATACACAAGACCTAAAGCCACTCTGCGCAGCAATGGTCGGGCGTTTACTCATAGAATTAATGATCATTTATAGCACTTTATTATGGACGTTACCTGTAACGCTATCGCTTTATGTACATTGAACCCTGTGTAACGGAGGGGAGCTGGGGTCCTGGCGCACTCTATATAAGCCACCCCCTCCTCTGGGACAAGGGTTCGCACCCCCTGTAACACACACACACACACACGCATAATCCAGTCGACCGCATCCGGGCACCGAGACGTAGGGCTATTACTTCCTCCACGAAGGGCCTGAACTCGTAAAACTCGTGTGTACAACTTCGCCATAGCTAGGATCTTGCCTCTACATACCTACCCCACATTCTACTATCAGTCTTAGATCCACGACATGGCCCATCTTCATCAACAAGCATTCAAGACCCTCGCGAGGGGCCAAGCCTCACGAGGCGGACGACACAAGACCTCCTCAGGAGCGGCCTCACCAGGATGGCTCGCGAGGGGCGTAGAGATAAAGGCAAGGAAAACCTCGTGAGGTTCTCGTGACGTGAGCCATGACGATCGAGACCAGGCAGGCGCCAGCGCGCACAGTGTCCTTGTTTCATCTTTGGTGCTAAGGAAGCAAGCACAGGCGCGAAGTACCGAGGCGTCAAGCAAAGGTTTCCATATCAGTGCAACGAGACCAAGACCAGCAGAACGGCAAGATGGAGGTAACCGTGGAGCCCAAGGCAGCGTCACCACCAAAGCCATTGGCAGGCGAAGACTACTTTTGTTAGGATAAGCTGTACTAGCAGTCTCCCTTCAAACTAGTCGTCGTGGAATCCCTCCCCGCTCAATATTTGGGAAGAGGACCAAGGCCTCTATAAATAGGACTAGCCACCACAGTAGGAGGCATCTGATCTTGAGCCAATCCTCACCCACACACAGAGCACAAGAACACCTCAACCTGAGGAGTCTGTTCTTCCCCTTGTAACTATTCATCCTCAGCCCAAGAGGCAATCCACCACCACCACACTGGAGTAGGGTATTACACCACAACGGTGGCCCGAACCAGTATAAATCTTGTGTTATTTGTGTTGCGAGTTTATTGAGTTATTCCTTGAGATCTTAGCAAAGCTAGGATGTGGATCGGTAGGGGGAGAACTTCGCGCGCACCCCAGAGTTCGAACCTTAAGGGTTTTGCCGGAACCCGAGATCCGACATATTTTACTACGGACTCTTGAATAGATCGATCAGAAAGGATAACTTTGAGGTGGTTTCGTACCCTACAATAATCTCTTCGTTTGTTCTCCACTATTAGTGACTTTGGAGTGACTCTTTGTTGCATGTTGAGGGATAGTTATATGATCCAATTATGTTATTATTGTTGAGATAACTTGCACTAGTGAAAGTATGAACCCTAGGCCTTGTTTCCTAGCATTGCAATACCGTTTACGCTCACTTTTATCATTATTTACCTTGCTGTTTTTATATTTTCAGATTACAAAAACCTATATCTACCATCATTATTGCACTTGTATCACCATCTCTTCGCTGAACCAGTGCACCTATACAATTTAACATTGTATTGGGTGTGTTGGGGACATAAGAGACTCTTTATTATTTGGTTGTAGGGTTGTTTGAGAGAGAACATCTTCAACCTACGCCTCCCACGGATTGATAAACCTTAGGTCATCCACTTGAGGGAGATTTGCTACTATCTTACATACCTCTGGACTTGGAGGCCCAACAACGTCTACAAGAAGAAGGTTGTGTAGTAGACATCAGCCCGCCGAGCTATGGCTACAACACGTCGGGTGATGCAGCCAAGCTACTGAAGCGGAGGTCGAGGTTGTCCCCCCGAGCGACGTCTTCATGACCCGGGGATGGGGCGAGATCGCCCGCACCTACTGCTCGGAAGGGGCCCTCGCCATCCACTTCGAGTATGACGGAGCCTCCACGCTTTTGTTCAAAGTCTTCAGTGAGGACGGACGGTGCCTGGAATGCTGCCCCGAAAGCAGCGGTCCACGCGGCACGGCCTTGGGCACCGAACTTGCCCTTGGCCTTGCCAGCAGCTCCTCCATTAGTAGCAGCAGCGATTCCCCGGGATCCAACGATTCTCCGGAGTCCACCGAGCTACAAGCCTCCGAGCTCTCGCCATGTCCAGAGCGCGGCAGCGGCGTCTGCCCGGCGTCGTTGATGATGCCCTATGGCCGGGGTTCCCCAAGTCTTCTCCTTTATTTTCCCTTCGCGGAATCATGACGAGCCCCGTGGGGGCGTGTAAAGAAAATTGTAATGCTTTTGCCTTAACGTTATCATTCCCCAGTTCGGTGTCGTGATTGCATATCTCACTTCGGCACGGTGCTCCTTTTCATTCTCATGGTAGCTTAGTGCTCTACACCGACAGGACCCAGTCCCCAAGCAGGCTTCAGCCGTCACTGGTATGCCAGGCCGCGATGCCATGGTCAAGGCCAGGAGGTGAGCGGCCCGAGGTCCGGTAAGAGCCCCTGAGGCGCGATGCTCAGGAGGTCCCCTTTAGCATGCAAGCAGCTCCTTGAAGGCCTAAAAGGAAAGCGGCATTGCCCAAGGGGGATTGCAAGAGTCGAAATACTGGATCGTGAGGCTACACGCTAATACGTACGGGGTGACTTATCTTGGCGAGCTCGCGGTGATTCCCTTGCGCGACGCTCGACTTTGCCCTCGTGATGGCGCTTCTAGGCGGAGCTCACGCCGACCTCCTCCTTTTCTTGCTCATCTGAATACTCTACATGCTCGGGTCCTAGCCCTCAAGCGAGGCTTAGCCGCCGCTAGTATGCCAGGTTGCGATGCCGTGGTCAAGGCCAGGGGGTGAGGCATCGAGAGCCAGTAGGAGCTCTTGAGACGCGATGCTCAGGAGCCGCCCCTTTAATGTGCAAGCGAATTGCGCAAAAATGGAGTGGCCGGCGAGGCCGCTCATAGTCTGGCTCTGGAGGCTCCTGCGAGTTAGTCCGACAAAGAGATGATAATACACAACTGCACTTGCTGTCCTGCCGTTGGTCTTTCTGTGATAAGGTGAAGGCACTGAGGACCTGGTGAGGTGACATGCGCGGGGCGGGCCGCGAGTCAGAGCTCTATCTCTCAGGTTTGTAGACGCTGCAGGGACGGACCCGAGCACAGGCGCCATGCTAGCAGCCCCCATGGCGAAATGAGCAAACTGCGGGTTAGCAACGCGCGGAGGTCGCGGTGGCGATGAAGCATCAGACAGGCAGGTGATAATCATAAAGCAACTCATGGATAGGGTAAAGCCAGTTCTGCTAGATGCAAAGAACAATACATGCCGCAGGGACGGACCCACACGGCTTGGGTATAACGCAGCCCGAGGGGCGCCCCCAACTGAACAAACCAAAAAGTGTCACCTGGCACCGTTGCTGAAGAAGCGTTGAAGTAGCTGAAGACGCGTGTCGGTGTCAAAACTGGCGGATCTCGGGTAGGGGGTCCCGAACTATGCGTCTAGGAGGATGGTAACAGGAGACAAGGGACACGATGTTTTTACCCAGGTTCGGGCCCTCTCGATGGAGGTAAAACCCTACTCCTGCTTGATTAATATTGATGATATGGGTAGTACAAGAGTGGATCTACCACGAGATCAGAGATGCTAAACCCTAGAAGCTAGCCTATGGTATGATTGTTGTTCGTCCTACGGACTAAAAACCCTCTGGTTTATATAGACACCGGATAGGGTTATGGTTACACAGAGTTGGTTACAATGGTAGGAGATCTACATATCCGTATCGCCAAGCTTGCCTTCCACGCCAAGGAAAGTCCCATCCGGACACGGGACGCAGTCTTCAATCTTGTATCTTCATAGTCTAGGAGTCCGGCTAACGGTGATAGTTCGGCTATCCGGACACCCCCTAATCCAGGACTCCCTCAGTAGCCCCTGAACCAGGCTTCAATGACGACGAGTCCAGCGCGCATATTGTCTTCGGCATTGCAAGGCGGCTTCCTCCTCCGAATACTTCATAGATGATTTTGAACACAAGGATAGTGTCCGGCTCTGCAAAACAAGTTCCACATACCACCGTAGAGAGAATAACCTTTGCACAGATCTGCTGAAGTATTCCGCGGCGTGACATCACACCACGGCCAAGCCTTTATACGAATCCTTTTTACTGTTCCACCTCAGCGCGTTTAGCGAGGCGGTTTCCTCGGCACGTCTTATCAAAGCGGAGATCGTGCCCCCTTATTCCGGGATTCTCATCAATATGGGCGTGGGTAACCCAGTCGTGCCCGTTGGCACACCTCCTCCATCGAAGGCGAGTCCCGAACGGTCACGGGGAGGGCTCTTGGTATTCAACCTCTTGGTATTCATGATGAGAGCATGGTATTTGTGTCTCACTTCCTTCGGGGTTTAGGCTTCCCGACGGACCCCTTTGTGAGGGGGCTCATGTTTTATTATGGGCTGGAATTCCATGACTTGGATCCGGAGTCCATCCTCCACATCTCGTCGTTCATTGTCGTATGTGAAGCCTTCCTCCACATTACCCCTCACTTCGGATTGTAGCTCAAGACCTTCAAAGTGGAGCCAAAGATGATCAAGGGGCATCAGGCAGAGTGCGGAGGGGTTGTTATAAGCAAGAATGCAGACGCTCCATGGCCCGAGGGCTCTTTTCAAGAGGAGCTCAATTTATGGCCACAGGAGTGGTTTTATATCACCGCTCCGAGGGGCACCAAATGGGCGGCGCCACCTGCCTTCCGCTCGGGTCCTCCACTGCGGCGGGCGTCATGGGTCAATAAAGGGCTCGACTGGGGACCGTCCAAGGACGTACCTCTGTTGCAGGGCCGTATTCGAGACCTCCGAGGGAGAGAGATCAATCTGGTCGTAGTAGCGCAGGTCATGCTGATTCGTCGTACCTTGCCCTGCAAACGTCGCCCCCTCCGCCTGTGGGAGTTTAATCCCGAGGGACCACGAGCTCTCCAACATTTTATGGGCGTAACGCCCGTGGAGATGTACCAACTGTTTTTCGGATCACAAGCAATGTGTCCGGACTCAACCGAGAACGCAGGTCTGAGCTGCAATCGCCCGGATACTCAAGTAAGTAGTCCTGTACCCGGACATGCTATCCGCATATTTATCATAAACTTGCCCTTAAAAGAGCTATCCTTTAAACAGGAGTGGATAGCAAAAGCAAAACTAATCAGGTGTCCGGCCCCCCTCCCTGAGACCACGCTGGATCCTGTATTAACCAAGATGCTAGAGGTTGTGCCTTTTGAAGAAGGCGAAGGGGGGGGGGGACAAGGGAACTACTACCTTCGTGAAGGAGGCTATCAAGAAAGGGGGGATCGAGAATCCCTCCCTCAAAGGGGAGAAGAGGACCGCTTCTGAAGATCCGGAGACCAAAGCCTCGAAGCGGGGGAAGAAATCTTCACCAGAGGGTCCTGCGGCGGGAGATACCCCGGCCGCACTATTTCCCCAAGGAGATCAGCCCTCCAGCGAGCCGTAAGTAAAGGGGGTTGTTTTTTTAAAAGAGAGGCATCCCCGTTTTATTTCTGAAGGTAACCGAAAGTTTACCTTGTAGTTCGGATCTCAGCCCTTCACAGCAGAGCTCGTCTTCAGGGGATCTTGGTCCGGAGATGATGGAGAGCGAAACGCCTCTGCCTGCCGTACCGTTATGTGAGGTGGACGACCCTGAGGTGTCGTCGCGGAGGGCTCCTTCGAATCCGGCGGGGCCAGAAGGCAGCCGTATGTCCCCTCAAAGCCCTCTGTGTCCGGCCTCCGAAAAAGGCCACCGGACGAGTCCGGCACCAACGGGTGTACGGTCGGAGGATCTGAAGGATCTGCTCGGGCGAGCGTCTATCTCGGAAGATCACCGTACGTTAATGAGTACGGTGATTGAAAGGATTTCATCCGCTGAGAGCGGATTGCATGAAGCCTTCATAAGTTTACTGACGGGTTTTGAGGTACGCAAAATGATGTACCTTCTGACAGTTTTGCATATAAAATGCGCCCTGTATAGATAGTAGCCCCTGAGACTTGGTGCGGTGTCAAAAATGACGGCGCGCCGAGGATCATAACCCCAGGTATAATATGCGCTCTTCCTATGTAGGTGGCGAAGCGTCCGGTGGCTAGTCGGGCTGATGAATTTGCCGAACTGAAGCGGCAACTTGACGTGGTGGATGCGGACATCACGCTTGTTAATAAGCGGCTTGACGAGTCACAAGGTATGCAACTTCTCCGCGGACACCTGGTAAGGGAGCTTGACGCCCATGCCTTACAACATGTATGCTTAATGCAGATGGTGCCGCTGCTATGGAGAGCCTTCGGGCGGAGCTCGCCCGAGCCAAGGAGCAAGACAAAAAAAGTGATGCAGCTGCTTTAAGGGCGGCCGCAGAGCTAAAAGCCGAACAGGCGGCTCACTGCCAAAGCAAGAAAGAAATGGCCGAGATGGCCGTGAAATTGAAGAATGCTACTGACCGTTGCGAGCTTCTTGAAAAAGAAGATCAAGCGAAACAAGAGGACCTGAAAAAGGCCGCCACCGAGGCCAAGGATACTCGCTCTGCAATGAGAGCTATGAAAGAGGAGCTACGACAGGCTGGAGATATTGCGGCTGGAAAGCCCTTTCTGTTGCGGAGGAAATTAACGGATCCTAGGTACGCTCAATTGGACCGGCTGTGGGGTGCGGAGGATGCTTATCTGGACTTGGCGGCGAGTGCCGCAGATGCGGCCGAACACTTCCGAGGTCAAAAGGATCACGGAATGGAAGAGCTTTTCTGGTCGCAGTTCCATAGTCCAGAGCATCCACTTTCATTAACCGATCGTTTGGCCGAATGGGCTGAGCTGAATAGGTTGTCTGGACTTGCCATGAAGGCTGTCGTGACTCTTTTGTGGCCGAAAAGGACCGAGCCGAAGAGTTATTTTGGCTTGGTGCAACAGTTCCTTGGTGCGGTGCCGCATATCGATGCAATGAAGCGGTCAGCATGCATAGAGGGTGCGCAGATGGCTCTTGCCCGTGTCAAGACATACTGGGCAGAGATGAAGACCACCGACGTTGCATCCCAAGATTCGGACAGAAGCCGAGTACCTGCCGAGCACAATTTTGAGGAAGTCCTGCATGGCGCTCGTTTAATAGAGACGCAGTGCTCGAAGGATATTATGTTGTAATGACATGTATGATTTGTGAAAACAATGTTTCAATATGATATAAGAGCTTTTCATACTTGTGTGTTCAAGTATTAAAACACCTCATGTGCGGCCGTTGATGTATATGTGTATATAACCTGAAAGATGGCAGTCTTCGGCTTCAGCCCCCACGCACATAGTGCGGGGGTGTTTGCAAAAAGGCGCATTTTCACACTTAATCCAACGTCTTGGTCCTGTAAAGGAGTTGATAGCGTAGCAAACCAGGCAACCGGACTATAATGCTTTATCACTTTCACTTAGCCATAGGAGTTCGATGGTGGGGCTACTATATAGCCCCTAGGGGCACCGCGCTCTCCCGAATTCGGGGCGCGTATGTGCCTGACCGGGAAACGGTCCTTCGTTAATGCGGGGGAATTCTAAACATTCCGGTGGGTCATCGAGTGGTTGACCAGTCTCACGCTATATCATGACAGTCAGTTTTAGCTTTCTCCACTGAGGTGCTCAACCCAGCTCAACCGGGGCACAATCGCAGTGGTTCTCCCAGCGCTACCTTAGCCGACATAACGGAACGTAAGGTACCAAAACATGGGAGCCGGGCAAACCCAACATTTGACCAAAGACATGATTCGGAGCTGATGCATATAAGGCCTAACTCGAGACGCCGAACACTCCCTAAGGTATTCGGTCTTTATGAAAATGGGCAGAATAATGCCCTAAGCCCCTGGTGTCTAGGTACGCGCAAAAATTCTGGTGCGGCCGATGCCAAAACGCCAGCCTCCTCCTCGGTTATAGCAAGAAACCGGGGGATGTGTATCAACAAGAGACAGTAAAAAAGGTTTACGCAGGGTCTTAATCTGAAAAGAATCCTTGCAATGGGTCCCTACTACATGTCTGCGCCTGTGTCTCCATTGTGCCGTATCCTGGACGGGTGTAGCACGGTGTTCATCTGTAAAAAAGAAGAACTTAGTTGAAAAGAAAAAAAAATCATTCGAAAAATGTACTTTGGATTAAATAAACAAAGTATGGTTTGAAAAGTGAATAAAATTGAGCTTTATTGTCTCTTGTTGTACATGCGTGCAGCCCCTTGTACAAGGGTATGCCGCTAGTAGGCGTTTATATGTTTACACCGGACTCGTCTAGCCATGTCCGGGGTTCGAATGACCTTTTCAGGTGCTTTGATTAGCGGAGCCGGATTAATGTGGGGCTGTCAAGGCAGTCTCACGTTCTTTCGTGCTCGAGTAACACTTGATACTCCCTTTTAATGAGATGATGCCGCGTGGACCGGGCATTTTAAGTGTGAGAGATGCATAATGCGGTATTGCGTTAAAGCGGGCGAAAGCTTCACGTCCCAGTAGTGCTTGATAGCTACTTTTGAATGGGGCGATGTGGAAGGTTAACTTTTCACGGCGGAAGTTGTCGGATGAGCCGAACACAACTTCTAGCAGTAGGGAGCCCGTACAATGGGCATATAGGCCTGGCATTACCCCTTTGAAGGAGGTGTTGCTATGGCGAATTTTGGTTGGGTCTATCCCCATTTTGCAGATTGTGTCCTGATATAGCAGGTTTAGATCGCTACCTCCGTCCATTAGGACTTGTGTAAATTGGAGTCCGTCGATTATAGGATCTAATATCAAGGCAGTCCATCCTGCGTTTCCGGATACTTCCAGAATAGTCCTGATGATCGAAGGTGATTGGTTTTGACAACCATCGTTGGGACTCTGCTGGGATAGACTGTGCGGCGCGTGTTTCTATGGGCGCCGCTCTGTTTTTCCCTTTTGTCACTTGAAGTGAGTTCACTGTTTTGACTTTTTGTGGGGAATTCTTTTGTTTTCCGGTGCTCTGCTTCTTGGGTTCGTCATCGTCCTCGCTTGGTGTGTCGAGCCCCTTGTGTTCGGCATTGAGTTTGCCGGACTGCTTGAAGACCCAACAATCTCTGTGGGTATGGTTTGCAGGCTTCCCGGGAGTACTGTGGATTTGGCATATTTTGTCCAATATTTTGTTTAGGTTGGATAGCTCATCGTTGTTGTCCTTGAGGGGCAGGTTTTTATGATTCTGCCGAGAGCTTCTGAATCCGGCGTTGACTGTTGTGCTCTTCGGGCTGTTTCCCTTTGTCCGGCGCGGGTCCTTGTTGCGTCGTGGTTTGCCATTTCCATCCCTGACTTCGGATGTACTTGGGTCGCTGGTACTGCATCTTGCCAGCCAACTATCCTCTCCCGCGCAAAAGCGGTTCATGAGGCTTGTTAATGCAGCCATTGTTCTTGGCTTCTCCTGGCCGAGGTGTCTGGCGAGCCATTCGTCTCGGACATTGTGTTTGAAAGCTGCTAAGGCTTCGGCGTCTGGACAGTCGACTATTTGGTTCTTTTTAATGAGGAACCTGTTCCAGAATTTGCGGGCTGACTCTCCGGGTTGTTGAGTTATGTGACTTAAATCGTCTGCATCCGGAGGACGGACATAAGTCTCTTGAAAATTTGCCCGAAAAGCATCCCCGAGCTCTTCCAACTTCCAAAGGTATTTTCGGGGAGGCTTTTGAGCCAATGCCGGGTTGTTGAGCTTGAGGGGTAAGTGTTTTATGGCGTGGAGATCATCTCCTCTAGCCATGTGTATGTGGAGGATGTAATCCTCAATCCAGACTCCAGGGTCTGTTGTTCTGTCGTATGCCTCTATGTTTACGGGTTTGAATCCCGCTGGGAATTCGTGATCCAGCACCTCATCGGTGAAACACAGGGGGTGTGCGGCACCCCTATACTTGGGTGTGCCGTGATGTTCAGATATTTGGCGTGTTGCGTTGCTTGGAACAGCTTGCTTTCTTGGCCCATAGATGGACCTAACTGGGCCATCCTTTTCATGCGAATCCTTATGCGGATCGCGTGCCAGCTTGTGTGCGGCGCCGCTTGCCGCTCCATGTTTGCCATGTGGTCGTCTATCCGACCGGGCGGCCTCTTTGTTCTTTTATTGCGGGGGCTCTACGGCCACCTCATCGAATTCGGGCAGTAATTTGCGCTTCGGGTAGCTCTTTGTTTGGCAACTGTCGCCGTATTTCTCTGTGGTGTTGAGTACTTTGCTCCATCTGATTCTGAGTGCATCTTCCGCTGTTTTGAGCTTCCGCTTCTGCTTTTTCAGGCTACGCACAGTGGCGACGAGCCTTTTGTGGAGGTTCTTCTGCTCCAACAATTTTTCCGGCGTGAGATCGTCCGGACTGTTATCTTCGCCGGGGACGGGTTGTTTATCCAAGTTGTCCTATTCGGACGGTTGCTCGATAGCATGTTCGTCGTCTACCGGTTCGCCCTGCTCTATGGCTGGGTCTGTGTGGCTGCCGTCTTTGTCGAGGCGGGACTTGGTGCGGCGTTTACGTTGCCCTTTTGACTGCTTTTCGAGGGATTTATCCTTTGTAGTGTCCCGTTGTTCCTCGTCGTCACTTCCTTTAGGTGTATGAACCATGTATACATTGTGGGATGAGGTGGTTGTCCAGTATCCTATAGGTGCTGGTTCATGGTTGTCTCCTACATCGTCGTCCATACCGTCGATGTCTTCGGAGTCAAAATTGAGCACGTCATTTAAGCTTTCGACAGTGGCTACAAAGTGGGCAATGGGTGGGCGTTGAATTTCTTCGCCGTCCGCATCCCAACCTTCCTGACCGTAGTTCGGCCAGGGCTCTCTTGATAAAGAGAGAGGCTTTAGTGAATTCAGGATGTCACCAAAGGGCGAGTGCTGAAAGATGTCCGCGGCAGTGAACTCCATAACCGGCGCCCAATTGGATTCGATTGGCGGGGGCGCGGAGGGTTCGGAGTCCGGAGAGGAGTCCGGCACCTTGGAGTCACAGTCTTCGCAAAGGACAGGGATGGAGTTCGGCTCAATCGCCGTAGAGATCGTAGCCCCCGAGGCAGTGTCCAACCACTCGTCCTTGATCGGCGGAGTCGGCTCCGAGCTAAGGGTCGGAGCGGACGCTGGTGCGGCCTCCAGGGCACTGTTCGGCGGTAGAGCTAGATCGTGCCCATCGAGACAGTGCGGCGCGCTTGGCTGTGGCTCGAATCCGTCGAAGATCAAGTCTCCGCGGATGTCGGTCGTGTAGTTCAAACTCCCAAATCTGACCTGATGGCCAGGGGCGTAGCTTTCGATCTGCTCCAGATGGCCAAGTGAATTGGCCCACAGTGCAAAGCCGCCGAATACGAAGATCTGTCCGAGGAGAAAAGTCTCACCCTGGACCGCGTTGTTGTTGATGATCGAAGGAGCCATCGGGCCTAAAAATGACGACACAGAGGAACTCTCAATGAAAGCACCAATGCCGGTGTCAAAACCGGCGGATCTCGGGTAGGGGGTCCCGAACTATGCGTCTAGGCGGATGGTAACAGGAGAAAAGGGACACGATGTTTTTACCCTGGTTCGGGCCCTCTCGATGGAGGTAAAACCCTACTCCTGCTTGATTAATATTGATGATATGGGTAGTACAAGAGTGGATCTACCACGAGATCAGAGAGGCTAAACCCTAGAAGCTAGCCTATGGTATGATTGTTGTTCGTCCTACGGACTAAAAACCCTCCGGTTTATATAGACACCGGATAGGGTTAGGGTTACACAGAGTCGGTTACAATGGTAGGAGATCTACATATCCGTATCACCAAGCTTGCCTTCCACGCCAAGGAAAGTCCCATCCGGACACGGGATGAAGTCTTCAATCTTGTATCTTCATAGTCCAGGAGTCCGGCCAACGGTGATAGTTCGGCTATCCGGACACCCCCTAATCCAGGACTCCCTCAACGCGTGTTGCAGAAGTCGCTCCTCATGAGTCTCCCATGTCCTAAACCTCGCGAGGCTCTGGAGGCCCAAGGGGCTTGCGAGGATCCATCGCCACCTTCGATAGGATCACCTGGTGCCTGGCCTCATCAGCCGCCAGGACGCCCCCGCATGTGGCGTTGGTATGTGGCAGCCCTATTGAGCAAACCGAAAGGCATGCGGACATAGCTGTGAGGTGGGCCCTCGCACCGGCCAACGTGGGACGACCAAGAGAGCTCCTGAGACGCGGCCCTGTTGAGCCCTGGGATGTTGACGCAGATGCACAGCTCGCTGCCCTCGTTAGGGGCAGCTGCTGCACTGGGGGGTGTGCGACGGCGCTCGCCACGCATGGCTTGCGCCCCTGAAGCTCCCTGGTCGCCTTGGTGATGAACTCTTGAGCACCTGGCGCCTCACGCCCTACGCTCTCCTCGTGGAAACGTGCGTTGAAGCACACCTCCACATGGTGCCCGAGCGCCTCCCTCGTGATGTTGGCCAAGTCAAAGGCCCTCTAGAGGAGAGCCCCCGAGCCCAGCCTGAGGAGGGCGCCGGGCGCGCCTTCCTATGTGAGAGGGGAAGGCGCCCCGTTAGTGGGCGCAGGTCCTGAGGCAGGGCCACCGGCCGCCCCATCCTCCTGGAGTCCTCCGCAAAGCAACTACTTCTTCTTGGGGATGACCTCAGGGAGGTAGGCGGTGCCTTCGTCATCTGGGTTCTCGGCTGCCGCAGCCTGGTAGGCGCGCTCGAGGGAGCACACCGTATCCTTTTCGTCGTAGGCGACCATGATGATGCCGCAGCTTCCTGGCATCTTGAGGACATTGTAGCCATGATGTGTTGCAGCCATGAACTTGGCTAGGGATGGATACCCAAGGATGGCGTTGTATGGGAGGCGAATGTGGGCGACGTCGAAGTCGATGAGCTCGGTGCAGTAGTTGTCGCGCTTGCCGAAGGTGACGGGGAGGCGGATCTGCCCTATCGGAGCGGTGGAGCCGTCGATCACTCCTGAGAACGGCTTGGTAGGCTGAAGCTGGTCATACAGCGCCTGGAGCTGTCGAACATCTCGACAGAGATAACATTGAGTCCTGCACCGCCATCGATGATTGTCTTGGTGACGAGGACATTGCTGATGGTGGGCAAGCAGAGCATCAAAAGCGCGCCAGAAGTGGCCGCGCACTTGAGCTGGTCAGCTAAGTCGAAGGTGATGTCATACTTGGAACACCTGAGCGGACATGTCGCCTTGAGCTTGGGGAGGGCCGCGTTCACCTCGCGCACGAACTTCTTGAAGATGCATGGGAGGCTGGGGCCTAAGTGCCACCTAGGATGCAAGCGATTTCATGAGGCTCTTGGAAGCCCTGAGCCCCATCATCTTGGTGGTGATCGTCGTTCCTTCCTGGTGGCAGCGGCAGCGGAGGAAGGCCTGCGTTACCCTAAGGATGGTCATCACGAGGCTGGTCCCTCCAGGGACCCTCGCAAGGCTAGCCTTGCCAGCGGTCCTCACAAGGCTGGTCGCGCCGGTCCTGGCGGGGGTCGCGGTTGTCCCAGTGCCCTCCGCCTCAGCCTCCTCCATGGTTGTAGCCTCGGTCGTTGCACTCGGGGCGATGACCAAGGCGCCCGTCGCAGATGGACCTGAGCTCTTGGAAGTCGTTGGTGTTGTGGCTCTGCACGTTGAGGAAGACGCAGAACGGGCGACTGCCCTTGGATGACTCTGGGTGGTCGCTGAAATGTCCATTTTGATTATGTTTTCTTACTGTTATTTATAATGTTTTTATCTATAATAATGCTTTTTGGAGTAATTCTAATGCCTTTTCTCTCATAATTTGCAAGGTACACACAAAGAGGGAGAATTCCGGGAGCTGGAAATCTGGACCTGGAAAAGCTACGTCAGGCCACCTATTCTGGACAACTCCAAACAAGCTGAAACTTCACGGAGATTTTTTATGGAATATATAAGAATTATTGGAGCAAATAAGTACCAGAGGGGGCCCACCAGGTGGGCACAACCCACCTGGGCGCGCCAGGGAGCCCAAGCGTGCCCTGGTGGGTTGTGCCCTCCTCGGCCCACCTCCAGTGCCATCTTCTAGTTTATAGGTCATTTTGACCTAGAAAAAAAATAAGGGAAGGACTTTCGGGACGGAGCGCTGCCGTCTCGAGGCGGAACTTGGGCAGGATCACTTTTGCCCTCCGGCGGAGCTGTCGGATGTGGGGTTCCGGCAAACCCTTAAGGTTCAAACTCTGGGGTGCGCGCGAAGTCTTTCCCTCCAACCGATCCACGCACTAGCTCTCTAAGATCTTGCGGACGAACTCGACGAACTCACAATGCAGAGAGACATGAGATTTATACTGGTTCGGGCCACTGTTGTGGTGTAATACCCTACTCCAGTGTGGTGGTGGTGGATTGCCTCTTGGGCTGATGATGAACAGTACAAGGGGAAGAACAGCCTCCTGAGGTTGAGGTGTTCTTGTGCTAGGGTAGGCTCTCGATCGGATCAGATCAAGTCGAGATCAAGGCGAGATGACCCTACTGTGGTGGCTAGTTGTACTTATATAGGCCCTGGTTCTCTTCCCAAATATCAAGCAGGAAGGGAGCCAACAACGGCGGGCCAATTTGAAGGGGAACAGCTAGTACAAGCTATCCTGACAAAAGCGGTCTTCGCCTGCAAAAGGCTCTGGTAGTGACGCTGTCTTGGGCTCCATGATGACCTCCGTCTTGCCTTCCTTCTGGTCTTGGTCTCATTGCACCGATATGGCAACCTTTGCCTGATGCCTCGGTACTCCTCGCCTGCGCTTGCCTCCTTAGCACCAAAGGGGAAACAAGGACGCTGCGCGCGCTAGCGCCCGCCTGGTACCGATCGTCATGGCTCACGTCACGAGAGCCTCGTGAGGTTTGCCCCGCCTTGATATCTCCGCTCCTCGTGAGCCTGCCTGGCTAGGCCACTCCTAAGGAGGTCTTGCATCGTCCGCCTCGCGAGGCTTGGCCCCTCGCGAGGGTCTTGGATGCTTTGTTGATGAAGATGGGTCGTACGGGCCTGCTAGCTTAGCCACGCCGTGGGCCGTAGGCAGGCAAGTCTGGGGACCCCCGTTCCCAGAACGCCGACAGTAGCCCCTGGGCCCAAGGTGCGCTCGGGCTTGGCTTCACGGCGAAGCCAAGGGTCAAGTACGGAGCACCGCGGGCCCCAAAAGCCCGCGGCCTCGGTTGACGCGTGGCGGTTGATTGGACATGGGCGTCTCTGCTTCCCCATGCTGCCTCGGCAACTGCTTGACCTAACAAAAGGCTGGCGCAGGCAGTACTTGCCTTCATTGCTTCTTCCTCGCCTCGCTCCAGATCCCCTTTCTCGCTCCTCGCCACCGCTACCTCCAGATCCGCTCCAGTCTCGTCCTGCATCTGCGATTCATGGCGCCGTGCAAAGTCAGGACTTCCTCGGCACCGGCTTGGTATGAGCCGGCTCTTGAAGCGCCCACCGTCACGGAGAAGAGCCTCACCTCCGTGCGCTTGCTGACGGCGGGTGAGAGCAATGAGTGGGGGCAGACCGAGCTCTGGCTTGCCTCCGATGTGCCGGAGCCTGAGGAAAGCCCTTTCTTCCCCTTCTTCTCGAGCAGTGTTGCCGTCGGGTTGGTTCCTCCCTTCTCCGATTTATTTTATGAGGTCCTCGACCACTATGGGCTGCAGGCGTTGCATCTCCATCCCAACTCTATCCTCCTCCTATCTATCTTCGCCTACTACTGTGAGGCGTATCTAGGCGTGATGCCATCCGTGGCGCTCCTGCGCCACTTCATCTTCCTCCGTGTCAGCGAGGGGCACATCTCCGGATGCGCTAATTTCGTCGCATCCGGCAAAGCCAACTCGATCTCGAGCACCGGGAAAAGGGCCGACAACATTTGATCCAAATGGGTCATGGTGGATGCCAGGCGTGCCGATCCGCATCTGGTGTTGCCAACGGTGGCGCCCTCTTCCAACGGGGGGTGGCCCAAGGCGGAGCTTGCTGATGAGCGGGCATCGTTAGTGTTGGGGCAGATGATGACCGACTTGAAGCCGGGCAACACGAAGGCGGCCAAAGTGACGGGGGTCATGCTACTGAGGGAGTTCTTGACGCTGCGAGTTGCCCCACTCCAGGCACACGCGCGCCCCTGTGGGAGCTTGAAGAAGAGGGAAACAAGACCCGCCTGAGGCCGGGGGCCCTGCCTGATGACGAATTGGCCGATGTCCCGTATCTCATAGTTGGGGACAACCAGGAGTACCCGCCAAGCACCTTCATTCCCCTGTTCCAGCGCAGGGACCGGGTGGAATTCGTCGCCTCCAGGACGACCTTTGACGCGCGCGGGCTGGTGCCGCCGGCGGTCCCAGGGGCCCCTATGGCATCGAAGCCGGTGGAGGTGTCCTCTGACGAGTCCCGTGGGGAGGAGAGAGAGGAGGTGGACTCGGAGAAGACTCTTGAAGAGGTGGGGGAGACTTCTCCTCTGAGCAAGGCCGAGATCCGCCGCGCCCTTCCTTACGATGCCGAGGCCTACACCCGCCAGGGGGAGAGGGGGCAGCCCCTCATCCCGACAAGGGGTAGGTCATCGCTGGTGCATCGCGATGCCGCCTCTGTCCCGACACCTCCTGGGGCCGGCTCCGGCTCTGCCTCCGCACCGCCTGCCGCCCTCGGAGCCCGCTCGCCTGCTCCTCAGGTCCCAATGCTGTCAGGCTTCAAGCTCCCCAAGCGAAGTATGTTGCGGTGGACCAGTAAGTATCTTAAGCTTCACCTTGTCCCTGTTTGTACTTGTTATTTCCTGACAATCGCCCTCGGTCGATCAGGCCGGCGCCTTCAGTGAAGAGGAGGAAGGAGGATACGGCGGTCGTGCCTTCCTCCGCATAGAAAGGAGGCAGCAGCGCCCGCATCTCCCCGGCCCCGTCGTCCTCGCGAGGCCAAGAGGAACATCGCCGTGTGGAATCAGCCCCCATGGCCCCACCGGCTCCGGAAGTGCCGGCGTCTGGTTCGGCTGGAGAGGTCCCGACTGCTCCGGAACCTGCAGTCTCCTATGCCTTGGTGACGACGTTGCCTCCTCCCAATGTTGCACCCCCACTCCCAAGTTCTTCTGCTCCTGTTGCTTTTCTGGAACGCGCTCTTTCGGAGATGACCCAGTTGCAGGCGAATCTCCTGAGCGCCGACCCACGCCTGGTGGCCGGGCGCCTGGAGCCGGCTTCCGGCTGGCTTCACTCCGACTTGGCGGTTCGCGCGATGCTGAGTCAAGCCATGGCATCTTCCGAGAAGGAGAAGCAGAGTGCCGCCAACGCTGCAGCCAATCGCGAGGTGGCACGGAAGGACGCTGAGGCAGCCCGCAACCGCTGCCGAGAGCTGGAGGATGAGCTAAAGAGCCTGCATGACGAGCGCACCAAAGAAGCATGCTACCGCCAAGCGAAGTAGGAGGAGGTGAAGGCCGGGAGGACGCCGTCAAGAACCATGATGCTGAGCTGGCGGAGCTGGAGAAGACGCAGGCCGCCGAGCGCAGCCGGCTAGAAGGCTGGAGCGGAAGGCGAAGGCGAGGGAGGCCGATCTTGACGCCAAGGCACGAGTCCTGGCCGAAGACCGCGCGGCCTTTGCCGACCTTGAGAAGAGATCTCGCAAGGCACTGAAGACGCTCTACGAGCATGGCCTGGAGAAGTCACTAGCCACCGATGAGGACGGCCCCGCTCGGCTGCTTCCTCTCTTGGTGAAGCCGCTCGAAGAAGTCGTTGATGGTGTCGGTCCCATGGCGGAGGTAGAAGCTCGCGTCCTATCTTCAGCTGCATTGACTCGCGTCTTCAGCCATCTGCACCTCCGTGACCCCAACGCTTGCCTTGACGAGCTGCTGGAGCCTGTGCTGAAGATCAATGCGAGGCCACCGCCACAGCCGTACAAGGTCAAGTGGAGGCCTTGCTGAAGAAGTTCCGCGGCTTTGTCTCCGCTCCTTTGTCCGGCAATGTCGATCCTGCGGCTGGTGGTGAAGGTGAGGACAACGTCACTCATGAAGGAGCACCTTCCGCAGGCGATGGCGGCGTCCAGGGGTGACCTGCGGCTATTCTCCAGTTTCTTTCCTGCGACATGCATTAGGCCTCGTGGAGGCGTTTAGACTTTCATTTGATATTGTGAGGACAATGTGTTTGTAATATTTGCTTCGATATTTTGCGATTTCCTTCCTATTTCCTTCGCGTTCTGCGTCGGCAGAGCCTGGCCCCGCGCATACCTCAACCGCCATTGGGCCGACCGGAGACCAGGACGGACCAAGGAGTGAGGGGCTACGTGACCAGTTAGGCTCCTGAGTCGTGATGCTCAGGAGTCCCCCTTGACACGCAAACAGCTTATAGGGAGACTTCGCGAGGATAGATTAATGTTCTATGTCGGCAGAGCCCAGCCCCGCGCATACATCAACCGCCATTGGGCCGACCAGAGACCAGGACGGACCAGGGAGTGAGGGGCTATGGGACCAGTTAGGCTCCTGAGTCGCGATGCTCAGGAGTCCCCATTGACGTGCCAACAATCTTCATACCTTCCCTCACCGAGGCCTCAGGAGGGGCGCGCGACGCCCAGGTCCGGGAGACCTGGTTGGGTGGCGTGCGCTTGGGCGTGACCCAAGCGCAGCCCCCGTGCCCAGCCCCCTCGCGTGGCTCTCCTGAGGGGAGGCGTTGCGGTGAGGCTGGATGCTGAGCTCTGGGCTCCCTGAGGTTGGTACGACCGTGGGGCCGCCCTCAGTTGTTTATCACCAGCGCGGAGCATAGTGCTTCCGCTTGCGCACGGGCATAGCCGCTCCTCGGCAGTGTCGACGGCCAGCGCGGAGCATGGTGCTTTCACTTGTGCGTGGGATGGGGGGGCCCTCCGAGAGGAGCCCCCGGGGCGTGTACAGCCCCGCCCTAACACGTGGCTTGCACGACAAGGCTGCGAGGTGTATCTGGGCACTCGGGAGCCAGCGTGGGACTCACGAGGCCCTACCTCAAGGCGGGTTGCGCCTAGTCTTGAGTCTTGGTGACTTTATGTTCCTGCAAGGTGGTTAGGTGCAAGCACTCTACGTCCTCAGGTCCCGGCCCTCGAGCGAGCTCAGCCGCCGCTGGTATGCCAAGTCGCGATGTCATGGTCAAGGCCAGGGGGTGTCAGATTTCGGGTTTCGGCAGACCCTCTAGGTTCGAACTCTGGGGTGCACGCGGAGATCTCACCCCTACCTACCTGCACCTCGTCGCCTCGCAAGGATCTAAACTACCAAAAGAACAACACAAGAGACACAAGGTTTATACTGGTTCGGGCCACCATTGTGGTGTAACACCCTACTCCAGTGTGTGGTGTGGTGGATTGCCTCTTGGGGTGATGATGAACAATACAAGGAAGAACAACCTCGCGAGGGTGAGGTGTTCTTGTGGCTAGGCTCTCGATCGGATGGATCAAGCTAAGATGAGATGCCTCTACTGTGGTGGCTAGCTCTACTTATAGGCCGAGGCCCTGAGCCTCTTCCCAAATATTGAGCGGGAAGGGCGCCAACAATTGGCCATTTTGATGGGGAACATCTAGTACACTTATCCTGACTAAAGTTGGTCCTCGCCTGTCAAAGGCTCTGGTGGTGACACCGGCTTGGGCTCCACGATGACCTCCTTCCTGCCATTGCGATGGTCTTGGTATTGTTGCACCGAAACGGATGTCTTTGCTTGATACTCTCGCCTGCGCTTGCCTCCTTTGCACCAAAGAGGAAATGAGGACACTGCGCGGGCTGGTGCCCGCCTGGCGCCCTTGGTCGTCATGGCTTGTGTCATGGGCACCTCGTGAGGTACCCCGCCTTGATCTCTCCGCCTCCTCGCGAGCCAGCCTGACAAGGCCGTGCCTGAGGAAGCTTCCTGTCGTCCGCCCCGCAAGGCTTGGCCCCTTGCGAGGGTCTCGAGCTTGTGCTAATGAAGATGGGCCGTACTGGGCCACCCCCTGAGCCACGCTGCAGGCGGCACGCAGGAAAGTCTGGGTACCCCCGTTCCCAGAACGCCGACAGTAGCCCCCGGGCCCAAGGCGCGCCTGGACTTGGCTTAGCAAAGAAGCGAAGGGGCAAGTGCGAAGCGCCGCAGGCCCTAACAGCCTGCGGCCTTGGGCGCCCGTGGCGGTTGATTGGACGTGGGCGCCTCCACTTCCCCACGACGCCTCGACAACTGCACGAATTGACAAGTCCCTGCATGCAAAGCGGGTCATGATTACCTGCGATCGTGGAGGTCGACGGTTGGCCTTCCCCGGATATAAGTACGGAACGGCGCGTGCCCTTCCAGTCCATCTCTTCTTGCTTCTCCTTCTTCTCCATGGCTCCGCCGAAGAGGTTCTCGGCCACGGAGAAAGGGAAGGCCCGCCGGGTGGAGCCTGACTCTCCCCCGGCCAAGCGCGGTCAAGGCCGTCCTCGCAAGCACCCTGCGGCTCCCGTAGCGGCTTCTCGCGACCATGGAGGCGATCTCCCGCGTAGCGACGGGCGTCAGGCCATTGACGGGGGGCGCGCTACGGCCGCGCGACCCCCTAGGCCACGCTTCCGCTCGGCAGAGGTGCTGCCGGAGTTTGTCGTGTGGTCGGTGGAGCCGACCAGCACCCGTCTCCAGCTTCCCCGCTTCCTCTTAGGTGAACTTCCGGTCGGCGCCCCGTGCGGCCTCTGGCTCCAGGCGGACGGTTGCTGCAGCCGAGCCACCTGGGCTTCGCTGGAGGTCTCCGCAGCCGGGAGTGTGGCCCTGACCCACGGCTGGCAAACGTTTGCCCGCGCGCATGGTCTGAGCCGGCGGTGCACCCTGCACTTCAAGTTCGACGGCGATGCCACCCTCTACGTGAGGGTGTTCGGGGAAGACGGTCGCCGCGCTGGGTGCTGCCTCGAGGACGACGACCGCGGCCGTGGGCCTAGCCTCGGCGACGATGAAGATGACAGTGCACGCGTGGTCGGCGGCGTTCGGGGTTCGTCGAGCTTTGGCGTCTCTTCTTCGGACAGCGGCTCCTCCAGCGATGGCCGCGACCAGCCCCCGCGCCGCCGCGCCAGCCTGGAGGGAGGTTGCGGGCCTGCCCGCCATCGCGCCTCGGTGAAGCCCGAGAGGGAGTCCGCCTGAGCTCCGGATGCAGTTCGAGCTTTCGCCGTGAGTTGGTGTCAGGCGAGTCGCGCCTATTTTGTTCTTTTCCTTTTCCTGCGCAAGGAGACAGTAATGTAGGGCCCCGCGGGGGTGTGCTTGGACTATTGCTGTTAATTATCGTACTGTTCCCGCTATTTCTATATTAGGCTTCTGTGCCACACGTCTGCGCATAGAAATTACTTAGCTTGGGGGCGAACTGTCGCGGTCTTCGCCTCCCGAGGCCGAGGCCTCGTCGAACGCTTCATGCCCTACAAAGATTAGCCAGGAGAGGTAGCTTCCGGCCTCAGTCGTGGAGGCGACCGACCTAGGTCCTGTGTTTGCATCGCGGTTCCCGTGGGGCACGGACTGGAGGGGTGCTCCCGTAGTGGACCCGGTTGGGGAAGCCTCAAACAACAGAGGCAGAAGACACTCGCGAGGGTGCCCGCGTTGCTCCCTCATGAGACTCGCGCGAGAGAAATTGAGGTAGGAGAGCGAAGAAGGCAAAGAGTCACAAGCCAAAGACGGCAACCACTTCAATAAAACTTCAAATGGGAATGAACAAACCAACTGCAGAAAGAAAATGAAAAAAGCCGCGTCCGGCACCTAAACTAGTCTTCGACGTCTTCTCACCAGCGCGGAGCTAAGTGCTGCCACTGGGCATGGGAGGGAGCCCCAGGGCCTGAGGCCGGCGCTCCTGAGACTCCGGGGCATGTACAGCCCCAACTCATTATTACGTGAGAGTGTCACGGGCGGCGAGCTTCACATGCATTGGCCTTCTTCATAGGCTCCGGGCCTTTCTCAGGGAAATAAGCTTCACAGGCGTTTGCCTTCTTCACAGGCACCGGGCCTTTCACAGAAAGATAAGCTTCACAGGCGTTTGCCTTCTTCACAGGCACCGGACCTTTTCCAAAACGCAACGCTTCACAGGCATTCGCCTTCTTCACAGGCGCCGGGCCTTTTTAGGGGTAAAACCTCCGGAGGTGCTGGATGTTCCACGCGTTCTGGACGGGCACCCCCTCCTGAGTCTCCAAGCGCGCGGAGCCGGGCCTGGAAACATGAACAACCTCGAACGGTCCCTCCCACATGGGAGATAGCTTATGCAGTCCTTCCCTAGAGAGAACCCGTCTGAGCACGAGGTGCCCTACCTCAAGAGTCCTGGGGTGAATGTTGCGGCAGTGGTATCGCCGCAGTGCTTGTTGATATCTTGCCGCTCGTAGCGCGGCTTCCCGACGATGCTCCTCCCCCAGCACGAGGTCCGTCCCCCGCATGGCGTCCTGCTGCGCCTCGTCGAATGCCAGGACCCGTGCGGAACGACGTCTGACCTCGTGAGGGAGGACTGCTTCAGCTCCATAGACCAGGAAGAACGGGGTTTTGCCGGTCAGCTTGGTCGCGGTCATGCGGATGGACCACAATACGGACTGAAGCTCGTCGTACCAGCCTCTGCTGCAGGCCTCCAGCTTCTTCTTGAATGTCCTGGTTTTGAGGCCCCTCGGGACCTCTGCGTTGGCCCGCTCGGCCTGACCGTTGCTCCGCGGGTGCGCTACCGAGGTGTAGCATACCTGCGTCCCAAGGTAAGCACAATATGTTTTGAAGAGCTTACTGGTGAACTGCGAACCGTTGTCGGTGATGATGCGGTTCGGCACCCCGAACCGGCTTACGATGCCCTTGATGAACTTGACCGTAGAACCTGCGGGGATGGTGCGGACGGCTTCCATTTCAGCCCACTTGGTGAACTTATCCACGGCGACGTAGAGGTAACGACATCCTCCTGGCGCCCGAGGGAACGGGCCCAGGATATCCAGCCCCCAGACTGCGAATGGCCACGAGAGGGGTATAGTTTGCAGACCTCCCGCCGGCTGATGGATCTGCTTGGCATGGAATTGGCAGGCCTCGCAAGCCATTGCCAGTTCCACGACATCATTGAGCGCAGTGGGCCAATAGAACCCGCTGCGGAACGCCTTGCCAACGAGGGTCCGTGATGACGAATGGTGCCCACAGTCTCCACCGTGTATGTCTGCCAGCAGCTCCTTCCCTTGCTCCCTGGAGATGCACCGCAGGGACACATCATTCGGTCGCTTCCAGTAGAGCTCTCCATCCCTGATGCAGTACGCCGTGGCTTGCCGCGCCACATGCTCCGCTTCCTCCTCCTTTTCCGGCAAGGTCCCTTGCGTCAGGTAGCTCCAGAGCTCTGTGATCCAGCATCCCTCCTGAGGCTCCAGCATTAGGAGCAGACGCGCTCCCGAGGCCGGGCCACAGACCGGGGCTCCCGAGGCAGGTGGCTGGGGGAGCTCTTCCCGAGGCTGCACCGTGCTTGACAGCGATGGCGTTGCCGAGGGCTTGAAGAGCCGTTCCTCGAAGACGCCGGACTCCTGAGGTAGCCGCCTGGATGCCCGTTTGGTGATGTCGTCAGCCTCCTGATTGGTGCCACGAGGCACATGCTGCAACTCCAGCCCCCAGAACTGCTTCTCCATCCTGCGGACCTCTGCGAGGTAGACTTCCATGTGCTCATCCCTTGGCTCGTATACTTTGTTGGAGAAGTTGACGAGGAGTTGTGAACCACCCTTGATGGTTAGGCGCTTCACTCCCAGGGCAGCCGCGGCCTTCAGGCCTGCTATCAGGCCCTCATATTCCGCTATGTTGTTGGAGACCTTTTCTCCGTGCTGGAAATAGAGTTGCACGGCGTAGTAGAGCTTGTTTTGAGTAGGAGATATAAGCACTGCGCCAGCTCCAGCGCCGTGTCTAGAGAATGCCCCGTCGAAGTACATGATCCAACAGTCCGGTGCCTCGCTTCCCGGGGAGATGGACCGATCCTCGCCAGCCTTGAGGCCTGGCGCCTCTGTCCATTCCGCCACGAAGTCCGCTAGCGCGGCTCCCTTGATGACTCTGGTGGTGCTGAATTCTAGCTGAAACGCTTGCAACTCGATGTTCCACTCAGCGACTCTTCCGGCTGAGTTGGGGCTCCTGAGCACCCTTTCCAAGGGGTACGCTGAGACAACCTTGATGGGATGGCCCTGAAAATAGTGCCGCATCTTGCGTGAAGCCACCAAGAGCGCGAGGAGGAGTTTCTGGGGCATGGGGTACCGTGCCTTCGCGTCCCGCAACACTGTGCTGACGAAGAACACGGGGTGTTCGACGAGGTTGGGAGTGTTGGTGTCGTTGGCGTCCTCCGGAGGCCGTGGCGCCTCCTGAGGCAACGAAGCCCCAAGCGGCTGGTCGCCAGGGGGAAGGGTCTCTTCTGTCCCGAGTGCGCTTCCCTGCGGCGGCTGATCCTTCTCGGCTGTGGTAGTGGTCTCTGTGAGGCCCCCTTGATCCTGCTTCGCTTTGACCTGGGCAGCTGCCGCGGCTTTGGTCCGACGCTCCTCCTTAACCGCCACCAGGGCTGCGCTGGCAGAGTAGGGGGTGGCTGCAAGGTAGAGCACCAGGGGCTCTTGGGGGCGCGGAGCCACCATTACCGGGGGCCTGGTTAAGTACCTTTTGGATCTTGGAATGCCTTGTCGGCCTCTTCAGTCCATTCAAAGGGGCCCTTTTTCTTCATTAGCTTGAAGAAGGGTAGCGCCCGTTCCACCAACTTGGAGATGAAGCGTCCTAGCGCGGTCACGCGCCCAGTGAGCTTATGCATTTCTCTGAGGGTCTTCGGCGGGCTCATGTCCTCGACTGCCTTGACCTTTTCTGGGTTAGCCTCGATGCCCCGAAGGGACACGAGGAAGCCCAAGAGCTTGCCTGAGGGGACCCCAAACACACACTTCTCCGGGTTGAGCCGCGGGTTCACTGCATCGAGGCTCGCGAAGGTTTCCTCCAGGTCTTGTATCAGGGTTTTGGCCTCCCGAGACTTTACCACAATGTCATCGATGTAGGCCTCAACATTCCTCCCGAGCTGCGGACCAAAGGTGATGTGCATCGGCCGCTGAAAGGTCGCTCCTGCGTTGCGCAGCCCGAACGGCATGCATGTGTAGCAGTATACTCCACACGGGGTTAGGAAGGCCATTTTTTCCACGTCTTCTACCACCATCTTGATCCGGTGATAGCTAGAGAAGGCTTCCAGGAAACATAACAGGTCACACTCGGCGGTGGAATCGACGATCTGATCGATTCGAGGGAGCGGGAATGGATCCTGTGGGCAGGCTTTGTTGAGGTGGGTGAAGTCGACACACATGCGTTCCTTCCCCCCTTTCTTTGGCACGGCAACCGGGTTAGCCAACCAATCTGGGTATCGGACCTCGCGAATGACCCCTGCCGCTTCTAGTTTGTGGGTCTCTTGGACGATGAATGCCTGCTTTTCAGTGGACTGCCGTCTCGCTTTCTGCTTCATGGGGCGTACGTTGGGGCACATGTTGAGGTGGTGCTCGATTACACCTCTTAGGATCCCTGCCAACTGATCTAGTTCCCATGCGAATACCTTCTTATTCGTTCGCAGGAACTTGACCAGGGCCTCCTCCTGCTCGGGCTCGAGGTTGGCACCTATGGTGAAGGTGGCGTCAGTGGATCCGTCCTTGTCGACCAGTATCTGTTTGGTTTCTGCCTTGTCTTGGGTGAACAACTGCTTCTTCTTGGCTGGCGCAGCCCCCTTGGGCTCAGGGGCGTCTGAGTCGGCGGGCTGTGCCGCCGCCGCAGTCTTGAAGAAGAGCTTGAGCACTTGCAACGCATCCCCGGCGTCTCCGGACACGGAGAGGACGCCGCTGCTCCCAGGCATCTTCATGAGGTTGTACGCGGGGTGAGTCGCGGCCATAAATCGGGCTAGTGCTGGGTAACTGAGGATGGCATTGTATGGGAGGCCGATGGGGGCGATGTCGAAGTCGATGAGCTCGGTGCGGAAGTTGTAGGTGTCGAAGGTCACTGGAAGACGGATCTGCCCCAGGGAGCCGGCTGAACCACCTCCGACGCCCAAGAAGGGCCTGCTGGGCTGAAGCCGCTCCGGCGGTACGTGGAGGAGGCTGAAGGCTTCAACCGTGAGCACGCTGAGGCCCGCGCCGCCGTTGATGAGGGTCCTAGTGACGGCCACCTGGCAGATGGTGGGGGTGCACAACATTGGGAGCGCTCCCGAGCAGGCTGAGTTGGAGGGGTGGTCCTCCGAGCTGAAGGCCAGATCGGCCTTGGGCGCCGACCGACCCGAAGGAGCCCCATGCTGCGCGGAGGCAGCGCCGATCTGGCGGACAAATGGCTTGACGTGGCGGCCTGAAGGTGGCGCCTGCGAGCCGCCCAGGAGAGCTGCGACGACCGGGGGCACCGACGCAGCGTGCTGGGCGAGGAAGAGGTCGCGCAGCTCCTCCCAAGAGGCCACGGAAGCCGCTGGCAGGTGGAGTAGCCACATGCGTGGGGCGCCGGTGAGGGCCATGGGAAGCCAGTTAGCCATGACCCCGTCATCGCCTCCTGCCTCGAGGACGGCCTCCTCGTATGCCAACAGGAAGGCCAGCGGATCTGTCGTGCCGTTGTAGCATGGTGGTGTCTCCGGCTTGAACTTGTTCGGCCATCGCACCTGTCGCAGGTCTGGGGCCAAGGCTCGGAGCCCCCTGGCCCCTACGCCTGCGCTGGCGACCAGAGTGGGCGGCACGCTACTCGTCATAGGGCAAACCGCGATGTTGGCGGAGAGCGTGTCGGCGGAAGGGAAAGCTCCGGCGCACCCCCTACCTGGCACGCCAAATGTCGGATTTCGGGTTCCGGCAGACCCTCTAGGTTCGAACTCTGGGGTGCACGCAGAGATCTCACCCCCTACCTACCTGCACCTCGTCGCCTCGCAAGGATCTATACTACGCCAAGAGCAACACAAGAGACACAAAGTTTATACTGGTTCGTGCCACCATTGTGGTGTAATACCCTACTCCAGTGTGTGGTGTGGTGGATTGCCTCAGGGGCTGATGATGAACAATACAAGGAAGAATAGCCTCGCTAGGGTCTGTTCTTGGCCGGTGCGACGAACTACCAGGGGGAGTTCGGTCGCTCTCTCTCTCTCTCTAGATTGCTTGATCTCTAGCTCTGCTCTGGATTCTGGATCCAAGATGCCAATGCCTCTACCCTGTGGGTGGCTAGTCCTATTTATAAGCAGAGGCCCTGGGCTGCTTCCCAAATATTGAGTGGGAATGGCGCCAACAATTGACCATTTTGAAGGGGAACATCTAGTACACTTATCCTGACTAAAGTTGGTCCTCGCCTGTCAAAGGCTCTGACGATGACGCCGGCTTGGGCTCCACGATGACCTCCTTCCTGCCGTTGTGTTAGTCTTGGTCTTGTTGCACCGAAATGGCTGCCTTTGCTTGATGCTCTCGCCTGCGCTTGCCTCCTTTGCACCAAAGAGGAAATGAGGACACTGCGCGGGCTGGCGCCCACCTGGCGCCCTCGGTCGTCATGGCTTGCGTCATGGGCACCTTGTGAGGTACCCCGCCTTGATCTCTCTGCCTCCTCGCGAGCCAGCCTGACGAGGCCGTGCTTGAGGAGGCTTCATGTCGTCCGCCCCACGAGGCTTGGCCCCTCGCGAGGGGCTTGAGCTTGTGCTGATGAAGATGGGCCGTGCTGGGCCACCCCTTAAGCCATGCCGCAGGCCGCAAGCAGGCAAGTCTGGGTACCCCCGTTCCCAGAACGCCAACAACAACATTGTGAGGACGCCAGCGGTTGCTGCACACTTGAGCTGGTCTGCCGAGTTGAAGGTGATGGCACACTGGGACCATTTAAGCAGGCGCGTGGCCTCGAGCTTGGGGAGGACCGCGTTCATCACTTCATGAGCAAACTGTTTGAAGATGCGTTGCGAAGCTGGGGCCTGTGCGCCGCCCAAGATGCAGGCGATTGCACACGACTCCTGGAAGCCCCCAGCCCCCTCATCCTGGTGGTGATCGTCATTCCTTCTTGGTGGAGGCGGCAGCGGGGGAAGACCGGCGTTGCCCTGAGGACGGTCCTCACGAGGTTGATCCCTCCCGACACCCTCGCAAGGATGGTCCTGCCAGCGGTCTTCACGAGGCCTGTCGCACCACTCCTGGCTCGGGCCACGATCGTCCCAGCGTTCGCCTCCACGTCCTCCTCCGCGGCCGTAGCCCCGGTCACTATGCTCGGGGCGTCGACCGAAGCTTCCTTCGTGAATGGATCTGAGCTCTTGACAGTCGCTGGTGTTGTGGGTGTTCAGGTTGTGGAAGGCGCAGAACGGTCGGCTTTTCTTAGATGACTCGGGCTGATCTCTGCCCCGCTTGGTGTCCGGCTCCGCTGCGAGCACGGCCGCTTCCTTGCGCTTTATGTCCTTGGCCTTGGCCTTCTTCTCCTCTGCTCCCGCAGCTGGCAGCTCGAGGAGGGAAAGGCGCCCCTCCTCAGCTCTCGCGCACTTGGTCTCCAGGTTGAACAGCTCCTGAGATGTGCACAGCTCCTCGTGGATAGCAAGCTCTTCCTTCATCTTGATGTCACGAACGCCGTCTGAGAACGCGGAGATGATGGCCTCGTCTGTGACCTTGGGGATCTTGAGACGAGTGTTGTTGAAGCGCTGGATGTACTTCTGGAGGGTCTCCCCTGGCTGTTGCTTGATGCGGCGCAGGTCGCCCGCGGCCGGCGGGCGGTCGCGGGTGCCTTGGAAGGTGGCGACGAAGCGCTCGTGCATCTCATCCCATGAGGAGATCGAGCCGTGCTGCAGGTTCAGGAGCCAGGAGCGGGCACCATCCTTGAGGGCCATGGGAAACCAGTTTGCCATGACTTTCTTGTCGCCGTTGGCTGCTTCGATGCTCAGCTCGTAGAGCTGCAGGAACTCCGCGGGATCGGCGGTGCCGTTGTAGCGGGGAGGCAGATCCGGCTTGAACTTGCCCGGCCAGGTGACGCTACGTAGCTCGGGGGTGAAGGCGCAGCAAACGGCCGTGGTTGCAGAGGCCCGCCTCGAAGGTGGAGCTTGGTCTTCATGAGGTCCATGCACTGCCGCCGCAGGCGGCGCGCGGTCTTGACGTGGCGGTGCGGGGAGCGCTGATGCAGCTTCCCGCGGTCGAGGCATTTCTTGACAGCTTTTCTCTTCGCGCGCGGGCGCCGGGCGTGGTGGGTCACGCCGCGGAGCCTAGCGCCTTGGTGCCAAGGCACCGTCTTGGGGCAGCGGTGGCGGAGGCGCGCCATGAGCCTCGTCGCCCGTGGCTGGCGGAGGGTGAGGCAGAGAGAGGGACGGCACCGGGGAGCCCCCTGCGGCACGGATGAGCTCGACGACGCGGTCGAGCCACTCCTCGTAGAGGTCGCCGACCGGGCGTAGCGCAGAAGCTCGTTTGCCATGAGAAGCGCGGCCTGCGCCTCCATGGGAGCGCCGCGTGCATGAGACGATGAACCGGCCGGGGTCAGCGACGGAGTGGCGGTGCGTCCGTCCTGCCGCACCGATGGATGCAACGAGGACTGCTACGTCTTGAGCTTGCGTTGGTTTTCCTCGAAGAGGAGAAGGTGATGCAGCAAGTGTAGCGTAAGTATTTCCCTCAGTTTTGAGAACCAAGGTATCAATCCAGTAGGAGGCTCCTCAAAAGTCCCACGCACCTACACAAACAAACTGAGAACTCACAACCAACACAATAAAGGGGTTGTCAATCCCTTCACGGCCACTTGTGAAAGTGAGATCTAATAAATATAGTATGATAAGATAAATATATTTTTGGTATTTTATAATATAGATGCAAAAAGTAAAGATGCAAATAAAAGTATATTGGGGGCAAATATGATAAGAGATAGACCCGGGGCCCATAGGTTTCACTAGTGGCTTCTCTCAAGATAGCATAAGTATTACGGTGGGTGAACAAATTACTGTCGAGCAATTGATAGAAATGCGCATAGTTATGAGATTATCTAGGCATGATCATGTATATAGGCATCACGTCCATAACAAGTAGACCGACTCCTGCCTGCATCTACTACTATTACTCCACACATCAACCGCTATCCAGCATGCATCTAGAGTATTAAGTTCATAAGAACAGAGTAACGCATTAAGCAAGATGACATGATGTAGAGGGATAAACTCATGCAATATGATATAAACCCCATCTTGTTATCCTCGATGGCAACAATACAATACGTGCCTTGCAACCCTTTCTGTCACTGGGTAAGGACACCGCAAGATTGAACCCAAAGCTAAGCACTTCTCCCATGGCAAGAAAGACCAATCTAGTAGGCCAAACTAAACTAATAATTCGATGAGACTTGCAAAGATAACTTAATCATACATAAAAGAATTCAGACAAGATTCAAATATTATTCATAGATAAACTTGATCATAAACCCACAATTCATCGGATCTCGACAAAAACACCGCAAAAGGAGTTTACATCTAATAGATCTCCACAAGAGAGGGGGAGAACATTGTATTGAGATCCCAAAAGAGAGAAGAAGCCATCTAGCTAATAACTATGGACCCGTAGGTCTGTGGTAAACTACTCACAACTCATCAGAGGGGCAAGGATGTTGATGTAGAGGCCCTCCGTGCTTGATTCCCCCTCCGACAGAGTGCCGGCAAGGGCTCCAAGATGAGATCTCGCGGATACAGAAGGTTACGGAGGTGGAAATTGTGTTTCGTGGAGGCCTAGGCTGCTTCTTGACTTGCACTCCAAGTCCTCTGGATCACGTTTGTTCCAAAAATCACGCTCCCAAAGGTTTCATTCCATTTGGACTCCGTTTGATATTCCTTTTCTTCGAAATACTGAAATAGGCAAAAAAACAGCAATATGGGCTGGGCCTCCGGTTAGTAGGTTAGTCCCAAAAATGATATAAATGTGTAAAATTATAGATACGTTGGAGACGTATCAAGCATCCCCAAGCTTAATTCCTGCTCGTCCTCGAGTAGGTAAATGATAAAAAGAGAATTTTTGATGTGGAATGCTACCTAGCATAATTCATAATGTAATTTTCTTTATTGTGGCATGAATGTTCAGATCCAAATGAATACAAAATAAAAGTTCATATTGATAAAAGAAATAGTAATACTTCAAGCATACTAATCAAAGTAATCATGTCTTCTCAAAATAGCATGGCAAAAGAAAGTTCATCCCTACAAAATAATACAGTTAGGCTATGCTTCATTTTTGTCACACAAAGTTGTTCCCAACTTCTATACCCCCGATGACAAGCCAAGCAATTGTTTCATACTTAAATAATCTCAAACTTTTTCAACCTTCACGCAATACATGAGCGTGAGCCATGGATATAGCACTATGGGTGGAATAGAATATGATGATGGGGATTGTGTGGAGAAGACAAAAAAGGAGAAAGTCTCACATTGACGAGGATAATCAACGGGCTATGGAGATGCCCATCTATTGATGTCAACATGAGGAGTAGCGATTGCGATGCAACGGATGCACTAGAGCTATAAATAAATGCTCACCAAAAGAAAACTAGTGGGTGTGCATCCAACTTGCTTGCTCACGAAGACCTAGGGCATTTGAGGAAGCCCATCGTAGGAATATACAAGCCAAGTTCTATAATGAGAAATTCTCGCTAGTATGAAAAAGACAACTTATGAGATTCGCTATATGAAAAACATGGTGCTACTTTGAAGCACAATATATGAGACTCACTACAAGGTGCTACTTTGAAGCACAAGTGTGGAAAAAGAGATAGTAACATTGCCCTTTTTATTTATTTCCTTTTTTGGGCCTTTATTTTTTTTATTTTTGGCCTTTCTCTTTTTTTTTGATTGGGCAATGCTCTAATAATGATGATCATCACACTTCTATTGATTACAACATATGGATTACAACTCGAAACTAGAACAAGATATGACTCTATATGAATGCCTCTGGCGGTGTACCGGGATGGTGCAATGAATCAAGAGTGACATCTATGAAAAATAATGCATGGTGGCTTTGCCACAAATACGATGTCAACTACATGATCATGCAATGGCAATATGACAAAAGTAAAGTATGTCATGATGATGATGAACGGAACGGTGGAAAGTTGCATGGCAATATATCTCGGAATGGCTATGGAAATGCCATAATAGGTAGGTATGGTGGCTGTTTTGAGGAAGATATAGGGAGGTTTATGTGTGATAGAGCGTATCGTATCACGGGGTTTGGATGCATCGGCGAAGTTTGCACCAACTCTCAAGGTGAGAAAGGGCAATGCACGGTACCGAAGAGGCTAGCAAAGGCGGAAAGGTAAAAGTGCGTATAATCCATGGACTCAACATTAGTCAAAAGAACTCATATACTTATTGCAAAAATTTAGAACTCATCAAAAATCAAGTACTACACCCATTCTCCTAGGGGGATAGATTGGTAGGAAAAGACCATCGCTCGTCCCCGACCGCCACTCATAAGGATGCACAAGCCAGGTACACTTCATGTTCCAAATTTGTTACACAACTTTAACCATACGTGCATGCTACGGGACTTGCTAACTTCAACACAAGCATTCTTTAAATTCATAAATCACCCAACTAGCATGACTTTAATACCACTACCTCCATATCTCAAAACAATTATCAAGTATCAAATTGATCGTAGCATCCAATTCACTTCCTATGATAGTTTTTATTATACCCAACTTGGATGTTCATCATTCTAGGACCAATTTTATGACCATAGCAAATACCATGCTGTTTTAAAAGACTCTCAAAATAATATAAGTGAAGCATGAGAGACTAGCAATTTCTTCAAAATTAAGACACCACCGTGCTCTAAAAGATACAAGTGAAGCACTAGAGCAAAAACTATCAAGCTCAAAAGATATAAGTGAAGCACATAGAGTATTCTATCAAATTCTAATCAAATTGGCTTCTCCTTAAAGGTGTGTACAGCAAGGGTGATTTTGGTAAACTAAAAATCAAAGACTAATATAATACACGACGCTCCAAGCAAAACACTTATCATGTGGTGAATAAAAATATAGGTCCAAGTAAAGTTACCAATGAACGAAGACGAAAGAGGGGATGCCTTCCCGGGGCATCCCCAAGCTTAGGCTTTTGGCTATTCTTGAATATCTTGGGGTGCCATGGGCATCCACAAGCTTAGTTTCTTGCCACACTTTATTCCATAGTCCATAAAAGCTTTACCCAAAACTTGAAAACTTCACAACACAAAACTCAACAGGAAATCTTATAAGCTCCGTTAGTGAAAGAAAACAAAACCACCACATAAGGTAATGCAATGAACTCATTATTTATTTATTATGGTGTTAAACCTACTGTATTCCAACTTATATATGGATTATAAACTATTTTATTGGCCATAGATTCATCAAAATAAGCAAACAACACACGAAAAACAGAATCTGACAAAAACAGAACAGTCTGTAGTAATCTGTAACTAATGCAAACTTATGGAACTCAAATAATTCAGCCAAAATAGGAAGACCTAGGCAATTTGTTTATTAATCAGCAGCAATTTGAATCACTATTTTATCACGTTCTGGTGATTTTTAACAATTGTTTTCGTGAACCGAAAGTTTCTGGAAATTACAGCAAGATCAAATAACTATCATCCAAGAAGATCCTATAGGTTTAACTTGGCACAGACACTAATTAAACATAAAAACACATCTAAACAGAGGGTAGATGGATTGTTTATTCCTAAACAGAAACAAAAACAAAAAAAACATAAATAAAATTGGGTTGCCTCCCAACTAGCGCTATCGTTTAACGCCCCTAGCTAGGCATAAAAGCGAAGATAGATCTAAGTGGTGCCGTCTTTAATTTTCAGTTTTTTAGCGGAGTCATGCTCGAATCCGGGAGGTTCTTTCCGCTTCCCTTCATACTCGAAAATTTTTAGATCTAAAGAATCCAACCGCTTATTGCAAAGAGTGATCAACATATTCATGCGGTGTAGATTTCCGCTAACACTTTTAAGAGGCTCAAGAGACTTTTGTAAAAAAATTGTTACTTCGCAGATCTTTCCAAACACTTGGGTTTCTTCTAGGGTAGGATGTGATCCTCCCTTTTGAGGTAGTGTTCCCACTATTCCCTCTACAATTTCATGCGCAATATTGGGACCAATCTCAATGAAATTTCCCTTGGGAATGCAATCCAAGAGTTGTCTATGTGTCATATTTAACCCAACATAAAAATTACGAAGAAGAATTCTGAAGTTCACCTCCAGGGTGCACTTGCGATAAGATTCCATCATCCTATACCAAGCATCTTTTAAGTTTTCTCCTTGCCTTTGCTTGAAGTGAAGAACTTCAAACTCGGGAGACATAGGAGCGGATAAGGAACTAGACATAACGACAAGCAAGTGAACTAACACACGAGCAAACAGAAAAACGGCAAGCGAAAAGAGAGTAGGAGACTGGGAAAGAGAGGGCGAATCAAATGGCAAGGGTGAAGTGGGGGAGAGGAAAACGAGAGGCAAATAATGTAAATGCGAGGGAGATGGGTTTGTGATGGGTACTTGGTATGTATTGACTTGAGCAAAGACCTCCCCGACAACGGCGCCAGAAATCCTTCTTGCTACGTCTTGAGCTTGCGTTGGTTTTCCTCGAAGAGGAGAGGGTGATGCAGCAAGTGTAGCGTAAGTATTTCCCTCAGTTTTGAGAACCAAGGTATCAATCCAGTAGGAGGCTCCTCAAAAGTCCCACGCACCTACACAAACAAACAGAGAACTCGCAACCAACGCAATAAAGGGGTTGTCAATCCCTTCACGGCCACTTGCGAAAGTGAGATCTAATAAAGATAGTATGATAAGATAAATATATTTTTGGTATTTTATAATATAGATGCAAAAAGTAAAGATGCAAATAAAAGTAGATTGGCGGCAAATATGATAAGAGATAGATCCGGGGGCCATAGGTTTCACTAGTGGCTTCTCTGAAGATAGCATAAGTATTACGGTGGGTGAACAAATTACTGTCGAGCAATTGATAGAAAAGCGCATAGTTTTGAGATTATCTAGGCATGATCATGTATATAGGCATCACGTCCATAACAAGTAGACCGACTCCTGCCTGCATCTACTACTATTACTCCACACATCGACCGCTATCCAGCATGCATCTAGAGTATTAAGTTCATAAGAACAGAGTAACGCATTAAGCAAGATGACATGATGTAGAGGGATAAACTCATGCAATATGATATAAACCCCATCTTGTTATCCTCGATGGCAACAATAAAATACGTGCCTTGCAACTCTTTCTGTCACTGGGTAAGGACACCGCAAGATTGAACCCAAAGCTAAGCACTTCTCCCATGGCAAGAAAGACCAATCTAGTAGGCCAAACTAAACTAATAATTCGATGAGACTTGCAAAGATAACTTCATCATACATAAAAGAATTCAGAGAAGATTCAAATATTATTCATAGATAAACTTGATCATAAACCCACAATTCATCGGATCTCGACAAACACACTGCAAAAGGAGTTTACATCGAATAGATCTCCACAAGAGAGGGGAGAACATTGTATTGAGATCTCAAAAGAGAGAAGAAGCCATCTAGCTAATAACTATGGACCCGTAGGTCTGTGGTAAACTACTCACAACTCATCGGAGGGGCAAGGATGTTGATGTAGAGGCCCTCCGTGCTTCATTCCCCCTCCGACAGAGTGCCGGCAAGGGCTCCAAGATGAGATCTCGCGGATACAGAAGGTTACGGAGGTGGAAATTGTGTTTCGTGGAGGCCTCGGCTGCTTCTTGACTTGCACTCCAAGTCCTCTGGATCACGTTTGTTCCAAAAATCACGCTCCCAAAGGTTTCATTCCATTTGGACTCTGTTTGATATTCCTTTTCTTCGAAATACTTAAATAGGCAAAAACAGCAATATGGGTTGGGCCTCCGGTTAGTAGGTTAGTCCCAAAAATGATATAAATTTGTAAAATAAAGCCCATAAACATCCAAAAGGGGTAATATAATAGCATGGAACAATCAAAAATTATAGATACGTTGGAGACGTATCAAGCATCCCCAAGCTTAATTCCTGCTCGTCCTCGAGTAGGTAAATGATAAAAAGAGAATTTTTGATGTGGAATGCTACCTAGCATAATTCATAATGTAATTTTCTTTATTGTGGCATGAATGTTCAGATCCAAATGAATACAAAATAAAAGTTCATATTGATAAAAGAAATAGTAATACTTCAAGCATACTAATCAAAGTAATCATGTCTTCTCAAAATAGCATGGCAAAAGAAAGTTCATCCCTACAAAATAATATAGTTAGGCTATGCTTCATTTTCGTCACACAAAGTTGTTCCCAACTTCTATACCCCCGATGACAAGCCAAGCAATTGTTTCATACTTAAATAATCTCAAACTTTTTCAACCTTCACGCAATACATGAGCGTGAGCCATGGATATAGCACTATGGGTGGAATAGAATATGATGATGGAGATTGCGTGGAGAAGACAAAAAAGGAGAAAGTCTCACATTGACGAGGATAATCAAGGGGCTATGGAGATGCCCATCTATTTATGTCAACATGAGGAGTAGGGATTGCGATGCAACGGATGCACTAGAGCTATAAATAAATGCTCAACAAAAGAAAACTAATGGGTGTGCATCCAACTTGCTTGCTCACGAAGACCTAGGGCATTTGAGGAAGCCCATCGTAGGAATATACAAGCCAAGTTCTATAATGAGAAATTCTCACTAGTATGAAAAAGACAACTTATGAGACTCGCTATATGAAAAACATGGTGCTACTTCGAAGCACAATATATGAGACTCGCTACAAGGTGCTACTTTGAAGCACAAGTGTGGAAAAAGAGATAGTAACATTGCCCTTTTTATTTATTTCCTTTTTTTGGGCCTTTCTTTTTTTATTTTTGGCCTTTCTCTTTTTTTTGATTGGGCAATGCTCTAATAATGATGATCATCACACTTCTATTGATTACAACATAAGGATTACAACTCGAAACTAGAACAAGATATGACTCTATATGAATGCCTCCGGCGGTGTACCGGGATGGTGCAATGAATCAAGAGTGACATCTATGAAAAATAATGCATGATGGCTTTGCAACAAATACGATGTCAACTACATGATCATGCAATGGCAATATGACAAAAGTAAAGTATGTCATGATGATGATGAACGGAACGGTGGAAAGTTGCATGGCAATATATCTCGGAATGGCTATGGAAATGCCATAATAGGTAGGTATGGTGGCTGTTTTGAGGAAGATATAGGGAGGTTTATGTGTGATAGAGCGTATCGTATCACGGGGTTTGGATGCATCGGTGAAGTTTGCACAAACTCTCAAGGTGAGAAAGGGCAATGCACGGTACCGAAGAGGCTAGCAAAGGCGGAAAGGTAAAAGTGCGTATAATCCATGGACTCAACATTAGTCAAAAGAACTCATATACTTATTGCAAAAATTTAGAAGTCATCAAAAATCAAGTACTACGCGCATGCTCCTAGGGGGATAGATTGGTAGGAAAAGACCATCGCTCGTCCCCGACCGCCACTCATAAGGATGCACAAGCCAGGTACACTTCATGTTCCAAATTTGTTACACAACTTTAACCATACGTGCATGCTACGGGACTTGCTAACTTGAACACAAGCATTCTTTAAATTCATAATCACCCAACTAGCATGACTTTAATATCACTACCTCCATATCTCAAAACAATTATCAAGTATCAAATTGATCATAGCATCCAATTCACTTCCTATGATAGTTTTTATTATACCCAACTTGGATGTTCATCATTCTAGGACCAATTTTATGACCATAGCAAATACCATGCTGTTCAAAAAGACTCTCAAAATAATATAAGTGAAGCATGAGAGACTAGCAATTTCTTCAAAATTAAGACACCACCGTGCTCTAAAAGATACAAGTGAAGCACTAGAGCAAAAACTATCAAGCTCAAAAGATATAAGTGAAGCACGTAGAGTATTCTAGCAAATTCTAATCAAATTGGCTTCTCCTTAAAGGTGTGTACAGCAAGGATGATTGTGGTAAACTAAAAAGCAAAGACTAATATAATACACGACGCTCCAAGCAAAACACTTATCATGTGGTCCATAACAAGTAGACCGACTCCTGTCTGCATCTACTACTATTACTCCACACATCGACCGCTATCTAGCATGCATCTAGAGTATTAAGTTCATTAGAACAGAGTAATGCATTAAGCAAGATGACATGATGTAGAGGGATAAACTCATGCAATATGATATAAACCCCATCTTGTTATCCTCGATGGCAACAACACAATACGTGCCTTGCAACCCTTTCTTTCACTGGGTAAGGACACCACAAGATTGAACCCAAAGCTAAGCACTTATCCCATGGCAAGAAAGACCAATCTAGTAGGCCAAACTAAACTGAAAATTCAAAGAGACTTGCAAAGATAACTTAATCATACATAAAAGAATTCAGAGAAGATTCGAATATTTTTCATAGATAAACTTGATCATAAACCCACAATTCATCGGATCTCGACAAACACACCGCAAAAAGAGTTTATATCGAATAGATCTCCACAAGAGAGGGGGAGAACATTGTATTGAGATACAAAAAGAGAGAAGAGGCCATCTAGCTAATAACTATGGACCCGTAGGTCTGTGGTAAACTACTCACAACTCATCGGAGGGGCAAGGATGTTGATGTAGAGGCCCTCCGTGCTTGATTCCCCCTCCGGCAGAGTGCCTGCAAGGGCTCCAAGATGAGATCTCACGGATACAGAAGGTTACGGCGGTGAAAATTGTGTTTCGTGGTTCCCTTGGATGGTTTCGGGGTATGTAGGTATATATAGGAGGAAGAAGTACGTCGGTGGCCGCCCGAGGGGCCCACGAGACAGGGGGCGCGCCCTATAGGGGGGGGGGCGCCCTCCTATCTCGTGGAGGCCTCGGCTGCTTCTTGACTTGCACTCCAAGTCCTCTGGATCACGTTTGTTCCAAAAATCACGCTCCCGAAGGTTTCATTCCGTTTGGACTCCGTTTGATATGCCTTTTCTTCGAAATACTGAAATAGGCAAAAAAAACAGCAATATGGGTTGGGCCTCCGGTTAGTAGGTTAGTCCCAAAAATGATATGAATGTGTATAATAAAGCCCATAAACATCCAAAAGGGGTAATATAATAGCATGGAACAATAAAAAATTATAGATACGTTGGATACGTATCAAGGACGCCTGCTGCTCGTTCCCAGCCGGGCCGGTGGCAACGTTGGCGGCGGGAGACGGAGAACAATGAGGTGGCCTGCCGACAGGAGACGTCTGAGCGACGTGGGCGGTGAGGGCAGCCCGGCGCTCAGCTCGAGCACGGCGAGCGTCCGCCATGGAAACGACGGAGCGACGGATCGACGAGAAGGGAGCTACGGTGCACCCCTACCTGGCGCGCCAAATGTCAGATGTGGGGTTCCGGCAAACCCTTAAGGTTGGAACGGTGCGTGCGAAGTCTTTCCCTCCTACCGATCCACGCCCTAGCTTTCTAAGATCTTGCGGACGAACTCGCAACACACAGAAGACACGAGATTTATACTGGTTCGGGCCACCGTTGTGGAGTAATACCCTACTCCAGTGTTTGTGGTGATGGATTGCCTCTTGGACTGATGATGAACAGTACAAGGGGAAGAACAACCTCCTAAGGTTGAGGTGTTCTTGTGCTAGGGTAGGCTCTCGATCGGATCGGATCAAGTCGAGATCAAGACGAGATGCCCCTTTTGTGGTGGCTAGTTCTACTTATATAGGCCCTGGTCCTCTTCCCAAATATTGAGCGGGAAGGGAGCCAACAACGGCGGGCCAATTTGAAGGGGAACAGCTAGTACAAGCTATCCTGACAAAAGCGGTCTTCGCCTGCAAAAGGCTCTGGTAGTGACGCCATCTTGGGCTCCACGATGACCTCCCTCTTGTCGTCCTTCTGGTCTTGGTCTCGTTGCACCGATATGGCAACTGTAGGATCTTGAGAAGAGGTGTCTAGAGGGGGAGTGATTAGACACTAAGTACCAAAGTTGCAGTTTTTAACCTTATTAAAGTCTAAGTGGAGTTTAGGCACCAGTTTAACTTTTTCAATACATAACAAGCAAGCATGCAAAGAGTATATGAGCAGCGGAAAGTAAAGCATGCAACTTGCAAGAAAGTAAAGGGAAGGGTTTGGAAGATTCAAACGCAATTGGAGACACGGATGTTTTTGTCGTGGTTCCGATAGGTGGTGCTATCGTACATCCACGTTGATGGAGACTTTAACCCACGAAGGGTAACGGTTGCGCAAGTCCACGGAGGGCTCCACCCACGAAGGGTCCACGAAGAAGCAACCTTGTCTATCCCACCATGGCCGTCGCCCACGAAGGACTTGCCTCACTAGCGGTAGATCTTCACGAAGTAGGTGATCTCCTTGCCCTTACAAACTCCCTGGTTCAACTCCACAATCTTGTCGGAGGATCCCAAGTGACACCTAGCCAATCTAGGAGACACCACTCTCCAAGAAGTAACAAATGGTGCGTTGATGATGAACTCCTTGCTCTTGTGCTTCAGATGATAGTCTCCCCAACACTCAACTCTCTCTCATAGGATTTGGATCTGGTGGAAAGAAGATTTGAGTTGAAAGCAACTTGGGGAAGGCTAGAGATCAAGATTCATATGGTAGGAATGGAATATCTTGGCCTCAACACATGAGTAGGTAGTTCTCTCTCAGAGATAGGATGCTGGAAGTGTAGGTTCAGTCTGATGGCTCTCTCCATGAATGAAGAGGAGGTGGAGGGGTATATATAGCCTCCACACAAAATCTAACCGTTACACACAATTTGCCAAACTCGGTGGGACCGAATTGAGAAACTCGGTCGGACCGATTCAGCAAATCTAGTGACCGTTAGGATTTTCGGTGGGACCGAAATGCAACTCGGTAGGACCGATATGGTTAGGGTTAGGGCATAACGTAATCTCGGTGAGACCGATTACACAAACT
>LR880966.1:536457846-536470463 GCA_904067115.1 Aegilops sharonensis | reverse complement strand
CAGTCTGATGGCTCTCTCCATGAATGAAGAGGAGGTGGAGGGGTATATATAGCCTCCACACAAAATCTAACCGTTACACACAATTTGCCAAACTCGGTGGGACCGAATTGAGAAACTCGGTCGGACCGATTCAGCAAATCTAGTGACCGTTAGGATTTTCGGTGGGACCGAAATGCAACTCGGTAGGACCGATATGGTTAGGGTTAGGGCATAACGTAATCTCGGTGAGACCGATTACACAAACTCGGTGAGACCAATTTTGGTAATTAGCTAACCAGAGAGTTGGTCAGGCAAACTCGGTTGGACCGATTACTCAAACTCGGTGGGACCGATTTTGATAATGAGTCAACCAGAAAGTTTGCATTGTAATCTCGGTAGTACCGATTGCTCAAACTCGGTGAGACAGATTTTGATAATGGACATACACAGAGAGATTACAATCCCATCTCGGTGAGACCGAGATCCCTATCGGTGAGATCGATTTGCCTAGGGTTTGTGGCAGTGGCTAAGACATCCAAACTCGGTGGCGCCGGATAGGAAGAATCAGTGGGGCCGAGTTTGACTTTAGGTTTTAGGACATATGTGTGGAAGTGGGAAAGTAGTTGAGGGTATTTGGATCATATCACTAAGCACTTGAAGCAAGAGGCTCATTAAGCAACACCTCATCCCTCCTTGATAGTATTGGCTTTTCCTATAGACTCAATGTGATCTTGGATCACTAAAATTTAAAATGAAGAGTATTGAGCTTGAAGCTTGAGCCAATCCTTTGTCCTTAGCATCTTGAAGGAGTTCCCACATCCTTTAGTCCATGCCACTCCATTGTTGAACTTATCTGAAACATACTAGATAAAAGTGTTAGTCCAACAAGAGATATGTTGACATTAATTACCAAAACCACCTAGGGAGCACTTGTGCTTTCAATCTCCCCCTTTTTGGTAATTGATGACAACATACATCAAAGCTTTAGATAAAGATATAAAGAATAGCAAGTAAAGCTTTGGAAAGACATGTAACAGGCATAGTGTAACACCCCGGATGTAACTTTCCATATTTGTAACTCCAACTCTTGCCATTTTCGGCTATGTGCTATGGTATTCCCTCCGTGGTTGGGTTTTTCTTCATTTTGCATTTTGTCCATGTCATGCATCTCATATCATGTCATCATGTGCATCTCATTTGCATACGTGTTCGTCTCATGATTCCGAGCATTTTCCCCGTTGTCCGTTTTGCAATCGGCACTCCTACATGCACCGGCGCACCCCTCTTGTCTCTTTTTCGTGAGTAGGTGTTAAACATTCTCGGATTGGACCGAGGCTTGCCAAGTGGCCTTGGTACACCACCGGTAGACCACCTGTCAAGTTTCGTGCCATTTGGAGGTCGTTTGATACTCCAACGGTTAACCGGGTAACCGCGAAATCCTCTTGTGTGTTGCAGCCCAAAACCCCTCCAAAACAGCCCAATAACCCATCTAAGTCACTTCCATGCTCTCCGTCGTCGGATCACGATCGTGTGGGCGAAAACTACACTTCATTTGGAGCTTCCTAGCTCCTTCTACCTATAAAAACACCCATCCTCCCGAAATCCCGGGTCATTTCCACCCTAACCCTAGCCCCGCTCCTCTCCGCGCCGCCGGACACGTCCGGTCCGGCCGGACAACGTCCGCCGCCGCCCCGGCCAACCGCAGCGTGCCACGTGGGCGAGCCCGCGCCCACATCGCCGCCGGCCCGCGGAGCCCGCCCCGGGCCCCCGAGGCCCATCGCCGTCGCCCCGCCGCCTGGCGCCCCGCGCGCCTACCTCCTCCCGCGCCGGCCGCCCTAGCGCCGCCGCCCGACGAGGCTCCCCGCCCGCGCCGCCGGGTTCCGCCTCGCCGCCGGCCGCCGCGTCCCGCTCCTCCGGCCGCCGCTCCGGTCGCCGCCCCGTCCACCGCGGCTCCCCCGCGCCGCCGTCGCCCGGGTCGCCGCCGCCGCCGCCCGGGCCCGCCTCCGGCCGGCCCGTCCTCCTCCGGCCATCTCCCTCCTACCCCGAGCTCCTACTCCGGCGAGGCTCCGGCACCGCCTCAATCCGCGCGCCGAGCCGGATCTAGATCCACTAGGGTTGACTTTCTTTCTCCCCCGATTTTCGTCCAAGTCCTTATCTGTCATAAATTTTATTGCATGTTCATCGCATCATAAATTTGCACCCGTGGCTCCGTTTTGGGTGTGCAGCATACTGAATTATTTGTCTCGACGAGTACATCATTTCGTCTCATTGCATCATTCTCATTTGAGCTCATCTTGGTGCCCGAAATGCTGTTAGAAGTGGGCTATGTGATGTTAGTTTCAGATTCTTATCAGAACATGCACTTTTGTCATTTTTGCCATGATTGATGTGTGCATCCTATGAACTTGAGTCCTACATGTGTTTTGTAATATGCCATGCCATCTTTACAGGGGTGTATGCCATGTAGTTTTGTGATCTCTGTGGTGACTAGCACAAGCATGCAAACTAGGCTTCATGATGTTGCTGATTTCAGCCCCTGTTCTGCTGATATTTTTATGCCATGTAAACTTGATGCTACAGAGAGATCCATGCTTATTTTGAGATACTTCAGTAAGGATGTTTTGAACATATGGTTATTATATATCTATCCATGCCCTTGCTTGCAATTATGGAGTGACATAGCTTGAGTCAATCGAGCTCTACTTTTGCTATAAAATGTTTCCTGGCAAATTGTTTACATGTTATTCAATTTTGCCAAGGTTGTTGTAGTTGATCCGTGTATGCTATGATGTTGTTCTTGCCATGTATAGCTTCTATGCCATGTCTTCTTGATGGATGTATGCTTAGTTTATCATGAGATGCTCTGTAGTGAGTGCATCGAGCTCGCGAAGATGCCTTCATAATTCTGTCAATGTCGTGCCCTGTTTGCTGAATCTGTTAACGTAACTTGCTATTTTGACGTGGGTGCTATTACATTTTATGATCCCTTTTGGCTCTTGGTCAGTAAGGGACTTTTGTTCAATGCCTTGAGTAGATTCCTGTCATGCCTTGTTTTGCTATGTCTTGTTCCTGTAGCAGGTTGTTTGCTTGCTCTAAACATGCCTTCCTGATGTTAATTTCTGGCATGTTAGTATTTTCTCTAAGTCTGTGAAGCTGATATATTTTGCACTTTTGCCATGCTTTTTTGGACCTGTTATGGTGTGATTTAGCCGTAGCTCAGTGTTCATCTTTTGTCAAGCATCTTGAGTAGATCACTGCCATATGCTTTGTTGGTACGTTTGGGTGCAGTAGCTTAATTTCTTGTTGGTTGCTATGAGGCATCGTGCTGTTAATGGCAGATTTGTGCCATTCTTGTTCTGCTTGCCATTTGCAAACCGTGTATCCGATTCCGGTGATCTTTATATCGATTTCAACCGAAATCATCTCACCTTTCCAGCGACATACTTGGTTTGCCAAGTTGATGCCTTGTTCATCATTTTCCTTCCGGAGCACGCATACGCATTGCATATCACATCTCGCATGTCATGCCATGTATTGCATCATGTTGCTTGTGCATTGCACCGTGATTTATTGTGTTTCCATTGCTTGTGTTCTTGCTTTGGGTAGAGCCGGGAGACGAGTACGTGAACGAGGAACCTGTTGAGAACGCTTACGAGGATCAAGCTTTCGACAACTCTGAGAACCTTGCAGGCAAGATGACCATACCCTCGAAATCACTTCTATCTTTGCTTGCTAGATGCTCGCTCTTTTGCTATGCCTATGCTACGTTACCTACCACTTGCTATATCATGTCACCCATATTGCCATGTCAAACCTCTAACCATCCTTTCCTAGCAAACTGTTGATTGGCTATGTTACCGCTTTGCTCAGCCCCTCTTATAGCGTTGCTAGTTGCAGGTGAAGATGAAGTTTGTTCCTTGTTGGAACATGGATATTTTGGGATATCACAATATCTCTTATTTAATTGATGCATCTATATACTTGGTAAAGGGTGGAAGACTCGGCCTTATGCCTGGTGTTTTGTTCCACTCTTGCCGCCCTAGTTTCCGTCATAACGGTGTTATGTTCCTTGATTTTGCGTTCCTTACACGGTTGGGTGATTTATGGGACCCCCTTGACAGTTCGCCTTGAATAAGACTCCTCCAGCAAGGCCCAACCTTGGTTTTACCATTTGCCACCTAAGACTTTTTCCCCTGGGTTTTCGCGAGCCCGAGGGTCATCTTTATTTTAACCCCCGGACTAGTGCTCCTTCGAGTGCTGGCCCAACCTGGGCGATGTCCGGCGCCCCCTGGGCAATCCAGGGTCTATGCCAACCCGACGTCTTGCCCATCCGGTGTGCCCTGAGAACGAGATATGTGCAGCTCCTATCGGGATTTGTCGGCACATTCGGGAGGCTTTGCTGGTCTTGTTTTACCATTGTCGAAATGTCTTGTAGTCCGGGATTCCGAGACTGATCGGGTCTTCCCGGTAGAAGGAATATCCTTCGTTGACCGTGAGAGCTTATAATGGGCTAAGTTGGGACACCCCTGCAGGGTATTATCTTTCGAAAGCCGTGCCCGCGGTTATGAGGCAGATGGGAATTTGTTACTGTCCGGTTGTAGAAAACCCGAAGTTGACCTTAATTAAAATACATCAACCGCGTGTGTAACTGTGATGGTCTCTTCTCGGCGGAGTCCGGGAAGTGAACACGGTGATGGAGTTATGTTTGACGTAGGTTGTTCTAGGATCACTTCTTGATCGCTACTAGCTTCACGACCGTGCCTTGCTTCTCTTCTCGCTCTCTTTTGCGAATGTAGCCACCATATATGCTAGTCGCTTGCTGCAGCTCCACCTCACAACTCTGTCCTTCCGATTATCTTAAATAGTCTTGATCTCGCGGGTGTGAGATTGCTGAGTCCCCGTGACTCACAGATTCTACCAAAACAGTTGCAGGTGCCGACGATGTCAGTGCAGGTGACGCAACCGAGCTCAAGTGGGAGTTCGACGAGGAACGTGGTCGTTACTATGTGTCTTTTCCTGATGATCAGTAGTGGAGCCCAGTTGGGACGATCGGGGATCTGTGTAGCATTTGGGGTAATCTTCTTTTATTTTGGTTCCGTAGTCGGACCTTGAGTGTAATCTGGATGATGGATGTTTATTTATGTATTGTGTGAAGTGGCGACTGTAAGCCAACTATCTATCTCTTTCCCTTATGTATTACATGGGTTGTGTGAAGATTACCTCACTTGCGACATTGCTTTCAATGCGGTTATGCCTCTAAGTCGCGCTTCGACACGTGGGAGATATAGCCGCATCGAGGGCGTTACAAGTTGGTATCAGAGCCATCCCCGACTTAGGAGCCCCCTGCTTGATTGTTTGCTGGCGTTGTTGAGTCTAGAACAAAAAATGTTTTGAGTCTTAGGATTATATATATCGGAGAGTAGGATTCTTTTTACTCCCCAGTCCCTTCGTCGCTCTGGTGAGGTCTCCTGACGTAGAAGTTTTGACTCTCCTCTCCTCAAATTTCACTAAATTTTTTTTAGGATCACGCGGGTATCTTGGAATCGTTCCGATGGTTTTGTGACGAGAACATTGTTCTTGGTGCCTCCTGACATTTAGGGGTTGTGGCAGTGTCCCGGGGAGTTGAGCTCCGAGGTGTTGTCGTCACAATTTTATCGTTGCAGTTCTGGAATACCTGAGCTTTGCCGACATCAAAAATCTCTTTTGTACAGTTGTTGGTGAGATAACCCCGATAACCCAGTACTGGGGCGAGCTCGGGAGTATTGCCATGACTCGTATAACGGATGCTTTTCGAAGGTCGAGGTACACGATTTATGAAGGTTTCTTGGTTATGTGTTGACGGATGGATACAGCTGGATCTAGGTATTGTTAGTTTGGGTGATATATTTTGTGTCCCCTGTATCCCCAACACCAGATTGCATAACCAGAAAGTTTCGGGAGTTTATAGGTGGGATTCAATTAGCTCTTAGCATTTCTTCCCGCAGATATTTGGTTTGCGATTGGGTAATCCTTACCACTTATTTGTTCCAGTCGTACCTTGTTATTTTTTTCATCAACCCTTAATCAAGTGGCTTCTCACCTTAATGGACGTGTGATGTTAGCTTTGGAATTCATTCGTTCATCCTTGTCCGAATGTTTATTGTGAAGACTATATGTTGCAATTTCTATCCGGTGATTCAACTTGTCTATCTGTCTATCAAAGTGCTAACGGATGTCACCCTCTTCAGGATGGCTCCGCCAACGCGTCTGAATCCGGAACGCAATGATGGGAGTCAGTCGAACCCTCCACCTCCACCTCCGCCTCCGGAGGCATGGCAAGCTATCATGGCAGCCACCAACGCAAATGCTCAGATGATTTTGCAACTCTTGCAAGAGCGTACCCAAGGGCAAGGCAACCAAGGAAATCAAGGCCAAGGCAACAATCAGCTGCACTTCGCTACCCTCAATCAGTTCCTCGCTAATCAGCCGAAGTCTTTCAGCTTCTGTGCCGAGGCCACAGACGCCGACGATTGGCTTGTGGACATCTGCAAACATTTTGAATGTAGCAATGTCAGACCTGAGGACTTTGTCAAGTTTGCTTCGTTTCAACTCAAGGACCAAGCTACCGAGTGGTATCAACAATACAAAGATTCCAGAGGAGGTCATGTAATTACCTGGGATGAGTTCCGCCGAGACTTCAAAGCTCACGACATTCCGCAAAGTGTTGTTGAGAGAAAGCGTGAGGAGTTCCGCAATCTCAAGCAAGGCGGCATGTCTGTGTATCAATACAATATCCAGTTCCAGAAACTCGCTCGCTTCGCTAAACAAGATGTCCCTGATGAAAAGAGTATGATCTATCAATTCAGAGGTGGCCTCAGAGAAGATCTGCAATAAGCTCTCGTGCTTTTTGAGCCAGAAAAGTATGATGAATTCTACAACATGGCACTGAAGCAAGAAGCTGCCCAGCTCAAATGTGAGGCTTCTAAGAAGAGAATCAGGGATGCAGTTCAGTCTTCTTCTTCCTCTCAAGTGGCAGCTAAGCAGCAGAAGTTCTACCTTCCTCCTCCTCCGTTTCGTCAGCCTTACCAGCAGAAGAACAAAGGTGGCCATGGATCTTCCCACCCACCCAACCCAGGCTATCAGAACAAGTCTAATTCTCAAGCTCCAAGGTCAAATGCTCCTTATCACCGCCCGCTCTCAGAGGTGACTTGCAACAAATGTCAGCAGAAAGGTCACTATGCGAACAAGTGCTTCAACCAAAGGCGCCTTCCGCCTCCTCCTCCTGTGAGATCTTCCAGCAATGCAGTGGTCAAGCATAATCCCAAGTCTGCAAAGGTGAACATGATGAATGCAGCGCAAGCAGAGGTTTCTTCTGATGTGATTATGGGTAATCTCTCATTTAATGATATTCCTGCAAAAGTCTTATTTGATACTGGTGCATCTATTTCTTTCATATCAAGACCTTTTGCATCCATGAACAATTTGCATACTGTCGATCTGCCTAAGCCGATAGCGGTTTCCTCTCCGGGTTTGTTCATGAATACAAAAATGATGGCTCCGGATGTTTCTATCAAGATGGGCGACTATAGATTTCTTTCTTCTCCAATGGTTCTTGGTGACTCGGATATTGATCTAATTCTCGGGATGGACTGGCTTTCTCAGCACAAAGCTCAGCTTGATTGTGCTGCCAGGGAAATTCAATTGACACACTCTTCATGATGAAACCATTAGGTTGTTTTCTCTCAATGAGAAGGGCGAGTTGGATGCTATCTCTCAGATTCCAGTCGTTTGTGAGTACCAAGATGTCTTTCCAGAAGAGCTCCCGGGTATGCCTCCTCACCAGCCAGTTGAGTTCGTTATCGATCTTGAGCCTGGCACGGAACCCGTTTGCAAGCGTCCATACAAGCTTGGACATAATGAGCTGAAGGAATTGAAGAAACAGCTCGATGAACAAGAGCGTCTGGGTCTGATCAGACCGAGTTCATGTCCATGGGGTTGTGGAGTTCTTTTTGTCCAGAAGAAGGATGGCACGGACCGACTTTGCGTCGATTACCGTCCATTGAACAAGAAGACTATCAAGAACAAGTATCCACTTCCCAACATCAATGAGCTTTTCGAGCAACTCAAAGGTGCTAAAGTATTCTCCAAGCTTGACCTCCATATGGGTTATCATCAAATTCGCATTCGTGAACAAGATATTCCCAAGACAGCATTCAGAACAAGCTTTGGTTCTTATGAATATACTGTCATGTCTTTCGGCCTTGTCAATGCTCCTCCAACATTCTCTCGAATGATGAACTTCATCTTCAACCCCTACACCAATGAATTCGTCTTGGTCTATCTCGATGATATTTTGGTCTTCTCTAAGAATAAGAAGGATCATGCCAAACATTTGCGATTGGTGCTCGACAAGCTCAGAGAGCATCAATTCTATGCGAAGTTTTCCAAATGTGAATTTTGGCTTGATGAAGAGCTTTATCTTGGTCACATCATCTCCGCCAAGGGCATCGCTGTTAACCCCGAGAAGGTGTCTGCAGTTGTGAATTGGGAAACTCCTCAGAATGTCAAGCAGCTTCGCAGTTTTCTTGGACTTGCAAGCTATTGCCGAAGATTCGTTGAGAACTTCTCTAAGATTGCAAAGCCTCTTTCCAACCTCCTCTAGAAGCATGTCAAGTATGTCTGGTCTCCTGAGTGTGATGTTGCTTTCAACACTCTCAAAGAGAAACTCGTCACAGCTCCTGTCTTAACTCCTCCTGATGAATCCAAGCCATTCGAAGTTTTCTGTGATGCTTCTCTTCAAGGTCTCGGTGCTGTGTTAATGCAAGAGAAGAAAGTTGTGGCCTATACCTCTCGTCAATTGAAGCCCAATGAAAAGAACTACCCCACTCATGATCTTGAGTTGGCGGCAGTTGTCCATGCATTAATAACATGGAGACATCTCTTGTTGGGAAGGAAAGTGGACATTTTCACCGATCACAAGAGCCTCAAGTATATCTTCACTCAACCCAACCTCAACCTCAGGCAAACTCGATGGGTCGAAATGATTCAAGAGTACAACCCGAGTATTGAATATACTCCAGGCAAGGCTAATGTGATTGCAGATGCTTTGAGCAGGAAGGCTTACTCCAACAGTTTAATTCTCAAGCCCTTCCAACCGGATCTCTGTGAAGCTTTCCGCAAGCTGAATCTTCAAGTTGTTCCTCAAGGCTTTCTTGCCAACCTCATAGTCTCTCCTACTTTGGAAGACCAAATTCGTGAGGCACAACTCCTGGATACCATGGTGAAAAAGGTCAAACGTGGTATCGACAAGGGCATTTCCAAATACAAGTGCTTCCACATTGATGACAAAGATACTCTTTTCTTCGAGGACCGGATTGTGGTTCCAAAGGGTGATCTACGTAAAGTCATTATGAACGAGGCGCACAATTCCCTTCTATCCATTCATCCTGGAAGTACAAAGATGTACCATGACCTCAAGCAGTCGTATTGGTGGACTCGAATGAAGCGAGAAATTGCTCAATTCGTGAATGAATGTGATGTCTGCAGAAGGGTGAAAGCAGAACACCAACGACCAGCTGGTCTCCTCCAACCTCTTGCTATTCCAGAATGGAAGTTTGATCATATCGAGATGGACTTCGTGACTGGATTTCCTAAGTCCAAGCGTGGAAATAATGCTATTTTCGTTGTCATTGACAAGCTTACTAAAGTGGCTCATTTTCTTCCTATCAAAGAATCTATCATAGCAGCTCAGTTGGTAGAGCTATACACCTCCAGAATTGTCTCCTTGCACGGCATTCCACAATTGATCTCTTCAGACCGTGGCAACATCTTTACCTCCAAGTTTTGGGATTCTTTTCAGAAGGCCATGGGCACCAACATTCGTTTCAGCACAGCTTCCCATCCTCAAACAAGTGGCCAAGTCGAGCGAGTCAATCAAATCCTCGAAGACATGCTCAGAGCTTGTGTCATCTCTTTCGGTATGAAGTGGGAAGATTGTCTTCCTTATGCCGAGTTCTCCTACAACAACAGCTTCCAAGCGAGTTCGGGCAAGGCCCCATTCGAAATTCTCTATGGCAGAAAGTGTCGTACTCCTCTCAATTGGTCCGAGACAGGTGAACGCCAACTTCTTGGCAACGACTTGATCACAGAAGCCGAAGAAATGTGCAAGTCATTCGTGAGAATCTCAAAGCCGCGCAATCGCGCCAGAAGAGCTATTATGATGACAAGCACCGTGATGTGGCTTTTGAAATTGGAGACCATGTCTACCTCCGCGTCTCTCCAATGAAAGGCACTCGTCGCTTCGGTATCAAAGGGAAGCTTGCCCCTAGATACGTGGGTCCTTTCAAGATCATTGGCAAAAGAGGCGATCTCGCCTATCAACTTGAGCTTCCGTCCAACTTCGCGAACGTGCACGATGTGTTTCACATGACACAGCTTCGCAAGTGCTTCAAGACTCCTGAGCGCACTATCAACTTCGAAGAAATTGACCTCCAAGAAGATCTCTCTTATCATGAGCACCCCGTTGCTATTCTTGAAGAAACTGAGCGCAAGACTCGCAACAAGTCAATCAAATTCCTGAAAGTGAAGTGGTCACACCATTCCGACCGAGAAGACACCTGGCAGCGCGAGGATCACCTCCGTTCCGAATATCCGGAGTTCTTTCAGTCCTAGATCTCGGGACGAGATCCTCTTGTAGTGGTGGAGTGTTGTAACACCCCGGATGTAACTTTCCATATTTGTAACTCCAACTCTTGCCATTTTCGGCTATGTGCTATGGTATTCCCTCCGTGGTTGGGTTTTTCTTCATTTTGCATTTTGTCCATGTCATGCATCTCATATCATGTCATCATGTGCATCTCATTTGCATACGTGTTCGTCTCATGATTCCGAGCATTTTCCCCGTTGTCCGTTTTGCAATCCGGCACTCCTACATGCACCGGCGCACCCCTCTTGTCTCTTTTTCGTGAGCGGGTGTTAAACGTTCTCGGATTGGACCCAGGCTTGCCAAGTGGCCTTGGTACACCACCGGTAGTTTGATACTCCAACGGTTAACCGGGTAACCGCGAAATCCTCTTGTGTGTTGCAGCCCAAAAACCCTCCAAAACAGCCCAATAACCCATCTAAGTCACTTCCATGCTCTCCGTCGTCGGATCACGATCGTGTGGGCGAAAACTACATTTCATTTGGAGCTTCCTAGCTCCTTCTACCTATAAAAACACCCATCCTCCCGAAATCCCGGGTCATTTCCACCCTAACCCTAGCCCCGCTCCTCTCCGCGCCGCCGGACACGTCCGGTCCGGCCGGACAACGTCCGCCGCCGCCCCGGCCAACCGCAGTGTGCCACGTGGGCGAGCCCGCGCCCACATCGCCGCCGGCCCACGGAGCCCGCCCCGGGCCCCCGAGGCCCATCGCCGTCGCCCCGCCGCCTGGCGCCCCGCGCGCCTCCCTCCTCCCGCGCCGGCCGCCCTAGCGCCGCCGCCCGACGAGGCTCCCCGCCCGCGCCGCCGGGTTCCGCCTCGCCGCCGGCTGCCGCGTCCCGCTCCTCCGGCCGCTGCTCCGGTCGCCGCCCCGTCCACCGCGGCTCCCCCCGCGCCGCCATCGCCCGGGTCGCCGCCGGCGCCGCCCGGCCCCGCCGCCGGCCGGCCCGTCCTCCTCTGGCCATCTCCCTCCTACCCCGAGCTCCTAATCCGGCGAGGCTCCGGCGCCGCCTCGATCCGCGCGCCGAGCCGGATCTAGATCCACTAGGGTTGACTTTCTTTCTCCCCCGATTTTCGTCCAAGTCCTTATCTGTCATAAATTTTATTGCATGTTCATCGCATCATAAATTTGCACCCGTGGCTCCGTTTTGGGCGTGCAGCATACTGAATTGTTTGTCTCGACGAGTACATCATTTCATCTCATTGCATCATTTTCATTTGAGCTCATCTTGGTGCCCGAAATGCTGTTAGAAGTGGGCTATGTGATGTTAGTTTCAGATTCTTATCAGAACATGCACTTTTGTCATTTTTGCCATGATTGATGTGTGCATCCTATGAACTTGAGTCCTACATGTGTTTTGTAATATGCCATGCCATCTTTACAGGGGTGTATGCCATGTATTTTTGTGATCTCTGTGGTGACTAGCACAAGCATGCAAACTAGGCTTCATGATGTTGCTGATTTCAGCCCCTGTTCTGCTGATATTTTTATGCCATGTAAACTTGATGCTACAGAGAGATCCATCCTTATTTTGAGATACTTCAGTAAGGATGTTTTGAACATATGGTTATTCTCTATCCATCCATGCCTTATGCCTGGTGTTTTGTTCCACTCTTGCCGCCCTAGTTTCCGTCATACCGGTGTTATGTTCCTTGATTTTGCGTTCCTTACACGGTTGGGTGATTTATGGGACCCCCTTGACAGTTCGCCTTGAATAAGACTCCTCCAGCAAGGCCCAACCTTGGTTTTACCATTTGCCACCTAAGCCTTTTTCCCCCGGGTTTTCGCGAGCCCGAGGGTCATCTTTATTTTAACCCCCGGACCAGTGCTCCTTCGAGTGCTGGCCCAACCTGGGCGATGTCCGGCGCCCCCTGGGCAATCCAGGGTCTATGCCAACCCGACGTCTTGCCCATCCGGTGTGCCCTGAGAACGAGATATGTGCAGCTCCTATCGGGATTTGT
>LR880966.1:536437314-536448335 GCA_904067115.1 Aegilops sharonensis | reverse complement strand
CTGATGGCTCTCTCCACGAATGAAGAGGAGGTGGAGGGGTATATATAGCCTCCACACAAAATCTAACCGTTACACACAATTTGCCAAACTCGGTGGGACCGAATTGAGAAACTCGGTCGGACCGATTCAGCAAATCTAGTGACCGTTAGGATTTTCGGTGGGACCGAAATGCAACTCGGTAGGACCGATATGGTTAGGGTTAGGGCATAACGTAATCTCGGTGAGACCGATTACACAAACTCGGTGAGACCAATTTTGGTAATTAGCTAACCAGAGAGTTGGTCAGGCAAACTCGGTTGGACCGATTACTCAAACTCGGTGGGACCGATTTTGATAATGAGTCAACCAGAAAGTTTGCATTGTAATCTCGTTAGTACCGATTGCTCAAACTCGGTGAGACCGATTTTGATAATGGACATACACACAGAGATTACAATCCCATCTCGGTGAGACCGAGATCCCTATCGGTGAGACCGATTTTCCTAGGGTTTGTGGCAGTGGCTAAGACATCCAAACTCGATGGACCCGGATAGGAAGAATCAGTGGGGCCGAGTTTGACTTTAGGTTTTAGGACATATGTGTGGAAGTGGGAAAGTAGTTGAGGGTATTTGGAGCATATCACTAAGCACTTGAAGCAAGAGGCTCATTAAGCAACACCTCATCCCTCCTTGATAGTATTGGCTTTTCCTATAGACTCAATGTGATCTTGGATCACTAAAATGTAAAATGAAGAGTCTTGAGCTTGAAGCTTGAGCCAATCCTTTGTCCTTAGCATCTTGAAGGAGTTCCCATATCCTTTAGTCCATGCCACTCCATTGTTGAACTTATCTGTAACATACTAAATAAAAGTGTTAGTCCAACAAGAGATATGTTGACATTAATTACCAAAACCACCTAGGGAGCACTTGTGCTTTCAGCAACCTTTGCCTGATGCCTCGGTACTCCTCGCCTGCGCTTGCCTCCTTAGCACCAAAGAGGAAACAAGGACGCTGCACGCGCTGGCGCCCGCCTGGTGCCGATCGTCATGGCTCATGTCACGAAAGCCTCGTGAGGTTTGCCCCGCCTTGATATCTCCGCTCCTCGTGAGCCTGCCTAGCTAGGCCACTCCTGAGGAGGTCTTGCGTCATCCTCCCTATGAAGGTCTTGGATGCTTTGCTGATGAAGATGGGCCGTACGGGCCTGCTAGCTTAGCCACGCCGTGGGCCGCAGGCAGTCAAGTCTGGGGGACCCCCGTTCCCAGAACACCGACAGTAGCCCCCGGGCCCAAGGTGCACTCGGGCTTGGCTTCGCGGCAAAGACAAGGGTCAAGTACGGAGCACCGCGGGCCCCAAAACCCTGCGGCCTCGGTTGACGCATGGCGGTTGATTGGACGTGGGCGTCTCAGCTTCCCCACACTTCCTCGGCAACTGCACCACTTGATAAGTCCCTGTGACATGCAAGGAAAACCATCATTACCTGCGATCGTGGGAGGCGCCGGTTGTCCTTCTTCCGCTATAAATGAGGAGGGGGGAGGAGCCCCCGTCGCCCATCCCTTCCTTGCTCGCTTTCTCCTTCGTCCTCGCTCCACTGCTAACAACAATGGCGCCTATCAGAAGGTTCTCCGTTGAAGAGAAGGGAAAGGCCCCCCGCGATGATCCGGGGTCGCTCCCGCCGAAGAAGAGGTTAGTCCACCACTGTGATGAAACGGCGATGCAGGTGGTGACGAGGCCTTGGTGTGAGCGGCCTCCTCCAGGATATCTGCTGCCCTTGTACGCCCAAGCCAAGGGCTCAGGAGGAGGAGCGACGAGCGGCGTCAGCCGCGCCGTGCCCGCGGTCGCCGCACCACGGTGACTCGCGCTGACACCCCTGGAATCCATGCCGCGGACTCCTCGCGTGAGCTTGTGCTATGGGCGCCGATGCCTCCAAGCTCTTGGATCCGCTTCCCGCGGTACTTCTCCGACGTGATGCCGCCGAAGGGGCCTCTCGAGCTCTGGTTGCAGCACGCCGGCTGCGACGCTCCGGTGACCGGGGCAGAGATTGAAGCGGTCCCCAATGGCAAGATCTTCATGACTCACGGCTGGGGCGAGGTCGCGCGGGTCTGCCGCGCGAGGGGCGCCCTCGCGATCCACTTCGAGTACGACGATACCTCCACACTCTTCTTCAAGGTCTTCGATGCGGAGGGCCGCCGCGTGGAGTGTTGCTCCAGAGTGGAGCGCCAGGCTGACGCACGCTTCGCTCGCGGCTACTCCAGCAGCAGCAGCCCTCGGGAGTCCAGTAGCTCTCCTGAGCTCTACGAGACTCTGGAGACGAGCGACGACAGCTACGTGCCCCCGAGCTCTCGCCGCGCTCAGAGCAGAGCCATGGCGTCCGACCGTCGCTGCCACTGATCTGGATGGGGTTGGCGCCGGCCTCCCGTGGCCCACTGTTGATGATGGCGTCCACCACGGGAGGGTGTAGATAGAATCCTTCTTAGTTCTGGCTTTTGTTCACTGCGAAGAATCATGAAGTACCCCGTGGGGGTGTGTAAAGGGTCTGTAATGTCTTTTGCGCTCATCTTCCTTGTTATGAAAATTTGCAAACGCATGTCCTGTCGAGGCCCGGTCTCCCCTTTCTTCCCTCGCGATAGCTTGTTGCTCTACGCTGACAGGTCCCGGTCCCTAGGCAGGCTACAGTCATCGTTGGTATGCCAGGTCGCGTGCCGTGGTCAAGTCAAGGAGGTGTGTGGCCCGAGGTCCAGTAAGAGCCCCTGAGGCGCGATGCTCAGGAGGTCCCCTTTAGCGCTCAAGCAGCCATGGTAAGGCAAGAAAGGGAGTTGACGTGGCCACAACGGGGCTGCAGCGAGGGTGACCCTTAGGCCCAAACATTTAGCCGATCCAAGAGCGGGACTTATCTTGTCGATTTCGTGGCGATTCCTGGTGGTGCGCTAGGCCCGCGTGCCAGCTGTGCGGCATAGGTCGGTCAGTCCATACGTGTTTCCCTCCTCCCATGCTCGCCGCCGCAGCCGTACAAGGTCAAGTGGAGGCCTTGCTGCAGAAGTTTCGCGACTTTGTCTTTGCTCCTTTGTCCGGTGATGTCGATCCTATGGCTGGTGGTGAAGGTGAAGACAACGTCACTCACGAAGGGGCACCTTCCACGGGCGATGGCGGCGTCCAGGGGAAACCTATGGCTATTCTCCCATTTCATTCCTGCAACATGCATTAGGCCTCGTGGAGGCGTTTAGACTTTTCATTTGATATTGTGAGGACAATGTGTTTGTAATATTTGCTTCAAGATTTTGTGTTTTCCTTCCTATTTGCTTTGCGTTTTTATCGGCAGAGCCCGGCCCCGCACATACCTCAACCGCCATTGGGCCGATCAGAGACCAAGACGGACCAAGGAGTGAGGGGCTACATGACCAGTTAGGCTCTTAAGTCGCCATGCTCAGGAGTCCCCCTTGACGCGCAAACAACTTATAGGGAGAGTTCGCGAGGATAGATTCATGTTCTACATCGGCAGAGCCCGGCCCCGCGCATACCTCAACCGCCATTGGGCCGACCGGAGACCAGGACGGACCAAGGAGTGAGGGGCTAAGTGACATGTTAGGCTCCTGAGTCGCGATGCTCAGGAGTCCCCCTTGACGTGCAAACAATCTTCATACCTTCCCTCACTGAGGCCACGGGAGGGGCGCACGACGCCCAGGTCCGGGAGACCTGGTTGGGTGGCGTGCGCTTGGGCGTGACCCGAGCGCAGCCCCCGTGCCCAGCCCCCTCGCGCGGCTCTCCCGAGGGGAGGCGTTGCGGTGAGGCTGGACGCGGAGCTCTGGGCTCCCTGAGGTTGGTACGACCGTGGGGCCGCCCTCAGTTGTTTATCACTAGCGCAGAGCATAATGCTTCCGCTTGCAGACGGGCATAGCCGCTCCTCGGCAGTGTCGACGGCCAGCGCTGAGCATGGTGCTTCCACTTGTGTGTGGGATGGGTCCCCCCCTCCGGGAGGAGCCCCCAGGGCGTGTACAGCCCCGCCGTGACACGTGGCTTGCACGGCAGGGCTGCAAGGTGTATCTCGGCACTCGGGAGCCAGCGCGGGACTCACGAGGCCCTACCTCAAGGCGGGTTGCGCCTGGTCTTGAGTCTTGGTGACTGTATGTTCCTGCAAGGCGGTTAGGTTCAAGCACTCTACGTCCTTAGGTCCCGGCCCTCGAGCGAGCTCAGCCGCCGCTGGTATGCCAGGTCACAATGCCGTGGTCAAGGCCAGGGGGTGAGGGCTGGAGAGCCAGTAAGAGCTCCTGAGTCGTGATGCTCAGGAGCCCAGCTTTTAATGCGCAAGCGAATTGCACGGGGTGGATGGACCCGCGGCGGGTGGTGATCGAGCAGGTGATAACCATAAGCAGGTTAAGCAGGGAAGGCAAATCAGCTTGGGTAAATGCAGGAAGATACATGATAATGGGTCCGGCCCGAGCGGCTTGGGGATGATGCAGCCCGAGGGACGCCCCCAGCAAGGTAAACTAAAGACATAAGCAAAGGGATACATGCCACAGGGACGGACCCATGCGGCCTCGGAATAATGCAGCCCGAGGGGTGCTCCCAGCTAAACGAGCTTGGAAAATGTCACCTGGTTCTGTTGGCAAAGTAGAGTTGGTGCAGCTGAAGGCGTGTGTCGAAGGAATGACTCTTCAGGAGCCACTGGGGCCCTGAGCCTTGGGAGGCTCTGGGGGCTCGAGAGGTTCCCTGAAGACCATCTCCATCTCTTCCAGGACAGCGTGGTACCTGGCCTCCTGAGCCGCCAGGACATGGCGCATGTTGCGCTGATATGCTGACGCCACGCTCGGCAAGCCGAAGGGCATGCGAACGTAGCTGTGTGGCGGGCCCTCGCAACAGGCCACGCGCGAAGGCCAGAGACGCTCCTGAGAAGCAGCCCTGTTGAGCCCTGGGACGTCAATGCAGACACGGAGCCCAGCATCCTCGCCTCGATGGGGAGCTGCGCCCTGTGAGCCGCTGTCGCCGCACATGGCTCTTGCGTCTTGCAGTTCCTGAGTGGTCTTGGTGATGAACTCTTGAGCAGTGGGCACTCCTTGCCCTGTGTTCTCCTGAGGGAAACGTGCCACGAAGCACGCCTCCAAGTGGTGCCAAAGCGCCTCCCTCGTGAGGTGGGCAAGGTCTGAGGCCCTCCAGAAGAGAGCCCCAGAGCCCTACTCAAGGAGGGTGCTGGGCGCGCCTTCCTGTGCTACGGAGGGAGGTGCCCCTGGCGTGGGAGCTGATCCTGACGAGGTTCCAGCTACGGCGCCATCCTCCTGAGGTCCGGCGTGACGCAGCTGCTTCTTCTTGGGGATGGCCTCCGAAGGGCCCTCACTTCTGCTATCGGGGTCGTCGGTTGCTGCAGCTTGGAAGGCGCGCTCGAGGGAGCATACCGCGTCTCTTTCTTCACATGGGACCGTGATGATCCCGCCACTTCCCAGCATCTTGAGGACATTGTAGCCATGATGGGTGACCGCCATGAACTTGGCCAGGGATGGATACCCGAGGATGGCGTCGTACGGTAGGTGGATGTGCGCGACGTCGAAGTCGATGAGCTCGGTACAGTAGTTCTTGCGCTCCCCGTAGGTGACAGGTAGGCGGACTTGCCCGATCATTGTGGTGGAGCCATTGGTCACTCCTGAGAAAGGCTTGGTAGGCAGAAGCTGCTCATATGGCACTTGAAGGTTGTCGAACGTGTCGACGGACAGGACGTTGAGTCCTGTGCTGCCGTCGATGAGGGTCTTGGTGACCTGCACATTGCTGATGACTGCAGAGCACATCATTGGGAGGACGCCAGCGGTTGCTGCGCACTTGAGCTGGTCTGCCGAGTTGAAGGTGATGGCGCACTGGGACCATTTAAGCGGGCGCGTGGCCTCGAGCTTGGGGAGGACTGCGTTCACTTCACGAGCAAACTGTTTGAAGATGCATTGCGAAGCTGGGGCCTGCACGCCGCCCAAGATGCAGGCGATTGCACGCGGCTCCTGGAAGCCCCCAGCCCCCTCGTCCTAGTGGTGATCATCGTTCCTTCTTGGTGGCGGCGGTAGCGGGGGGAGACCGGCTTTGCCCTGAGGACGGTCCTCACGAGGCTGATCTCTCCAGGCGCCCTCACGAGGATGGTCCTGCCAGCGGTCTTCACAAGACCTGTCGTGCCACTCCTGGCGCGGGCCACGGTCGTCCCATCGTCCGCCTCCACGTCCTCCTCCGCAGCCGTAGCCCCGGTCACTATGCTCGGGGCGTCGACCGAAGCGTCCTTCGCGAATGGCTCTGAGCTCTTGACAGTCGCTGGTGTTGTGGGTGTTCAGGTTGTGGAAGGCACAAAACGGCCGGCTGCTCTTAGATGACTCTGGCTGATCTCTGCCCCGCTTGGTGTCCGGCTCCGCTACGAGCATAGCCTCTTCCTCGCGCTTTACGTCCTTGGCCTTGGCCTTCTTCTCCTCTGCTCCCGCAGCTGGCAGCTCGAGGAGGGAAAGGCGCCCCTCCTCTTGGTTACCAGGTTGAACAGCTCCTGAGATGTGCACAGCTCCTCGTGGATAGCGAGCTCTTCCTTCATCTTGACGTCACGGACACCGTCTGAGAACGCGGAGATGATGGCCTCGTCCGTGACCTTGGGGATCTTGAGACGAGTGTTGTTGAAGCGCTGGATGTACTTCTGGAGGGTCTCCCCTGGCTGTTGCTTGATGTGGCGCAAGTCGCCCATGGCCGGCGGGCGGTCGCGGGTGCCTTGGAAGTTGGCGACGAAGCGCTCGCGCATCTCATCCCATGAGGAGATCGAGCCGTGCTGCAGGTTCAGGAGCCAGGAGCGGGCACCGTCCTTGAGGGCCCTGGGAAACCAGTTTGCCATGACTTTCTCGTTGCCGTTGGCTGTTTCGATGCTCAGCTCGTAGAGCTGCAGGAACTCCGCGGGCTCGGCGGTGCCGTTGTAGCGGGGAGGCAGATCCGGCTTGAACTTGCCCGGCCAGGTGAGGCTACGTAGCTCGAGGGTGAAGGCGCGGCAGCCGGCCGTTGTTGCCGAGGCCCGCCTTGAAGGTGGAGCTTGGTCTTGATGAGGTCCATGCACTGCCGCCGCAGGCAGCGCGCGGTCTTGACGAGGCGGTGCGGGGAGCGCTGGTGCAGCTTCCCGCGGTCGAGGGATTTTTTGACAGCTTTTCTCTTCGCGCGCGGGCGCCGGGCATGGTGGGTCACGCCGCGGGGCCGCTTGCCTTGGTGCCAAGGCACCGTCTTGGGGCAGAGGTGGCGGAGGCGCGCCATGAGCCTCGTCGCCATGGCTGGCGGACGAGCTCGGCGACGTGGTCGAGCCACTCCTCGTAGAGGTCGTCGACCGGGCGGTAGCGCAGAAGCTCGTTCTCTGCGAGAAGCGTGGCCCGCGCCTCCATGGGAGCGCGGCGTGCATGAGACGAAGAACCGGCCAGGGTCAGCGACGGAGTGGCGGTGCGGCCGTCCTGCCGCACCGATGGATGCAGCGAGGATGCCTGCTGCTCGTTCCCCGCCGGGCCAGTGGTAGCGTTGGCGGCGGGAGACGGAGAACAACGAGGTGGCCCGCCGACGGGAGCCGTCTGAGCGACGCGGGCGGTGAGGTCAGCCCGGCGCTCAGCTCGAGCACGGCGAGCGTCCGCCATGGAAAAGACGGAGCGACGAATCGACGAGAAGGGAGCTACGGCGCACCCCGACCTGGCGCGCCAAATGTCGGATGTGGGGTTCTGGCAAACCCTTAAGGTCTGAACTGTGGGGTGCGCGCGAAGTCTTTCCCTCCTACCGATCCACGCCCTAGCTCTCTAAGATCCTGCGTACGAACTCGACGAACTCACAACGCAGAGAGACACGAGATTTATACTGGTTCGGGCCACCGTTGTGGTGTAATACCCTACTCCAGTGTGGTGATGGTGGATTGCCTCTTGGGCTGATGATGAACAGTACAAGGGGAAGAAGAGCCTCCTGAGGTTGAGGTGTTCTTGTGCTAGGGTAGGCTCTCGATCGGATCAGATCAAGTCGAGATCAAGACGAGATGCCCCTACTGTGTTGGTTAGTTCTACTTATATAGGCCCTAGTCCTCTTCCCAAATATCGAGCGGGAAGGTAGCCAACAACGGCGGGCCAATTTGAAGGGAAACAGCTAGTACAAGCTATCCTGACAAAAGCGGTCTTCGCCTGCAAAAGGCTCTGGTAGTGACGCCGTCTTGGGCTCCACGACGACCTCCGTCTTGCCATCCTTCTGGTCTTGGTCTCTTTGCACCGATATGGCAACCTTTACCTGATGCCTCGGTACTCCTCGCCTGCACTTGCCTCCTTAGCACCAAAGGGGAAACAAGGACGCTGCACGCTCTGGCGCCCGCCTGGTACCGATCGTCATGGCTCACATCGCAAGAGCCTCATGAGGTTTGCCCCGCCTTGATATCTCCGCTCCTTGTGAGCCTGCCTAGCTAAGCCACTCCTGAGGAGGTCTTGCGTCGTTCGCCTCGCGAGGCTTGGCCCCTCGCGAGGGTCTTGGATGCTTTGCTGATGAAGATTGGCCGTACGGGCCTACTAGCTTAGCCACGCCGTGGGCCGCAGGCAGGCAAGTCTGGGGACCCCCGTTCCCAGAACGCCGACAGGAGCGATTCCGCCGAGGGAACTTCCCTCCCGGAGGGGGAAATCATCGTCCTCATCATCACCAACAACTCTCCCATCTTGGGGAGGGCAATCTCCATGAACAACTTCAACAACACCATCTCATCTCAAACCCTAGTTCATTTCTTGTGTTCAATCTTGTTACTGGAACTATAGATTGGTGCTTGTGGGTGACTAGTAGTGTTGATTACATCTTGTAGTTGATTACTATATGGTTTATTTGGTGGAAGATTATATGTTCAGATCCATTATGATATTTAATACTCCTCTGATCATGAGCATGTTTATCATTTGTGAGTAGTTACTTTTGTTCTTGAGGTCACGGGAGAAATCATGTTTTTTTATTGCAAGTAATCATGTGAGTTTGATATGTGTTCGATATATTGATAGTATATATGTTGTTATTCCCTTAGTGGTGTCATGTGAACGTCGAGTACATGACACTTCACCATATTTGGGCCTAAGGGAATGCATTGTGGAGTAGCAATTAGATGATGGGTTGCGAGAGTGACAGAAGCTTAAACCCCAGTTTATGCGCTATTCCGTAAGGGACCGATTGGATCCAAAAGTTTAATGCTATGGTTAGAATTTATTCTTAATACTTTTCTCGTAGTTGCGGATGCTTGCGGGAGGGTTAATCATAAGTAGGAAGTTTGTTCAAGTAAGAACAACACCTAAGCACCGGCCCACCCACATATCAAATTATCAAAGTAGCGAACACGAATTAAACCAACATGATGAAAGTGACTAGATGAAATTCCTGTGTACCCTCAAGAACGCTTTGCTTACTATAAGAGACCGTTTTGGCATGTCCTTTGTCTCAAAAGGATTGGGCTACCTTGCTGCACTTTTGTTACTACTATCGTTACTTCTCATTACAAATTATCTTGCTATCAAACTACTCCACTACTTACAATTTCAGCACTTGCAGACATTACCTTACTGAAAACTACTTGTCATTTACTTCTACTCCTCGTTGGGTTCGACACTCCTACTTATCGAAAAGAGCTACAATTGATCCCCTATACTTGTGGGTCATCAGTCGCAGCCACGCTTCATCTCTGGTTCGGCCGCGAGCACAGCTGGTGTAATGCCCCGGATTCGATGCGCCAGGTGTCCGCCAGTTATTTGCCGTCCTTGCCATGTCATGTGCTTGCGTGTTGCACTTTGCCATGTCATCATCTGCATTTTATATCATGTCATCATGTGCATCGCATTTGCATACGTGTTCGTCTCATGCATCCGAGCATTTTCCCCGTTGTCCGTTTTTGCAATCCGGCACTCCTATGTCTCCCGGCGCCCCCTTTTGCCTCTTTTCATGTGCGGGTGTTAAACTTTCTCGGAATGGTCCGAGGTTTTCCATGCGGCCTTGGTATAGCACCGGTAGACCGCCTGTCAAGTTTCGGGTCATTTGGAGGTCGTTTGGTACTCCAACGGTTAACCGGGTAACCGCAAAAGCCTCTTTTGTGTGCAGCCCAACACCCCTTCCAAAGTGGCCCAAAACCCAGCAAACTCCCCTCCATGCTCTCGGTCGTTCGATCACGATCGTGTGGGCGAAAACCGTGCTCCATTTGGACTCTCCTAGCTCCCTCTACCTATATATATATATGTCTTCCTCCCCGAAATCCCGCAGTCCAAACCATAAAAATCCTCCCTCTCGCCCGCCGGACACGTCCGGCCTCACCGGACGAAACCCGCCGCCGCGCCCGCACCAATCAGACGCCGCCACCTGTCCCCGCACCGCCCCCGTCCGCCGCGGCCCGCGCGGCCCGCATCGGGCCCGCGGGGCCCATCTCCCCGCCGCCGCGACCCGCTCGCCGCCCGCGGCGCCCCGGGCCGCCCCGCCTCCATGCGCCGCCGGCCGGTCGCCGCCTCGCCGGCGCCTCCCCGCGCGCCTCCGCCGCCCGCCGCCGGGTCCCGCGCCCCCCTAGCCGGAGCTCCTCCGCCCGGCGCCTCCCACCGCCCCGACTGGCGCCGCCCCTCCGGCGACCTTCCCTCTCTCCGGCCTCCCCGTCCTCCTCTCCGACGAGCCCAGCCGGCCATCCTCGGGATCCGCGCCATGGATCCAGATCTGAGAGAGGAGGTTGACTTTCCTCTCCCCCGAAATCCCCTGTCTTTTGCTGTCAGTAATTTTGTTGCATTTTCATCATGCCATAACTCTCTGCATATTGCTCTGTTTCGTGCGTGTAATATGTCAAATTGTTCGTCTCGACGAGTACATCATTTCATCTCATTGCATCATTTACATTTGAGCTCATCTTGATGCCCGAAATGCTGTTAGAAGAGGGCTATGTGATGTTAGTTTCAGATTCTTATCAGAACATGCACTTTTGTCATTTTTGCCATGATTGATGTGTGCATCCTATGAACTTGAGTCCTACATGTGTTTTGTAATATGCCATGCCATCTTTACAGGGGTGTATGCCATGTATTTTTGTGATCTCTGTGG
>LR880966.1:536414481-536428879 GCA_904067115.1 Aegilops sharonensis | reverse complement strand
GGATTCCGAGACTGATCGGGTCTTCCCGGGGAGAAGGAATATCCTTCGTTGATCGCGAGAGCTTATCATGGGCTAAGTTGGGACACCCCTGCAGGGTATAAACTTTCGAGAGCCGTGCCCGCGGTTATGTGGCAGATGGGAATTTGTTAATATCCGGTTGTAGTAAACTTGAAGCAAACTCTTCTAAAATACACCAACCGTGTGCGTAACCGTGAGTGTCTCTTTTCGGGGTTGATCGAGAGGAGAACACGGTTTCTGGGTTATGTCTGACGTCAGTAGGAGTTCAGGATCACTTCTTGATCATTACTAGTTGACGACCGTTCCTTTGTTTCTCTTCTCGCTCTCATTTGCGTATGTTAGCCACCATATACGCTTAGTCGCTGCTGCAACCTCACCACTTTACCCCTTCCTTCCCATTAAGCTTTGCTAGTCTTGATACCCATGGTAATGGGATTGCTGAGTCCTCGTGGCTCACAGATTACTACACCACCAGTTGCAGGTACAGGTTTGCGGTGATCATGACCTGAGAGCGATGTTTGCTTGTATTGGAGTTCTTCTTCTGCTTCTTCTTCGACCAGGGGATAGGTTCCAGGTTGGCAGCCTGGGCTAGCAGGGTGGATGTCGTTTGAGCTTCTGTTTATGTTTCATCCGTAGTCGGATGTTGATCTTGTATATGTTGTTGATGTATTGTTGTGGCATTTGTGCCTTATGTATGTATCCCCATCTATTATGTAATGTTGATGTAATGATATCCACCTTGCAAAAGCGTTTCAATATGCGGGTCTATCCTTGGTGGGACCTTCGAGTTCCTTTTGGATAGGGTCGCATATTGGGCGTGACAGCTGGCCCCTTGCGCTTCACATCCTTGGCCTTGGCTTTCTTGTACTCTAGGTCATCCTCCAGAAGCTCCAGGAGGGAGAGGCGACCTTCCTCAGCTCTTGCACATTTGGTTGCCATGTTGAACATCTCCAGAGCCATGCATAGGTCCTTGTGTATGGCGAGCTCTTACTTCATTTTGACGTCCAGGACGTCATCAGTGAACGCTGAAATGATGGCCTCGTCCGACACCTTGGGAATCTTGAGGCGAACGTTGTTGAAGTGCTGGATGTACTTTTGCAAGGTCCTTCCTGGCTGCTGCTAGATGCGGCGCAGGTGATCCGCAGCCAGTGGGCGGTAACGAGTGCCCTGGAAGTTGGCGATGAAGTGCTCTCACATCTCATCCCAAGAGGAGATCGATCCTGCAGGGAGGTTCAGGAGCCACGAGCACGCGCCGTCCTTGAGGGCCATGGGAAACCAGTTCGCCAAGACCTTCTCGTCGCCGTTGACCGCCTCGATGCTTGGCTCGTACAGCTGCAGGAACTCAGTAGGGTCGGGGGTGCCGTCGTAGCGTGGAGGCAGGTCTGGCTTGAACTTCCCAGGCCAGATGACGCGGCGTAGCTCCAGAATGAACGCTCGGCAGCCCGCTGCGCTCACGGGGACCCGCCGTGGAGGTAGAGCCAGGTCTTTGTGCTCGCGCGCCCCCGCCTCGGGCAGCACGCGGTCTTGACGCGGAGGTGCCAGGAGCGCACGCGCCTCTCCTTGTGGCCTCTGCACCACTTGGCAGATTGCCGCGTCGCGCGCGAGCACCCTGCGCTGTGGATCATGCCGAGGAACCTCCCGCCTTGGATCGACAATGGAGTCCTCCCTGGGAGGTGGAGGAGGTGCTCCGTGAGTTACGTCACCCGCGGCAGGCGGTGGGTGAGGCAGCGAGCGAGGTGGTGGGGGAGACTCTCTGGCGGTGCTGACGAGCTCGGCGATGCGGTCCAGCCAGTCCTCGTGGAGGTTGTCGACCGGGCGATAGCGCAGAAGCTCACGTGCCATGAGCAGCGCGGCCTACGCATTCGCCAAGCCACGACGAGCATGGGAAGACGAAGCAGCGGCCGGAGTCAGTGACGGGGTGGCGGTGCACCCGTCTCGCCGCACAGAAGGATGCAGCTGTCGGTGTCAAAACCGGCGGATCTCGGGTAGGGGGTCCCGAACTGTGCGTCTAAGATTGTTGGTAACAGGAGACAGGGGACACGATGTTTACCCAGGTTCGGGCCCTCTCTATGGAGGGAATACCCTACTTCCTGCTTGATTGATCTTGATGAATATGAGTATTACAAGAGTTGATCTACCACCAGATCGTAATGGCTAAACCCTAGAAATCTAGCCTGTATGACTATGGTAATGAGTATATCCCCTTCCGGACTAAGTCCTCCGGTTTATATAGACACCGGGAGGATCTAGGGTTACACAAGATCGGTTACAAAGAAAGGAATTTACATATCCGGTCGCCAAGCTTTCCTTCCACGCCAAGGAGAGTCCCATCCGGACACGGGTGCAGTCTTCGGTCATCGTATCTTCATGGCCCATCAGTCCGGCACATGGCTAACAGGCCGGACGCCCGAGGACTCCTTAGTCCAGGACTCCCTCAGTAGCCCCTGAACCTGGCTTCAATGATGAGGAGTCCAGCGCGCAGATTTGTGTTCGGCATTGCAAGGCCGGTTCCCTTTTTCCAAACTCCAAGATAGTCTCCGGGCGTGATGATTATATTCGAACCTGCAACACACACCACACACAACCGCAGAGAGAATACAATATTCCACGGGTCCAATCCGCTGACAACTTTTTACAACGTGACATCACGTCTGCCCGATCATAATTTTGGACCATTGTTTCGCCTGCGGCCCCATGTTTCGAAACGTGGTTGTCATTGACATGTCTTATCCAAGCAGAGATCGTGCCCCCCTATTAAGGGATTCTTTTATTGACACGGACGTGGGTAACCCAACCGTCCTCTGGGTACAACTCCTTGGGAGTAGGCAAATTTTAAGGCCCAGGAGGAGGCGTTCGATATTCTTGGCCTTTATAAAGGGACATAGACCTGCCCTTCCTCCACGCTTGCTTCTTCCTCCACTCTTACTACCTCGAGTTCCAACACCCAGGTTTCTCCCTCCGTAAGCTCAGTCATGTCCGGATCCAGCCGTCAAGGCCGGTGGGTGGCTTCTTCTGTCACAGAGGAGGATATCGCAAAGCTTCGGACGGCAAGGTATCTGACCGCAAAAATCCTCCATCGGCTTCCCGCGGAGGGGCAGGTTATCCCTACCCCTAGATCCGGCGAGAGGGTCCTGTTCGTTTCCCACTTCCTCCAAGGATTAGGGTTTGCCCTCAATCCCCTCGTTCGGGACTCATGTTCTATTACGGATTGGATTTTCACGATCTCGCCCCGAACTCTGTTCTTCTCATCTCGGCGTTTATCGTCACGTGCGAAGCCTTCCTCCGAACTCCCCCACACTTCGGCTTGTGGCTCAAGACCTTCAATGTGAAACTGCAAATGATAGAGGGGGAGCAGGCGGAATGCGGTGGTGCCTTAGTGAGCAAGCTTGCCAGCGCTGTCTGGCTAAAAGGATCTTTCAAAGAATCTTCTGACTTATGGCAGCAGGAGTGGTTTTATATCACTGAGCCCCGTGGCTCCAAGTGGGCAACTGCGCCTGCGTTTCGATCCAGCCCCTCAATTCAGCTTGCATCGTTGATTAATATGGGGTTGGACTGGGGATCAGTTGACGAGGTGCGGACCCTGCAAAGTCGCATCCGAAGCCTTACTAAGAAGGACATCACTATTGTCAACGTTATTCAGGTAATGCTGGTCCGCCGGACCCTGCCGTGCCAGCGACGGCCTCTCCGTCTGTGGGAGTTTAACCCAGAAAGGCCACAGACTCTTCAGCACTTCTTCGGCACTACGCACGAAGGAATGTGGAAATTATTCTTCGGGAGATGAAAACAATGGACGGATACCACCGAAGATACTGGCCTAGACTGTAACCATCCGGACACCCCGGTTAGTGCTCGTCCGCCGAACACCTCATAATCAGATATTCTATGGTAAGACACTGAGCAAACCATCTTCTTCCAGAGCTGGATAAAGAAAGCGGAACGAATTAGGTGTCCGGCCCCTCTTCCCGATGACTCAGCGAACTCCTTGTTAACAAGGATGCTGGCACCGGCACCGCATCAAGCACCGGCAGGGGAGGGGACGGTGGAGAGTGAGAAGACTCGAGGTGACCTTCGTTCCAGAGGTAAATTAGATACTGAGTCCGGAGAAATCGACATTTCCTCGCCCGAAGACGAAGGCGAAAAAGAAGCCAGTATCCCTTCTCCCTTCAGGAAGAAAAGGGCCGCCTCCGAAGATTGGGAGGGGCGGTCTCCTAAGAGAGGCAAGATGCCACCGTTGAGCGGCTCGGGATCGGAAGGCGACGCCAGTGAGCAGCTCCGTCATGAGGACAAGCCCTCAACCAAACCGTAAGTGAATCCGGGTACTTTGATAGTGTTCCGCTCCTTTCCTGTTACCGAAGAGTTACGTAATGTGCCTGTGTATTTTTACAGTCTGACACAGAGTTTTCCTGAGCAATCCTCTTCTTCGGGAGATCTCCTCCTAGAGATGATGGAAAGCGAGACGCCTCCCCCGACCTCCTCGCCTAATAAGGCGGATGACTCCGAAGTGTCATCTCGGAGGGTTATTCTTGATCAGCAAGCGGTGCGGGGGATGAAGGAGGCAGTACCCGAAGGTGGAACCCCAATTGTTCGGGATTCGGGTGCCAATAATGAAAGCCCCGGACTATCCGATTTTCAGCCAACGATGATTCTGGAGACGGGTGAACGGGTTCCTTCAAAGGATGGTCGTGCTCCTTCAGCGGCTTCCGGAGACCCGGCGGCGCCAGATATATTGACTGTCATGCTGCAAAAAGCGTCTGTCTTTGTGGAACAACGTACCTTAATGGGTACGGTGGTTGAGAAGGTTCTGTCCGCGAAGGGAGGATTGAATGAAGCCTTCATAAGCCTGCTAAGAGGCTTTGAGGTTTGTAATGTAATGTTTTCAACCATATTTTATTTGCAAAGATGCACCTGTGTATAGGTACTAGCCCCTGAGGCTCGGGTTGGCTTCCCATGGGAGGCAAACGGAGGATCAAGAAGAAATACTCAAGGACTAACCTGATTAACTGGAACACAGGCTGCTTCCCCCTGGCTACTTCCCAGACTATGGATATTGCCGAGCTGCAGCGGAAGCTTGATGTGGCAGGGGATGACATTGCATTAATCAATATGCATCTTGACGAGCGCAAGGTATGTATTTGGGGCAGTCCCTTCACATACATTTTTATGATATAAGCATGATGTTGAAAGTTATATACTGGAATATGCACAACTGCAGATGGTGCTGCCGCCGTTGAAACTCTTCGGGCGGAGCGGGCCCGGGCCAAGGAGCGAGCGCCCGGTTTAGTAATGCGGCTATCGAAAAGGCATCGGCTGAGTTAAAAGACGAACAAGCTGCTCAGCACCAAGACGAGGAGAAGATATCCACGATGGCGCTCGAATTAAAAAATGCTGCTAGCCGCTGTGAACTACTTGAGAAGGAAAATGAAGCCAAAACGGCTGAACTTGACAAGGCCTTACAAGAGGCCGGAGAAGCGCGGTCTGAATCCAGAGCGGCCCGTGAGGAGATCCGGCAAGCTGGGGAGATTGCGCCCGGTAAGCCCTTTTTGCTACAGACTAAATTCGGCGATCGGAACTATGCTGAGCTTAACCAAGTGCGGAGTTCGCCGGACGAGTTTTTAGACTTGCTGAAGAGTTCTTCCGATGCGGCGCAATTTGAGCAAGCATGAGAGGGGTATGCAACGGAGAAGCTTTTCTGGTCACAATTTGGCGCATCGGAGCGCCCTCTGTTGCTGAATGAACAGATGTCCCAGTGGGCCGAGCTTCATAGGATATCCAGTGCTGCCATGAAGAACGTCATAATCCGGCTGTGGCCGACTGAGCCTATTCTGAATAGCTAGTTCGGCTTGGTGCAGCGGCTCGTTGATGCGGTGCCGCGTATCGACGCTGTGAAGCGGTCGTCGTGCATTGAGGGTGCTTGGATGGCCTTTGCACGTGTCAAGACATTCTGGGGGAAGATGAAGGCCATCGATGTTGCGGCGAAGAGTCCGCCCAAGGGCAAGGACCGTCACCCACCAGAGTATTATTTTGAAGACATCTTAGAGGCCGCCCGCTTAATAGAGGGCCAATGCTACAAAGACATAATGTTCGAGTGAGGTGTATGGGAATTGTAAAAGACAATTTTATAGTTAATTTATTTTTATGTTTTGCTCGGAAGCTTGTGTTCCTCCTCTGCGGCCGTTTGAATATAATCTGAAAGTTTTCTAGTCGTCGGCTTCAGCCCCCTCTTAGGAAGTACGGGGGTGTTCAGAAAAGCATTTAAGCACTCTTGACCCAACGTCTTGGTCCATGAAGGAGGTGATAATGCGGCGAACCAGGCAATCAGACTATAGGGCATTAACACTTTCACTTAGCCATAGGAGTTTTATAGGGGGGACTATGATATAGCCCCTGGCATGCGTACGACTTATTCCGATATGGTGCATTACATATATGACCTGAAGAAAAAAGGTCCTTCGTGTGACACGGAGGAATCATGATAGATTCCGGTAAGTCATCGAGTTGTTGACCAGCTCTCGCAGCATCATGACAGTCGGTTTTCAGCTTTCTCTACTGAGGTGCTTGACCAGATGACCTGGAAGCACAATCGCATTAGTTCTCCCTTTACTACCCTAGGCGATAGAGCGGAACGTAAGGTAGCAAGCATAGGAGCTAGGCAACCCAACCATTGACCCAAGACATGATTCGGAGCTGATGCATATAAGGCCAAACTCGCGACGCTGAAGTATGCTTATAAAGTTGTTCGGACTTTGTTGGCGACTCATTTGTTCCCATACCGAGCCCCTGGCAGGTTGTGCCGAGGTATGGCTGTAAAACAGCTATAGGGGCCGAATTCGTTTGAAAAGGAAACAAATGATTAATGCGGATTATATTTACTGGGACCTAAGCGATATGCCAATGATTACTTTATACATATAAAGACCACAACCCAGACTATTTGACATTCCCGGGGTTGAAGGCGGAGGAAAAAGGCACATTGCAGGTTCGAAATAAGGAGTGTGGTCTACAAAAAGTTATTTTGGACCTCCTGTCGCACGTCTGCGCCACCTGTCCTCAGCGAGGGGAATCCTTAACGGGAGTAGCCCCTTAGGTGAATGTACGGATCTGAGCTCCGACAGAGTCAGTTGTAAATGTTTGTCCTTTGCGTCACCTATTTTTAAGACATAATGAAAAAAAGAAATAAAAAGAAAGTAGATAAAAAATGTTACGGGAATGCTTTACAGGCTTGTCCGTATTGTGCTTCCGCCAATGCCCATGGTATCTTAAGTGCGTAGTGATGTATACGTGGTGCGAATTTTGCGGGTATATGAGGAGGGCGGCGAAAGCCGGACTACTATTTCTGCTCCGGGGTTGACCAATCCTCATACTACAAAAAGATACACTTCCGTGATGATACGTGTTTGTCACAGTAGGTCGCGTTTTTTGTCATGCATGTACATCCATGACAAATTTATGACAGAATCAAGATAGTCATACCTGTGCTGTCGTAGAAGTGTTCCATGACATTACGAAAATTATCATCACGGAAGTGTCCACTTTCATGAAGATAAATCACGCGTCACAGAAGTGCTTTCGTCAAGGGTGACTGACACGTGGCATCCACCGTAACGGAACGCCGTTAAGCTATCGGGTCGGGTTTTGGATCCAATAACCCGTTAACGGCCTCAACCAATGGGGATTTTCCACGTGTAAAATCATCATTGGCTGGAGGAAACACGTGCCGGCTCACCGCTGGGACAGATGTCATCCACTCATTGGAAAGAAGGCGCCTATGATACGTTGACACGTGGCACGACCCAATAGAGGCCCATTGTTGTGAAAAGGCCGGCCCGTTTGACTTCGTCAAAAGGTGGTGGGCCGGCCCATGGAAAGCCTGTTAACGGCCTGTTCGCATATAGCCCATTTACAGCCCGCTAACCCAAAGCCCATTACGCCCTATTCGAATTAGGCCCAGTAGCGTCATCTGGGCCATCTTCCAGCCCGTTTTCACTTCTGGCCCATGTATGGCCCATGACGTCTTTCGGCCCATATGAGGCCCTATGTAACTCTTGGCCTATTAACGGCCCGTGGTGAAACTGGCCCGTAATGAACAGTGTATCACTTTACACCCATTAACGGCCAATGGTGAAACTGGCCCGTATAGAACAGTGTATCACTTTATACCCATTAACGACCCGTTATTTCGTTGGGCCGTTTCTAGTGTCAGGACCCCGATTCCAAGTCACATTGACCTAGCCGGTAACACTTCATATCACTTTGCGGCCTCACGCACGGTATTCCCACGGGTGTCGCCTTACCATGGCCTGGGACCATTTGCACCTTTTGGCTCAGGTATATGATAGTGTCGCTAGCATCCACATGACAGAGAACCTGGGCCGACATGGCTAGTCGTGAACCCAAAGCGGCGCTAACCCATGGGGACAGGCATACATGAATCACATCGAGCATGTCGGTCATCAACGTATGAATCCGGGCTTTAGCACTAGGCTAACAGGACTCCGGTAACCCGGGCTGTAGCAGGCTAGGCAGGACTCCGGATGTCACCGCGTGACATTTCCCTGAAGGGACAGACATAGGAACGAAGTGAAACACCTGCCGGCCAGTCAAGTGTCCAAAGCAGTAGTGCTGGGCTAGCAGGACTCCGGTGAACCGGGCTGTAGCGGACTACTATCGCTCAGGTAGCACTAGACTACATTTCCCCATATGAGAGGCTGCCAAGGATAAACAACTAGATTGTCGGATCCCACTCATACCAAGCATTTCAATCATACACACAATATGCCCGATATGAGTACATACAACATGGCATCACAACAGAACTCTACAACTCAAAGTACTTTATTTAAGAGGCTCCGAGGAGCCATACATAACATAGTCATACAGATAGGGGTCACATGACCCAACACTCAAGTCATACAAACATACAAGCACATGCGGAAGCAAACTAGTCTGAGTACAGACACTAAAAAGAAAGAAGGCTTGATGAAGCCCTTCTATCTACAGTGGCCCTTCACAAGCCTTGGATCACCACCTGGGTGGCTAGTCACTAGTCGACGTCAAGGTCTACATAGAACCCATCGGAGGGGGCGGTGTTGTCGTCTGAAAACATTAATTAAGCAAACATGAGTACTGAGGTACTCAGCAAGTCTTACAACAGAATCCTATTATACATGCACATTCTCAAGAAGGTAGTGGAGTTATTGCAGCAAGCCAGCTTTGACTCTTGGCTAAGCTATCCTACGTGACACCACTTGAAAAGCATTTGTCGCACACGAGTCCACTAATCACCATCACAATACTCCACCGTGGATCCTCTCTCGACAACCTACGAGAGGGCCATCCGCGGTACTCACACTTATCTTGAGGCTTTTAGTAGTATCCATTTACTTGTCTATGAACTGCATAGGTTACAAAGTAGTCCTTTACCGCGGACGCGGCTATTCGAATAGTTTCATACCCTGCAGGGGTGTACTTCTTCACACAAGCTCTCACCACTTATCGCCGCTACACGACATGTACTCGGCAACCTTCAAGCGGAAGCCCAGCGAGGGTGTCGGCCACGACCTGACTAAACACACGAGTCCCTAGTCTAGGTTTATCGCCTATTCGGGTTCCATCCGCAGGGAGTCCGGCCGAGGTTTCCACTAACGGCCCCGAACAGTGTGTGCAGGGTTCCCGAGACACCAAACGGGCGAATCGGTACACCGGGCCACGTGCCTACCGCAACACAGCCTACCCCTAAGGTCAGCTCTGCGTGCGGCCCCCAGCATGCTACAAACACCAGAAACTACTTTGCAACTCCCGGACAGAGGACCAGAGTGGTTAATAAGTCGAGAGGGTCCATTGGTTTCGGGCCCAATGCGTGGTAGTAGCTAAGTCTTAAATCACACACACAGATCTCAATTCTTAGGGACGGCTTCAATGAAACAACCCACCATGTACTCCTACATGGCCTCTCATCGATACCTTTACCAAATCGTGTTCAACACTTCACTCTCGTTACCAACACAACCTTTCACTCTAGTTCATCATCTCGATGAGCCAGACCTGACACAACTCTAAGCATAGCAAGCATAGCATGGTAGGAATCACAAACATGGCTCAATCAACTCCTACACATACTAGTGGGTTTCATCTAGTTACTGTGGCAATGACAGGTCATGCAAAGGAAGTGGGTTCAACTATCGCAACACACAACAGTTTGAATCGCGTTGTCTTACTGCAGTAAACAAGAGCAGAAGCGAGATCATGGGTTTGTATCGGAATGATCAATGGGTTGCTTGCCTGATGTAGTGGTAGTAGGATACTGCCCTTCAGACGGATATTCGGGGTTATCCTCGGAGGTAGAACCTATCACGAAAGACACACCGAACATAAACAACACATGACGGTATGCAACATTATGATGCATGCTATGACATGGCAATATGAATGTGTGTTGGCCTAATGCAAACTAGAACAGAAAGGAATGAACTCATTTGAATCAAAGATTCAAATGTTAGCTCATTAAACATAATCATATTAGTGCATTATCTTATTTTTCTTAAACAACAAGGTTAACTTGTTCTGTCATGCATGAAACCATTACCAATGCATAGATTGAATTTTTTTGATCAAAATTCATATACAAATCTTTGCATTTGGAGTTACAGATTAACTTCTATGATTTTTTGAAGTTTGCAACAATTTCTGGAATTTCCTAAATACAAATAAATCCAGAAATTAATTATTGCGTCAGCAGTGCGTCAAGGTGACGTCAGAGGTCAACGGGGGCGTCCAAGTCAACCTGACCAGTGGGTCCCGCATGTCAGTAGTTAATTTAGCTAACTAATTTTAGTTAAAACTAAACTAGGTTAATTAGCAGAGGGGCCCCACTTAGTCAACTTCGTCAACAGGGTCAAACCCGCCGACGTTTAGCCACCGGCGAAGCCAGACGCGGCGTCGAGAGTGTGTTTGAGCGTTCCGGCGACCAAATGGGCGGCGGAGGCCATCTACGTGTAGCCGGGAACAAGCCGCGGCGTTTGGTGGCGGTGGTTGAGCTTGGGGTGGCCGGAAACATCGCCGGCGACGAGCTTGGCGGTCGCCGGAGTCGGGTGAGGATGAACCCGTGGCTACGGGGCACGGCAAGGCCCGGGGTGAGGTGCATTGGGCTCATGGGAGTGCGGTGAGTGCGGTGGTGTGCTCGGAGTCGAGCCAACGTGGTTGTGGCCACGATGGCGACGTGCGGTAGCGGCGTCGGGTGCGGCCGAGCTCGGTGCAGTCGATGCGGGGCTCGAGAGCATGAACGAGAAGGATGGGAAGGTAGCTGGGCTCACGGCGAGTACGGCGAAGTAGTCAGCGAGGTCGGGGACGAGGTGATGCGGTGGCGACAGCGATGGGGATCTCCGGCGGTGATCGACGGAGATGAGGTCGGTGAAGGGGTTGCAGGGCGTGCGAGCGCTCGGGGCTCGGCCTGCTCGATGTAGTCGATGACGGCGGAGCGAACGGGCACGGTGGTGCAGCACGGGGACGACGGAGGGCGCGACTACGTCGGCGGTGCGGCGGCAGGTGCGTCGGCCATGGTGCGGGAGAGCAACGGAGAGAGGCAGGGGGCGAGTGAGGTGTCCACGGGGTCGGGGTGGCGATGTGGAGCCTGACCAGCGTCCAGGCGCGCGAAGCGGCAAGCTGCTGGCGCTGTGGCGAGCTCGCGCTCGCCGGTGTCAGCTCTATGCCTGCGTGGCGAAGATGAAGCAGCTGGCTGGCATGGGCCAGCACTGTGCTGGGCCGCCAGGTGGGCCGAGGCTTGGGTTCGGCCAGGTAAGAGGTTTTCCCATTTGTTTCTGTTTATAATTATTTATGTAGGTTTTTTGCATTTCTAAAAATACCTAGGCAACTCCAAAAATCACCAAACTGCACATGGTCCCTAGTTGGAATATATCCAGCACGGAACATTTTAGTTTGGGGTTATTTGAGCATTTGAAATATTTTATATAATTTAAATGCCCAAACTCAAATAGCTAAAGATTTAATCCAGTGTCCTTAGAGTGACCTAGAAATTTGTGCATCACTTCTGACAGTGGTTTAGGACCAAGGCAAAGGTGATGAACATTTTTAGAGGGCATTTCAGGTTCATTGAAAATATTTTTAGTAAACCCTAGTTGGATTCAGAGGGGTTCTGGGGGTTCTGTCTTCCCCAATTCAAGTTTCTGATGAAAGGTAAACATGATGCAACACTCTAATGCATGGACTAACTAGGATGTGACAACTCACCCCCACTCAAAAGAATCTCGTCCCGAGATTTTGGATCCGTTGGAAAGAAGGTGGGGTACTCTAGTCGAAGACGATCCTCCCTTTCCCAAGTTGCTTCTTGCTGGGAGTGGTTTGACCATTGAACCTTGAGAAACTTGATATTCTGGCGTCGAGTGGTACGCTCGGCTTGATCAAGGATACGAATGGGATATTCTCGATAGGTGAGATTATCTTGGAGATCAAGCGTTTCGTGGTCCACTCCACGGATATGATCCAAGAAGCAACGCCTGAGTTGAGAAACGTGGAAGACATCATGAACTCTGGAAAGATGCGGAGGTAGTTCCAATTGGTAGGCAACTTCTCCTCGTTTGGCAAGAATGCGAAAAGGTCCAATGTAACGAGGAGCCAATTTGCCTTTGATACAGAATCGATGGGTTCCCTTCAAAGGAGTAACCCGAAGGTAAGCCTTCTCGCCAACTTCATAAGCCATAGGCTTATGCTTGCGGTCATATTGGCTCTTTTGGCGAGATTGGGCTGTTTTCAATTTCTCACGAATAATGCGAACCTGCTCTTCTGCTTCCTGGATCATATCCGGACCAAAGAGTTGTCTCTCCCCAGTTTCTGACCAGTTAAGAGGCGTTCGACATTTCCGTCATAGAGAACTTCGAAAGGAGCTTTGCCCAAGCTAGCTTGATAACTATTGTTATAAGCGAACTCGGCGAATGGAAGGCATTTCTCCCAATTCATGCCGAAAGAGATGACAGAAGCTCGAAGCATATTCTCCAGAATTTGGTTGAATCGTTCTACATGACCACTTGATTGAGGATGGAAGGCGGTGCTAAAGGAGAGACGAGTTCCCATAGCATTTTGGGAACTTTCCCAAAATCGAGAGGTGAAGAGACTTCCACGGTCTGAGTTAATCTCCAATGGAACACCATGAAGAGACACTATTCGAGAGATATACAATTCAGCTAGCTGGCTAGCGGTTATACTCTCACGAACGGGTAGGAAGTGGGCTACTTTGGAAAGACAATCGACAACGACGAAGATAGCATTATTCCCTCTCTTGGTCTTGGGAAACCCAGTAATGAAATCCATATCGATTTTATCCCATTTCCATTCAGGAATAGCCAAAGGTTGAAGGGTGCCATCAGGTTCCGTACCTTGGGAACCACTAGACGGTCTCCAAAGAACACGACACCTTGTTCATGAATGGAGAAACAATCTGCGACTCCTTTCTTGATGTTTCTCTTGATACGGGAGATTTCCCGGATCTACCTTCTGTGCCTTGATGATCTGATCCGTAAGGGTAGGTTTCGCCACCAGGGTGGAAAGGAATCCTCGAGGAACAATGTAAAGGTTAAGCTTACGAAATTCCTCGTGGAGAAATGGTTGACTTTGTTGTAACATCAGATTGTTACAATAGGATTTACGACTTAGTGCATCAGCCATGACATTGACTTTGCCTGAGGTGTAAGATATTCCTAAGTCGTAATCTGTAATCAACTCGACCCAACGTCTTTGCCTGAGATTCAAATCCGGTTGGGTGAAGATGTATTTCAGACTTTGGTGATCGGTGTAAATTTTGCAACGATTACCAAGAAGGTAATGTCGCCAGGTTTTGAGTGCATGGACCACTGCTGCAAGCTCTAGATCGTGTGTGGGGTAGTTATCCTCATGTGGACGCAACTGTCGAGAAGCGTAGGCAATCACATGACGATCTTGCATGAGTATGCAACCTAGTCCTTGTCGCGAGGCGTCGCAATAGATAACAAAGTCCTTAGAAAATCTGGTGGTACAAGTACGAGTGCAGATGTCAGGCGTTTTTTCAGTTCCTGAAAGCTGAACTCGCACTGTGGGGTACACTCGAACTTTTTATCTTTCTTGAGGAGTTCAGTTAGAGTCTTAGCAACCTTGGAGAAATTATCAACGAAGCGGCGGCAATAGCTCGCTAAACCAAGGAAACTCCGAACTTGCTTGACCGATTCAGGTGGAGTCCAGTCAAGGACGGCTTGAACTCGCTTGGGATTGACAGCAATGCCCTTACCAGAGATTACACGGCCTAGATAGGTTACTTCTGGCAACCAAAACTCACACTTAGAGAATTTGGCATAAAGGCGATGCTCTCGAAGTTTCATCAATACTAGCCTTAGATGTT
>LR880966.1:536395789-536412178 GCA_904067115.1 Aegilops sharonensis | reverse complement strand
GTTCATTAACCGAGAGAAGGTGGCTGGAGCATTGGTTAACCCGAAGGACATGACGGTGTACTCGTATTGGCCATATCGAGTAACAAAGGCCGTCTTGGGAATGTCCCCGTTCTTGATTTTGATTTGATGGTAGCCCAACCTCAAATCCATCTTGGAAAATACTTAGGATCCAGCGAGCTGATCATACATGTCGTTGATCCTGGGGAGCGGATACTTGTTCTTGATAGTGACCAAATTGACAGGTCGGTAATCTACAACCATCCGATCCGTTCCATCCTTCTTCTTGACGAAGAGGACGGGGCAAGCCCATGGAGAAGAACTAGGACGGATGAAACCCTTTTGCAAGGACTCATCGAGTTGTTTCTTAAGCTCGGATAGTTCTAAGGGTGCCATCTTATAAGGTCTTCTAGAGATTGGGACGGTTCCTGGAACAAGGTCTATTATGAACTCGACATCCCTGTCAGGTGGAACACCTGGCAGTTCTTCTGGAAAGACATCCGGGAAATCACAGACTACCGGAATATCTTCAAGGTCTGGAAGGGGGTTGGCATTTAAGGAGTAGAGCTGACGCTCAGACACTCGGGTCAAAACATTGACTGTCTTGCCCGAAGGATGGGTGAGTTGAACAGTTCTAGTGGAACAATCAATGTTAGCATAATGGGCTGACATCCAGTCCATAGCCAAGATGATGTTTATGTCCGAGGACTTGAGAGCTATTAGTGATGCAAGAAAGCCTCATCTGTCGACAAGGATTTCATTCCCATGACTTATTCTAGAGGTTTGCCATCTAGAACCAGGAGTCTGAATTTCCATGGAGGTGTGCATGTCACTAAATGTGGTGTTGTGCAATCGAGCATAGCTCTCAGAAATAAATGAATAAGATGCTCCAGTATCAAAGAGAGCAGTTGCCGGATGGCAATTAACAAGGAGCGTACTGAGAACGACGTTGGGATCTGTCGGGGGTTGGGTGCGACATATGCCAAAGGATGGCTTATCATGGAGGGGGCGAGTAGAACGTCACTGGTGCCTGGAAACGGGATGAGGTGAAGACATGCACGCCGACGAATCTTACCCAGCTTCAGGGCTCTCCGAGGAGATAACACCCCTACTGCTGCTCTGCGGGGTCTCCGCATGATCACTATGGCAAAGTGGGTACAAGAGGCTCCTTGAGCTGTTCGGGGTGAGGAAGTAGAAGGGCACAGCTTGCTCTTCTCTCCCTCTATGTGTGTGTCTAAAACTACTAGCTTCCAACCCTTTGCATGGGTGCCCCGGGGGGTTTATATAGGCCTACCCCCCGGGGGTACAACGGTAATCCGGCTGGGTGTGGGTCCAAGCCGTCAGTCTCTAAGTCGCCGTCTTCTCCGCCGACTCCTGGGGCCCGTCGACTACTGGGCCCCGCTGACGGCCCAGCATGGGGCCGACAGCCCTTGTCCGCCGCGGGCGGGTCTTGCCGGCTGCAGATTACTGTAGCCGTGCTTCTAATGACGCGGGCTGGGTCATGGGGTTATGGCAACAGTGCCGCCGCCTGGCGGGCGATCACTGTTGCCATTCCCTGTCTTGTCCGGTTAATGGCGCGTGGATCCCGCGGGAGGAGCCGACCGACTCCCGGAGGCCGACTCCATCGGGTCCGTCCTTGGGGTGCTCTCACTGCCTTCGGTACTCCTGCCGACAGGCGGGTCCTGCCGTCTTCGGGTCGTACAGACAGGCCATCATGGGTACAGGAATCTGCCCACGGTGCTGATGTCAGGGCCGGCATGGCAACAGTGCTGCGCCGGACGGAGATCTCCGTCGGTACGGCGCCCTGTAGCCATACCTGCCCTTTATGGACTGGGCAGGGATGGGCCGCGAGGCGGCTTCACCCCATAGTCGCCCAGGCGTGAGGTGGTGAAGGTCGCGGGCCGACTCCTTGTAGCCGGCCTCGCTGGAGGTCGCTGGCTTGGAGTCGGCTTGTCCTAAAGGCCGCCTCTGGGACTCGGCCCAGAGGGGTAGTCGGCGACTCTGTGGTCGACTATCTGAAGGCGGCTCTTGGTCTTGGGGTCTTGAGGGGCGCAGTCTGCCCTGATGTTTTGAAAGGTTCAGGGGCTCGGGTCTGCCTACCCGTAGTCCATTACTCCGACAGTAGTCCCCGAAGCTGGGGAGGCGCCGAAGGCAGCCCAGCGAGGGGCCTCGACAGCTTCATCCCTTCGATGGAAGAATCTGGACCCGGCCCGCCGTCTCCATCTGGAGTCGGCTTTGCAGGGGGCCGTCTTGCTCTTCAAAGGTTTCGAAGGTCGCAGCGGGACCCGGGCGGCGTGCCTGATAAGCTTCCCGGTAGCCGCCCGCCGAGGGCCCGCCACGCGACGCCACGCGGTAGGGCCAGTCTGCCAGCCCACGCGCGTGACAAGACAGGCCCGTCAGGCGAGGCCCGCCACTACCATGCCCCGGCGCGCAGCGGATCCGCTGCGGTCGTGCGGGCGGTTGGACTCCCCGCGCCGATACTGCGCGCAGTAACGTCGTGGGTTAAATCGTGGGTGTGTGAGGGCGTGGGCGCAGTTAATCCCACGCCCGCCCCCTCGGCTTCGCAGCCTAGGCGCCTATAAGTAGGCGGGGGGAGGGAGGGGGCGGCGACGCACGCGCACTCTCTCATCCCCGCTCCCTGCCTCGTCTTCTTCCTTGCTCCGCCGCGCCGAGCCTCGTTTCTTCCTCGCCGCGGAGATGAGCTCCTCATCAGCCGCCGCGCCTCCCACCGCGCGCTCCGGCGTGTGGGACGGCTCCATCATCGATGACGACCTAATCGAGTTCCTTTGTCAGACGCGCCGCATCCCCGGCAGCCACCTAGTGCGAGCCCGCGCCCCGCCGGAGGGCGAAATCACGCCGGCGCCGGAGGAGGGCGAGCGGGTGATCTTCCGCTCGCACCTCACGCACGGGCTGGGGCTGCCGGCGAGCGGCTTCTTCCGCTCGTTCTTGGAGTTCTTCGGGCTCCAGCCGCACCACCTCACCCCCAACACGGTGGTGCTGCTGGCCGCCTTCGCATCCTTATGCGAAGGTTTCCTCGGAGTCCTCCCCACCATCGAGCTGTGGGGGGAGTTCTTTCAAGCGAAGCTCGGGACCCACGTCGCTCGCGTGCCGGCTCTGTGCGGCACATTCATCGCCAAGAGGATGCCGATGCCCGAGAATCCTTTCCCTGCCATCCCCCTCATCAAGTCGGTGAAGATGTGGCAGCGCTCGTACTTCTACGTCAAGAACGTCGCCCCCGACGGCGACTGGGTCAACTTGCCGCCCTACATGGGCAGCGAACTGGCGGGCCGACCCACCAGCTGGTCCTACAGGGCCCGGTCGCTGACCCACGCAGGCACCGCCGTCGTCGCGCGGCTCCGCGTGATGGTGCAGTCGGAGGGCCTGACTGGAGCAGACTTGCTGGCCGCCTTCGTGGCGCGCCGAGTTCTTCCTCTTCAGGGCCGCCCTCATCTGATCTTCCACATGAGCGGCCGCCGGGACCCCAGCCGGATGTGCTCCAAGGACATGCCCCACGCGGAGGTGGTGGACACGGTGAACTTCTTGGCGACCTGCGACCACACGGAGGAATGGCGTTTCGGCAAGGAGCCATACTCGCGCGCCAATCCCCCGCCGATGGTAAGTCGTCTCTTGCTTCTCTGTTTCCTTCCTTTGCCGGATCCGGCTCTTACTTTCCTTGGTCCTTTCTGACTCAGAATCCTCTCATGCCGCCCTCGACCGGCGCCGCGGGGCCGGCTCGCGACTTCGTCCCCGACCGGGCGGAGAGTGACGCCGACGACCCCGACCTGGGCGTGGCGGCGTTGGAGGCCGATGCCGAAGGAGGGGGAGGGGCCGACGATCTCAGGCCCTCGGCCACTTTTGCAGACTGGCCTGATGATGAAGTCGCCCCCCGCCGCCAGCAGAGAGCCGGCCATCCAGGCGCGAGCTCCTCCGCCGCCTTGGGGGGCCGAGGCGGCGTGAAGAAGCGCCGGGCCGGGCCGAGTCAGCCAAGCGGCCAGGCCAAGAGAATCAGGGGAGCGGCCGCCGCGACTCAGCGCGAAGAAGCGGTCGCGAAGGCTAACCGCTTCCGCAAGGAGGTGAAGAAACCACCGCTGGTCTCCGCGTAAGTATCTTTTTATTCTGTCTTGTTTTCTTTTGGTCCGTCTCGCCCAAGTCTTCTCATGTCCTTTTTCCTCATCAGGGCTCCCCTCACTTCTGAGAGGGTCGCCGCCGCCTCCTTCATGGGGTCGGCGGAGACGTCCGCCAGCAGTCGGCGGGTTGACCCTGCGGCCGCCCTCCGGGAGGCAACAGAGCGGAATGCGCAGGAGAAGCGCGACGAGGAGGCGGCCGCCCGTCGAGAGAAGGCGGCGTCCGAGAAGGCGGTCGAAGCCGCAGCAGCAGCAAGGAGGCAAGCTGAGGAGGCCGCGCGCCTTCAATCGGCGCTGCTTGTCACTCCGCTGAGCTCAGCGCTACCACCGCCTGAGTTCACGGGGCAGTCGGAGGGAATCGGTGGTGAGGTCCCCGTCGTGGGGAGGGAAGGCGGCGAGGTCTCTTCTCCGGGCGCGGCCGCGCCACCTCCACCGCCTCCGCCGAATTCTGAGGTCGCGCGAGGCAAATAGCCGGCGGACCCACCCGCGCCGCCGACCGACGATGAAGCCGTGGCGCAGCTGCTTCTTCAAGTCGCCTCGCCAGCGCGGCGCCGTCTTGAGAAGGCGGACTCGGCGCCGCGCCCCTTGGAGACCGGCGCCGCCAGCTCGGCCATCCCCGACGCTGAAGCGACAAGCGCCGCGCCCACTGGGTGGGTGCGAGGAGGCGGCACGGGCCTGCTTAACATGGCGCTCCTAGACGTCCAAGCGAAGCTGTGGGCCGAAGGCGTCGCCCTCCAGAACCTTTCCAAGGCGCACCTGGCGTCGCGATCCGCCGTGCAGGTATGTTTAATTTCCGAATTTTCTTTTGATCTTCTTTGTGGGGGCGCGCCAGCGCACCCACTGGGTGTAGTCCCCGAGTTTCGGGTCGGCTGCTGAGCAGGCGGCCCGGAACTTTATTTGCTTACTTCCAAGTCTTTCTCTGTGTCTGGAATCCTTGTTACAGGATTATCACAACCTCCGCGCTACCGCCTTCAACCGCAACGTTGAAGAGCTGAACAAGTGGGCTGCTAACCTGGCGAGGAGCCGAGGTGAGTTTTCTTCTTCGCGGGGGCGCGCTTGCGCACCCGCGGGCTGTAGTCCCCGAGATTCGGGCCGACTGCTGCGTAGTCGGGCCGGATCTTCCCGGCGACCTTCTTAACTGACGACTTCGAGTCCTTCTTCTTTTTATTCTTGAGAATCCAACGCCGCTCTGCGGGGGCAGCTGGGTACGGCCGAGACGGCCTTGCGCGCCAAAGAGGAGGAGTGCGGCAAGCTCGCCGCAGAGCACGACCTGCTGGCTACGCAGCTGGCGGAGCAGAGGGAGCTGCTCAAGGCGGCGCGGGCCGAGGCGGAGAAGAAGGAGGCTGCCCTCCTGGCCGAATTTGAGAGCGAGCGCTCCGCCTGGACCGACAGAGAGGCGCATCTGACCTCCGGCTTCCATGAAATCGAAGATATCGTCGATGGTAAGTTTGCTTTTACTTTCTCTTTGGGTTGCCGACTATGGGTTAAGCCGGCTCCTGTTTTTTCTAACTTGCTTTTCCTTCTTCTTGGCAGACTTCTTCCCTGGTCATACGCAGGCGGCCAATCAGGCCATCGAGGCCGAACGCGAGGCGCGGAGGGCGGGTGGCGCCGAGATCGCAGCCAATGCCCCCCGGACCCTTGACGAGCAGCTCCTGAGCATTGAGGCTCGTCTGCGGCCGGCACATTGGATGTTGCGCCGTCTTCAGCATGTCGGGGCCCAGGCGATTGCTGCCCTGTGGCCGGACTTGCCGATTCTGCGCACTCCCAGCCGGACCGCCGACTGGCTGGAGGTCGCGGCTGGGCGTCTTGAGGCTTGGAAGGGCTCCGCGGCTCGGGCTGGCGCTCGCCGAGCCCTGAAGTTCGTCAAGGCGTGGTATCCAGGGCTCGACCTGGACCGGCTGGCCGCGTTCCGGTCAGAAGCCCAGGCGGAGCTGCAGGCCGCGGAGGGCGCCCTCGTCGAGCGTGCGGCGGCGATCGCCGACTATACAGACACCAGTGTCTTTGTCCCGGAGCGGGCTGAAGATGGTGGGGAGGCGCCGCCGGAGTGGTTCAGGATGAACCCGGACTACTGCGAGGACTCGGCGGAGGTGATCGACTCCAGCACCGAGGATGAAGAGGAGGCGGAGGACGGAGGCGGCATGGAGGCGTCAGAAGACGGAGCGGGCTGCCAGCCTCAGCTCGACCGCGCCTCCAGCAACGAGCCGCGCCCATCTGAGCCAGGAGCTGCCAGAGACGATCAAACTGAGACTGCCCAGCCAGCCGCCCCGGCGCCTGACGCCGCCGCCGCCTCCGGCCTTCCAACCCCATCCGCTGCTTCTTAGGCCGCTGCCTTGGCTTTATTTTATCTGCTTGTTAGTCTTTCGAAAGAACTTTTGTTAATTTGCACAATTCCACCCGCGGGGTGAATTCTGAACCTCTGTTCGAAGATCCGGCCAAGGGCCTAAGTTTGTGTAAATATTATTCTAATTTCATTTTTCCTTGCTTAGTGCTCTTGTGGCCTTTCCCTTGCCGCCTTCCCTTAGATGCTGCCTTGCCCGTCGGGAAACCGCTCTACGGATTGCCGTCTAGGTCAAGTGCTTGGCTACTTTGAGAAGGCAAGTACTTGGCCATTTTAGAGTCGTTTAAGCGAGTTGGGTAGAAAACGGCCGGGCGCCGATTTAAACTATGTTTATGCTTTGGGTCCTTAGCCATTTTTTCGTGTGGGCGCCCGCTCTACCTTACTCCTGCCCGCCAAACAGTCGCTCTGCGAGCTGCGGCTTCTGACAGGAGACGGCTTGGGCACCGCACGCTACTTGTCTAACTTCAGGAAGCACTTCATAGTTCAAAGGCGGCGAGTCCCCGGGCCGACTAGTCGAGCCCGGTGCCAAACAACATAATCAAAGGGTAACATACTCAAAGGCATAATTCTCATCATACAGATAACAAAAGAGGGCAGTCCCCGAGCTCTTCTCGGGGGGCCCGGAGTCTTGGTATTTCAAACACAAAAGGGTAGCGTGGTACATACTGCATCAACTGTAAAATCTTCGGAGGAGATTCGCATTCCATGGCCACTCCGTCTCTTTGCCGGAGTCGTCCCTCTTGCGTGCTCGGGGCTTCTGAGCGTCGATCAGGTAGTAGGAGTCGTTGCCCAGCACTTTACTGATGATGAACGGTCCTTCCCAAGGCGCCGACAGCTTGTGCTGGCCGGCTGTTCGCTGGATCAGCCGGAGCACAAGGTCGCCTTCTAGGAACGATCTTGGCTTGACCTTCTTGTTGTAGTAGCGGCGCAGGCTCTGCTGGTAGATGCTGGACCGGCTAAATGCCAGCAGCTGGCCCTCTTCCAGCAGATCGACGCCGTCTTGACGTGCTTCTTCTGCTTCCTCCTCGGTGTACATGGTGACTCGCGGGGAGTCGAACTCTATATCCGTTGGGATGACGGCTTCGGCACCGTAGACGAGGAAGAAAGGTGTGAAGCCAGTTGACTTGTTTGGAGTCGTACGTAGACTCCAGAGGACGGCTGGCAACTCCTCAAGCCAGCAGCCGGCCGAACGTTCCAGTGGTTCGACCAGACGAGGCTTGATGCCAGACAAGATGAGGTCGTTCGCTCGCTCCACCTGGCCGTTTGACTGCGGATGGGCAACGGACGCTAAGTCCAGTCGGATGCCCTGCGTCGCGCAGAAACGGGCCAGGGCGCCCTTGGCGAAATTTGTGCCGTTGTCGGTGATGATGCTGTGTGATACGCCGTACCGAGTCGTGATGTCGGCGATAAAAGTCACTGTCGTAGGACCGTTCAACTTCTTGATGGGTTTTGCTTCTATCCACTTGGTGAACTTGTCCACCGCGACAAGTAGGTGAGTTAGGCCACCTCGTGCTGTCTTGAATGGTCCCACCATGTCCAGGCCCCAGACAGCAAAGGGCCAGGCGATGGGGATAGTCTTGAGCGCTGAAGCCGGCTGAAGCGGCTTGGAGCGGAACACCTGGCACCCCTTGCATTTTTGAACTAATTCCTTGGCTTCTTCTAGGGCAGTCGGCCAGAAGAAACCGTGTCGGAAGGCTTTGGCGACGAGTGCTCTGGAGGCTGCATGATGGCCGCACTCGCCCTGATGGATGTCTTCGAGGATTGCTTGGCCTTGCTCTGATTCGACGCAGCGCTGGTAGACACCGGTGACGCTGCGCCTGACCAGCTCTCTATTGATTATAGTATAGGCTGCCGCTCGGCGTTGCACTTGCCGAGCCAAGGTTTCATCAGTTGGTAGCTCTCCGCTTGCCAAAAACTTTAAGATGGGCTGGGCCCATGAGGGTTCTGCTATTTCTTCGACTGCTAGTACTGCTACTTGGACGAGGGCGGCTGGGCTGGGAGGCGGCGGGTTGGAGTCTACAGCAGCTTGCTGTGTTGAAGAAATCCCCGGGCCGATTGGCGCAGTCCCCGGGCCGAGTACTGGAGTCTTTGTAAAGGTCGCCGCAGTCCCCGGGCCAGGTTCCGAAGTCCCCAGGCCGGCTTCGACTGCCGCGTTCTTGAGGGCGTCTTCAAGGATTCTTATGCCGTCTGCCGAGGCTCTGGAGTCGGATCTGCCTTCTTCGGGGGGAGCCGGCACAAAAATGGAGTCTGATTCTGGTGACGGTTTGACGGATGGCTTGAGAAGGCGCTGAAGGGCGACGCCGGATGGTATTGCCTGTCAGGTGGAACCGATTCTTGCCAGGGCATCTGCTTGGTCGTTGTCGTTCCTTGGTACATGGAGGAATTCGCATCCCTCGAAATATCCGCTCAGCTGCTGTACCAGAAAGCGGTAACTCGCCATATTTGCATCTTTGGTGTCCCAGTCGCCGGATGACTGTTGGACCACCAAGTCGGAGTCGCCATAGCACAGGATCCGGCGAATGCCGAGTTCTTTGGCAAGCCGGAGCCCGTGGATGAGCGCCTCATATTCGGCGATGTTGTTGGAGGCGGCGAAATGGATCTGCAGCGTGTACTTGAGCTTGTCGCCTTTAGGGGAAGTAAGGACCACGCCGGCTCCCAAGCCGGTGCGCATCTTGGAGCCATCAAAGTGCATTCGCCAATGGGTGGAGTCGGGCGCTGGCGGCAGATACTGGGTCTGGGCCCAATCGACGAGGAAGTAGGCCAGTGCTTGTGACTTGATGGCGGTGCGGGGTTGGTAAAAGATGGTGTAGGGGGCCAACTCTATGGCCCACTTGGCCACTTGGCCTGAAGCATCTCGGCTTCCGATGATCTCTGCTAGTGGGGCCGCGCAAACCACGGTGATCGAATGCTCTTGAAAGTAAGGCTTCAACTTCTTGGCGGCAAAGTGCACGCCGTAACACATCTTTTGGTAGTGGGGGTAGTTCTGCTTGGAGGTCGACAGTACCTCGCTCAGGTAATATACTGGTGTCTGGATAGGTAGCGCCTTGCCTTCCTCCTTGCGTTCAACCACAATAACTGTGCTGACTACCCTGCTGGTGGCGGCAATATACAGGAGCATGGGCTCCTTTGGAGTCGGAGCCGCCAGCACTGGGGGAGTAGTCAGCATCCTTTTCAACTGGAGAAAAGCTTCGTCCGCCTTGGAGTTCCATTCGAAGAAGGTGGTCTTCTTCATAAGCTGGTACAGAGGAAGGGCTTTCTCACCCAGCCGACTGATGAACCGACTGATAGACGCCAAGCAGCCGGTGAACTTCTGTACATCCAGCAGTCGGCGGGGCACTTCCATTCTCTCAATTGCCTTGATCTTCACGGGGTTGCACTCTATGCCGCGTTCGGATACCAGGAAGCCAAGGAGCTGGCCGGCTGGTACTCCGAAGACGCATTTCTCTAGGTTGAGCTTGATCTGGAATCGGCGCAGGTTTTCAAAGGTCTCTTTGAGGTCTTCCAACAGCGTTCCTTGCTTCTCCGTCTTCACCACCACGTCGTCCACGTAAACGTGGGCGTTTCTGCCAAGCTGCTTGAGGAGGCACTTATGCATGCAACGCTGAAAGGTGGCGCCGGCGTTCCTCAAGCCGAATGTCATGGTCAGGTAGCAGAAGGCTCCAAATGGCGTGATGAAGGCGGTCTTCAATCTGTCTGCCGGGTTCAGCTTGATCTGATGATATCCTGAATATGCATCTAAGAAGCTCAACAGCTCGCATCCGGCTGTGGAGTCTATCACCTGATCAATTCTGGGTAGAGCGAACGGGTCCTTGGGGCAGGCTTTGTTGAGGCTTGTGTAGTCAATACACATTCGCCACTGCTTGTTCTTCTTTAGTACCAGGACCGGGTTCGCCAACCATTCTGGAAAGAAAACTTCCATGATGAAACCGGCTGCAAGGAGCCGGGCTATCTCTTCTCCCACAACTCTTCTCCTCTCTTCTGACAGGCGGCGCAAGGGCTGCCTGACGGGCTTCACATCAGGTCGGACATGTAACTTGTGCTCGGCGAAATCCGTCGGTACACCTGGCATGTCTTTGGGGGACCATGCGAAGATGTTCCGATTCTCACGGAGGAAATCGACGAGCTCACCTTCCTATTTGCTGTCGAGGTTCGCACCTATGACAACGTATTTCTCTGGGTGCTCCGGGTCCTAGGGTATCTTCTTGGTCTCTTTGGCTGGCTTGAACGAGCCCTCAGCTTCTGACTCCTTGGGGTCGGACGATATCTCTGGCTGCTTGCCGGCCATCGCCACGACCCGATCCAGGAGCCGCTTCTCAGCTGCAATCACCAGGGACTCGGCTAGCCGGCTGCTTTCAGCTGCGCAGGCGGACGACTTTCTGTAGTCACCGGCTACGGTCAGAATCCCCTTGGAACTCGGCATCTTCATCTTGAGGTAGGCGTAGTGGGGGACCGCCATGAACTTGGCCAAAGCAGGTCGACCAAGCAAGGCATGGTAGGGGCTCTCAAGGTCCACCACTTCGAACCAGACTGGTTCTCGGCGAAAGTGATCCTTGTCCCCAGAGAGGACGTCTATCAGAATCTTGCCAATCGGTGAGCAGGAAAGGCCAGGTACAATTCCGTGGAACATAGTCCGACTATGCTGAAGCTGCCTCTGCTTGATTCCTAGCTTCTCCATCGTATCCTTGTACAGGGATGTTGATGCTGCTGCCTCCGTCTATCAGTACTTGCGAGAAGCGAGCGGCCCGCCTATCCGTGGCAAGGGTGGCTCCCAAGACCAGGGCGTAGGAGCCCGGATTCAGCATCACCTCTGGGTGATCAGCACGGCTCCAGCTGATGGGCTTCTCGGACCAATGCATGAATTCTGGGGCGTCTGACGCTACGGCATTCACCTCTTGCTGCTGCTGCCGCCTGCTGCGGCGATCATCAGTCACGCTGGTAAACACGACATAGGCGCCGTGCTCTTCTGGGTAATCGTCTTGTACTGCGCCGACTGGCCGGACAGCCGGCTGCTGGGGCGGTGGTGGAGGCGGCGGCCCAGCAGGCGGAGGAGGGCAAGGCCGTCTCCCTTGGCGATCCTGGTGAGCCAGTGGCACTTCCGGGTGGTGTGATTTGACGGCTTCGCGCCGCTGTGGAACTTGCAGGGTCTGTCCAGAGTCTGCTCGTAAGAGAAGCCGGCAACCAGTTGGACTTGCCGCCTTTCTGCCGCTTGGTAGGAGGCTGCCCCTCTGGCTGCTGGTCTTCGACTGTCGCCACCTGCCGGCTGTTGGAAGCCGGCTGCGAGGCCTTGCGCTTGTGATCATTCTGCTGCTGTCGCCGGCTGGCGTCGCCAGCTGGAGTTCTGGGAGCATGAGGAGCTACTTTGCCAGTCGCACTGACTTCGATCTCCGCCTTCATGGAGGAGTCGGCAGTGGCATACTTGTCTGCTATGACTAGCAGCTCGTCGAGGGTCTCCGGCTCGTCGCAAAGGAGCTTGTGCTTGAGGAGGGTGCCTTCTCTGCACCCGGCGGTGAAGTACTCGATTGCCTGTACCTCGTGCACTCCTTCGCAGGAGTTCCGGAGCTCGCCCCAGCGCGTGAGGTAGTCGCGAGTGGACTCGTTGGGGCCTTGTACGCACAAGGACAGCTGACGAGGCTTGGGAGGTCGCTTGTATGTGCTCGTGAAGTTGCAGACGAAGGCCTCGGTGAAGTCGACCCAGCCGTTGATGCTGCAGGGCCTCAAGCTGTTCAACCATGTCCGGGCCGTGCCCTAGAGCATGAGGGGAACATACTTTACGGCAACACGCTTGTTGCCGTTCGCTATGCTGACGGCCGTGGAGTAGTCCACCAGCCAGTCCTCTGGCTTCACGGAGCCGGTGTATTTGGGTGTGTCTCGGGGGAGTGTGAATCCTCGGGGGAAGGGCTCGTCGCGGATGCGAGGTCCGAAACAGGGTGGGCCCAACTCATCTTCTTCTTCTAGCGCCAGGGATCGGTGGAGTCGCTCGATCCGGTGGCGGGCGTCGTTCTCTCCGACTCCCTCTCGGCGGCCAAGGCGGTCGCCGAGAGTCGGATGCTCGACGGGCGGCGGGGAGACTCGCCTTTCTCTGCGGGGAGGAGGAGGTTGATAGTCGTCCCGCCGCTCCACCGCCCTGGGGCGGCCGTCTTCGTCGCGTTCGATGGAGATGTGAGTCCGGCTATGGCTGACAGCCGGATCCTGGTTCTTTCTTCCGCGGGCGCCGCCAATCGGCGTCCGAGATGTCGCGCCTTGATCTCGGCGAGGAGGCAAGTCGCCGTGTTGTCGTCGTGGCGCCTACGTGCGGCAGCCGGCTTCGTCTTGCGCGGCGGCCGCGTCGAGGAGCTGCTGGACTCGCTCCGTCATCAGGTGGCGCTCCTCGCCCTCGAAGTTATCCAGCTCGTCCGCCGCCGCCTGGGCGGCGCGAATGTTCTCCGCTGGCGTGGCGTACACAGGGCGATCGGCCCCAAACAGACTGGCGAGGGCCGCGCCGCGCTGCCGGACCGCGCCTAGGCGGCTAGGCCCAGTCGGAGCCGGCGAGCCGCCCACAGCGCGATCCATCTCGCGCTGATAGGCCTCCGACAAGCGTCTCATGCTTTCCAGCTTCTGTGCGCCCACGAGGAGCTGAAGGCAGCGCGCCTCCAGCGTTTCGGCGTCGGCGTCCTCCGGAATGGAGGCGGTTAGGTCTTGCAGAACAGTGTCGAGAGGGTCACGAGCCCCCCCGCCGAAGGGCTTGCCGTGACTGATGATGAGTACTTCTGTGACGGTGCTCCCAACGCTCTCCGCGCGAGGGAGAGGCTCGTCGTAGACCACCACGTTGGTGGGGAACGCGTCGAGCGACGCGGTGTCGGAATCGACCAACATCGGGTCGGTGGAGCCTACGGACTCCAGGTCGGCGGCAGGCTCGCCGTGGACGTGGAGCTGCTCGAGGAGGCCCGCGAGGAGGCTTTCGGGGCCGTCCGTGCCTGCGTCGGACGCAGGCTCGTCGGAGAGGCGAACCTCGCCGACAAGTTCGGCGAGGCAACTCGCCGCGCAGGCAACCTCAGCACCATGCAGCGCGTCGGCGCAAACTCCATCTGGCGTGTCGGGCTGGCTGCGCTCGCCAGGGAGGAAGAGGGTTCCTGTCATGGAATTGTCACGGCAGATGTCCTCGTGAAAGGACTTAGTCGCAGGGCCATCGTACGGGTTAACTTAGAGGGGTTAAAGCGGACACAAAGACACAGGAGTAATACTAGTTCAGCCCCTTCGATGAAGGAAAGGCCTACGTCTAGTTGTGATGGGATTGATGTAGTTTCGGCGACTTGGGAGCAATAGCTTCGCCTAAGCCTCGAATCGTCTGTCCTTAATCCGCCACCGGGTCGTCCCCTTATATACACGGGTTGACGCCCGGCCGGTCTACAGAGTCCCGATCCGGCTCATACAAGTGTCCGGCTCGGTCTCTTCTCTCTTGTCTTACAACACAAGTTACAACACTAAGGCGGTTCACATAAATGGACCTTAAGTCGCCTCTGGGCTCCGGGCCTCCTCCGTGGGCCTGGGTCATGGACGAGGGTAAACCGGCCCCTCCAGGGTGGTTCACACTCAGTAGTTGTATCCCCAACATTAGGCCCCAGATTGACTTGAACCGGTTCAGGTTAATCTTCAACATCTTCAGGAAACTCTTGATCTCCTTTCATATTTTGTAAACCGCCATCCGCTTGAACCGCCGTGACGTCATCCTCCGATCTCCGTGTCAGGGCACCTTGACGTCATCTTTAATAAAGAAACCCAAACAGTAAGATTCCCTTCATTTAATGCTATCCCGGAAATCGAGGCGGCCGCTGCACCGTCCGCCGCTTTTGACTCCTCGATTCTCGCGCCCGTTGATTGCTCCGGCTCCTTATAAATAGACCGGTCGCCCCTTTCTCTTCTTATTCTTCCGCTCTACTCCTTCCTCGCGACGCTCCATCCCTGAAGCTCCGCCGTCGCCTCCGACCTTCCAACGACGCGTCAACGTCGGGCCGCTGCATCAACCTGATCGTATCAGAGTTTTTCGGCGCTCCTCCACGGCTTTGCTCATCAGGTAAGGTCCTTTTTCAAGCCCTAGATCCCATCTGTAGATCATGTTCATCCCGCAGTTCATATCGGTTTCTTCACACTTGCTCCGCCATGGCCGTACGCCTCAGCCGTACCGTGCATCCTGTACAGGTGACTGCTCCGCCGTCCATTGAACTCTTTATGCACCTTTCCTTTTGTTCAGATCCTCGAGTTTAGAATATCCGAACCCTCCTGCTCTTTATGAGGTTTGCATAGGTCGTAAAGGTTTTTCTTACTGGAACTTCGGTAGATCTCGATTACTTCCATTCGCATGTGAAAACTGTTTCTGTCCACACTTCGTAGATTTTTCAGCTCTGCCTTATTTGGCGGTTTAACTTTTGATAGCTAATCCGTCACTCCATTAGTCCTCAGTTAAACCGGAATGGGAAGCCGGCTGCTGAATCGCCGGTTTAACAATGTATGATATGCCTGAACCGTTTAATGGTGAACCGTTTCTTCCTTTCTTTCGTAGCTTAGTCTTCCGGAATGGCTCCTCAATTCTCAGCTTGCAATTGGGTCCGGTCCAAAATCACTGAAACGCAACTCAACGGCTATGTCACCACTGGCGGTTTGGCTCCAAAAAATGTCCTCCACTGGCGTGTTCCGGATGGCGAGTTTCCTCCCGAGCCACAAGAGGGAGAAGTAATTGTGTTTATGCAGCACTTAGACCGGGGATTCTGCCCGCCCGGTTCAAAATTTTTCCGGGACGTCCTTGCAAGTTTGAAACTCCATCCGCAGGATATCGACCCGAACTCTGTGTCAAACATATGCAACTTTCAAGTCTTCTGTGAAGTCTATCTTTAGGAAGAACCATCTGTGGAGCTGTTCCGGGATTTTTTCCACTTGAACCGTCGTACCGAATTTTCTGATGGTCCCAACACAGAGCTGGGCGGCGTTTCAATCCAGAAGAGGAAGGAAGTGGATTTTCCTCACGCCAAACACCACAGCCATCCAAAGGATTGGAACCAAACCTAGTTCTACTGCCGGAACACTGCTCCTGCCAACGAGAACCCCTTGCCGGGTTATCGTCCTCACCGGCTCAGCAACCAGCATCCGCTGCCTTCACGCTTAACCGCCGCGGAACGGAAGAACTTCGCGCCTCAAATAATCAAGCTCCGGGCTCTAATGGCCAATGGCTTAACTGGCGTGGACCTTGTGCAGTGTTGGGTTTCTTGGGGCGTCTTGCCACTAAGCCCCCGGCCTGGATTGATGCATGAGTACACCGGCAGCCTCAAAGACCCTCAAAGACGTCACGAGCTGCCCATAACTGAACTTGAGGTCACAGAGATTGTAAAGAAGATGCTTGATGAACCGATCTCCGTCTGCAGCATAACCGGGTTGGCTCCATTCTGTGTTGCCAACAAACCGCCAGCGGTAAAGCTCTACTCACCGCTTTTGGGTCCTTAATACTTTGTTGATATGCATTAATCCTTGTTACTTCTCAGGCTGACAGCTCCTTCTGGAAACGTACTAAACCGGTTCGGGCGCCGTGTGTAAAGTCCAAGGCCACCAAGAAGGCAGGCAAGAAGAAAGCCGCCGAGTCCTCTGATCCGCCGGAGGACGAAGAATCAGAACCTGAGGTAAAACTTGATATTCTTACGGGGGAGCCGCCGTAAACCGGCTTTCCGCTTTGTGCTTCCTCTTGCTTATGACTTGTCCCTTTGTATTCCTTTTACTGACAATTTCACCTCCCAGGATGATGCTGAAGCCAGTCATGCCGACCCTGTTGAGGTAATCATTCTTTCTTCCGAATCCGATCTTGCGCCGGTTAAAAGAATTCGTCGCGCCGTCCGGAAAGTGAAAAAATATCCTTCATGTGCTTACTTGAATCCAAATCTTTCCTTGAAGACACAGCAGGCTGAAGAG
>LR880966.1:536366000-536380825 GCA_904067115.1 Aegilops sharonensis | reverse complement strand
CTGAAAACATTAATTAAGCAAACATGAGTACGGAGGTACTCAGCAAGTCTTACAACAGAATCCTATTATACATGCACATTCTCAAGAAGGTAGTGGAGTTATTGCAGCAAGCCAGCTTTGACTCTTGGCTAAGCTATCCTACGTGACACCACTTGAAAAGCATTTGTCGCACACGAGTCCACTAATCACCATCACAATACTCCACCGTGGATCCTCTCTCGACAACCTACGAGAGGGCCATCCGCGGTACTCACACTTATCTTGAGGCTTTTAGTAGTATCCATTTACTTGTCTATGAACTGCATAGGTGACCAAGTAGTCCTTTACCGCAGATGCGGCTATTCGAATAGTTTCATACCCTGCAGGGGTGTACTTCTCCACACACGCTCTCACCACTTATCGCCGCTACACGACATGTACTCGGCAACCTTCAAGTGGAAGCCCAGCGAGGGTGTCGGCCATGACCTGACTAAACACACGAGTCCCTAGTCCAGGTTTATCGCCTATTCGGGTTCCATCCGCAGGGAGTCCGGCCGAGGTTTCCACTAACGGCCCCGAACGGTGTGTGCAAGGTTCCCGAGACACCAAACGGGCGAATCGGTACACCGGGCCACGTGCCTACCGCAACACAGCCCACCCCTAAGGTCAGCGCTGCGTGCGGCCCCCAGCATGCTACAAACACCAGAAACTACTTTGCAACTCCCGGACAGAGGACAAGAGTGGTTAATAAGTCGAGAGGGTCCATTGGTTTCGGGCCCAATGCGTGGTAGTAGCTAAGTCTTAAATCAGACACACAGATCTCAGTTCTTAGGGACGGCTTCAATGAAACAACCCACCATGTACTCCTACATGGCCTCTCATTGATACCTTTACCAAATCATGTTCAACACTTCACTCTCGTTACCAACACAACCTTTCACTCTAGTTCATCATCCCGATGAGCCAGCCTGACACAACTCTAAGCATAGCATGGTAGGAATCACAAACATGGCTCAATCAACTCCTACACATACTAGTGGGTTTCATCTAGTTACTGTGGCAATGACAGGTCATGCAAAGGAAGTGGGTTCAACTACCGCAACACACAACAGTTTGAATCGCGTTGTCTTAATGCAGTAAACAAGAGCAGAAGCGAGATCATGGGTTTGTATCGGAATGATCAATGGGTTGCTTGCCTGATGTAGTGGTAGTAGGATACTGCCCTTCAGACGGATATTCGGGGTTATCCTCGGAGGCAGAACCTATCACGAAAGACACACCGAACATAAACAACACATGACGATATGCAACAATATGATGCAAGCTATGACATGGCAATATGAATGTGTGTTGGCCTAATGCAAACTAGAACAGAAAGGAATGAACTCATTTGAATCAAAGATTCAAATGCTAGCTCATTAAACATAGTCATATTAGTGCATTATCTTATTTTGCTTAAAAAGCAAGGTTAACTTGTTCTGTCATGCATGAAACAATTACCAATGGATAGATTGAATTTTTCTGATCAAAATTCATATATAAATCTTTGCATTTGGAGTTACAGATTAACTTCTATGATTTTTTGAAGTTTGCAACAATTTCTGGAATTTCCTAAATACAAATAAATCCAGAAATTAATTATTGCGTCAGCAGTGCGTCAGGGTGACGTCAGAGGTCAACGGGGGCGTCCAGGTCAACCTGACCAGTGGGTCCCGCATGTTAGTAGTTAATTTAGCTAACTAAATTTAGTTAAAACTAAACTAGGTTAATTAGCAGAGGGGCCCCACTTAGTCAACTTCGTCAACGGGTTCAAACCCGCCTACGTTTAGCCGCCGGCGAAGCCAGACGCGGCGGCGAGAGTGTGTTTGAGCGTTCCGGCGACCAAATGGGCGGCGGAGGCCATCTACGTGTAGCTGGGAACAAGCCGCGGCGTTTGGTGGAGGTGGTTGAGCTCGGGTTGGCCAGAAACGTCGCCGGCGACGAGCTTGGCGGTCGCCGGAGTCGGGTGAGGATGAACCCATGGCTACGGGGCACGACAAGGCATGGGGTGAGGTGCGTTGGGCTCCTGGGAGTGCGGTGAGTGCGGTGGTGTGCTCAGAGTCGAGCCAACGTGGTTGTGGCCACGACGGCGACGTGCGGTGGCGGCGGCGGGTGCAGCCGAGCTCGATGCAGTCGGTGCGGGGCTCGAGAGCATGAACGAGAAGGATGGGAAGGTAGCTGGGCTCATGGCGAGTACGGCGAAGCAGTCGGCAAGGTTGGGGGCGAGGTGATGCGGTGGCGACGACGATGGGGATCTCCAGCGGTGATCGATGGAGATGAGGTCGGTGAAGGGGTTGCAGGGCGTGCGAGCGCTCGGGGCTCGGCCTGCTCGATGTAGTCGACGACGCGGAGCGAACGGGCACGGTGGTGCAGCACGGGGACGACGGAGGGCGCGACTACGTCGGCGGTGCGGCGGCAGGTGCGCCGGCCATGGTGCGGGAGAGCGAGGGAGAGAGGCAGGGGGGCGAGTGAGGTGTCCACGGGGTCGGGGTGGCGACGTGGAGCCTGACCAGCGTCCAGGCGCGCGAAGTGGCAAGCTGCCGGCACCATGGTGAGCTCGCACTCGCCGGCGTTAGCTCTGTGCCTGCATGGCGAAGACGAAGTAGCTGGCTGGCATGGGCCAGCACAGTGCTGGGCCGCCAGGTGGGCCGGGGCTTGGGTTCGGCCAGGTTAGAGGTTTTCCCATTTGTTTCTGTTTTTTAATTATTTCTGTAGGTTTGTTGCATTTCTAAAAATACCTAGGCAACTACAAAAATCACCAAACTGCACATGGTCCCTAGTTGGAATATATCCAGCTTGGAACATTTTAATTTGGGGTTATTTGAGCATTTGAAATATTTTATATAATTTAAATGCCCAAACTCAAATACCTAAAGATTTAATCCAGTGACCTTAGAGTGACCTAGAAATTTGTGCATCACTTCTGACAGTGGTTTAGGACCAAGGCAAAGGTGACGAACATTTTTAGAGGGCATTTCAGGTTCATTGAAAATATTTTTAGTAAACCCTAGTTGGATTCAGAGGGGTTCTGGGGGTTCTGTCTTCCCCAATTCAAGTTTCTGATGAAAGGTAAACATGATGCAACACTCTAATGCATGGACTAACTAGGATGTGACATCCAGCCCATGTTATCTTTCGGCCTTCTCAGAGCCCATTTATTCTCGGGCTCATTTCCAGCATTCGTTTACTTACGGCCCGTTACTGTAATTTTCTGCTTGTGGGCCAAATTCAGCCCGTGGTTACAGTCGGTCCGTTTGTGATCCGTTAATACGTTGGGCCGTTTTCATAGCGTCATCAAATACGGCCTATTAACGATGGCCCGTTATGGTCGGCCCATGAACGGACGATTCCAACTCTAGCCCGTTTACGGCCAGAATGCGGTCTGTTTGGCCCATGTTTGGCCAATCGATCATATGGCCCGTATAAGGCCCATTGATGATACGGCCCGTAGAAGGCCCATTGTTTCTACTGCCCGTAGAAGTCCCACTATTTCTACGGGCCGTAGAAGGCCCATTGTTTCTACGGCCCGTAGGCCCAGTGTCACTACTGTGGTGTTTATTGTGGCCTAGTTTTAGAAAATAGGTTATTGCAGCCACTAGCAAACCGTAGAAAAAGAACTGCACTGACTACGAGCAAACAAATAAACAAGACAACAAGGAAATAAATAAGCAAGCAACTTACACTAGGCTATCACGACTATTACACATATTACATCCACTGGGCATCAAAGTTCGCCACCAGTGCAAATATACGGAACACAACAGCATATAAACGCCACAGCAAAACAAGTCCAGAACTGAAACCACTTGAGAAGAGCTCAAAACAATATCCTGGGTACCCAATATGCTGGCAAGATGCTTAGCAAGCTTATTAACTTTCTCTTGTTTGGCGCTTAAGTCCTCCAGCGCTTGCTGTTGCACCAGAAAGTATGCATCTGAATTCTGCAGGGACTTCCTCAGTCCTTCGGCTCCCTGTCGCATAACATCTGATCGATGTCTTTCAACTTGAAGTTGAGACTCAAGAAGCCGAACTGATTCAGGCAACGAGTTCGAAGAGCTGGTGCCAGCAGTGGTAGCCCGTAACTCGAACACTACATCAAGACGGGACTTTGGGGTTGTCTCAGTGTCTTCAATATAGTTTTTATCAGCTTTCTTGGAGACCAACAGTGATGTCTCACTATCTTGAACCTTATCTGCATTACTTCCTTTACCATTGCATAACAGGGTACTCTTCTCCAATATTTTATCCGTGTTCTAAAAGAGAAACAAACAAACACATCTCAGGTTTACAATGTAGTATATGAAACTCATTTTGGTAAACCAGTTCAGTAGTAAGGTGGACAGGATAACAGCATGAAACAAACATATATCTATGTAGTATGGTCACTGTATGGTCTATATCATTCTAGTTTATGTTGCCAAATCAAGAGAGATACAGTTTGAATCATATCTATTTAAGACAAAGCAGCATAGACAGAATATAAGTGTGGGAAACTACACAGCAATAACAACACTTGTAATGTGCATGGCATGAGAACATAACTGTTCATTCAATTGAAACTGAAATCAACATAGAGCAAGTTACTGTCGGTGTTCTGGGAACGGGGGTACCCAGACTTGCCTGCCTGCGGCCTGCGGCGTGGCTCAAAGGGTGGCCCAGCACGGCCCATCTTCATCAGCACAAGCTCAAGACCCTCGCGAGGGGCCAAGCCTTGCGGGGCGGACAACAGGAAGCTTCCTCAGGCGCGGCCTCGTCAGGCTGGCTCGCGAGGAGGCGGAGAGATCAAGGCGGGGTACCTCACGACGTGCCCATGACGCAAGCCATGACGACCAAGGGCGCCAGGCGGGTGCTAGCCCGCGCAGTGTCCTCATTTCCTCTTTGGTGCAAAGGAGGCAAGCGCAGGCAAGAGCATCAAGCAAAGGCAACCGTTTCGGTGCAACGAGACCAAGACCAACGCAACGGCAGGAAGGAGGTCATCATGGAGCCCAAGCCGGCATCACCGCCAGAGCCTTTGACAGGCGAGGACCAACTTTAGTTAGGATAAGTGTACTAGATGTTCCCCTTCAAAATGGCCAATTGTTGGCGCCCTTCCCGCTCAATATTTGGGAAGAGGCCCAGGGCCTCTGCTTATAAATAGGACTAGCCACCCACAGGAGAGAAGAGAGGATCTGGGATCCAGAACCCAGAACAGAGCTAGAGATCGAGCAATAGAGAGAGAGAGAGAGAGAGAGAGAGAGAGAGCGACCGAACTCCCCCTAGCAGTTCGTCGCACCGGCCAAGAACAGACCCTCGCGAGGCTGTTCTTCCTTGTATTGTTCATCATCAGCCCCTAAGGCAATCCACCACACCACACACTGGAGTAGGGTATTACACCACAATGGTAGCCCGAACCAGTATAAACCTTTTGTCTCTTGTGTTGCTCTTTGCGTAGTTTAGATCTTTGCGAGGCGACGAGGTGCAGGTAGGTAGGGGGTGAGATCTCCGCGTGCACCCCAGAGTTCGAACCTAGAGGGTCTGCCAGAACCCGAAATCCGACATTTGGCGCGCCAGGTAGGGGTGCGCCGGAATCCGCCTTCCGCCGCCCTGTTCTTCGCCGCCCATCGCATCCATGTCAGACGCTCGTCAGGCCCACGTCGAGCGCCGAGCCGCTCTCGCCACCCGCGTCGCTCAGAAGGCCCCCGTCGGCGGCCGCCCCCGCCGTTCCCCGTCGCCTGCCGTCAACGCCGCCACCGACCCGGCGGGGAATGAGCAGCAAGCATCGTCCCAGCATCCGTCCGTAAGACGAGACGGCCATACCGCTACTCCTTCGCTCGCCCCAGCTGGTTCTTCTTCTCGCACGCTCCACGCGCCCATGGAGGCTCGAGCCGCGCTCATCGCGGCAAACGAGCTCCTACGCTACCACCCCGTCGACGACGTCTACTAAGAGTGGCTCGACCGCATCGCCGAGCTCGTCCGCGCCGTAGGGGGCTCCCCCACGCCGTCCTTCTCACTGCACCGCGCCCCTCCTTGCGCGGGCGATGAAGCTCCGAGGGCGCCTCAGCCGCCTCCCCCTCAAGAAGGCGCCTTGGCCCCAAGGCGCGTGGCCCCTGGGAGGAACCCACTCCATCCGGCACCAGCGCAGCAAGAGCAGAGCTGCCAAGAGGTCCCTCGCCCCCAAGAAGCTGCCCGAGTGCTCCGAGCACCGGCCCGTCACGACCGCGCTCCTACTCCGGCACGCCAAGACCCCGTGCTGCTCCCAACGACAGCGCATGGGGACCAGCAAGACCTGGCCCTTCGTCACCTAAGGCCTCTCGTGGCCACTGCAGGCTGCCGCGCCTTCACCGCCGAGCTACGCAGCGTCGCGTGGCCCGGCAAGTTCAAGCCAGACCTGCCTCCTCGCTACTACGGCACGGCCGACCCTGCGGATTTCCTCCAGCTCTACGAGCTGGGCATCGAAGCCGCCAGCGGGGACGAGAAGGTCATGGCGAACTGGGTTCCCGTGGCGCTCAAAGACGGTGCCCGCACCTGGATCCTGAACCTGGCTCCTGACACGATCTCCTCCTGGGACGAGATGCGCACCCGCTTCATCGCCAACTTCCAAGGCACTCGCGACCGGCCTCCTGCCGTGAGCGACATGCGCCGCATCAAGCAGCAGCCAGGAGAAACCCTGCAGAAGTACATCTAGCGCTTCAACAACGCACGCCTCAAGATCCCCAAGGTGACCGAGGAGGCCATCATCTCGGCCTTCTCCGACAGGGTGCATGATGTCAAGATGAAGGAGGAGCTGGCGATGCATGAAGACCTGTGCACATCCCTGGAGCTGTTCAACTTGGCGACCAAGTGCGCCAGGGCTGAGGAAGGACACCTTTCCCTCCTCGAGTTGCCAGCTGCTGACCCAGAAGAAAAGAAGCCCAAGGTCAAGGACGTGAAGCGCAAGGGGGTTGCCGTGCTCGCGGCAGAACCAGATACCAAGCGAGGCAGGGATCAGCCCTAGTCTTCCAAGGGAAGCCGGTACTGTGTGTACCACGACCTCCACACCCACAACACCAGCGAATGTCAAGAACTCCGAGCCGTGCGAGAAGGGCGAATCAGTCGATGCCCCGACCGCAGTGATCGAGGCAACGGCTGAGGAGGAGGAAGAAATGCAGGACGCTGGGAAGACCGCGACCCTCGCCATGGGTGGCACCACCGACCTCGCGAGGACTGCTGGCAGGATCAGCCTCGCGAGGGAGGTTGGAGGGACCCACCTCGTGAGGGAGGCTGGAGGGATCAGCCTCGCGAAGATCGCCCGCAAGGCAACGCAGGCCTCCCTCCTCTGCCACCGCAGCCAAGGAGAAATGAGGACCACCATCAGGACGAGGGGGCTGGGGGCTTCCAGGAGCCACGCGCAATCGCTTGCATCCTAGGCGGAGCTCAAGCCCCAGCCTCTCAGCGCATCTTCAAGCAGTTCGCCCGCGAAGTGAATGCAGTCCTCCCCAAGCTCGAAGCCAGGCGCCCTCTCAGGTGATCAGCGTGCGCCATCACGTTCAGCTTAGCGGATCAGCTCAAGTGCGCGGCCACATCCGGAGTCCTCCCGATGCTTTGCTCCCCAATCATCAGCAACATGCAAGTTACCAGGACCCTCATCGATGGCGGAGCAGGGCTCAATGTCCTGTCCGTCGAGACGTTCAACAATCTTCAAGTGCCTTACAATCATCTACAGCCAACCAAGCCTTTCTCCTGAGTCACCGATGGCTCCACAGTTCCGATTGGGTAGGTCCGCCTCCCTGTCACCTTCGGGGCGCGCGACAACTACCGCACCGAGCTCATCGACTTTGACGTCGCCCACATTCGCCTGCCATACAATGCCATCCTCGGGTACCCAGCTCTGGCCAAGTTCATGGTCGTGACTCATCACGACTACAACGTCCTCAAGATGCCGGGAAGCGGCGGAGTCATCACGGTGCCATGTGAAGAGAGGGACGCAGTGTGCTCCCTGGAGCGTGCTTTTCAAGCCGCGTCACTTGAAGACCCAGATCGCAAGAGCGGGAGGCTCCCCGAGGCTGCTCCCAAGAAGAAGAAGACATCGCCTGGACCGACCCCTCGGGAGGCAGGCCCCTCAGGGTCCGCGCCTGTTCAGGGGGCACCTCCTTCTGTCGCATAGGAAGGCGCGCTCGGCGCCCTCCTCGAGCAAGGCTCGGGGGCTCTCTCCTGGAGGGCCACCGACTTTGCTAAGATCACGAGGGAGGCGCTTGGGCACCACTTGGAGGCGTGTTTCAAAGCACGTTTCCCTCAGGAAGGAGCGAGGCAAGGAGAGCCAAACCCTCAGGAGTTTGTTAGCCAGATCATTTAGGAGCTGCAGGAGTCAAGAGTCATGAGTGGCAGCCGCCGCTTACCCGCCGTAGCTCCCCATCCAGGCGAGGATGGTGGGCTGCGCGTCTGCATCGACATACCAGGGCTCAACCGAGCCGCCTCTCAGGAGCGCTTCTGTCCCTCGCGCGTAGGGCGTTGTGAAGGTCCACCCCACAGCTACGTTCGCATGCCTTACGGTTTGCTGAACGCGGCTGCCACACGCCAGCGCCTCATAGGAGGCATCCTGGAGGCTCAAGAGGCCAGGCGTTCCGCAGTCCTGGCGGAGATGGAGATGGTCCGCGAGGACCCACCAGTGCCTCCGGAGCCTCCCGAGGCTCCTGGGCCTGGGGGCTCGTGAAGATCGGCTTCCGCAGCCCACGGCGTCCGCTACTTCAGCATCCCTTCGTCTTCAACGTTATTAGGTGACATCCTTCGAGTTTCATTTTCAGCTGGGAGCGCCCCCCAGGCTGCATCATTCCCAGGCCACGTGGGTCCGTCCCTGCGGCATGTATCCCTTTTTGCTTCATGTTCCTAGCTTACCTTATTGGGAGCGCCCCTCGGGCTGCATCATCCCCGAGCCACTCGGGCCAGACCCAGCGGCATGTACCCCTCTTGCGTTTATTCGGGTTGTGTGTTTGACCCATCATGATTGTTATTTGGTGCCTGTCCACGGCACCCCTTCTTCCTTCATGTCGGCCGCTTGCACGTTAAAGGGGGGGGGGTACCTGAGCATCGTGACTCATGGGCTCCTACTGGCTCTCCAGCCCTCACCCTCTGGCCTTGTCCACGGCATCGCGACCTGGCATACCAGCGACGGCTGAGACCCGCTCGATGGCCGGGACCCGAGGACGTAGAGCATCGACATTTAACCAAATTGCAGGAACACATCACGAGTTAAGGCCCAGTGCCAGGCGCAACCCGCCTTGAGGTAGGGCCCCGTGAGTCCCGCGCTGGCTCACGGGTGCCCAGATACACCTCGTCAGTCCCTACTGTGCCAGCCACGTGTCAGGGCGGGGCTGTACACGCCCCGGCGGCTCCTCCCGGAGGGGAGCTCCCTCCCACGCACCAGTGGAAGCACCATGCTCCACGCTGGCTGACGACACTGCCGAGGAGCGGCTATGCCCATACACATACGGAAGCTCTATGCTCCGCGCTGGTGATACACAACTGAGGGTGGCCCCCGGCCGCATCAACCTTAGGGAGCCCAGAGCTCAGTGTCTGGCCTCATCGTAACGCCTCCCCTCGGGAGTGCCGCGCGAGGGGGCTGGGCACGGGGGCTACGCCTGGGTCACGCCCGGACGCACGCCACCCAGCCAGGCCCTCGGGCCTGGTTCGTCGCACGCCCCTCCCCGAGCGGTGCCAAGGTACGAAGGCCGTTTGAACGTCAAGGGGGACTCCTGAGCATCGTGACTCAGGAGCCTAACTGGTCATGTAGCCCCTCACCCCTTAGTTCCGAAAGGCTAACGATGGTTGAGGTATGCGCGGGGCCGGGCTCTGCAGACGTAGAATGGTAAATTCACCCATACATCTCACCTCCCTACTTGATGTTCGTGCACCAAGGGGGACTCCTGAGCATCGCGACTCAGGAGCCTAACTTTTCACGTAGCCCCTCACCCCTTGGTCCCGTCCTGGTTTCCGGTTGTCGGATTACGGGTTCCGACAGACCCTTAAGGTTCGAACTCTAGGGTGCGCACGGAGATCCAACCCTCCACCGTCTCGTACCTCGCCGAATCGCAGGGACCTAAACTACTCGAAAGAACAGCACAAGAGACACGAGATTTATACTAGTTCGGGCCACCGTTGTGGTGTAATACCCTACTCTAGTTTGTGGTGTGGTGGATTGCCTCTGGGGCTATTGAGGGGTAGTACAGGGAAGAACAGCCTCTCGAGGGTCTGTTCTTGGCGGGTGTGATGAACTGCTAAGTGGTATCCCGTCGCTCTAGCTTGTGGATCGGGTCTCTCTCTCTCCTTGGATTCCTAATGCCGGGTCTCCCCTCTATCGATCGTCCTCCTTGACTATGGTGGCTGGCTCTACTTATATAGACGAAGGCCCTGGGCCTCTTCCCAAAAATTGAGCGGGAAGGGCGCCAACAATTGGCCATTTTGAAGGGGAACAACGGGTACACTTATCCTGACTAAAGTTGGTCCTCGCCTGCCAAAGGCTCTGGTGATGACGCCTGCTTGGGCTCCATGATGACTCCCTTCCAGCCGTTGGGGCTGGTCTTGGTCTTGTTGCATCGAAACGGATGCCTTTGCTTGATGCTCTTGCCTGCGCTTGCTCCCTTTGCACCAAAGAGGAAAGGAGGACGCTGCGCAGCTGGCGCCCGACTGGCGCCCTTGGTCGTCATGGCTTGCGTCACGGGCACCTCGCGAGGTACCCTGCCTTGAACTCTCCGCCTCCTCATGAGCCAGCCTGACGAGGTCGCGCCTGAGGAAGCTCCTGGTCGTCCGCCCCGCGAGGCTTGGCCCCTCGCGAGGGTCTTGAGCTTGCGTTGATGAAGATGGGCTGTCCTGGGCCTCCTTTGAGCCACGTCGCAGGCCGCAGGCAGGCAAGTATGGGGACCCCCGTTCCCAGAACGCCGACAGTAGCCCCCGGGGCCACGGCGCGCCCGACCTTGGCCATGCAGAGAGGTGAAAGGGAAAGTGCGAAGCGTTGTGGGCCCTAACAGCATGCGGCCTTGGGCGCCGCGTGGCGGTTGATTGGACGTGGGCGCCTCTGCAACCGCGCGGGTTGATAATAGAGCGGCATCTTCCTTGCCTCCTTTACTTTCTCCAGTTGTTGCTCAAATCCCCTTTCTTGCGCCTCTCCTCCCTGCTTCCAAGACATTCAGATTCACTCCACCTTCATGCCCTAGCCAGTCATGGCTCCTCGTCAAACCCCGGCCGGAGCCTGGTACTCTCCTGCCTTGGACCCGCCGAATGTGTCAGCGGCGAGCCTTGCCCTGATGCGCCGGTTGGCGGAGGCGCAGGGCGTCAATGGAACGGCGGTGTTCAAGGCCGGCTCCTCCGCCCCTAAGGGTCGGGGGAGTACCTTCTACCCGTTCTTCGCGAGCGCCATCATTGCTGGTCTGGCGCCTCCCGTCTCTGAGTTCTTCTTCTCCGTCCTCCGTCCCTACAACATCCAAGCTCTGCACCTCCATCCCAACTCCGTCCTTCTTCTGGCAATCTTTGCCTACTATTGCGAGGCCCATGTTGGGGTGAAGCCCTCGGTGGCCTTGCTGCGCCACTACTTCTTCCTCCGAGCCTCCCGTGGTTCCGCCTCCGCGTGCGCGAGCTTCGTCGCATACGACGGAGCCATCGCCATTTCAAACCCCGGGAAGCGGATTGAGGGCTACAGGAGCAAGTGGGTCTTGGTGGATGCTGGGCGAATCCACCCTCGGCTGATCCTGCCCACGGAGCCCGCCGAGAGCACCGACGACTGGTCCCGAGCGATGCTTCGGGACCCCCGCGCGAAGCTGGTGCTGGAGAAGATGGATGCAGATCTGAAGCCGGCCCACGCGGCAGCGGCGAGGCTGACCGGTGCATCACTGCTGAGGGAGTTCCTGGAGCACCAACTGGCTCCGCTTCGCCAGTACCCGCTTCCGATGTGGAGGCCTCACCGAGCCCCGTGGCCCTGGCCGGCGAGGATCTGGCGACGGTCCTCCAGTCCTTGGTTGGGGGCGATGTGGCGAGACCGGAGGGCGCCCCCGCGCCCCTGTTTCTTCGCGAGGATTGGGAGCAGGTTGTGGGGTCCATGCCCGCCTTCAATGGGGACGGGCTCGTGCCCGCGGAGGCTCCGGAGGACCTGGTGGACGTGTCCTCTTCCGACTCCGGTGAAGAGGTGGAGGAAAAGGAGCGAGGAGAGGGGGTTGATTCGGGGGCAGAGTCAAGGGCTCCCCCCCTACAGCGCAGGCCTCACGTTCTCCGCCTCCCCGAGAGTGACGACGACGAAGATGAGGATGAGCGGGGAGGCAGAAGCCTGCCCCCGATCCCGAAGAAGGACCGGACTGGGCTGGTCCCCCGCGGGTCCGCCCCGGCCCCGGGGCGATCCGCTGACATGCCGCCTGCTCCTGGTTCCCTTGAAGTCGATCCCTGCAGCCGGCTCTCGGGCTTCAAGTATGGCCGGAGGCTGCTCGAGTCCACGAGCGACGACCTGTCAGTGCCTGCTTTCCGTCTTGATCATTGCTCTGCTGATGAGATCTGATGTCCATGTTCTTCGGCCAGGCTGGCGCCTGCGGCGAAGAAGCTGAAGGGGGCTCCTGAGGCTCCATCCGTGACGGTGCCGCTGCCCGAAAAGGAAGATGATCCCGACGCTTAGGCCTCTCCTGCCCGGGCGTCCTCGCGAGGCCTGTCTGAGCCCGCTGGGGCGAGCTCAGCCCCCTTGACCCAGGCGACTACCGAGGTGGCCTTGTTGGACGCTGCCTCCACCGTTGCCGTGGTGCCGCTGGTTCCGCCTCAAGGCGCAGTGGCTGCTCCGCCGCCATCTCCTCCTCCTCCGCCCACTGCTGTCTCTCCGACTCCTCCCACGGTCCTGGATCGTGCTGCCGCCGAACTGGACCGGCTGCGGCAGGATCTTCTGGGCGCCGACCCTCGCTTGTTGGCCGGGCGCTTGGAGTTGGCCTCTGGCTGGCGCCGACGCTTTGATTCGGGCGGCACTGGTCCAGGCCTCGACGGCTTGCGACGAGGAGAAGCAGGCTGTTCGTGAGGCGAAGGTGGCCCGCGATGCTGCCCTAGGGGAGGCAGCCAGTATCCAAGGTCGCTGTGAGACGCTGGAGGGCGAGCTGAAGGGCCTGCAGGACCAGCTTGCCGAGGAGGCCTGCCTCCACCAGGAGCAGGAGGAAAGCATGAAGGCTCGCGAGGCGGCCACCAAGGACCGGGAGGCCAAGCTGAAGAAGCGTCGTGACCGCCTGGACGCGCTGGAGAAGGAACTGGAGGCGAGGAAGGTCGAGCTGGACGCCAAGGCGCGGGTTCTTGCCGAAGATCGCGTGGCCTTCATGGATATGGAGGTGAAGGCTCGCGCCTTGCTGAGGGAGCTCTATGATAGCGGCCTGGAGAGCCCACTGGCCGGCGTAGAGGACGGCCCCGCCAAGCTGCTTCCCTTCCTGATTCGTGCTCTTGAAGATGTCTCCCTTGGTCTTGGCCCCACGGCTGAGGCCGAGGCGCGTGTCTTGTCTTCTGCGGCACTGACGCGGATCCTCACCCACATCTATCTTCGCGATCCCAGCGTCGACATGGACAGCCTGCTGGAGCCGGCAGGCGGCGAGCATGCAGCTGCCGCTGCCGAGGCTGTGAAGGGTCGCGCGGAGGCTCTGTTGGGGAAGTTCCGGGCCTTCAGCACCAAGCCGAAGCGAGGCGCTGCCGGCCCTGCTGCTTCACGAGGCGAGCCCACTCCGCGCTGCTCCACCGCCGACAAGTGACTCCGCTGTGGCTCCTGTCTTGCTTTTAATTCCTGCACGTGTATCATGCCTCGGGGAGGCGTTTAAACTTGCGTTTGGTATTGCGATAACAGTGTGGACTATAATATTTGCTTTTGAATTCCTTGAAATTTGTGCTTCCTACTTGCTTATGTTCTACGCCGGCAGAGCCCGGCCCCGCGCATACCTCAGCCGCCGTTAGCCCTGACCGGAAACCAGGACGGGACCAAGGAGTGAGGGGCTACGTGACAAGTTAGGCTCCTGAGTCGCGATGCTCAGGAGTCCCCCTTGGCGCACGAACAGCAAGTAGGGAGGTGAGATGCGGGCGGACCCACTGTTCTACGTCTGCAGAGCCCGGCCCCGCGCATACCTCAACCGCCGTTAGCCTTTCGGAACTAAGGGGTGAGGGGCTACGTGACCAGTTAGGCTCCTGAGCCGCGATGCTCAGGAGTCCCCCTTGACGCTCAAACGACATGCGTACCTTGGCTCCGCTCGGGGAGTGACGCGCGACGAACCAGGCCCGAGGGGCCTGGCTGGGTTGCGTGCGTCTGGGCGTGTCCCAGGTGCAGCCCACGTGCCCAGCCCCCTCGCGCGGCGCTCCCGAGGAGAGGCGTTGCGACGAGGCCAGACACTGAGCTCTGGGCTCCCTGAGGTTGATGTGACCCGGAGGCCACCCTCAGTTGTTTATCACCAGCGCGGAGCCTAGCGCTTCCGCATGCGTACGGGCATAGCCGCTCCTCGGCAGTGTCGTCAGCCAGCGCGGAGCATGGTGCTTTCACTGGAACGTGGGAGGGGGCTCCCCTCCGGGAGGAGCCACCGAGGCGTATACAGCCCCACCCTGACACGTGGCTGGCACGGTAGGGCTGGACGAGGTGTATCTGGGCACCCGTGAGCCAGCGCGGGACTCACGAGGCCCTACCTCAAGGCGGGTTGCGCCTGGCTCTGGGCCTTATCTTCGAGTGTGTTCCTGCAAATTTGGCCAGATGCCGGTGCTCTACGTCTTCGGGTCCCGGCTCTCGGGCTGGTCTCAGCCGTCGCTGGCAAGCCAGGTCGCGATGCCATGGACAAGACCAGAGGGTGAGGGCCGAAGAGCCGGTAGGAGCC
>LR880966.1:536307688-536322836 GCA_904067115.1 Aegilops sharonensis | reverse complement strand
AATAGTCTTGATCTCGCGGGTGTGAGATTGCTGAGTCCCCGTGACTCACAGATACTTCCAAAACCAGTTTGCAGGTGCCGATGAGACCGTGCAGGTGATGGACCCGAGCTCAAGGAGGAGCTCGTTGAAGATCTTGTTCTTTGTGTTGTTTCGTTTCAGTTGATCAGTAGTGGAGCCCAGTTGGGACGATCGGGGATCTGTGTAGCATTTGGGGTAGTCTTCTTTTATTTTGGTTCCGTAGTCGGACCTTGATTGTATCTGTATGATGTAATGTTTTACTCATGTATTGTGTGAAGTGGCGATTGTAAGCCAACTATGTATCTCTTTTCCCTTATGTATTACATGGGTTGTGTGAAGATTACCTCACTTGCGACATTGCTTTCAATGCGGTTATGCCTCTAAGTCGTGCTTCGACACGTGGGAGATATAGCCGCATCGAGGGCGTTATAATGGTCGCGCGGGGCGCGCGCGACGAAGAACCAGCGGGGGTGAGCGAAGGCGTGGCGGTGCGGCCGTCCGGCCTCATGGACGGGTGCTGGGACGACGCTTGCTGCTCGTTCCCCGCCGGGCCGATGGCGGCGTTGACAGCAGGTGACGGGGAAGGACGAGGACGCCCACCGACGGGAGCCGTCTGGGCGACATGGGAGGCGAGGGCGGCCCGGCGCTCGGCGCGGGCCCGACGAGCGTCAGACATGGTTGCGGTGGTTGGGGAAGAACGAGGCGACGAAAGGCAGATTCCGGCGCACCCCTACCTGGCGCGCCAAATGTCGGATTACGGGTTCCGGCAGACCCTTAAGGTTCGAACTCTGGGGTGCGCGCGGAGATCCAACCCTCCACTGTCTCGTACCTCGCCGAATCGCAGGGACCTAAATTACTCGAAAGAACAACACAAGAGACACGAGATTTATACTAGTTCGGGCCACTGTTGTGGTGTAATACCCTACTCTAGTTTGTGGTGTGGTGGATTGCCTCTGGGGCTATTGATGGACAGTACAGGGAAGAACAGCCTCGCAAGGGTCTGTTCTTGGCGGGTGTGATGAACTGCTAAGTGGTATCCCGTCGCTCTAGCTTGTGGATCGGGTCTCTCTCTCTCTCCTTGGATTCCTAATGCCGGGTCTCCCCTCTATCGATCGTCCTCCTTGACTATGGTGGCAGGCTCTACTTATATAGACGAAGGCCCTGGGCCTCTTCCCAAATATTGAGCGGGAAGGGTGCCAACAATTGGCCATTTTGAAGGGGAACAACGGGTACACTTATCCTGACTAAAGTTGGTCCTCGCCTGCCAAAGGCTCTGGGGATGACGCCTGCTTGGACTCCACGATGACTCCCTTCCAGCCGTTGGGGCTGGTCTTGGTCTTGTTGCACCGAAACGGATGCCTTTTCTTGATGCTCTCGCCTGCGCTTGCTCCCTTTGCACCAAAGAGGAAAGGAGGACGCTGCGCGGCTGGCGCCCGACTGGCGCCCTTGGTCGTCATGGCTTGCGTCACGGGCACCTCGCGAGGTACCCTGCCTTGAACTCTCTGCCTCCTCATGAGCCACCCTGACGAGGCCGCGCCTGAGGAAGCTCCTGGTCATCCGCCCCGCGAGGCTTGGCCCCTCGCGAGGGTCTTGAGCTTGCGTCGATGAAGATGGGCTGTCCTGGGCCTCCTTTGAGCCACGTCGCAGGCCGCAGGCAGGCAAGTCTGGGGACCCCCATTCCCAGAACGCCGACACCGGTCGGGGCTATCGGCGGCTGAGGTATGCGCGGGGCCGGGCTCTGCCGGCGTAGAACATAAGCAAGTAGGAATGAAAAACGCAAATCTCATGGAATTCAAAAGCAAATATTATAGTCCATAATTGTCTTCACAACACGAAACACAAGTTTAAACGCCTCCCCAAGGCTTGATGCATGTTGCAGGAGCTGAAAGCAGGACAGGAGCCATAGAGGAGTCACTTGTTGGCGGCGGAGCTGCGCTGGGCGGGTTCGCCTCGTGAAGCCTTAGGATCGGCAGCGCCTCGCTTCGGCTTGGTGCTAAAGGCCCGAAACTTCGCCAGTAGAGCCTCCGCTCGACCCTTCACGGCCTCAGCAGCGGCAGCGGCAAGCTCGCCGCTCACGGGCTCCAGCAGGCTGTCGAGGTCGACGCCGGGGTCGCGAAGGTAGACGTGGGTAAGGACGCGCGTCAGCGCTGCAGAAGATAGGACACGCGCCTCGGCCTCAGCCGTGGGGCCAAGGCTAAGGGTGACATCTTCAAGGGCGCGGACCAGGAAGGGAAGCAGCTTGGCAGGGCCGTCCTCGGCGCCGGCCAGCGGCTTTCCAGGCCGCTGTCGTAAAGCGACCTCAGCAAGGCGCGAGCCTTCGCCTCCATCTCCGTGAAGGCCACGCGGTCCTCGGCGAGGACCCGCGCCTTGCCATCCAGCTCGACCCTCTTCGCCTCCAACTCCTGCTCCACCGCACCCAAGCGGTCACGGCGCCGGTTAAGCTTGGCATCCTGGTCCTTGGCGGCCGCCTCACGAGCTTTCATGTCTTCCTCCTTCTCTTGGCGGTCGCGGGCCTCCTTGGCAAGCTGGTCGCGCAGGCCCTGCAGCTCGCTCTCCAGCGCCTTACAGTGACCTCGGACATCGGCTACCTCCCCCATGGCGGCATCGCGAGCGGCCTTCGCCCCAAGGACGGCCTGTTTCTCCTTGTCGCAAGCCGTCGCGGCCTGAACCAGCGCCGCTCGAATCGAAGCATCAGAGCGAACCCAGTCGGAGGCCAGCTCCAAGCGTCTGGCCACCAAGCGAGGGTCGGCGCCCAGAAGATCTTGCCGCAGCCGGTCCAGTTCAGCAGCAGCACGATCCAGGACAGGGGAAGGAGTCGGAGAGACAGCAGTTTGTCGGTGTACTAGAGTAGCGGTACCCTAGTACCCCGAACTCGTGCACGGGCAGTTGCAGCGCCCCACGGCCGGGCCGGCCTGATGGCCGCCAAGGCCCTCAGCGGCTCCCTTAGAACCATTCAAGAACAAAGCAGTCAAGACCCCGGCAAGAGGAGCTTGCCGGGAAGGCTTGGCGGGCGCTGAACCCCCAAGCGCGACAAGGTTCCCGCCGCGGCAAGGCGCTTGCCGGGGCGGGCGACCTCTCTTCATCTCCGCTCCAGCTCACCCGCCAACGTGTCACCACGGGGCTCTCCCAAGCACGCGTGTCGACGGGCTGTGCAGCCAGCGGGGAGTAGCGACAGACGGCGCTGACAAGCTACCATCGTGGCGGACGGAGGCGCACTTAACGGTCCCTTTTACACTGTTCGGGCGACTGAGACGGGCATTGATGACTCTTGTCCCTTGCCGTTGTAGAGTTAGGTATAGATTACTGTACACTGTACAAAGCGGTGTACCAACCCATGTTTTTACTATCTTACCCTTGTCTACTTGCCATATGTGGTAACCCCTTGTGCCTATAAAAGGAGGCCCGAGGGCAACGTAGAGGGGGTTCCGAGTCGGCTGGTTTCGATCCAGCTCCAGCTTAGTTCATCACATTCAGGCTAGGTTTTGTAGCCCGCATTGCTCCCTAGCAAGAAGAGAAGATAATCCACAAAGCAGCAGTAGGAGTATTATCTCCCCGGAGAGCTCCGAAGCTGGGTAAAAACCCTCTCGTGTGCATCGCCTCGACCCGCTCTTTGCACGATCTCCGCCCCCCACCGAACCACAAAGGGACCCAGGTCCCGTAGGTACTCGTGGGGCACGATCAGTTCTTCCCCCGACACAGTTGGCGGAGTAGGAGGAGAGGACGGCAGCGTAATCACATCACCAGGGGGCGGGGCCTCCTGCGCCCCGATGACTGCGGCAGTGGCATCATGCAAGGATACCTCAGGAGTCGCTTGGGCCACGGGGGCTGAGCTCACCCCAGCTAGCTCCGCCAGGCCTCGTGAGGATGACCTGGCAGGAGAGGCCAGTGTCTGGCCGTCACCTTCTTTCGCCGATGGAGGCACTGCCCCGAACGAAGCCTCAGGAGCTCCCTTCAGCTTCTTCGCCGCAGGCGCCAGCCTAGCCAAGGAATACAGATATCAAGCCTCAGCAGCGAAGGAAGGAATGAAACAAGAATCTAGCACTTACTGGTCATCGCTCGCGGGCTCGAGCAACCTCCGGCCGAACTTGAAGCCCGAGAGCCGGCTGCAGGGATCAGCCTCAAGAGGCTCGGGAGCAGGAGGCGCGTCTGCAGATCGCCTTGGAGCCGGGGCAGACCCGCGGGGGACCAGCCCCGTCCTGTCCTTCTTCGGGATCGGGGGCAAGCTCTCGCCGCCCCGCTCATCGCCATCCTCATCGTCGCTCGGCAAGAGGCGGAGAGCGCGGGACCTGCATCGGGGAAGGGGCGCTCTCGACTCCCCGTCGGTCGCCTCGGAGTCGGGCCCCTCTCCCCGCTCCTCTTCTTCCTCCTCTCTGCTGGAGTCGCCAGAGGACACGTTCACCGTAGCCAAGGCCGCCGGGTCCTCGAGAACCTCCGCAGGCACAGGCCCGTCCCCATTGAAAGCGGGCATGGAGTCCACCACCTGCTCCCAATCATCTCGAAGAAACAGGGGTACAGGAGCGCCCTCCAGCGTCGCCACGTCTCCCCCGACCAAAAATTGGAGGACCGCGGCCAGATCTTCGTCGGCCAAGACTACGGGGCTCGGGTGAGGCCTCCACAGCGGAAGCGAGTACTGACGAAGCAGGGCCATCCGGTGCTCCAGGAACTCCCTCAGGAGCGACTCCCCGGTCAGCTTCGTTGTCGCCATGTTGCCCCGCCATAGGTCCGCGTTCATCTTCTCCAGCACTGGCTTCACGCGGGGATCCACGAGTTCCGCGCGAGACCAATCGTCGATGGGCGTGGGCTGCTCCGTGGGTAGAATCAGCCGAGGATGGATGCGCCCGACATCTACCATGACCCACTTGCTCCTGAAGCCTACAATCCTCTTCCCGGGCTTCGAGATGGCGTTGGAGCTGCCGTACGCGACAAAGCTCGCACTCGCGGAGATGGATACGCGAGAGACCCGGAGATAGAAGTAGTGGCGCAGCAAGGCCACCGAGGGCTGCACCCCGACATGAGCCTCACAATATAGGCGAAGATCGCCAGGAGAAGAACGGAGTTGGGGTGGAGGTGCAGAGCTTGCAGCTTGTAATGGCGGAGGACAGAAAAGAAGAACTCATAAAAGGGAGGCACCAGGCCAGCGGCAATGGCGCTCACGAAGAGCGGATAGAAGGTGCTTCCTTGTTCCTCAGGAAGGGCGGAGCCAGCCTTGAGCACCGCTGCCCCGTCGTTGCCTTGCGCCGCCATCATCCGGCGCGCTCGAGCAAGGCTCTTCTCCGGCATGTTAGGGGAGTCCAAGGCAGGTGAGTACCAAGCTCTGGTCAGGGTCTGGCGAGGCGCCATATCTCGCTAGGGCACGCGGTCGAAGTAGATCTAGAGATTTCGGAAGCAGGAAGGATAGGAGCAAGAAAGGGGATCTGGGCAATGACTGAAGAAGGCAAATGAGGAAAAGCCTAGACGGGTGCCGCCCTTTTGACGATTCGCGCAGTTGTCAAGGCATCGTGGGAGAGCAGAGACGCCCACGTCCAATCAACCGCCACGCGGCGCCCAAGGCTGCAGGCTGTTAGGGCCCACGGCGCTTTGCACTTGCCCCTTCGCTTCTCTGCTCAGCCAAGTCCAGGCGCGCCTTGGGCCCGGGGGCTACTGTCGGTGTTCAGGGAACGGGGGTACCCAGACTTGCCTGCCTGTGGCCTGCTGCGTGGCTCAAGGGGTGGCCCAGCACGGCCCATCTTCATCAGCACAAGCTCAAGACCCTCGCGAGGGGCCAAGCCTTGCGGGGCGGATGACATGAAGCTTCCTTAGGCGCGGCCTCGTCAGGCTGGCTTGCGAGGAGGTGGAGAGATCAAGGCAGGGTACCTCACGAGGTGCCCATGACGCAAGCCATGACGACCAAGGGCGCCAGGCGGGCGCCAGCCCGCGCAGTGTCCTCATTTCCTCTTTGGTGCAAAGGAGGCAAGCGCAGGCGAGAGCATCAAGCAAAGGCAACCGTTTCGGTGCAACAAGACCAAGACCAACGCAACGGCAGGAAGGAGGTCATCGTGGAGCCCAAGCCGGCGTCACCGCTAGAGCCTTTGACAGGCGAGGACCAACTTTAGTCAGGATAAGTGTACTAGATGTTCCCCTTCAAAATGGCCAATTGTTGGCGCCCTTCCCGCTCAATATTTGGGAAGAGGCCCAGGGCCTCTACTTATAAATAGGACTAGCCATCCACACGGGAGAAGAGAGGATCTGGGATCCAGAACCCAGAACAGAGCTAGAGATCGAGCAATAGAGAGAGAGAGAGAGAGAGAGAGAGAGAGAGAGAGCGACCGAACTCCCCCCAGCAGTTCGTCGCACCGGCCAAGAACAGACCCTCGCGAGGTTGTTCTTCCTTGTATTGTTCATCATCAGCCCCTGAGGCAATCCAACACACCACACACTGGAGTAGGGTATTACACCACAATGGTGGCCCGAACCAGTATAAACCTTGTGTCTCTTGTGTTGCTCTTTGCGTAGTTTAGATCTTTGTGAGGCGACGAGGTGCAGGTAGGTAGGGGGTGAGATCTCCGCGTGCACCCCAGAGTTCGAACCTAGAAGGTCTGCCGAAACCCGAAATCCGGCAGTTACAACAGCAAACAGCCAAACACGTTGAAGAAACAGGTTTAAAACATACCTGTTGCGCCATTGGAGTTTCAATTGCATCCTTCAAAATTGAAATTGGTTGGTATCAGTAAATACAGTGATGCAAGAGCAAAGTAGTATGAACCATAGCTATGGAACCTGACCTGAGAACAATTCTTCTTCTGCTTTAAGCGTTGAATTCGCGTTCGGAGTGGTGGTCCTCGTGATTTGGGCAATGCAGTTGCCTTACTAATTGCTCGTGTTTGGGTGCTCTGTGGTGGAGACCGTGCTGTGTCAACGGGAACTGAGTGTCTATCTGCTGGGGTTGGGGTTAGAAGGGGTGTAGCTGGTTCTCTGTCCAACTGGGTAGGGGTACAATCTGCATGAGTGTGGGTTATGTGTGGTGGGGCTGGTTCTTGGGCAAGTACAACCGTGGTTCTATCTGCATCGACAGGTAGCACGATCTTTTCTGAAGACCGTGTTTTTACTCCCACAGATACTGCCATCACTCCCTCCAATTGAAATTGCTGATAAACAAGAAAAGTAATTGAATGTACAGACATTGTAAGATAGAAAGGTGCAATGGATAGTAGGGAAGAAAACAAGGCATGAAATAATTCACATTTATGTTGTCTAAGCAAACAGAATAGCAACACATAATTTCACATATATGATGGCTAATTAAACAGGATAGCATGACACAATTTCACATGTATGATGGCTAACTAAACATGATAGTATGACATACTTCAAAATATGATGACTATGTAAATAGGATGACATGATATAACTATACGATGTGTCTATTAAAGCGGTTGGCATGCCATAAATCACAAACATGCCGTCGATGGAAACATGATGGCATGATATAATTCACGGATAGAATGACATAATTTAAAATATGATGACTATGTAAACAGGATGAGATGATATAACTATATTATGTCTTTAGAAAATGGGTTGGCATGCCATAATTCAGATACATGCTGTTTATGTAAACATCATGGCATGACATAATTCAAATATATGATTTATATACTAAGGAAGTGAGCAAAGGGCAATCGCATATATGATGTGTCAACTAAGGAGATGGCATTCAATATTGTGTATATGATGTAAAAACTAAGCATTGCGATACAACATATGCATTATATGAGTAATATAACCCTGCCAAATTTGAGCATACACCTCAGGGGGATAATAGGACTGGTCATCTGCCTCTGAATCCTCCTGTGAAGAGATATCTGTAACCAACAAGATATCTGCTTCAGCAGGTAGCATTGTCTGCTCTGACGACCTTGTTTTCACTCCAGATTTCTCCATCACCAATTCAAATGGCTGATGCACAGGAAGAGCAGTTGAATATACAAACATCGTCGACAAAAGCAATGAGAAATACAAAAAAAGTATGGCATGATATAATTCACATATATGACGCTTGCCTAAACAGCATGGCATTGCATAATTCACGTACATAATGCCTTGCAACAAGATAACATTGCATAATTCACATATATAATGTCTTGCAACAAGATGGCATTGCATAATTCACATATGTGGTAATTAGACACTAAACAGGTGGCATTCACACAAAGCATGTCTAAACTAAGCAAATGACATAGCAATGCAAGATACCATACACACGATATGAGCAACATAACCCTGCCAAGTTAGGGCATGCACCTCGGGGGAAATATGACTGGTCATCTGTCTCTGAATCCTCCTCTGAGGAGCTATCGGTAACCAGCAAGACATGCGCTTCGTCAGATAGCATTGTCTGCTCTGAAGACCTTGTTTCCACTCCAGATTTTCCATGACCGTGCCGAATGCCTGATGCACAGGAAGAGTAATTGAATGTACTAAAATTGTTGACAAATTTAACACGTAATAAAAAAAATGATGGCATGATATAATTCACATATAAGATGACTGGCTAACCAGGGTGGCATTGCAAAATTCACATATATGATGCCTAGCTAGACAAAATGGCATTGCATGATTCACATATACGATAAAGAAACTAAACAGATGGCACTGACACAAAGCATGTCTAAACTAAGCAGATGACATCTTTAATGTATACAGTAAGCAATGCAAGGCACCATATGCATGATATTACCAACATCAGCATGCCAAGTTAGAGCGGAGACCTCATGGGGTATATAGGAGTGGTCTTCTCCTTCTGAATCCCCCTCAGAACAGTTATCTTCCTCTTGATTACGATCCAAAATAGGTGAAGGGGGGGCTGCATTTGCGCCCACCATGGAACGACGTCTGCATGAAATTTTATTGCCATGCAAGGCTCGTCTCTTTTGCTCTACATGATTAGTTCCATTGTGTACAATAACTGGCATGCATAGGAATAAAACATAGTGAGATTATGTAAGGAGTGCATGCACAAATCTAGAGTGATGGTAGCAAACTGTGGATAGACCCAAAACCAATGATAGCAGGTAGATAATAGCTTTAGTTAAAAAATACAGATAATGGCTCCTTCAATGTTTGTTTGCACCCAACATGAAACTCATAGTAGACACCGGAGATTAACCAGATAGTAGACAGATAGTACTGATTCCTGCCCCAATATGTACCCCACAACCATTTAAAACTCAAGTTTCAGCATTAGTTTGGACCTGACTCGGAGTCTAATAGGTGAACACGACGATAATGTAGCATTTCATCATATTAAGCGACGCATAACGTAAGCAGACACGGAAGAGTGCGACCTCTCTTGCGGACCCGTGTAGTCCTCAAGGTCATCTGCTCAGTTGATGATGGTAATGCAGTTGTCGTGGCTGCCGGCGGCGGGGAAGAAGATCTGAGGCAGCGAAAGACAGTCTGGAGAGCAGATCCCCGCTGTGGTGAACCCTTCCGTCGTTGGAGCAGCTGATCTGGGGTGGAACACAGCGCCGCAGGAGCAGGACAAACCACACAAGGTTTTCTTTGACACATATCTGTAACAGAAGTAATTGAGTAAGGGCTTGTTTGAATTTGAGGATTCTAACAATGCAGGGATAGGAAATAGACAGGAATAGGATAGGAATGCACGTGCAAAACAGAGAATTTAAAAACACAGGATTTCTGCCAATCTGGGTGTTTGATTCACAACAATTGGAAGATCACAGGATGCAAAAAAGCATGGTGAGATTAAGTCAAACCACAAGAAAATGTACGGTTATAATGCTATTATGCTACTATCTCTTCGTCTTGTGCTTGATGAATAGGAATATGAAAAGGAGGAGAAGTGGAAATTAGAATTCCTACGGTTTTTCTTTCATGGAGACACTACAGGAACAAATCCTACAGTTTTCCTTTGCTCCATTCCTTTGCACCAAATTCATGAAAAGTAGTACCATAGGAAACATTCCAATTCCTATGTTTTTCATTCACTTTTCCTTTCAAGCACTGGCGATTCTAGTAGGCAGGCTTGAGCAAGGAAAATTCTACACTAAAAAAATGTTTTTGTGCTATTTCTATTACTTTGGACCCAGGCCACTGCCATTCTAGCTCAACTCCCAGGCCCATCGACAAATGCACGGCTCAAACGTGCAGAGATAAATAATGATGGCGTTCAAGAGAGTCCATCACGGATAGCTAAGTTGCCTGGTACCTCACTGCTTGTCATATAGTAGGATAAAATAATCGTACTTCCCATTACTACGAGTGCTCAGTGGACAATATATATAACATGTAGAGTAAAAAAGAGATGCAACAAGTGTACAACCTCTTTGGCGAAGCCATGTCGATCTCAGCGTGATTGGGTTGGCCGGTGAGGATGCTCTGGCTGACTTTGCTGTCGGAGGAGGGGAATAAGATCTTAGGCGTCTTGAGATGGAGCCCGAGGTACTGCTCCGCTGTGATGTAGGGTTTCATCGTTGGAGCAGCTCGGGTGAGTTGGACGACGCCAAGGCTGAAGCAGGACAAGAGAGACAACGAACAACGTTAACCTGAGTGGAATTCTAATAGCATCTCCAATACATGACGTAAAATACATAACCACAAAGTGCTAGATGTAAAATACATCAGCCGCTCATCTCTGAACTTAACTGTCGAAACTGAACTTAACTGTCGATACTGAACTTAACTGTCGAAACTGAATTTTGCTATCGAAACTGAATTTCGCTGTCGAAACTGAACGCACTAGCAACGTGAGGCTACACGTCGGTCGACTGACTTTTTCATCTCTGGTTAGTCGATTTTGCAGCCGTTGGATACGAAATCAAGGGCCTGCGGTTCATCTTCAACCTCCACCCCCCTGAGCCGCCAGCAACCACCGGCCAAACAGCAGCCCCCCGCCGCCCGCGGCCGGCGGTGCGCCGCTCCTCCCACCAAGAAAACACTCCCCACCGCCGGTCTGCCGCATCCCCGGCCCTCCCCCCCGCCCCCCCCCCCACCCCCCCCCCCCCGGGCGGCCCGGTCCCCCCCCCCCCCGCCCCCCCCCCCCAGGGGGGGGGGGTTCTCCCTTCCCCCCGGCGGGCCCCCCCCCCCCCCCCCCGCCCCCGCCCCCCCCCCCCCCCCCCCGCCGGCGGCGCCCCCCCCCCCCCCCCAAAAAACCCCCCCCCCCCCCGGCTGCCCCACCCCCCCGCCCCCCCCCCACCCCCCCCCCCCCGGGCGGCCCGGTCCCCCCCCCCCCCGCCCCCCCCCCCCAGGGGGGGGGGGTTCTCCCTTCCCCCCGGCGGGCCCCCCCCCCCCCCCCCCGCCCCCGCCCCCCCCCCCCCCCCCCCGCCGGCGGCGCCCCCCCCCCCCCCCCAAAAAACCCCCCCCCCCCCCGGCTGCCCCACCCCCCCGCCCCCCCCCCACCCCCCCCCCCCCGGGCGGCCCGGTCCCCCCCCCCCCCGCCCCCCCCCCCCAGGGGGGGGGGGTTCTCCCTTCCCCCCGGCGGGCCCCCCCCCCCCCCCCCCGCCCCCGCCCCCCCCCCCCCCCCCCCCTGAAAATCGACTGACCCAAAAGTCGATTCAGTCGACTGAAGTGTAGCTAAATCGGAGCAGCATCACAAGCAAGAGCAAGAGCGAGAGCAGCAGCGCGAGCAAGAGCAGACCAGGCAGGGGACCGAGAGCAAAAGCAGAGCAGCAGTGCGAGCGAGAGCTAAAGCAGCAGCAGCTTCTACTGATGTGGATGTCGCCGCCGAGGGAGCGACGCCGTGGAGGAAGTGGCCGGCGACGCCGCCGTGGACGGAGCTGCGCCGTGTCAGCTCGGGACCGAGCGCCGGCAGCACCGTGAGATCGAATCAAGAAGAAAATGCGGCGATTAGTGTACAACCTCTTTGTTTGCGCCGATTAGGCGGCAGCTTCATCCGAGGAAACGGTGATGATGATTCTCTTCCGGTGGTGCAGGTGAAGATGGCGGTGTGGGAATGGAGGTGGCGCGAAAGACGAGGGGAACATCGGGGCAGCTCCTTGGAGGTGGAGGACGGGGTGGCTGAACCGGCGGGACGATGAGATCGATGACGGATCCTCATCCGGTATGGTGGATGAGGGACATCGACGTGTTGCTGTGGACGACGTCATCGGGGAAGAGGCTCCGGCTGGGTGGCGGACGGAGCAGGGTGTGGGGTTTCGTCGCGGGTTTTCGCGGCCTCGGTGTACGAATGGGTGGGCGGATGGGATGGCAGTGGGGAACCATGGCTTAGAGACGTGCTTGTCCGAAATGTGGGGTAAGTTACGAAAGTACCCCCCACCGATTTGAGGCGGTTCTTTCAGTTCAGGGGCACCACGAGCATTTCGCATGTCGGGATTTCACAGGAGGTGGGAGTTTTCGCGCGCGTTGTAATTTCGGAATAGCAAGGCGCGGGTTGAGATGGAGGGAGTTGTCGGAGCACAAGGAGACAAAGATATATTTTAAATATTTCGGGCTAACAAGGCGCGGGTTGAAGAGGCGGGAGTTTCTGTCACATCCCAACTAGACCATGCATTAGGGTGTGCATCATGTTTAAATTTCATTTGAATTTGAAATGGGGAAGACAGGAAACCCCCAGAACCCCCCCCCCCCCTTAATTCAACTAGGGTTTACTAAAAATTATTTCAATGAACCTGAAATGCCCTTCAAAATGCTCATCATCTTTGCTTTGGTTCAGAGCCTATGTCAAAAGTGGTGCATCATTTTCTAGGTCATCCAAAGGTCCTTGAATTAAATCATTGGCATTTGAATTTGAGCATTTCAAATTATATAAAATATTTCAAATGTCCAAAAATTGCCAAACCAAAATGTTTCATGTTGGAAATATTTCAACAATGGACCAGGAGCATTTTGGTGAATTTTAAAACTGTTTTGGTATTTTAGAGAACTCCACAAAGTTGCAGAAAAATTAGAAAAAGATAAAAACAGGAGGGCACTTACCTGGCGCCACCTACCCGGCCCACCTGCCGGCCCAGCCCAGCAGCCGCGCCAGCGAGCTGCTTGGCTCGGCCAGGCAGGCAGCCAGGTGCTCGACGGCGGGCACCGCATGGGTGCCACGCACCTGGTCACCGCCTCGCCGCTCCTCTCGCCAGCTGCCGACGAGGATCGCCCTCTCTCTCTCCCCCGAACCCCCTGGACACCTCCTCTCCTCCCCGGTTCCTCTCCCTCGTGCTCCCCCGCCTTGGCCGACGCCGCCGCCGCCGCACCATCGCCGTAACCACGCTCCCCGCCGTCCGTGCTCCTCCTCACCTTGTCTAGGAGCTCCGCCGCCCTCGACTACCCCAAACTAGCCGAGCCCCGCCTGCTCTAGTGCCCCGAATCCACCACACCGCCCTCGGCCGAGTCCACCGTCGCCGGAGATCCCCTTCAACACCGTCGTCGCTCCGGTCCGTCCCCGACCTCGACGAGAGCTTCTACGCGTCGCCCGTGAGCCCATCTACCTCCCCTTCCCTCTCTCTCGCGCTCTCGAGCAGCGTAGCAACCGAACGAAGCTCACCGCACCCGCCGCCGCGGAGCTCGTCGCCGACGTGCTCCCGGTCACCCTCCGGCCACCTCTGGGTGTCCATCACACTCACCGCACCCCATGGGGTCTAACCACACACTCCCCACACCTCACCGACCCCTCTAGCCCCAAGTTCGTCTTCGGCCGAACCCCGGCGGCCGCCTAGCTCGTCGCCGGCGCCGACTCCGGCCACCCCGACCCCAGCCGACTCCACCAATAGCCGCGGCTTGTTCCCAGCTACCCATGGCCACCCTCCGCGGCTCGTTTGGTCGCCGGAATCGCCAAACGCACTTCCTCCGCCGCGTCGGGCTCGCCGGCGGCTAGACGCCGGTGCAGCCGAAGTGGACTTTGACTCGGGTGGGCCCTGGTTGACTTCGATGAGTCACTGACAGATGGGGCCCAGCCCTGCTAACTAACTAGGATTAGTTTAATTAAGTTTTAGTTAAACTAATTACCCTGACACCCCGGACCCACTGTCAGGTTTTACCTGGACGTCTCCGTTGACCCTGACGTCATGCTGACGCATGGCTGACGCATTAATCTAAATTCTGGATTTATTCTAATATAGTAAATTCCAGAATATAATTCAAATTTCAAATGCTTATAACTTTTAATCTGTAACTCCAAATGCAAAGATTTATATATGAAAATTTATCAGAAAAATCCATTCTATCCATTGGTACAGGTTTCATGCATGTTAAAACAAGTTAACCTTGCTGTTTAACCAGAATAAGATAATGCACCTTTAGGGCTTTTTCAAATGAGCTAGAATTTGAATCTTTGGTTCAAATGGGTTCATCCCTTTCTGTTTTAGCTTGCACTAAGCCAACACACATCCATATTGCCATGTCATAGCATGCATCATATTGTTGCATATTGTCATGTGTGTTTACTTTCGGTATGCTTTTCGTGATAGGTTCTGCCCCCGAGGATAACCTCGACTATCCATCTGAAGGGCAGTACTCTACCCCCGTTCCATTAGGCAAGCAACTCATTGATCATTCCGATACAAACCCATGTTCTCGCTTCTGCTCTTGTTTTACTGCATTAAGACAATGCGATTCAAACTGTTGTGTGCTGCGGTAGTTGAACCCACTTCCTTTGCATGACCTGTCATTGCCACAGTAACTAGATGAAACCCACTAGTATGTGTAGGAGTTGGTTGAGCCATGTTTGTGATTCCTACCATGCTATGCTTGCTATGCTTAGAGTTGTGTCAGGTCTGGCTCATCGGGATGATGAACTGGAGTGAAAGGTTGTGTTGGTTCGAGAGTGAAAGTGTTGAACACGATTTGGTAAAGGTATCGATGAGATGCCATGTAGGAGTACATGGTGGGTTGTTTCATTGAAGCCGATCCTAAGAACTGAGATCTGTGTTTGTGATCCATGAAATAGTTACTACCACGCATTGGGCCCGAAACCAATGGACCCTCTCGGCTTCTTAACCACCCTTGTTCCTAGTCCGGGAGTTGCAAGTAGTTTCTGGTGTTTGTAGCATGCTGGGGGCCGCACGCAACGCTGACCTTAGGGGTGGGTTGTGTTGCGGTAGGCACGTGGCCCGGTGTACCGAGTGCCCGTTTGGTATCTCGGGAACCCTGCACACATCGTTCGGGGCTGTATGGGAAACCTCGGCCG
>LR880966.1:536270099-536293484 GCA_904067115.1 Aegilops sharonensis | reverse complement strand
CGGCATGTGTTTCACTTCGTTCCTATGTCTGTCCCTTCGGGGAAATGTCACGCGGTGGTATTCGGAGTCCTGCCTAGCCTGCTACAGCCCGGAATACCGGAGTCCTGTTAGCCCAGTGCTACAGCCCGAATATATACGTTGATGACCGACATGCTCGATGTGATTCATGTATGCCTGTCCCCATAGGTTAGCGCCGCTTTGGGTTCACGACTAGCCATGTCGGCCCGGGTTCTTTGTCATGTGGATACTAGCGACACCATCATATACGTGAGCCAAAAAGCGCAAACGGTCCCGGGCCATGGTAAGGCGACACCCGTGGGAATACCGTGCGTGAGGCCGCAAAGTGATATGAGGTGTTACCGGCTAGGTCGATGTGACTTGGAATCGGGGTCCTGACAGTTTCGCAGCACGATAGACAAAGACGCTAGCTTGAATTTTCGGCATAACAAGGCGCGGCTTGAAATTTCGGAAGAACAAGCTTAACGCGTACCCAAAAAAAGACAATTTGCACCTCAACACGCACAACACACACACAAACACCATTTAGACTAGAGTAAGGTACACGTGCATTACAGGCATGAGATTTGGCAACCAAATTATGAATAAATACCACATTATAGCATGCAAGCTTTGAGTCATATATGCATGATGTAGATGTTCGTTTAATTCTTATAGTTCATTTCATTCAAAATCATCTAGTTCTTATAAGAAAGCTAATCTATTTTAAGATTCATGGAATTGTGCGTTGTAAGACATAAAGTAAAAACAAATAATGGCAAATCATGTAGAAAAACATTTGGGCAATTCTGATACGGAAGATTCTAGAACAACTAAGAAGTGCTTGTGTTTTGATGTTTGTGCATTATGCTTAATTTCAACTATGGAGTCTTCTAGATTATACATGTGGCGAAATCTGGTGGAATCTAGATGATATCCAACGGCCAATAGTGCTAAAATTTGCCATCTTTGGACCATCGGATTCGCCTCATCCAACGACCATCTTTAAAAGTTAAAGTTACCCGCACACAATATAAAAAAATATAATATATAATATATATAGGGCTATAGATATAGATATGTGATGCGAAAGCCGCCCATGATCTCCAATTAGAATAGTGTGTCCATGCACGGATGCGACGTGGCCAAATGATGTCTGCCATCGGTATCTCAAATTCAAATCAGTCTGACCTTGTTCAATGTGTATACATTACAACATGCTCGTTTCCAAACCACACTGCGCAGATCGCCGTTATATTCACGCATGCATGGGTTTCAAACATCAGGATCTCTTATTCAAATATTTGTGTTGACACACGAACACGTCACGTGTACCCTCAACACCGGGGGTGATGCACCGCAGCTCACGTAGAAGGAGACCCGACCGACAGCGCGATACGCAAGACAGTCGACGGGCGCTTTTGCAGACCCAAAAACCCCACACCCCCGGGAGGGACCCCGTCAGGTAGTGCGGCGGCTATGGGCTGCCCTAGGTCGATTTGCTCGCCTCTAGAGCCTCGGGATTCGCAGCTCTCAAACACGAAGAACAGCGAAGAACGAGAGAGAAAAACGGTGGAGAGATAAAACGTAGATGAAAAAAGTAGTATACTGATTTGTTCGATTGTGTGTTGTTCAATCGGCCATCACCCCCAATATATATAAGAGGAGGCTGGACTTACCGTACAAGTAAAGGATTCATCTAGGCTTTCCTTACAAGAAATTACATCAATTCACGCCCTAGAGTCCTAGTTCTATTCCAACTCAGATTCAGTCTGAATCTGGCCCAACTTCTGTCTTCCTCCTTGCGCGGGCCGCCGAGCTTGCATATGATCTCCGATCAAGACGGCCCAAATATCAAAGTTGTGCATCTCGACGATACGAACAACTCTCATGTTGATTACTTTTTCAAATAAGGCAATCTTGAATACTTATCGAGGTCATCTTTACCTTCCAGTCGGACTCGGTCCTGCAGTAGACTGGATTATCCGAGTCCCGTAGTGAATTTGTAGGCCATATACTATCTCTGATGATGATGACTCCAAAACCAAAGTTTACCGTCTTGATTATACGCATAACTTCTGTATTGAACACTTCTTCATCTGAGGTCATCTTGATAAACTTTCGGGCACATGTTCAGTTTCACTCGGATTCGAGCTCATCCACTCGGATATTAGAGACTTTCACTCGGACCGTCCGACTGGACTTTTTCACTCGGAAAACAATCTTTCACTCGGATGACTATATTTCCACTCGGATGACTATATTTTCACTCAGAAAGCAATATCTTACTCGATTGGCAAGTTTTTCGTTCCGATGGTAATATTTTCACTCGGAATATTTTCATCCGGAGGACAATTTCACTCGGATGACTATATTTTTATTCGGATAATAATAAGTTCATCCGGTTAGCAAGCTTCCACTCGACCGGTGATTTTCACCCGATCGGTAAATTTTCACTCGGATGATAAGCTTTTTCACTCGATCGGTGAGTTTTTACTCAAAAATTAAGCTTTCACTCAACCGGTAAGTTTTCACTCGGACAGCAAGCTTTTCACTCGACCGAAAACATAGCCAGATCTTGATTTGTCTCCTCAGGTCTCATCCGACCTCGGATTGTGACGAATTATATATGAAAACCGATCGGCTCGACGAAGCGAAACTTTCTCGTGTTGAAGTTTTTTCGATTCAAGGCCTTCTTAAGGGCCGAATCGCTCGCGCGACCCATCAGACAGGGTGTCTGGTACTTCGCACCATATTTCCATTCAACTTCGGTCTACAGTGTATTGCCTCACTTTTGCATATGAACTCGGATTGAGATGATTTATATATCATAATCGATTGCCTCGACGAGACAAAGACAATTCCTTTAGAGTGTTCCTCCATTCGAGGTTGTCTTGAAGTCATGATCGGCCGAAAACCACTCGGAATATTGAATTCTGCCACTCGGAATATAATTTCGGCCCCTAAGATGGAGTCGGACGATGATAACCTAAACATAAAAGTTGTTCCACTCGGTGATGTGAAACTTTTCATGCTGAAAACCCTTTCACTTGAAGCCATCTCATTTTCTTTTTATGCCGCGCCAAAATCTGATGTCAACACATGCCCCCCTGTTTTTCGGCAAAGCTTGCGTGCCGAAAAATAATATGCACGGTGTCTGTTCTAAGGACGATGTCAATACTCCATCGGCCATTTATTTTTCTTAAGGGCGATAATTATGTATCGACCATGTTTGTTCTAAGGGCGATAATCGTATATCGGCCTTTGCCTACCTAGGCTTCTTGCCACACACTCGGGTGGTATTTCTTTAAGTATTTGCCATTCAGAGCTCTAGGTAACACCGTTCCTTCTACGGATTCCACCAAATATGAGTTTCCAGGAACTATTCTTGTAATCCTAAAAGGACCTTCCCAACTTGGAGTCCACTTCCCGAATCTTCTATCCCTTGAACCAATCGGCCTCTCCCATATTGGCAAGACAAGACATCAGCTTTTGAGAAATATGAAACATGCCATGATCGACATGATATCCAGATGCTTGTTGTGCCAACTCATTTGCTTTCCAATTGTCATGCCTAGATATATGAGCAATGCTAAAACAATCCAATGTAGAAATTATATCTAGACATTTATCAAGATAGACATTAAGTGATTCATCCAAACACTGAAAAACTTGGGATACTTGCTGCACTACTAGTAGCGAATCACCGTAAGCCTCAATATGTGTAACACCTATAGCAAGCAACATCTCTAAACCGAATAACAATGCTTCATATTCGGCTTGATTATTTGTGCAAAAATATTCTAAGCGGCATGAGGCTTCAAAAATAGCACCATGAGGATATATATAAACAATACCAACACCTTGGCCATTGCTACAAACTGAACCATCAAAGTATAATCTCCATGGTACTAATGAAACAAGGTTCATATCAACATCATGTTTGTCATTAATCCGATGTTCAACAATGAAATTAGCAAAAATTTGGCCTTTCATGGATTTTAGAGATTCATAAGCCAAATCATATTCAATCAAAGCATAAGCCCACTTGCCAATTCTACCACTAAGAATTGGCCTATGCAACATGTATTTAATGACATCGGTTTGACAAGCTACCACACAAGCACTCGGCACTAAATAATGTCTCAGTTTTGTGCAAGCATAATATAAGCATAGACATAATTTCTCAACAAATGTATACATTGTATCGGCGTCCAATAAACGTCTGCTCAAATATGTAATAGCATGCTCTTTTCCCTCGGTTTCTTGAGTCAAAACAGCACCAATAACACCTTCTTCTGCTGCAATATAAAGCTTGAAGGGCTCTCTATGCTTGGGTGCTTTCATTACCGGAGGAGTGCACAAATAATTCTTGATCATATCAAATGCTTCTTGTTGTTTTGCCCCCCAAGTGAAATCAGCGTCATTCTTCAACCGAAGGATAGGAGTAAATGCATCAACTTTCCATGATAGATTAGCTATGAACCTTCTCAAATAATTGACCTTGCCAAGGAACTTTTGCATATCTCTCTTGCATGTTGGAGCCTCCACTTTCTGTATAGCCTCTATCTTTTTGGGATCAATCTCTATACCATGTTCATGAATAATGAAACCCAAAAACTTGCCAGCTGACACGCCGAAAGCACACTTCAAAGGATTCATCTTCAGTCCATATTTTTTCATTCTTTCAAAAGCTAAACGCAAATCGGCCAAGTGAGATTCAAAAGCATCCGATTTGACAACAATATCATCAATATAAACTTCAAGTATGATACCGAGTAAATCATGAAAAATCAAATTCATAGCCCGATGATATGTGGCTCCAGCATTTTTTAATCCGAATGTCATCACTGTCCACTTGAATAAACCAAGGAAACCAGGACATCGGAAAGCCATTTTATACATGTCCTCTTTGGCCATAAAAAATTTGATTGTATCCGGCATTACCATCTAGAAAGCTAATAACCTTATGTCCAGAAGCATCATTAATAAGCATATCAGTATTGGCACGGGATACTCATCTTTGGGTGTAGCCCTATTCAAATCTCTGAAGTCAATGCACACCCTCAACTTGCCGGATCCCTTCTTCTCCACTGGGACAATGTTAGAAATCCACTCGGCATACCTGCAAGGTCGAATGAAATTAGCTTCAAGCAGTCGACCGATCTCTTCCTTGATCCGGTCATATGTTTTCGGATTAAACTTTCTAGCCGACTGTTTATATGGTATAAAACCGGCCTTTATAGGCAACCGATGCTCCACTAGCTCTCGGCTTAACCCTGGCATCTCATGATATTACCATGCAAAGCAACAAACATACTCTTTCAATAGCTCGATTAACTTAGCTTTACAATCGGCTCTCAAATTTTTGTTTACAAACGTCGATCGAGTGACTGAACCATCTCCAATATCTACCTCTTCTAATGGATCGGCCGATGTAAAACCTTGTCCAAGTTTATCCATGTCATCCAGCTCCTCTATAGACTCATACATATCGTTCTCACTGGACCGATACTTTACAAGACGTTTTTGTAACCACTCGGAGTTAGAATCCATTTAAACATATCATACCTTGGAGCCGATTGCATTCAGTCGGCTTTAAAGAGACAGGCACAAAACCATTCTTGGTCGCGCTGAGAAAATCAAACTCTGATAAGTCACGCCCCGTCAAGAAAGTAGCATTGGGATGTTGCCAATCCACCGATGCATCGGCCAAAGCAACACAGGCCGAGTTATCCGCATGAATGACTTCCACTTCATCATCAACCCACTGAATCAAAAACTGGTGCATAGTGAATGGCACGCACTGGTTTGCATGAACCCAATCACGGCCTAGTATGACGTTGTAGTTACCTTGCACCTCAGCGACAAAGAATGCAGTAGCCAAAGTTTTGCTTCCGACTGTAAGCTCCACATACATTACACCTTTGGCTTCAGTTTTCTCTTTGCCTTCAAATCCATTGAGCACCATATTCGTCTTCATCAGCTCTTCATTGGGCAAACCCCATTTCTTGAAGACCGAATAGGGCATAAGATTTACCACAACACCACCATCAACAAGCATTCGACTGATTAGCGATCCATTGATATGACCTCTGAGATACAACGGTTTCAAATGTGTTACTGGTTCTTTTGGCTTCTCGAATATTGCGTTTTTAGGGCCAAAATCCAGCCGAGCCACCTCCCCTTCCTCATCTATAGCACGAAACTCAGCAGGTAAGTAATATACCATATTGATATCCATACCTTCATGAACCGGTGTAGACTCATAGTCCAACATAGCAGCCTCCTCCTCGAGTGCATCCACCGATTCTGAAATCTGTTCGAGTGAAGGAGAATTAAGAAGTGTCGCAGACGATGTAATAACTGTCGCATTGTCCTCCTTGGGTGGTGTAGGTACTTCTGTGATAGATGTAGAAGCTGATGTATCTTGTATTTGTTTAGGCCTCCACACTTGTTTTGCTGGAACCATGGGCCGAGTGTCATTGAACAACTTATCCCTTTGCTTCTCGGCCTCCTGCGCTGCCATCTCTTGACTCCTTAACCTCTGTAGTTTCCTCTTCTGTGTCTTTGTTAGCCATGGAGGACACCACTTTAGTCGAGTGTATTTAGGATCTCTCACCTTTACTTGGCTGGTGCTTGCTTCATGGTCATTAGCCGAGTGTTTTGGCGCGATAGCAAGTATCGGCTCAGTCGGATCGCTGGGCACAATCGGCTGCTGTATGGCAAATGTTTCGGTGCCCAAGATAAGTGAGTCGGCATCCATTTTCTCCTTGCCTTTTCCCGACTCAACTGCTGCAACACTTGGTGATTTAACACGCCATTCTTTTCGACTTTCCAGATGCATGCAATTTCCACTCGGGCGCACCTTTTTACTTGGATGGAATCCACTCGGATTGATGCCACTCGGATGGTATCCACTCGGATGGAACTCACTTGGAAGGAATCCACTTGGCCACATTTTTTCACTTGGATAGCTTCCACCTGGGTGCATTCTTACACTAGGATATTTTCCACTCGGTCGCTTATTTTGACCAGCCGACTGATAGTAACCGATGTTCAGTCAGCCATTATATGAATAATCAAGTCGATCCCACACAGATTGCCTCTGCTCTTCTGAAAACTGCGCCCTTGGTTCACTCGGACCGACTGAACATATCAGCTGATGGTGACCTTGGTCGTTTCAGATGAGTCGGTCAATTAAAACTAGAACCGGCCGACTGGTTAGCATACTTGGACAACAACATATCAAAAGTTGGCTTGATCCGCTTGTGTTGCACTTTAGCTTCATTCCTTTTCCACTTGCCAACTTCTGGACTCTTGGGATTGAAAAATCTCACACGAGCAATTTCTTGTACTTGCGGTTGCCCCCCGAGTGTAGGATTCTTGATGGTAATTTTGATCACTTCCTTGCCATCGGGTTGCTTACCAAGCACAACCTGTCTCCCCAAGACCTTGTTGTCCTCCTTGTCTTTCCTGGGCTCCCCAACAATGACATTAGCTTTATTAGCAGATTCGGCTACCTCTGGCCGAATGAGTAGCTTCTTCCCCTCCAAATCCATGGTATTCATTGGAAAAGGCTGTTTATCAACTTGCATCTCAGAAAAGTTCAATCATCCGTCATTAATGGCCGATTGTATCTGTCGTCGAAAAACGTTGCAATCGTTAGTAGCATGAGAAAAATAATTATGATACTTGCAATAAACACGCCGCTTTAGCTCTTCAAACGGTGGTAAAGTATGAGATATTCTAATAATTTTAGCCTGCATCAAAGCATCAAATATTCTATCACACTTAGCAATGTTAAAAGTAAACTTCATCTCTTCATCACGATCCTTATGAATCAGTTTCAGATCATTGCAAGTAAAGGGTTTGGCCTTAAATGGCCAAACAAATTCAGTAGCAAAAACATCACCCTCATCGTCTGAGTGATCACTATCATATTCCACCATATTCATCTTTGGACGATCGGCTTTGTATCTATGCACTTCTTTGAGGTCTTTGCTTCGGCTTTCTTGAGCCAAAGCCCTTTGTAAGACTTGGTTGATATTTAAGAACTCATAGCCTTCTAGCTTTTCTCTAACGGGAGTTCTCAAACCACTCAGCACTAGGTCTGCCAAGTCTCTCTCGGTTATCACCAAACTAAAACACCGGTTTTTCGTTTCTCTGAATCTCTTGATGTAATCGGAGACCGATTCATCATGCTTCTGTTTAACCGATGTTAGGTGTGATAACTTGAGTTCATTGTCGCCGCTATAAAAGTGATCATGAAATTTCTGCTCTAGCTGCGACCAAACTCGAATGGAACCATGTGGTAAAGAAGAAAACCATGAAAGTGCAGTACCAGTTAATGACAAAGGAAATAAACGCACTTTCAACTCATTCAATGAGCCTGCTTCACCTAGTTGTGCTAAGTATTGACTAACATGCTCCCATGTGGTTTTTGTGCCTTCTCCATTAAACTTAACAAAATCTGGAATTTTATATCCTGGAGGGCACTGGATGGCATCAAAGTACTCGGGGTACGGCTTTTGGTAAATCCGATTCCGAGGTAACTCAACTCCAAAATTCTCTCGAAGCATCTTAGCCATCTCCTCTCTAAGATTAGCTAAACCATCATCCATAATGGACGATGAAGCTTGTGGCAGTGGCATAGGAGGAGTACGGTTACTAGCTGTAGGTAGGAATTGTGGCAGGTATGTCGACCCATAATTTGGTAGTGGTCGAGTGGTTGTAGCTGTAGGTAGGGTTTGGTTCGGCGTTGCCACCGAACCTGGCATGCTCATAATAGGGTTGATGGGTGCAGTCACAATCTGATTTGTTTGGGTAGGATAATAAGCCATCGGCACGGGAGGCACCGATGCAATAGGTAAAGCCAGATTAGGGTTTTGCACACTAGCAGCTACACCATCATTACCACTAGACGATTGAGATGTATTCTTCTGAGCATTAGTATTTTCTATGAAAGTTTGATAGACTAGATTGTTACCATCAGCAATACGACTTTCAATCTTAGCCCACTACTCAGGAGAAAAGGCAGTACTTACAGAGGGTTTAACCCGCTCGGCTTGAAGAGGAGGGAACTTGATTTCTTCAATCGTAGTGATGTTGCCTTGGCAATCCTTCTTGAACTTAGCAAGGAACTCCTGCAAGTCCTTCTCCTCGTGCGCCTTCTTGTACTCCTCATAGACTTGGCGATGATCGGCCGATATCTCATCAAGACTGGGCTTAATGATGTTATCGAAGTCTACCTCAGATGGTTTGGGAAGATCGGACATGGTGGATGATGATGATTGATCTTCGGTCCCCAGCGGAGTCGCCAAAAAGTGTGTTGACACACGAACACGTCACGTGTACCCTCGACGCCGGGGGTGATGCACCGCAGCTCACGTCGAAGGAGACCCGACCGACAGCGCGATACGCAAGACAGTCGACGGGCGCTTTTGCAGACCTGAAAACCCCACACCCCCGGGAGGGATCCCGTCAGGGAGTGCGGCGGCTATGGGCTGCCCTAGGTCGATTCGCTCGCCCCTAGAGCCTCGGGATTCGCAGCTCTCAAACACGAAGAACAACGAAGAATGAGAGAGAAAAATGGTGGAGAGATAAAACGTAGATGAAAAAAGTAGTATATTGATTTGTTCGATTGTGTGTTGTTCAATCGGCCATCACCCCCAATATATATAAGAGGCGGCTGGACTTCCCGTACAAGTGAAGGATTCATCTAGGCTTTTCTTACAAGAAATTACATCAATTCACGCCCTAGAGTCCTAGTTCTATTCCAACTCGGATTTAGTCTGAATCTGGCCCAACTTCTGTCTTCCTCCTTGCGCGGGCCGCCGATCTTGCATATGATCTTCGATCAAGAAGGCCCAAATATCAAACTTGTGCGCCTCGACGATACAAACAACTCTCATGTTGATTACTTTTTCAAATAAGGTCATCTTGAATACTTCTCGAGGTCATCTTTACCTTCTAGTCGGACTCGGTCCTGCAGTAGACTGGATTATCCGAGTCCCATAGTGAATTTGTAGGCCATATACTATCTCTGATGATGATGACTCCAAAACCAAAGTTTACCGTCTTGATTATACACATAACTTCTGTATTGAACACTTCTTCATCTGAGGTCATCTTTATAAACTTTCGGGCACATGTCCAGTTTCACTCGGATTCGAGCTCATCCACTCGGATATTAGAGACTTCCACTCGGACCGTCTGACTGGACTTTTTCACTTGGAAAACAATCTTTCACTCGGATGACTATATTTCCACTCGGATGACAATATCTTCACTTGGAAAGCAATATCTTACTCGATCGGCAAGTTTTTTGTTCCGATGGTAATCTTTTCACTCGGAACATTTTCATCCGGAGGACAATTTCACTCGGATGACTATATTTTTATTCGGATAATAATAAGTTCATCCGGTCAGCAAACTTCCACTCGACCGGTGATTTTCACTCGACCGGTAAATTTTCACTCGGATGATAAGCTTTTTCACTCGATCGGTGAGTTTTTACTCGAAAGTTAAGCTTTCACTCGACCGGTAAGTTTTCACTCGGACGACAAGCTTTTCACTCGACCGAAAACATAGCCAGATCTTGATTGGTCTCCTCAGGTCTCATACGACCTCGGATTGTGACGAATTATATATGAAAACCAATCGGCTCGACGAGACGAAACTTTCTCGTGTTGAAGTTTTTTCGATTCAAGGCCTTCTTAAGGGGCCGAATTGCTCGCGCGACCCATCAGACAGGGTGTCTGGTACTTCGCGCCATATTTCCATTCAACTTCTGTCTGCAGTGTATTGCCTCTAACTTTTGTATATGAACTCGGATTGAGATGATTTATATATCAAAATCGATTGCCTCGGTGAGACGAAGACAATTCCTTTAGAGTGCTCCTCTATCCGAGGTCGTCTTGATGGCATGATGGCCGAAAACCACTCAGAATATTGAATTGTGCCACTCGGAATACAATTTCGGCTCCTAAGATGGAGTCGGACGATGATAACCTAAACATCAAAGTTGTTCCACTCGGTGATGTGGAACTTTTCATGCTGAAAACCCTTTCACTTGAAGCAATCTCATTTTCTTTTTATGCCGCGCCAAAATCTGATGTCAACGATTTGAATTCAACTTTACATTGATTATGACCTCACCTATTCTTTTACACCCACACATTAGTCTTCTCTTTATAATTGTACCACTAACTTTCTCTCGTGCATGCATGCACACACACTACCAGTCGGCATTATCCATCGCACGCATGCAATCTTTTTCTTCAGGTCGGTCTTCCATGAAGGCACACACCCACACACATCCCCCTCTCCATCATATCATGCATTCTTTATCTCTCACGCGTGCATGCACAATGATTGATGTTCCTCTATGTATATGTGTATATAGCTAGGTCTTTCATAGTTTTCCACACAAAACCGATCAATCGATATATCCAGTGAGGTCTCACCCTCTTCCCCTCGTCCACATCGATCAATCTATACCTCTCTATATAGGATTAACATATATAGCTAATACACCCACATTAATTATATATCCAACGTCCCCCTCTCATCATCCATGCCTTCCGCTTCATCTCTCAGACACGTGCACAATGCCGAAGACAGGGGGCAGTAAGGGCCCTGCCCCCCCCCTAACATCACTATATATCGAGGCTAATATGAATGTGATCATTAGACAATTACTGCTAAAAAGGTTTAATTTCATGAATTGACCCTCCTCGTAAAGGATTAGCAATGCTTGGCCCCCTAGCTCATTTATTTTTCATGGCTCCGCCACTGCGTGCACCAGCGCACATGTTCGCCCCCTCTCTCTAAATATCGATCTCGCACTTGTGCATTCCTTCATAGTCTCCCTCCACTCGGCCCCTCGCATCATCTTCTAGCCCCCCACCGGATTTTGCCACATGTACAATCTAGCAGACTCCATGGTTGATCTTAAGCATAATGCACAAACCTCGAAACAACAGTGGTTCTCTTTTGTTCTAGAATCTTCTATATCATAACTGCCCAAACTTTTTTTCTAGTTGAATTGCCATTATTTGTTTTTACTTTATGCTTTACAACGCACAATTCCATGAATCATAAAATAGATTAAGGGCTTCTTTGATTCAAAGGATTCTCAAAGGAATTTTGGAGGATTCTAATCATTAGGAATTTTTCCTATCTTTGTTGTTTGATTCGCAGGATTGTAAACCATAGGAATTTTTCCATATGATTCATTTGCACTAGATTTCATAGGAAACATCCCATCCACTCAAACCTCTTTGAAAGAATTCTGTGTTTTTTCCATGCACAATCAAACACTCGTACAATCCTGTAGGATTCAAGACGACATTCCACTATAATTCCATGTTTTTCCTATTTCCACGTTCTTAGTTTTTTTTATAAAAACTAAGAGGGTGCTTGGATCCAACAGACTTATTTTAATCTGACTAAAAATAGTCTCTTTAAGAGACTAAAGTTCCAAGCACCCCTGACTAAAAAGGGGCTAAAACTAGTCTTGAGACTAATTTTTTTAGTCAGGGGTACCCCTACTAAAATGTGGATTAGTCCTCTCTCTCCTCATTTAAATCCTCTCCTTTAACACGGGCGAGTTCTGGATTGGAGGGTTTGGAGGATTATAAATGCTCATTAACTTGATTTTAGTCTCCTTAGTATTTGGATCCAAGCATGGATGAGGCTAGCATGTTTTAGTCTCACTACTTTTAGTCATGGGACTAAAACGTATCCAACCATCCTCTAATTTATTTTGAATGAGATGAACTATAAGAATTAAACGAAGGGCTACATCAGGCATATATGACTCAGAGCTTACATGCTATAGTTTGGTATTTATTCATAATTTGGTTGCAAAATCTGATGCGTGCAATGCACATGTACCTTACTAGTACTTCGAGTATGTGCAAAACACGTAAATTAGAATACCAATGGCACGCTACACAATGTCTCTCCTACAGTTCATGAAGCCACGTGGCACATGTGGAAGCGTTGTCGCGACCTCCTTGCGTGGATTGATCACAGTGATGTGCTGCTGGTTCCAGAAGAATGTACTCGTCCTCCCTGAGCCATACTGGCGGTACATGCACGAAGCGAAGATGTGCACGCACGCCACGCACACACTCATTCCCTCGCACGCACACGCGGGTACACGGGCGGACGCAATTTTGTACCAAGATCCACCCCATGTGATAATTTGACGCGTGTAAAGTCGTTCACTTCATTGATGGTCAATTAATACAGCGCATGCAAATTGAGTGGACGTGAGGGCGGAAGAAAGACATTATTACTCCACTACGCGCATGCGAGTAGTTAAATCGTGGGTTGCTTAGTAGTACTTCAATTGGTCTCCTTCGTATTTTGTGCCAATTTTTGACAGTAACATAATATTTACGCATTTGAGCAGTGTAGTACTTGAAATTTATGTTCCGCTAAACTCATCGGGAGCCGTTTCGCGCCTCGAAACCAAAACCATCAATTAATCTTTACCTTGTTACCATCACATTCGAAAGCCTGCTCACACCTACTAGTACGTACCAAACCTGAACGTGTTCTCACTATGCAGGTATTAGTACTAGTGCTAGTACTTAGGTTATAAAAAGGGGAACTACCTAACCAAAAATTACTCTACCTTTCCTCCTCATAAGTGCTTCTTCTTCATCCGTCGTTGCCATGGCCGGTGAGCAGAGCTCTAGGTCGAGAACTACTCGTAACAAGGGAGCAGCAACCAAGGCTGCGGAAAAAGAGAGAGGGCTCGCCGCCACGCAGAGACCTCGAAAGATCTCACACGGGCAGGCGATGGCTCCCAGGAACGCCCTAGCCGCGGAGGCGAACATGCCGAGCCGGCGGAGCTGGAGTCGTTATCCCTCGACTGCATGCCCGATTAGCTCAATAAGCACCTCAATAAGCAGAAGGAGTTCATCCAAGGCTTGATGGAGTTGCTGAAGGAGAGCCTCGACGACATGCCCGCTGAGCTCAATCAGCAGGGGGAGTTGACTGCCGGCTTGGTGATGCTGCTGAAGAAGAGCATTGCCTCGAAGAAGAAGGCGACCGGCGAAATCCTGCGACTTCAGGAGGACAAGGCGAAGCTCTGCCATGAGATCGACCTGTTGAAGGAGAAGAACGCCGGCTGGAAGAAGCTGCATGAGAATAGTAGTTCCTCGATGAAGATGCTGCAGGCCCTCGTCAGGGAACAGAAGGAGGAGTTGGCGAAGCTCCGCATCGAGCACCCGACTGCTTTCAAGGTACGTAATGCGGCCGTGGAACAGGTGATGAAGGCTCGCGTCGAGAAATCCCGCGTCATGGACATAATGAAGAAGATGGCGGAGGAGACGCGGAAGGAGATGGAGGTCGTGGAGGCGATGAAGAAGCAGTTACGACTCCACGGCGAATTAGATCATTTGGGGTGATAATCTTCCTTCTTCTTTTGCTGTTGTGTTTCATCTTTTGCTTCGGGTGTTTCGCCGCACGTGTCACGTTCTCTGCGAGGCATGAATAGTACAATGGTTTTTTTGAGGGAATGAATAGAACAATGCTAACAATGAGATGACTAGCAAATTAGATCATTTTTTATGGCCATATGGCACTGGGCTGCCGTGTTTCATGCTCCTCCGTCGCAGTACTACTCTAGTGGAAAACTTGAGTATACCGCACGGTTCTTTGCTCCTCCTCAATCAGGTCGTCGGCGCATTTATACGAGCAGTCAAATCACAAGGCCCTGCCTTCCAGCAGTAATGAGCCGTCAAATCACAAAGGACCTCGCCTCTCGTGAAACCGACCAAGCTAGACTGCCCCGCCCTCTTGCCTTTTAAAAAATGTATACTTTTGTACAACTGTAGTATCGATGGATTGCGCCATGGAGCAAAACTTGAAATTAAAAAAGGTGGTACATGAGCGCTAGTCGCCAAATTATGCATATAGTACTATTAAAAAGGCTAGTCACAATAATGTTGTCCAGCACAACCCACCCCTCAAATAAAACTAAGCACCCTGGAATTCTTTGACAAAACTAAGCACCCTGAAATTCTTTGACAACTAAACTGCTGGCTATATGATGTTGGCCATATATATTGTACGTATATAATGTGAAGAAACGAGTAGTAGTACTATACCAACTAAAAGATGAAATGTAAGAAATAGTAGTATGTACGTACTGAAGAGTTAAAGTAACAAGAAGAAACATAACATAGTTCTGCTGGGGGCTCAGCACAACACACCCCTCAAATTAAATTAAGCACACCTGAAATTAAACTTTGCAACTATCCCGGTAGACACTGCATTAGAACCACCATGAGCAACGACACTGCACCTTACTCGGAGTCCTCGTCCACGTCCTCGACTTCGTCCTTGTCCCTCTTCCTCTTGGCCGATACTTCTTTGCTTGAACCGCCAACTTGGCTGTTGCTCTTCATCCAACCCTTGTAGATATAGAAACAAAGGTAGCCATCCATTGCAGCGTAGTGGATGTGGTCTATATCTAGTACATTTCGCTGCCATGCATGATGATGAAACGTGTATGGAGGTTTCTCCAGTTTACCGTACGAAGGATGAACCATGGCTCCTGCCAGGGTCAGCATTGAAGGCTGACAAGAGGACACCAGCCGATTCTTTTGGAGGTCGAAGGTGTTGCCTACAATGAGGCCTATCCGATGCAGGACTTCTTTGTCGTTACCAAAGTCTACAGTAACGAATTTGACTAGGTTGCTCTCGAGGAAGTCCTTAAAATCCTGGCACTAAACGTCGGCATGGCATATGTGGTAGACCAAGCATAAGTCATGCACGCAAACCTGGATCACGACGGGCTTCTTCCTCTCTTCGTCCTTTAGATCCTTCTCTCGTCCCTGGACTGTGGTGTACTCAACATCTAGCCCAGCGACCCACTCATGATCCGAGTCTTCGAACATGCGTCTGAAGCGAGAAAGGCATCCTTTCACCGTCGCGGAAGAACGGGTGTAGATGACGTCGAACTCATCACCGGTGATGGTTCTGACCTTGTACTCACCGCCAATCGGCGAGATTTGGGACGCCATGGATTTGGGAGGAGGGTTAGGATGAGTGGAACTGCCGTAATGTGAATGGATGGGACGACTAGGAGCGAACCGCCGTAGTATTAAAGGATGTGCGGGGACGAGTAGGAGCGAACTGCCAGCGTGCGAATGACAGGGTAGTGGCTTTCCATTCTCCCATGATACGGGCTTCCGAGAGCCCTTGGATCTGAGATCGAACGGTTGCATGGCGTGATTCTAGACCTACGGGTGAATATCCTATCCTGGAGGGTTATTCTGCAAATTTTCAGCAACTTAGCATGCGACCGTTTGATCTCAGATCCAAGGGCTGCCAGCAGCCCGTATCATGGTCGTGCCTACCACGACCGTCGCGTCGCTCGCGCGGTCGCGCCCTTGGAGATTTAACACGGTGCGTTAGGCTATCTGATGTTGGCATGTCATACATAGTCATCACTTAGTCACTCATACTACAACAAGGTTAGCTATAAGGTTGGCTATAAGTGTATTTTTTACTCCTCTCTATCTCTGTCTTCGTACTCCCTCCGTCCCATAATATAAGAACGTTTTTGACACTAGTGTAGTGCCAAAAACGTTCTTATATTATGGGACACAGGGAGTACTAGTGTTTATTGCATTTGCCAAGGAGTGACCTCTTCCAATGAAATGGTGTTGCTAACTTTGCTTCATTTAATTAGCTATAGACTCAAAATTTTCTTTTCACCTAGGTACACGCGCTTAGCACCGTTTCTTCCTAGGGTCACCAAACTAGTCTCTCTCTTCTTGATTAACTTGCCACATCAGACTTTATGCCTATGTGGCAAGCTTAAGCACCTGTAGGAGCAAGTAAGGTACCCGTCCGTTGCACGGAAGAGTGAAATGCATTGATCGGGGTGTTGTTTATTTTGACGAAGCATGTGGGGGTCATCTCATGTGTAACAGGTATCGATAGGTTTCTTCGGATATTGTATCATCTCTAGAGCTCAGAAAATCCGGGTGAAATAGATAAAAAAGTATCTTTTGCAAACAAAAGCGTTCAACTGTTCAACCTGCATCCAAAACTTGTGAAGAAATAACTCTTATTGTGCTTTGCAGGAAATGGTTCATCATAAGTCTTTCACCGGTACTGTAGTAAAAATTCATACATGGAAGATTCTAGACTAAACCATAAATGGATACACTTTTATTCATGCGCGATACTCTAATAGAGCAAGATCATGCATGGAAGTCTCCACATGCTTAGATAGCTCGGAGGTGAAGGCGCGGCAGCCCGCCGTGGCTGCGGGGGGCCTCGGACGACAGAGAGCTTGGTCTTGTGGGCCTCCCTGCGCCGCGGCTGGGGGCAGCGCAGGGTCTTGACGTGCCGGAGCGGGGAGCGCTCGGGCAGCTTCTTGTGGGCGAGGAACTTCTTGACAGCTCTGCTCTTGCCGCGCCGGCGCCTGGCGGAACGGGTTCCGCCCAGGGGCCGCGCGCCTTGGGGCCAGGGCGCCTTCTTGAGGAGGAGGCGGCTGAGGCGCCCCGGGAGCTTCATCGCCCGCGCGGGGTGGGGTGCGGTGCAACGAGACGGACGGTGCGGGGGCGCCTCCTACAGCGCGGACGAGCTCGGCGACTCAGTCAAGCCATTCTTCGTAGACGTCGTCGACGGGGCGGTAGCGCAGGAGCTCGTTTGCCGCGATGAGTGCAGCCCGGGCCTCCATGGCCGCGCGGGGCGCGCGTGACGAAGAACCAGCGGGGGTGAGCGAAGGCGTGGCGGTGCGGCCGTGCCGCCTCATGGACGGGTGCTGGGACGATGCTTGCTGCTCGTTCCCCGTCGGGCCGGTGGCGGCGTTGACGGCAGGTGACGAGGAACGACGAGGGCGCCCGCCGACGGGAGCTGTCTGGGCGACATGGGAGGCGAGGGCGGCTCGGCGCTCGGCGCGGGCCCGACGGGCATCAGACATGGTTGCGGTGGTCGGGGAAGAACGAGGCGACGAACGGCAGATTCCGGCGCACCCCTACCTGGCGCGCCAAATGTCGGATTTCGGGTTCCGGCAGACCCTTGAGGTTCGAACACTGGGGTGCGCGCGGAGATCCAACCCTCCACCGTCTCGCACTTCGCCGAATCGCAGGAACCTAAAACTACTAACGGAACAACACAAGAGACACACGATTTATACTGGTTCGGGCCACCATTGTGGTGTAATACCCTACTCCAGTGTGTGGTGTGGTGGAGTGCCTCTTGGGCTGATGAAGAACAGTACAAGGAAGAACAGCCTCGCGAGGGTCTGTTCTTGGCGGGTGTGATGAACTGCTAGGTGGTGTTCAGTCGCTCTAGCTACTGGTGTCTTGATGAGGATCCGGGTGTCTCTTCGTCTTTCTCTGGATGCCGGGTCCCTCTACTATGGTGGCTAGCTCTACTTATATAGGCTAAGGCCCTGGGCCTCTTCCCAAATATTGAGCGGGAAGGGCGCCAACAATTGGCCATTTTGAAGGGGAATAGCGGGTACACTTATCCTGACTAAAGTTGGTCCTCGCCTGCCAAAGGCTCTGGTGATGACGTCTGCTTGGGCTCCACGATGACTCCCTTCCAGCCGTTGGGGCTGGTCTTGGTCTTGTTGCACCGAAACGGATGCCTTTGATTCATGCTCTCGCCTGCGCTTGCTCCCTTTGCACCAAAGAGGAAAGGAGGACACTGCGCGGGCTGGCGCCCGGCTGGCGCCCTTGGTCGTCATGGCTTGCGTCATGGGCACCTCGCAAGGTACCCTGCCTTGAACTCTCCGCCTCCTGATGAGCCAGCCTGACGAGGCCGTGCCTGAGGAAGCTCCTTGTCGTCCGCCCCGCGAGGCTTGGCCCCTCGCGAGGGTCTTGAGCTTGCGTTGATGAAGATGGGCTGTCCTGGGCCTCCTTTGAGCCACGCCGCAGGCCGCAGGCAGGCAAGTCTGGGGACCCCCGTTCCCAGAACGCCGACAGTAGCCCCCGGGCCTGTGGCGCGCCCGAACTTGGCCGAGCAGAGAGGCGAAAGGGCAAATGCGAAGCGTCGCGGGCCCTAACAGCCTGCGGCCTTGTGCGCCGCGTGGTGGTTGATTGGACGCGTGCGCACTGCTTCCCCACGATGCCTCGGTAACCACCCGGATTCGACAAGTCCCTGCATGCAGAGTTGGTCATGATTACCGGTGATCGTGGAGGCCGACGGTTGGCCTTCGCAGGCTATAAGTACGGAACGGCACGTGCCCTTCCAGTCTTATCCTTTCTTGTCTCTCCTGCGCAAAAAGGCAACAATGTGTGGCCCCGTGGGGGCGCGTTTAGGTTAACGCCGTTAATTATTGTACTGCTTTTGTTATCCTGGTACTCCTCCCTTCTGCCGTACGCCCATTCGCAAGTGAACCCCAGCCGTGGCCGCGGGGGCGACCGATCCAGGCCCCGTGTTCGTGTTGTGCTGCCCGTGAGGCATGATCAGGAGGTGTGCTCCAGCTGTGGACCAGGGCCGTGAAAACTTGAGCGATAGGGGCAGGAATGCTCGCGGGGGCTCCCGAGGCTTCTGCCTCACGAGTCCCCACGCAAGAGAAATCGAGGCAGGAGAGCGAAGAAGATCGAAGAACCACGGACCAAAAAGGGGCGATAGTTTCGATAAAAACTCCAAATGGGAATAACTAGTCAACTGCAGAAAGCAAATGAAAAAGCCGCGTCCGGCACCTAGTCTAGTCTTCGACATCTTCTCACCAGCGCGGAGCTAAGTGCTGCCACTGAGCGTGGGAGGGAGCCCCAGGGCCTGAGGCCGGCACTCCTGAGACTCCGGGGCGTGTACAGCCCCAACTCATTATTACGTGAGAGTGTTGGGGCTGGTGTTGGTCTTGTTGCACCGAAACGGATGCCTTTGCTTGATGCTCTCGCCTGTGCTTGCTCCCTTTGCACCAAAGAGGAAAGGAGGACTATAACACCCCGGATGTAACTTTCCATATTTGTAACTCCAACTCTTGCCATTTTCGGCTATGTGCTATGGTATTCCCTCCGTGGTTGGGTTTTTGTATTTCGTTTTGCATTTTGTCCATGTCATGCATCTCATATCATATCATCATGTGCATCTCATTGGCATACGTGTTCGTCTCATGCATCCGAGCATTTTCCCCGTTGTCCGTTTTGCAATCCGGCACTCCTACATGCACCGGCGCACCCCTCTTGTCTCTTTTTCGTGAGCGGGTGTTAAACGTTCTCGGAATGGACCGAGGCTTGCCAAGTGGCCTTGGTACACCACCGGTAGACCACCTGTCAAGTTTCGTGCCATTTGGAGGTCGTTTGATACTCCAACGGTTAACCAGGTAACCGCGAAGGCCTTTTGTGTGTTGCAGCCCAACACTCCTCCAAAACAGCCCAATAACCCATCTAAGTCACTTCCATGTCCATCGCCGTTCGATCATGATCATGTGGGTGAAAACCGCACCTCATTTGGAGCTTCCTAACTCCTCCTACCTATAAAAACACCTCCTCCCCCGAAATTCCGGATCAACTCCACCCCCAACCCTAGCCCCGCTCCTCTCCGCGCCGCAGGACACGTCCGGTCCGGCCGGACAACGTCGCCGCCGCCGCCCCGGCCAATCCGCGGCCGCCACGTGGGCGAGCCCGCGCCCACATCGCCGCCGGCCCGCGGAGCCCGCCCCGGGCCCCCGCGGCTCAGATCCGCGCCGCCCCGCGCCCGTTCGCCGCGCCGCCCGGCCGCCCGCGCCCCCGGCCGAGCCGGCCGCCCGCCCCCCCCCCCCCCCCCCCCCCGCCCCCCCCCCCCCCCCCCCCCCCCCCCCCCCGCCCCCCCGCCCCCCCCCCCCCCCCCGCCCCCCGCGCGCCGGCCGCCCCCCCCCCCCCCGCCCCCCCCCCCCCCCCCCCCCCCCCCCCCCCGCCCCCCCGCCCCCCCCCCCCCCCCCGCCCCCCGCGCGCCGGCCGCCCCCCCCCCCCCCGCCCCCCCCCCCCCCCCCCCCCCCCCCCCCCCGCCCCCCCGCCCCCCCCCCCCCCCCCGCCCCCCGCGCGCCGGCCGCCCCCCCCCCCCCCGCCCCCCCCCCCCCCCCCCCCCCCCCCCCCCCGCCCCCCCGCCCCCCCCCCCCCCCCCGCCCCCCGCGCGCCGGCCGCCCCCCCCCCCCCCGCCCCCCCCCCCCCCCCCCCCCCCCCCCCCCCGCCCCCCCGCCCCCCCCCCCCCCCCCGCCCCCCGCGCGCCGGCCGCCCCCCCCCCCCCCGCCCCCCCCCCCCCCCCCCCCCCCCCCCCCCCGCCCCCCCGCCCCCCCCCCCCCCCCCGCCCCCCGCGCGCCGGCCGCCCCCCCCCCCCCCGCCCCCCCCCCCCCCCCCCCCCCCCCCCCCCCGCCCCCCCGCCCCCCCCCCCCCCCCCGCCCCCCGCGCGCCGGCCGCCCCCCCCCCCCCCGCCCCCCCCCCCCCCCCCCCCCCCCCCCCGCGCTCCTCCGCGCCGCCGGCTCCCGCCGCCGACCGGCGCTCGGATCCGGCCGGCCCGACCCCATCTCCGGCCGTCCCCGTCCTCCTCCGTCCTCCCCCGGCAACCTCTCCGGCGAGCTACTCCGGCCGCCTCGATCCACGAGCCGGATCCAGATCTGGAACCTAGGGTTGACTTCTTTCTCCCCCGAAATCCTCTAAGTTATTTATTCTGCAGATTAATTGTTGCATTTTCATCGCACCATAACTCTGTACTTGTGGCTTTGTTTTGGGCGTATAGCATACCGAATTGTTCGTCTAGACGAGTACATCATTTCATCGCACTGCATTATTTTCATTTGAGCTCATCTTGATGCCCGAAATGCTGTTAGAAGAGGGCTATGTGATGTTAGTTTCAGATTCTTATCAGAACATGCACTTTTGTCATTTTTGCCATGATTGATGTGTGCATCCTATGAACTTGAGTCCTAAATGTGTTTTGTAATATGCCATGCCATATTTACAGGGGTGTATGCCATGTATTTTTGTGATCTCTGTGGTGACTAGCACAAGCATGCAAACTAGGCTTCATGATGTTGCTGATTTCAGCCCCTGTTCTGCTGATATTTTTATGCCATGTAAACTTGATGCTACAGAGAGATCCATGCCTATTTTGAGAACTTCAGTAAGGATGTTTTGAACATATGGTTATTCTCTATCCATCCATGCCCTTGTTTGCAATTATGGAGTGCCATAGCTTGAGTCAATCGAGCTCTACTTTTGCTATAAAATGTTTCCTGGCAGGTTGTTTACATGTTATTATATTTTGCCAAGGTTGTTGTAGTTGATCCGTGTATGCTATGATGTTGTTCTTGCCATGTATAGCTTCTATGCCATGTCTTCTTGATGGATGTATGCTTAGGTTATCATGAAATGCTCTGTAGTGAGTGCATCGAGCTCGCGAAGATGCCTTCATAATTCTCTCAATGTCATGCCATGTTTGCTGAATTTGTTAACGAAACTTGCTATATTGACATGGGTGCTATTACATTTTCTGATCCCTTTTGGCTCTTGGTCAGATAAGGGACTTTTGTTCAATGCCTTGAGTAGATTCATGCCATGCCTTGTTTTTCTATGTCTTGTTCCTGTAGCAGGTTGTTTGCTTGCTCTAAACATGCCTTCCTGATGTTAATTTCTGGCATGTCAGTATTTTCTCTAAGTCTGTGAAGCTGATATATTTTGCACTTTTGCCATGCTCGTTTGGACCTGTTATGTTGTGAATTAGCCGTAGATCAGTGTTCATCTTTTGTCAAGCATCTTGAGTAGATCACTGCCATATTCTTTGTTGGTACGTTTGGGTGCAGTAGCTTAATTTCTTGTTGCTTGCTATGTGGCATCATGCTGTTAATGGCAGGTTTGTGCCATTCTTGTTTTGCTTGCCATTTGCAAACCGTGCATCCGATTCCGGTGATCTTTATATCGATTTCAACCGAAATCATCTCACCTTTCCAGCGGCATACTTGGTTTGCCAAGTTGATGCCTTGTTCATCATTTTCCTTCCGGAGCACGCATACGCATTGCATCTCACATCTCGCATATCATGCCATGTATTGCATCATGTTGTTTGTGCATCGCCCGTGATTTATTGTGGTTCCATTATTTGTGTTCTTGCTTTGGGTAGAGTCGGGAGACGAGTACGTGAACGAGGAACCTGTTGAGAATGCTTACGAGGATCAAGCTTTCGACAACTCTGAGAACCTTGCAGGCAAGATGACCATACCCTCGAAATCACTTCTATCTTTGCTTGCTAGATGCTCGTTCTTTTGCTATGCCTATGCTACGTTACCTACCACTTGCTATATCATGCCACCCATATTGCCATGTCAAACCTCTAACCATCCTTTCCTAGCAAACCGTTGATTGGCTATGTTACCGCTTTGCTCAGCCCCTCTTATAGCGTTGCTAGTTGCAGGTGAAGATGAAG
>LR880966.1:536220244-536235696 GCA_904067115.1 Aegilops sharonensis | reverse complement strand
CCCGAAGTTGACCTTAATTAAAACACATCAACCGCGTGTGTAACCGTGATGGTCTCTTCTCGGCGGAGTCCGGGAAGTGAACACGGTGTTGGAGTTATGTTTGACGTAAGTAGTTTCAGGATCACTTCTTGATCGCTACTAGCTTCACGACCGTGCCTTGCTTCTCTTCTCGCTCTCTTTTGCGAATGTAGCCACCATATATGCTAGTCGCTTGCTGCAGCTCCACCTCACAACTCTGTCCTTCCTATAAGCTTAAATAGTCTTGATCTCGCGGGTGTGAGATTGCTGAGTCCCCGTGACTCACAGATTCTACCAAAACAGTTGCAGGTGCCGACGATGCCAGTGCAGGTGACGCAATCGAGCTCAAGTGGGAGTTCGACGAGGAACGTGGTCGTTACTATGTGTCTTTTCCTGATGATTAGTAGTGGAGCCCAGTTGGGACGATCGGGGATCTGTGTAGCATTTGGGGTAGTCTTCTTTTATTTTGGTTCCGTAGTCGGACCTTGTGTGTAATCTAGATAATGGATGTTTATTTATGTATTGTGTGAAGTGGCGACTGTAAGCCAACTATGTATCTCTTTCCCTTATGTATTACATGGGTTGTGTGAAGATTATCTCACTTGTGACATTGCTTTCCATGCGGTTATGCCTCTAAGTCGTGCTTCGACACGTGGGAGATATAGCCGCATCGAGGGCGTTACGAGTTGGTAATCAGAGCCATCCCCGACTTAGGAGCCCCTGCTTGATTGTTTGCTGGCGTTGTTGAGTCTAGAACAAAAATGTTTTGAGTCTTAGGATTATATATATCGGAGAGTAGGATTCTTTTTACTCCTCAGTCCCTTCGTCGCTCTGGTGAGGCCTCCTGACGAAGAAGTTTTGACTCTCCTCTCCTCAAATTTCACTAAAAAAAAATTTAGGATCACGCGGGTATCTTGGAATCGTTCCGATGGTTTTGTGACGAGAACATTGTTCTTGGTGCCTCCTCACATTTAGGGGTTGTGGCAGTGTCCCGGGGAGTTGAGCTCCGAGGTGTTGTCGTCACAATTTTATCGTTGCAGTTCTGGAATACCTGAGCTTTGCCGACATCGAAAATCTCTTTTGTATAGTTGTTGGTGAGATAACCCCGATAACCCAGTACTGGGGCGAGCTCGGGAGTATTGCCATGACTCGTATAACGGATGCTTTTTGAAGGTCGAGGTACACGATTTCCGAAGGTTTCTTGGTTATGTGTTGACGGATGGATACAGCTGGATCTAGGTATTGTTAGTTTGGGTGATTATTTTGTGTCCCCTATATCCCCAACACCAGATTGCATAACCAGAAAGTTTCGGGAGTTTATAGGTGGGATTCAAGTAGCTCTTAGCATTTCTTCCCGCAGATATTTGGTTTGCGATTGGGAAATCCTTACCACTTATTTGTTCCAGTCGTACCTTGTTATTTTTTTTCATCAACCCTTAATCAAGTGGCTTCTCACCTTAAAGGACGTGTGATGTTAGCTTTTGGAATTCATTCGTTCATCCTTGTTCGAATGTTTATTGTGAAGACTATATGTTGCAATTTCTATCCGTTGATTCAACTTGTCTATCTGTCTATCAAGATGCTAACGGATGTCACCCTCTTCAGGATGGCTCCGCCAACGCGTCTGAATCCGGAACGCAATGATGGGAGTCAGTCGAACCCTCCACCTCCACCTCCGACTCCGGAGGCATGGCAAGCTATCATGGCAGCCACCAACGCAAATGCTCAGATGATTTTGCAACTCTTGCAAGAGCGTACCCAAGGGCAAGGCAACCAAGGAAATCAAGGCCAAGGCAACAATCAGCCGCACTTTGCTACCCTCAATCAGTTCCTCGCTAATCAGCCGAAGTCTTTCAGCTTCTGTGCCGAGGCCACAGACGCCGACGATTGTCTTGTGGACATCTGCAAACATTTTGAATGTAGCAATGTCAGACCTGAGGATTTTGTCAAGTTTGCTTCGTTTCAACTCAAGGACCAAGCTGCCGAGTGGTATCAACAATACAAAGATTCCAGAGGAGGTCGTGTAATTACCTGGGATGATTTCCGCCGAGACTTCAAAGCTCACCACATTCCACAAAGTGTTGTTGAGAGCAAGCGTGAGGAGTTCCGCAATCTCAAGCAAGGCAACATGTTTGTGTATCAATACAATATCCAGTTCCAGAAACTCGCTCGCTTCGCTAAGCAAGACGTCCCTGATGAAAAGAGTATGATCTATCAATTCAGAGGTGGCCTCAGAGAAGATCTGCATTTAGCTCTCGTGCTTTTTGAGCCGAAAAAGTATGATGAATTCTACAATATGGCACTGAAGCAAGAAGCTGCCCAGCTCAAGTGTGAGGCTTCTAAGAAGAGAGTCAGGGACGCAGTTCAGTCCTCTTCTTCCTCACTAGTGGCAGCTAAGCAACAGAAGTTCTGGTTGCCTCCCCCTCCTCTGTTCCGTCAACCTTATCAGCAGAAGAACTCAGGTGGTCGTGGATCTTCCCACCCACCCAACCCAGGCTATCAGAACAAGTCTAATTCTCAAGCTCCAAGGTCAAATGCTCCTTATCACCGTCCGCTCTCAGAGGTGACTTGCAACAAATGTCAGCAGAAAGGTAACTTTGCGAACAAGTGCTTCAACCAAAGGCGCCTTCCGCCTCCTCCTCCTCCTGTGAGATCTTCAAGCAATGCAGTGGTCAAGCATAATCCCAAGTCTGCAAAGGTGAACATGATGAATGGAGCGCAAGCAGAGGATTCTTGTGATGTGATTATGGGTAATCTTCCAGTTAATGATATTCCTGCAAAAGTCTTATTCGATACTGGTGCGTCTATTTCTTTCATATCAAGACCTTTTGCATCCATGAACAATTTGCATACTGTCGATCTGCCTAAGCCGATAGCAGTTTCCTCTCCGGGTTTGTTCATGAATACAAAAATGATGGCTCCGGATGTTTCTATCAAGATGGGCGACTATAGATTTCTTTCTTCTCCAATGGTTCTTGGTGACTCTGATATTGATCTAATTCTCGGGATGGACTGGCTTTCTCAGCACAAAGCTCAGCTTGATTATGCTGCCAGGGAAATTCAATTAACACACTCTTCTGAGGATGTGATCATCTATGCCGCTCGTGATGAAACCATTCGGTTGTTTTCTCTCAATGAGAAGGGCGAGTTGGATGCTATCTCTCAGATTCCAGTCGTTTGTGAGTATCAAGATGTCTTTCCAGAAGAGCTCCCAGGTATGCCTCCTCACCGGCCAGTTGAATTCGTTATCGATCTTGAGCCTGGCACGGAACCCGTTTGCAAGCGTCCATACAAGCTTGGACCAAAAGAGTTGAAGGAATTGAAGAAACAACTCGATGAGCAAGAGCGTCTGGGTCTGATCAGACCGAGTTCATCTCCTTGGGGTTGTGGTGTTCTTTTTGTCCAGAAGAAGGATGGCACGGACCGACTTTGCGTCGATTACCGTCCATTGAACAAGAAGACTATCAAGAACAAGTATCCACTTCCCAACATCAATGAGCTTTTCGAGCAACTCAAAGGTGCTAAAGTGTTCTCCAAGCTTGACCTTCGTATGGGTTATCATCAAATTTGCATTCATGAACAAGATATTCCCAAGACAACATTCAGAACAAGCTTTGGTTCTTATGAATATACTGTCATGTCTTTCGGCCTTGTCAATGCTCCTCCAACTTTCTCTCGAATGATGAACTTCATCTTCAACCCCTACACCAATGAATTCGTCTTGGTCTATCTTGATGATATTTTGGTCTTCTCCAAGAAAAAGAAGGATCATGCCAAACATTTGCGATTGGTGCTCGACAAGCTCAGAGAGCATCAATTCTATGCGAAGTTTTCCAAATGTGAATTTTGGCTTGATGAAGTTCTTTATCTTGGTCACATCATCTCCGCCAAGGGCATCGCTGTTAACCCCGAGAAGGTGTCTGCAGTTGTGAATTGGGAACCTCCTCCGAATGTCAAGCAGCTTCGCAGTTTTCTTGGACTTGCAAGCTATTGCCGAAGATTCGTTGAGAACTTCTCTAAGATTGCAAAGCCTCTTTCCAACCTCCTCCAGAAGCATGTCAAGTATGTCTGGTCTCCTGAGTGTGACGTTGCTTTCAACACCCTCAAAGAGAAGCTAGTCACAGCTCCTGTCTTGACTCCTCCTGATGAATCCAAACCATTCGAAGTTTTATGTGATGCTTCTCTTCAAGGTCTCGGTGCTGTGTTAATGCAAGAGAAGAAAGTTGTGGCCTATACCTCTCGTCAGCTGAAGCCCAACGAAAAGAACTACCCCACTCATGATCTTGAGTTGGCAGCAGTTGTCCATGCATTGATAACATGGAGACATCTCTTGTTGGGAAGGAAAGTGGACATATTCACCGATCACAAGAGTCTCAAGTATATCTTCACTCAACCCAACCTCAACCTCAGGCAAACTCGATGGGTCGAAATGATTCAAGAGTACAACCCAAGTATTGAATATACTCCGGGCAAGGCCAATGTGATTGCAGATGCTTTGAGCAGGAAGGCTTACTGCAACAGTTTAATTATCAAGCCCTTCCAACCGGATCTCTGTGAAGCTTTCCGCAAGCTGAATCTTCAAGTTGTTCCTCAAGGTTTTCTTGCCAACCTCATAGTCTCTCCTACTTTGGAAGACCAAATTCGTGAGGCACAACTCCTGGATACCATGGTGAAAAAGGTGATACGTGGTATCGACAAGGGCATTTCCAAATACAAGTGCTTTCGCGTTGATGACAGAGATACTCTTTTCTTCAATGACCGGATTGTGGTTCCAAAGGGTGATCTACGTAAAGTCATTATGAACGAGGCGCACAATTCTCTTCTATCCATTCATCCTGGAAGTACGAAGATGTACCATGACCTTAAGCAGTCGTATTGGTGGACTCGAATGAAGCGAGAAATTGCTCAATTCGTGAATGAATGTGATGTCTGCCGAAGGGTGAAAGCAGAACACCAACGACCAGCTGGTCTCCTCCAACCTCTTGCTATTCCGGAATGGAAGTTTGATCATATCGAAATGGACTTCGTGACTGGATTTCCTAAGTCCAAGCGTGGAAATGATGCTATCTTCGTTGTCATTGACAAGCTTACTAAAGTGGCTCATTTCCTTCCTATCAAAGAATCTATCACAGCACTTCAGTTGGCAGAACTATACACCTCCAGGATTGTCTCCTTGCACGGCATTCCAAAATTGATCTCTTTAGACCGTGGAAGCATCTTCACTTCTAAGTTTTGGGACTCCTTTCAGAAGGCCATGGGCACCAGCATCCGTTTCAGCACAGCTTTCCATCCTCAAACAAGTGGCCAAGTCGAGCGAGTCAATCAAATCCTTGAAGATATGCTCAGGGCTTGTGTCATCTCTTTCGGTATGAAGTGGGAAGATTGTCTTCCATATGCCGAGTTCTCCTACAACAACAACTTCCAAGTGAGTTCGAGCAAGGCCCCATTCGAAATTCTCTATGGCAGAAAGTGCCGTACTCCTCTCAATTGGTCCAAGACAGGTGAACGCCAACTTCATGGCAACGACTTGATCACAGAAGCCGAAGAAATGTGCAAAGTCATTCGTGAGAATCTCAAAGCCGCGCAATCGCGCCAGAAGAGCTATTATGATGACAAGCACCGTGATGTGGCTTTTGAAATCGGAGACCATGTCTACCTCCGCATCTCTCCAATGAAAGGCACTCGTCGCTTCGGTATCAAAGGGAAGCTTGCCCCTAGATACGTGGGTCCTTTCAAGATCATTGGAAAAAGAGGCGATCTCGCCTATCAACTTGAGCTTCCGTCCAACTTCGCGAACGTGCACGATGTGTTTCATGTGTCACAGCTTCGCAAGTGCTTCAAGACTCCTGAGCGCACTATCAACTTCGAAGAAATTGACCTCCAAGAAGATTTCTCTTATCATGAGCACCCCGTTGCTATTCTTGAAGAAACCGAGCGCAAGACTCGCAACAAGTCAATCAAATTCCTTAAAGTGAAGTGGTCACACCATTCCGACCGAGAAGCCACCTGGGAGCGCGAGGATCACCTCCGTTCCGAATATCCGGAGTTCTTTCAGTCCTAGATCTCGGGACGAGATCCTCTTGTAGTGGTGGAGTGTTGTAACACCCCGGATGTAACTTTCCATATTTGTAACTCCAACTCTTGCCATTTTCGGCTATGTGCTATGGTATTCCCTCCGTGGTTGGGTTTTTGTCTTTCATTTTGCATTTTGTCCATGTCATGCATCTCATATCATGTCATCATGTGCATCTCATTGGCATACGTGTTCGTCTCATGCATCCGAGCATTTTCCGCGTTGTCCGTTTTGCAATCCGGCACTCCTACATGCACCGGCGCACCCCTCTTGTCTCTTTTCCGTGAGCGGGTGTTAAACGTTCTCGGAATGGACCGAGGCTTGCCAAGTGGCCTTGGTACACCACCGGTAGACCATCTATCAAGTTTCGTGCCATTTGGAGGTCGTTTGATACTCCAATGATTAACCGGGTAACCGAGAAGGCCTTTTGTGTGTTGCAGCCCAACACTCCTCCAAAACAGCCCAATAACCCATCTAAGTCACTTCCATGTGTTATTGGGCTGTAACCGAGAAGGCCTTGTTGGAACATGTTTACTTGTTGGGATATCACAATATATCTTATATAATTAATGCATCTATATACTTGGTAAAGGGTGGAAGGCTCGGCCTTATGCCTGGTGTTTTGTTCCACTCTTGCCGCCCTAGTTTCCGTCATACCGGTGTTATGTTCCCGGATTTTGCGTCCCTAACGCGGTCGGGTGATTTATGGGACCCCCTTGACAGTTCGCTTTGAATAAGACTTTTCCAGCAAGGCCCAACATTGGTTTTACCATTTGCCTCACCTATGCCCTTTTTCCCTTGGGTTTCCGGAGCCCGAGGGTCATCTTTATTTTAGCCCCCCGGACCAGTGCTCCTTCGAGTGCTGGCCCGAACTAGAGCCCTGTGCAGCGCCCCCTCAAGGCAGCATGAGGTTTGGTTTTAGTTGTATGGACTGCTCATCCGAGTGTGCCCTGAGACCGAGATATGTGCAGCTCCTATCAGGATTTGTCGGCACATTCGGGCGGCTTTGCTGGTCTTGTTTTATTGCTGTGAAATGTCTTGTAGCCGGGATTCCGAGACTGATCGGGTCTTCCCGGGGAGAAGGAATATCCTTCGTTGATCGCGAGAGCTTATCATGGGCTAAGTTGGGACACCCCTGCAGGGTATTATCTTTCGAAAGCCGTGCCCGCGGTTATGTGGCAGATGGGAATTTGTTAATGTCCGGTTGTAGTAAACCCGAAGTTGATCTTAACTAAAATACACCAACGGCGTGTGTAACCGTGATGGTCTCTTCTCGGCGGAGTCCGGGAAGTGAACACGGTGTTGGAGTTATGCTTGACGTAAGTAGTTTCAGGATCACTTCTTGATCATAGTTGTTCGACCGTGCTTTTGCCTTCTCTTCTCGCTCTCATTTGCGATTGTTAGCCACCATATATGCTAGTCGCTTGCTGCAGCTCCACCTCACTACCCTGTCCTACCTTTAAGCTTAAATAGTCTTGATCTCGCGGGTGTGAGATTGCTGAGTCCCCGTGACTCACAGATACTTCCAAAACCAGTTTGCAGGTGCCAGCGAAACCGTGCAGGTGACGCACTCGAGCTCAAGGAGGAGCTCGATGAAGATCTTGTTCATTGTGTTGTTTCGTTTCAGCCGATCAGCAGTGGAGCCCAGTTGGGACGATCGGGGATCTGTGTAGCATTTGGGGTAGTCTTCTTTTATTTTGGTTCCGTAGTCGGACCTTGATTGTATCTGTATGATGTAATGTTTTACTCATGTATTGTGTGAAGTGGCGATTGTAAGCCAACTATGTATCTCTTTCCCTTTGTATTACATGGGTTGTGTGAAGATTACCTCACTTGCGACATTGCTTTCAATGCGGTTATGCCTCTAAGTCGTGCTTCGACACGTGGGAGATATAGCCGCATCGAGGGCGTGACACACCGTGACCAGCACCAAGTTCTTCGGGAACGAGAACATGAAGACGCTCGAACCAATATCGAGCGCCGGCGCGGAGCGCGCCACCAATAAGACAGGCGAGCAGGGCCTGCTGTGAGCCACCTGGCACCAGGGAGCCCTGGAGGCCTACCTTACGAGGTAGGCTGTCCGGCTTTTACCCGTGAGCTGCGACAGTTCCAGTGGCCCACTCACCGCACCTTCAAACCCGACGTGGGCGAAAAGTACAGTGGCAAGACCCACCTGTACGAGTTCCTCAGCGTCTACACCATCGCGATGCAAGCTGCTGGAGCCCGCGACGATAAGGTGCTTGCGAATTACTTTCCGTTGGCCCTTAAACCCAACGCCATGTCATGGTTGATGCACCTGCCGGTAGACTCTATCTCCTCCTAGTCGAATTTGTGCCATGAGTTTGTGGGCGCCTTTACTGGAGGCCACCAAGCCCATGGCCAAGCAAGCGACCTGCACGTTATTCCCCAGAAGGGAGGCGAGAGTCTCCGCAAGTTTATTCAGAGGTTCAGCCGGGTACAGTACAATATCCCTGATGTTCACCCTGCCGCCATCATCAGCGTGTTCCATCAGAATGTGCGTAACCGCAAGATGCACGAAGAGCTGGCAATGAACAAGGTGAGAGATGTAGCAGAACTCTATGTTCTTGCTGACAAATGTGCCCGAGCTGAAGAGGGAAGGAAGTACCCCGGCGAAGATGCCGGCGTGGAAACCGACTCCTCAGATGAGGATATTGCCGCCCCGGCGAAGAAAGGCCGGCGCCGCAACAGGAAGCGCAAAGGAAAAGCCGTACTTGTCGTCGAGGGATCTGATGACACCGGATCCACCAAGAAAACCAAGGCAGACGACCCCGGCAAGGAGGTTGCCGGATGTGTCGCCTGCCGGGCCTTGGCGGCTGCCGAGAAGCCAGGAAACTCCGACAAGCAATACTGCAAGATGCATCTCACCAAAGGCCATGCTCTCCAGGACTGCCGACAGGTTGAGATCCTCGCTGAGAAGTAGAGGGCTGAATATGAGAGGTGGGACAAGGAGAAGGGCCCAGACGGTGCTGAGGGGTCTGGCAAGAAGCATGACGGCCAGGCGGGCCATCACGGCAAGGATAAGCAACAGGAGAGGCCCGCCCGGGGCCATGACAGAAAGCCAGAAGACGACGATCACGAAGAGGACGACGAATCCGGCGACCAAGAGTTTCAGAAAGGTACATAGGCCATGTGCATCGATGGCGGCGCCTCGCTGCATACTTCTCACCGCCGGCTGTAACAGTGGGCGCGAGAGATTACAGCGGCAGAGCCGTCGTTTGACGCCCAAAGGCCGCTGAAGTGGTCCAGCACACCTATCATTTTTGACACTGAGGACCACCCTGATCGCACTACTGCGGTCGGGTGCTTGCCATTGTTGGTTTCACCAACAATATGCAACCTCAAGGTGATGAAGATGCTAGTCGATGGCGGGGCCGGTCTGAACTTGATCTCGCCTGCCGTGATCGAGAAACTGCAGATTCCTGATGGAGACCTCGAAGAGACTGGCACGTTTTAGGGGGTGAACCCGGGGAGAAGCCAACCCAAAGGAAAGGTCATGCTGCCCGTGACTTTTGGAAGCGACCTGAACTTCAAGACGGAGAGGATCGTGTTCGATGTTGCCAAGATCCCCTTGCCCTACAACGGGATCCTTGGCCGCCCAGCGCTGGCCAAGTTCATGGCGGTGTCACACTACGCCTACAACACCCTGAAGATACCGGGACCTGTGACGATCATCACCATCCCCTCCGACAAGAAAGATGTGCTGATTTGCACTGACCAACTATACCAGCAAGCAGTCGCAGCAGCTGCCGCCACTAGGGCACTTCCTCCTACCGCTGAGACCCCGGGGGGGAAGAAGAAGAAGACCGGTGAGACCTCGGGCACCCATTCCGGCAAGCGCACCTCTTCGGAGTGTAGCGCAGCCATCGAGGACGTGCCGGAGAGCTCCACCGGCGGAAACAAGAAGCCTAGGACCATACCACCGGGAACCAAGAAGGTTTCTGTCAATGAGGACGGCACGGGAGGAGCTTTTACCATAAGCTCCACCCTTGACGACAAATAGGAAGACGCGCTCGTCACCTTCCTGCGGGCGAATGTCGATGTGTTTGCATGGCAAGCTTCCGACATCCCCGGCGTTCCTAGGGAGGTGATTGAGCACCACCTCGCTGTCTGCCCCCATGCGCGGCCCGTCAAGCAGAAGGTCAGAAAGCAAGCTTTGGAATGACAAGAGTTCATCACAGCAGAGATCCGGAAACTGGAAGCAGCGGGTTTGGCAAGAGGAGTGCTCCATCCAACGTGGTTGGCCAATCCGATCATGGTGCGCAAGGCAAATGGGAAGTGGAGGCTGTGTATTGATTACACAGATATCAATAAGGCTTGTCCTAAAGACCCCTTCCCGTTGCCGCGCATCGATCACATTGTTGACTCCACGGCTGGGTGTGATCTATTGTCATTCCTCGACGCCTACTCCAGCTACCACCAGATCTTCATGACAAGAGAAGACGAAGAGAAGACAGCATTCATCACCCCATATGGTACGTATTGTTTCATGTGGATGCCTTTCGGGTTGAAGAGTGATGGTTCAACGTTTGCAAGGGCGGTCCAGATTGTTTTTGAACCCCAGCTCCATAGAAATATGGAAGCTTACATGGATGACATAGTGGTCAAAACCAAGGACAGGGCAACCCTCATACCAGATTTGCAAGAAAAATTTGCAAGCCTGCGCAAGATCAATCTCAAGCTGAACCCTGAGAAGTGCGTCTTTGGCGTCCCGTCCGACAAGCTTCTCGGGTTCTTGGTGTCACAGCGTGGGATAGAGGCCAATCCGGAAAAAATCAAAGCTATAGAGCAGATTGAAGCACCCAAGCGAATCAAAGATGTGCGTCGGCTTGCCGGTTGCGTCGCTGCCATGGGCAGGTTCATTTCCAAGTCTGCCAAGCGCGCCCTCCCCTTTTTCAAGATCCTGAAAAAGGCGGGCACAATGGAGTGGACGCCAGAAGCCGAAGCATCATTGCAAGGTTTGAAGAAATACCTCTCCTCCACGCCAATACTAGTTGCGCCTAGGCCACAGGAACCGTTGCTGCTATACCTGGCGGCAATGGACCAGGTGGTCAGCACCGCACTAGTGGCACAGAGAGAGGTTGACGACGAGGCGATGGCAGCAGCAGAGCCCGACACCACCAATGCAGGGACGACACAGCCAGTTGACGTGCCGCCGAGGAAGAAAATGATGCAGCACCTGGTCTACTTTGTTAGTTCCCTCCTGCAAGGGGCTAGATCAAGGTACTCCGGTGTGCAGAAATTGCTCTTCGGCCTTCTCATGGCCTCGAGGAAGCTGCGTCACTACTTCCAAGCACACAAGATAACTGTCGTCACTCGCTTCCCTCTGCAACGGATATTGCACAATCCAGATGCAACAGGAAGAATTATGGAATGGGCACTGGAGCTGTCCAGCTTTGGCCTCAAATTTGAAAGTACTTCGACGATTCAGAGCCGAGTCCTAGCGGAGTTCATTGCAGAATGGACCGCAACGCCTGACGAAGAAGTCCAAGAGACTGCTCTCCCCGGCAAGGAGGCAAGTTGTGATTGGATCATGTACTTTGATGGAGCTTTCTCCTTACAGGGCGCGGGGGCTGGCGTACTGCTTGTCGCGCCCACCGAAGAGCACCTCAAGTAGGTGATCCAGATGCACTTCCCCAGGGAGGTGTCAACAAACAATACGACAGAGTACGAAGAGCTTCTTGCCGGTCTTAGGATCGCGGCGGACCTCGGAATCAGGAAACTCATCGTCAGGGGAGACTCGCAGCTTGTCGTCAAGCAAGTCAACAAGGATTACCAGAGCCCGTTGATGAAGGCCTACGTCGATGAAGTGAGAAAGCTGGAAGAGCATTTCGACGGTATACAGGCTGAACACGTTCCCCGAGCGGAGAACGATATCGCCGATTACCTGTCAAAACATGCTGCCCTCAAACTACCTGTGGAACCAGGTACCTTTGTGCTTCAGCTAACTCAGCCATCCGTTGATCCATCAACAGAGCAGAATAAGAGAAGGAAATCAGGGCCCGGCAAGTACTTTCCCGCCGAGCTCCCCGAAGCCGCCGGCAAGGATGTTGCCGGGGATACTGAGCCCGCCACGGGACGACTGGCTCCGGTGGAGCGTCAAGCTCTTGCCGTCGAGACAGCCGCTTCTATGGCGGAGGAAATGCCTTTAGTCCTCGCCGTCGAGCCCCAGGCTCCAGCGTGGGCACAGCATACCGTCTGATTCCTCCAAACAGGGGAACTTCCTGAGGAGCAGGAAGAAGCGGAAAAAGTAGCCCGTCGCTCTACCATGTACCAGTTGGTCGATGACGTCCTGTACAGAAAGAGGCCGAACGGTGTGAAATTGAAGTGTATCCCTCGAGAGGAAGGACTGGAGCTGTTGGCAGAGATACACAGAGGCATATGTGGATCCCACATTGGGTCAAGGGCCCTTGCCGGCAAGGCATTTCGGCAAGGCTTCTTCTGGCCCACCGCCCTCCAGGATGCGACGACACTAGTTACCCGGTGTGAAGCGTGTCAGTTCCATTCAAAGAAGCTTCATCATCCAGCCCAAGCCCTTCAAACTATTCCTCTCTCCTGGCCCTTCTTGGTCTGGGGGCTCGACATACTGGGCCCTTTCCCCCGCGCCGTCGGCGGCTTTGAGTACTTGTACGTTGCAATCGACAAGTTCACAAAGTGGCCGGAGGTGGAGGCAGTGAGGAAGGTCACAGCTCAGTCAGCCGTCAAGTTCTTCAAGGGACTAGTGTGCCGTTTTGGCGTACCCAACAGGGTTATCACCGACAACGGCACACAGTTCACAAGCCACACCTTCATGCAATATACCCAAGACCTCGGCAGTAGAGTCTGTTTTGCTTCCTTTGCTCACCCGCGAAGCAATGGTCAAGCTGAGAGAGCAAATGCTGAAGTACTGTGAGGATTAAGGACCAAGACATTTGATAGGCTGCATAGGAGTGGAAGGCACTGGATTGATGAGTTGCCGGCGGTTCTTTGGTCGATCAGGACGACGCCAAATCGAGCCACCGGCCAGACACCTTTTGCCCTGGTATACGGGGCAGAAGCAGTTCTCCCCACTGAACTCATATACGGGTCACCTCGAGTGCTCTCCTATAACGAGCTTGAGCAAGAGCAACTGCGGCAAGATGACGCAATGCTCCTTGAGGAAGATCGTCTTCGGGCGGTTGTGATAGCAGCATGCTACCAGCAAGCCTTGCGCCGCTACCATAGCCGCAAGGTTCATGCCCGAAGCCTTGAGGAAGGCGACCTTGTCCTTCCGCGCGTTCAATCGACCAGGATTTCCAACAAGTTGACGCCAAAGTGGGAAGGCCCTTATCGGGTAATACGAGTCACCAGGCCCGGCGCAGTCCGCCTGGAGACCGAAGATGCCGTTCCGGTGAGTAACTCCTGGAACATTGAGCAGCTTCGCAAGTTTTACCCGTAAGGCACGGCTTGCCGGGCCCCCCCGGCAAGCCACCTTTTGTACAAGCATTGCCGATGATGCATGTAACCCTTTGTACAAAGCCAGGCGCAGACCCTGAGCATAAATAAATGAAGGGCTGGCGCCCTAAGTTATAGCATGCATGCTAGGTCGAGTCTCGTCCTTGGTTAGGGTTGATAGTGCTTAGCGGCGACTAACCCCTAGCTTAGAGGTCGAGTGTGCATCTCTTTGCCGTTCTTTTGTCTTCTTTGGTTCGCAGGACTCACAGATATCCTTGCCGGATCACTTGAGGATGAAAAAGAGAAGAGGGACAGACCGGCATCCAGACCCCGGCAAGCCAGTATTACCGGTGGCTGCAAGTACAAAGATTCACCCACGACAAACCAGAGTTGCCGGGGGCTGCAGCTTCAGATAAGTTCGTCATCCCTTATCATGCATTCTCTTATGGACTGAGGTATGTGAAACCTCGTTTTTTCCCAAAGCTACCGTGCTCCCCTAAAAACTCTAGGCCCTAGGGCTCGTTCCTGGGGCCAGGTTCGGTCGTAGTCGCGGCAGCAAGAGGATGAAACGAGAGGCCTGAACCCACCTCATCCCTACCTCCACCAAAGGCGTGAGAAATTTCGAGCGAAAGTGGAAAGACGGCAAGGCCTGTTGCCGGGCAAAGGAATGTTTATCTTAAGGATATCAAGGATTTACTCCTTGTCGTGGGTTCTACCCGCAAACAAATGACCCGGCAAGCATCCCTTTTTCATTAAAAACATTCCATTCAGATACAGTCCATGGGGAATGAAAAACATGAATGATGGGATTACAAGTTTTAAATTCAGCTAAGGCCTAAAGGCTTACAAACTAAAAAGAGATAAGGTGCCCGTAATCCCTTTCTTGTCCCTCTCCTCAGGAGGCAGGTCAAGGAGGCGAAAATGGCAAAAGGGGCGCCTAGGCAAGCTACGGGTGGCAGGAGGCACCAAGAGAACATCTCGGTGGCCGTCCGAAGACTGGATGGTGATGGCGGCGCCGGAAGCAGAGCTCGAAGACGAGGCGGCAGGACGTCAGCACGCGTCGAAGGCGTCGGTGCCCGCGTACTCCGATTTGACGGCCTTGCCGCCCGCCCTCTTCCTCTTCCGCAGCCTCCCAACGCCAGCCGCCCAAGGAGACGACCCCGAGAAGGTCAGGAAGCCGGCGACACGGATGATGGGATCGCCGGTGCCGCACGGGGCGGCGCCCGACGCCTAGTTGGACCCGTCATCCTGCCGCCTTCTACCCTCGTCGTCGCTGCCGCTGTCCTCCTCGCCACTCCTGCCCGAGGAGGAGTCTTCGCTATCAGAAGAGCTCTCCACGCAGCACCTTGCCCGAGTCCCGAAGCACCTGAAGACCTTGACAGAGAGGAGGCCGCCCTCCATCATCTTGAAGTGGAGAGTGAGCCCCGCCGTCAAGCGGTGGATGTGGGCGAACGTCTTCCACCCTCGACCAAGATACATCACTTGAGGGGCTGGAAAGTCGACGCGAACTCACGTACCGCTGATCCAACAGCCCCTCATGCGCAACCACAATGACTCCGGCGGATCCAGCTCCATCTCGCTTGCGAACGGAGTCGGGAGACGAAGGCGACGACCAGGCGGCCGGCGCAGTCTGACGAAGAACTCGCAAGGGTCATCCCCAACATGGCCTTCCATGGGGGGAGGAACTACTAGCGGAGGCGAGACCGGCGCGCCGCCCCGTTCTCCTCTTCCCTGAGTGCCTCGGCCTCGCCCCCTCCCCCTTCCCCTCGCAGCTGGCCCTGCCACCGCAGGTGTAGTGGAAGGAAGGACGCGTTGTCGAGCGGCGACCCTTGCCGCCACCGTTGAAGAGCCAGGATTCCCTCTCTCCATGGCGGATGGAGGGAGGGGGAGCAGAAGCTGAAAGAAGGAGAAGATGGAAGAGTGCGGGACG
>LR880966.1:536182115-536219740 GCA_904067115.1 Aegilops sharonensis | reverse complement strand
CCCCCCCCCCCGCTCTTTATAAAGGAACGGGGTGGGGGCACGGCCACCCCGCTCGGCCAATCAAGACGCGGAACGCGCAGGGAACTGGGACCAACCCGTTGCCCCGGCCCGCGACGGCCCGGTTTCCCACCTCCACCATTCGCCACCCCAAGCGCATGAGAACCACGTGGCGGGCATGCTGGACCGAGGCGACGGGTGAGGCGACCTCTCCCCACCTCGTGATCGTGGGGAGTGGACGCCTTGAAGACCATGCACCGGCCCCGTTCAGTAAATGGGTCGCGCCTCCACGCCTCCCTCCGTTTATGGGGAAGGCGCGAACCGCCCCCTTTTACTGCGACGTGACGCATGCGCGCAGAGCTCAGCCCCACGCATGCCGCCCACGTCACGCACGCCTCCCCACGCCGAGCCACGCACGGGAGGCGTAGCACTGCACGCGAAGAAACTTACCACGGTAAAAACCACCCTGCCTGCCCGCACACTGTTTTTGGGCCTAGCCCAACGACGCGATTGCGCTTACGTGTGGCCCAGGCCTGGGGGCTCCTGTCGATGTACAAAAGGGGGGGTACGCTCTTTGTACCCCTATAACTGTGCACGGGCAGTCTGAGCCACGGGCACCACCACACTGAGCGAGGCAAGGGAGGTGAGCCGAGGTAAGGACGAAGCTCAAAAGAAGCAAAACAACGCCAAGACCAAGACCACAAAGAGCAAAGGCGACGAAGCGGACTCCCCCAGGAAGATCCTTGCCGGGGGCGGTTTTAGCAAACCCGGCAAGGCCCTTGCCGGGGCGGCTCGCCCCACACCTATGGAGCGAATCACCATTGAGTCCACTGCCCCATGGGGCAAGGATTCGGGAGACATCCCCGTGGTGGCATGCAGATCTTTGTGAAGACATTCANGAGCCACGCACGGGAGGCGTAGCACTGCACGCGAAGAAACTTACCACGGTAAAAACCACCCTGCCTGCCCGCACACTGTTTTTGGGCCTAGCCCAACGACGCGATTGCGCTTACGTGTGGCCCAGGCCTGGGGGCTCCTGTCGATGTACAAAAGGGGGGGTACGCTCTTTGTACCCCTATAACTGTGCACGGGCAGTCTGAGCCACGGGCACCACCACACTGAGCGAGGCAAGGGAGGTGAGCCGAGGTAAGGACGAAGCTCAAAAGAAGCAAAACAACGCCAAGACCAAGACCACAAAGAGCAAAGGCGACGAAGCGGACTCCCCCAGGAAGATCCTTGCCGGGGGCGGTTTTAGCAAACCCGGCAAGGCCCTTGCCGGGGCGGCTCGCCCCACACCTATGGAGCGAATCACCATTGAGTCCACTGCCCCATGGGGCAAGGATTCGGGAGACATCCCCGTGGTGGCATGCAGATCTTTGTGAAGACATTCAAAAACAGATACACACTATAGAAGACAACGACCCTTGGCGGGACCACAGCCAAGGAGGACCGCAAGGCCCCCGGCAAGAGCCTTGTCGGGGATGACAACAGGCGCCACGGCAAGACCCTTGCCGGGGCCCCGGCAAGGCCCTTGCCGGGGCCCCGGCAAGGCCCTTGCCGGGGCTACGGCGAGGCCCTTGCCGGGGCTACGGCGAGGCCCTTGCCAAGGACACCCGAGGGGCCACCGTCGGGCCCACGCCAATCAAACCTTCACCGCCGTTCGCATGCAGCTGCCGACCCAACCAGCTGGGCAGGCACCTGCGTTGCGGCAAGCGGATCTTCGTGGAGACCCACCGCTGCGCCACCTCAGCTGCCTGCCTGCCTACATGGCATCACGGGCACCGCTGGCCAGGGCACGTGTCGACACGAAAGGGAGCGGCGAAGGACGAGACAGGGCTCTCCCCCGTCCCCGATAAAGCAAGGACACCTAAGCGAGACGCATTAATGGCACCTTGTCATGTAATGCGAGGGATAAACTCGTATCACTGTACCCTTTCCACCTCCTGTGTGCCATTGTGGCAACCCCTTTCCCTATAAAAGGAGGCCCAAGGCGACCAGGAGGAGGATTCGGCTTTTTGGAGCTCCTCACGCCCCATTGCTAGTTCAAGAACACCAGATAAGAAAACCACCAAAGCAGGAGTAGGGTTTTACGCATCCTCGCGGCCCGAACCTGGATAAAGAGACCGTGTGCTATTTGTCTGATCCGCTCTTCTCACGACCCCCGCGCCCCGCAACCGTAGTAGGGATTCTTGTGATCCCATAGGTGTCGTTCCTACACCGGCATCGACAGTGGCTATGGAGTGGGTGGCGGGTGGGAAGCGGAATTCCCCATGATCAGCCCCTAGCTCGAACCGTACATAGTTCTGCTGCGAGTCCTCCAACAAGGACAAGTTTTTTAATGATTTCAGCATGCCACCCAAGGGCGAGTGCCGGAAGATGTCTGCGGCGCTGAACTCAAAGATCGATAAGCGATCAAGTTTGGTATCCGCGGACTCACATGGTTCGGAACTTATACCCAGAGAAGAGTCTGGATCTCCGGTGACACGAGTATTGCGTGAGGTTAAGTCCATGTGCGGCTCCAACGCCGGGGAGGGCTTCCGTGGTGGGGTCGAACCTCCAATCCTTGGATGCTGTAGTGTGCTCTGGATCTAAGGCCGGAGTGGTCACATGAGCTATCTCCCGGAAAGATTTAGGTCATGTTCGTCAAGGTGGCCGGGCGGTTGCCATGGTCTCAAATCCGGTGAAGATCAAATCTCCGCGGACGTCCGCGACGTAATTCAAGCTCCCGAATCTGACCTGATGGCCAGGGGCGTAGCTGTCGATCTGCTCCAGGTGGCCAAGCGAGTTGGCCCGTAGTGCAAAGCCGCTGAACACGAAGATCTGTCCGGGGAGGAAGGTTTCCCCTTGGATAGCGTTGTTGTTGACGATTGAAGGGGCCATCAAACCTTTTGGGGCCGGCACAGTGGAACTCTCAATGAAAGCACCAACGTCGGTGTCAAAACCTGCGGATCTCGGGTAGGGGGTCCCGAACTGTGCGTCTAAGGTCGATGGTAACAGGAGATAGGGGACACGATGTTTACCCAGGTTTGGGTCCTCTCTATGGAGGTAATACCCTACTTCCTGCTTGATTGATCTTGATGAATATGAGTATTACAAGAGTTGATCTACCACGAGATCGTAAGGGGTAAACCCTAGAAATCTAGCCTATATGACTATGGTAATGAGTATATCCCCTTCTGGACTAAGTCCTCTGGTTTATATAGACACCGGGAGGATCTAGGGTTACACAAGGTGGGTTACAAAGAAAGGAATCTACATATCCGGTCGCCAAGCTTGCCTTCCACTCCAAGGAGAGTCCCATACGAACACGGATGCAGTCTTCGGTCATCGTATCTTCACAACACATCAGTTTAGACCATGGCTAACAGGCCGGGCGTCCGAGGACCCCTTAGTCCAGGACACCCTCAGCAGCAACGAAGCCTGCTGCTCCTAGGCTGCGGGGCCGGTGGCGGCGTTCGCCATGGGTGATGGGCGACGGCGAGGGCAGTCGTTGCCCGCTAGTGCTATCTGAGCGATGCGGGAGGCTAGGGCAGCCTGGCGCTCAGCAGGAACTTGACGAGCATCAGCCATGGGGACGGCGGAATGGTGTCGAATCAACCGGAGGAAGAGAGGCTCCGACACACCCCTACCTGGCATGCCAAATGTCTGATTTCGGGCTCCGTAGACCCTAGATAGATTCAAATTCTGGGGTGCGTGCGAAGAACTCAACCTCCCCAGTCTGCCAACTCGTCGATGCCACGGCCTAGATCGATGAACTAGAAGGAAAGAGGACACAGCAGTTTACCCAGGTTTGGGCCACCTTGCGATGTAAAACCCTACTCCTGCTTTGTGGTGGATTAGCCTCGAGGTGGGCTGAGGATGAACTAGTACAGTGGAAGAACAACATTAGGAGGTGTGTTCTTGTGCTTGGGTGAGCTGGTGAGGGTGAGGATCGACTGGATCCGGATCCCCTTCTATGGTGGTGGCTAGTCTCTATTTATAGTGGCCTTGGTCCTCTCCCCATAATGAAGGCGGGAAGGGATCCCACAACGGCCAAATTCAAAGGGAGAAAACTAGTACATCTTATCCTGACAAGAGGTAGTTTTCGCCTGCAAAGCTTCTGGTCGTGACACCGTGGTGGGATCGGTGATGACCTCCTCATGTCGTCCTGGCGGTCTTGGTCTTGTAGCATGGAAATGGAAACCTTTGCTTGATGCCTCGGGACTCCGTGCCTACGCTTGCCTCTTTAGCACCAAAGAGGAAACTATTGTACTACGCCCACTGACGCCCGCCTGGCCTTGGTCGTCATGTCTCGCGTCATCCGAACCTCACGAGGTGAGGGCTTGCATCGAAATCTCTGCTCCTTAGGAGCCAGCCTGAGGAGGTCGCTCCTTCTGTAGGTCTTGATGTCGCCCGCCTCGTGAGGCTTGCCCGCTCGCGAGGGTCTTGTTTTGTTGGTGCTAAAGATGGGCCATACCAGGGCTTTGATGAAGCCACACGGTGGGCTGCAGGCAGGCAAGTTTGGGTACCCCGGTTCCCAGAACAACGACAATTATTGTTAAACAAGAAAATTTCAATGCTTATGTTAGGAGACAATTGAAACGTAATGCTTATATGCTTGACTGCTTGGGTGATTATATGAGTAGAACTGTTAGTGATCTTAAGATTATTAGTAAGCATGCTTCCATGGTTAAAACTCAAGTAGAACAAGTACTGAAGGCACATGATGATTTGCTTAATGAGTTGAATAGTAAGAACAATGATAATGCTATTGGGGTTATGACTAGAGGTGGTAAGATGACCCAGGAACCTTTGTATCCTGAAGGCCACCCTAAGAGAGTTGAGCAAGATTCTCAGAGAATTAATACTGATGCACCTAGTCCTAGTAATAAAAAGAATAAGAAAACCGATAGGACTTGGCAGCTTCTAGTGAACCTACTATAGACACACCTGAGAATCCAAATGATATTTCTATTTCGGATGCTAAAACACAATCTGGTGATGAACATGAACCTGGTGATAATGTTAATGATGATGTTCATGTTGATGCTCAACCTAGTAATGATAATGATGTAGAGATTGAACCTGCTGCTGGTCTTGATAACCCACAATCAAAGAATCAACGTTATGATAAGAGAGACTTCATTGTTAGGAAACATGGTAAAGAAAGAGAACCATGGGTTCAGAAACCCGTGCCCTCCACTCCTAAACCATCCAAGAAAAAGGATGACGATTATTTTGAGCACTTTGTTGAAATGCTTAGACCTGTATTTTTGCGTATGCGCTTGAGTGATATTCTGAAAATGTCTCCTTATAAGTATATGAAAGATATTGTTACAAATAAAAGAAATATACCGGAAGCTGAAATTTTCACCATGCTTGCTAATTACACTTTTAAGGGTGGAATACCAAAGAAATTAGAAGATCCAGGAATACCAACTGTACCATGCTCCATTAAAAGAAACTATGTTAAAACTGATTTATGTGATCCGGGAGCCGGTGTTAGTGTTGTGCCTTTTCTTTATATCGTAGACTTGATTTGAATAAGTTGACACCTACTGAAATCTCTTTGCAAATGGCTGATAAATCAACTACTGTACCCATCGGTATTTGTGAGGATGTGCCTGTTGTGGTTGCAAACGTTACTATTTTAACGGACTTTGTTATTCCTGATATTTCCGAGGACGACAGTATGTCGATTATCCTTGGTAGACCCTTCTTGAATACTGCAGGGGCTGTTATTGATTGCAACAAGGGCAATGTCACTTTTTATGCTAATGGTAATGAGCATACGGTACACTTTCCGAAGAAACAACCTCAAGTTCATAGTAACAATTCTATTGGAAAAATTTCAACTATTACTATTGGAGGTTTTGAATTCCCTCTCCCTACTGTCAAAAATAAATATGATATTATTATTGTTGGGGACATGCATATCCCTATTGAGGTAACCTAGTGTTATTAAAAAATTCTTTGGTTACCCTAAAAAAATTCTCTTTCATGTTATTCGAAAGAAGTTTGTTAATAAGACTTGATCAACCTTGTTAATGGATTCCTTTTGATGAGCATGAGATGGATGAATTTAGAAAGCACAACTTTCTGTACCTAACTTCTACTTTCTGTTATTTACAATAAATAAAGCAAAAATAGTATTGTGTGTCTATTTTCTGAATTATTCGTGCAATAAAAAATGTCCCAAAAATAAAAGTTCTCCAAATGTCCTGAAAATGTAGTATGGTTTTTATAGAATATTTTAGAATTTCTAGCATTGAGAATGCACCGGGGGGCTGCACCAGTGGACCACAAGGGTGGAGGGCATGCCCTACCCCCTGGGTGCGCCCCTGCCTTGTGGGTCCCACATGGACCCCCCCCCCCCCGTCACTTATTCCAGCACCCATCCACTTCGTCTTCCTGCAGAAAAAATCATCCCGTAGCTCAAACCCGTGTTCTTGCTCATCTTGCTGCCAATTTTGATCTCCTTGTGCAAAGCTCCATTCGCAAAACTATTTTGGGGGATTGCTCTTCGATATGTGACTCCTCCAATGGTCCAATTAGTTTTTGTACTAGTGCTTTATTTATTGCAAATTTTTGCTGCTTAGGTGACCTTGTTCTTGAGCTTGCATGTCAAATTTATATGGTCCCAAGTTGTTTTGATGCATGATATAGCCTCTAGGCACTTGTAGGAGTAGTTGCTATCAATCTTGTTGAGTTTGGTTCACTTTTATCTTGAGTCACTAAAAATTTCAGAATTTTTCAAAGGAAGAAAAATGTTTAGGAAGATATATCAAGGTGGTTCATCAAGGAAGCAGGCCCCAAGGCTCACAATACGTGAGTCGGACCTTGAATCACCAAGAGAAGCTCCAGTACGGCCTTGCGAATGGTTGTTGGATGAATTCATGGTTCATGCGGGTTTCAAGGATGAGTTTGATGCATACGTACGAAATGCTGGCCTTGAGGACTTCTTGTCAGATAAGTGCCGACCATAATATCACCTCACTGACTCATTTGTGCGAAGATTTAAATTTACATCTCAGCGTAATACTCATACTGTCCTATTTGATCTTTATGATAAATCTTATACCATGGACCTAGAAGATTTTAGTGATGCACACAAAATTCCACAATGGGGCGTCCTTAGTGAGCCTTGCAAAACTGAGTATAATGATTTCCTTGCTAGTATCACTGTGGGAGAAACTAGAGATATCACACAAGCCTCCACGGGGAGCATTCAATTTCCTGCCATACATTACTTTTCTCTCTTCATAGGTAGATGCATTAATGGTAAACATGATCATAGCCACCTTTGTGCATTAGATCTTAGTTTCCTCAAGTGTGCAGTGTTAGGTGATAAACGATATAACTTGGGGGCTATTATTGCGAGGAGGCTACATCTTAATGCTAAGGACGGTGATTTCTTTGGTGGGATTTATGCCATCCGTTTAGCTAATTATCTTGGGGTACCAATTAGGGAGAATGACATTGAGTTACCACCTGCTATCCCTGATTATAATGCTTTGGTATGCTATCAGTTTATAATCCACAAGTATAGGGGATCGTTTGTAGCCTTCTTCGATAAATAAGAGTGTCGAACCCAACGAGGAGCTAAAGGTAGAACGAATATTCCCTCAAGTTCTATCGACCACCGATACACCTCTACGCACACTTGATGTTTGATTTACTTAAAACAAGTACGAAACTATTTTGCAAGAATAAAACTACGAGTAGTTTGCGAGAATAAAACTATGGATAAATTGCAAGGTAATAAAAGTGGATAGCTTTTGTCAACAAGAAAGTCATTTGTCCCTAGGTAATCGATAACAAGTACCGGTAATCATTCTTGTAATTTTATATGAGGGAGAGGCATGAGCTAACATACTTTCTCTACTTGGATCATATGCACTTATGATTGGAACTATATCAAGCATCCGCAACTACAAAAGATCATTAAGGTCGTGAAACCCAACCATAGCATTGAGTATAAAGTCCTCTTTATCTCATACGCAATGACCCAACTACTCAGGTTTAAGCTTCTATCACTCTCGCAACCCACCATAAGCGAATCATGAACGTATTGCAACACCCTACAGCGGGTATCCCTCATGTTTGCGCAAGACGGAAGGCACCGTAGGAAAACACCATAAATAAAATATACAATCATACCAACCAGGATCACGGTTAACCCATAGGACAAAACTGGTGTACTCAAACATCATAGGATAACCATAGATCATTGGGAAATAATATATGGAGTTGAGCACCATGTTTAAGTAGAGATTACAGCGGGGAGAAGGGATGTTATACTGCTGCATAGTGGGGGGCGAGATTTGGTGTTGATGGTAGCAAGTGTGTTGATGTAGATCACCATCACGATCCTTACCCCGGCGGCACTCCGACACCACCGGGAGAGAGGGGAGAGAGTTCCCCTCCTTCTTCTTTTCCTTGGCCTCCCCTAGATGGGAGGAGATTTCCCCCTCTGGTCCATGGTCTCCATGGCGGCGGAGGGGTGGGAGCCCCTCCGAGATTGGATCTACCTCTCTGTTCTCTTCTGTTTTGTGTTCCCCAGATGTGGCCCTTCACGGTTTCTTAAATTCCCGAAGATCTGTAACTCCGATTGCGCTAAAATTTTACACAATTTTTTTTTCCATAAATTATCTTTGTTGTGCCAGAAGAAGGGCCCCAACCACCTTACGAGGAGGGCATAAGATACTTGGGCGTGCCTGGCACCCCCCGGCGTGCCCTGGTGTATCTTGGGGATTGTGGGCCCTCGTTTGCGTTGATTCCACCTCCCAAAGATCACATATATTCCAAAATAATTCTCCGTAAATTTTTATCGCGTTTGGACTTTGTTAGATATGGATTTTGTGTGAAACAAAAAACATGCAACAAAGCAGAACTGGGACTGGGCACTAGATCAATAGGTTAGTCCAATAAATTATATAAATTGTTGCCAAAAATATGTAAAAATTGTATAATATTGGCATGAAACAATAAAAACTTATAGATACAACGGAGACGTATCAGCATCCCCAAGCTTAATTCCTGCTCGTCCTCGAGTACGTAAATGATAAAAAAGATAAATTTTTATGTGGAATGCTACCTAGCATAAACTTGATCATATATCTAATCATGGCATGAATATTAAGACACGAGTGATTCAAAGCAATAGTCTATAATTTGACACAAAGACATCAATACTCAGGCATCCCAACAAACAATCATGTCTTTCAAAATATCAACGCTAAAGAAAGCTATCCCTACAAAATCATATAGTCTTGTCATGCTCTATCTTCTTAACACAAAGTATTTATCATGCACAACCCCGATGACAAGCCGAGCAATTGGTTCATACTTTTTAACGCACTTCCTCTTTTTCAACTCCCACGCAATACATGAGCACAAGCCATGGATATAGCACTATGGGTGGAATAGAGTATGATGATATGGGTATATATAGAGAAGACAAAAAAAGTAAGAAAGTCTCACATCGATGCAGCTAACCAACGGGCTATGGAGATGCCCATTAATTGATATCAATCCAAGGAGTAGGGATTGCCATGCAACGAATGCACTAAGAGCTATAAGTGTATGAAAGCTCATCATGAAAACTAAATGGTTGTGCATCTAATCCTATAATGAAATATTCCGACTAGTATATGAAAGTGACAACATATGAGACTCTCCATATGAAAAACATGGTGCTACTTTGAAGCACAAGTGTCGAACTAGCATGCCCCTTCTCTATTTTTCTTTTTTCTCCTTTTTGTTTCTTTTTTCTCTCATTGTCTAGAGTCTCATCCCGACTTGTGGGGGAATCATAGTCTCCATCATCCTTTCCTCACTAGGGCAATGCTCTTATAATGAAAATTGATGATCATCACACTTCTATTTACTTACAACTCAATATTACAACTCGATCCCTATAACAACAATATGACTCTATACGAATGCCTCTGGCAGTGTACCAGGAGGTGCAATATCTAGCGTAACATGTATAAAAAATGATGCAACGTCGCTGAGCCACAACTACTGTGTCAGCTATATGATCATGCAAAGCAATATGAAATGAATGCTCAAGTCATCAAAAGGGAAGCGGTGGAAGTTGCATGGCAATATATCTCGGAATGGCTATGGAAAGGCCATAATAGGTAGGTACGGTGGCTGTTTTAGGAAGATATAATAAGTTTTATGTGTGATAGAGAGTATCATATCACGGGGTTTGGATGCACCGGCGAAGTTTGCACCGACTCTCGAGGTGAGAAAGGGCAATGCACAGTACCGTAGAGGCTAGCAAATTGCGGAAAGGTAAGAGCGCGTATAATCCATGGACTCACATTAGTCATATAGAACTCATATACTTATTGCAAAAGTTTATTATCCCTCGAAGCAAAGTACTACTATGCATGCCCCTAGGGGGATAGATTGGTAGGAAAAGACCATCGCCCGTCCCCGAATGCCACTCATAAGGAAGACAATCAATAATAAATCATGCTCCAACATCATAGCATAACAAGAGACTATACGTGCATGCTTTGGGAATCACAAACCTTAACACCAATATTCTTACTAACCACAACCATTTACTAGTACCTCCCACATATTCCTTCTCTATATCACAAAAATATTGCAAGGAGTCAAACATATCATATTCAGTGATCCACAAGTTTTATGTAGGATTTTATGACTAACCATGCAATTGACCAATTCATGTTGACTCTCTAAATAGATATAAGTGAAGCATGAGAGTTTAATTATTTCTACAAAAGACCATGCTCTAACAAATATAAGTGAAGCAAAAGAGCATTCTACAAACAACGGTTTTCTATGTGAAGAGAAACAAGTAATCCAAACTTCAAATGATATAAGTGAAGCACATGAAGCATTCTATAAAGACATACTCAAAAGATATAAGTGAAGTGCAATGAGAATTCTATAAATAAACCATGGACTATCTCATACCAGCATGGTGCATGAAAGAAAAGTGAAAACTAAACACAAAAGACGCTCCAAGATTTACACATATCACATGAACGAAACGAAGACGAAAACATACCGATACTTGTTGAAGAAAGATGGGATGCCTTCCGGGGCATCCCCAAGCTTAGACGCTTGAGTCTCCTTGGATATTCACTTGGGGTGCCATGGGAATCCCCAATCTTGAGCTCTTTCTTCTCCTCCTTATCCTCATATCGAGACCTCCTCGATCTTTGATCACTTCATCCACACAAAACTCAACAGAAAGCTCGGTAAGATCCGTTAGTATAATAAAGCAAATCACTACTCTAAGTACTATTGCAAAACAATTCATATTTTATTTTTGCATTGTAGATAATGTAATATAACTTTTCCATGGCTTATACAACCGATAGAATCGATAGTTTCATCAAAACAAGCAAAACAATGCATCAAAAACAGAATCTATCTTAAACAGGACAGTCTGTAGCAATCTGGACATCTACGTACTTCTGGTACTCCACAAATTCTGAAAAACTAGGACAAAATAAATAATTTGTATAGAAATATTGTGCAAGAAGTTTCAGAAGCTTTTTACATTCCAGTAAAAAAATCACGCGCTACAGCCAAAGTTTCTGTTCCTGCACCGCACATACCAACAAGCAATCTACTCATCCTAAAGGCAAATCTTGGCACAATAATTTTACAATACAAAGGATTTGTACAAGGGGATAATTATTTTTGTTGAAAGGTTTGTATAATTGAGATTCACAAAGTTTCCATGGGCATGAACAAAGTTCAAGGACGTCCCCCACTTCAACGGTGTTCGTCTTTCTTACTTTCACTTTTATTTTTGTGAAGTTTTAAGTTCCCCTCTATATTTTTTTGTTTTCAAACTTTATAAAAGCACTCAACAGAATAAAATGACTCTCTAAAACTTCCGGGTTTTCTCCCTGACAGTGCTTTCTTTAAAGCCATTAAGCTAGGCATAAAGGGCTCAAGTAATGGATCCACCCGGATCCCAATGTATATCAAAGCCAATTTTAATTAGCAATTATTTGGAATTTAGTAGTGAGCACAAAGCAACATATATCATGCAATGAAGAAGTCTAAATCTCTTGCTATGCATCATCATGTCATAAAAGAACAATTCATGCACATCAAGTAAAGGCCGATACATAGCATAAGCAGTTTCTTGCAATTTTGTCGTGTTGTAAACATAGAGAGGAGGAGATGTAGTTCCTCTCTCATGATAATTTCAAGTAGGAGTAGCAAGCACATGCACATTATATTCATCAAAATCATCATGTGCAACAGCAAAAGGCAACCCATCAATGTAATCCTTAATAAGAGCTAACTTCTCTGATATAGTGCAGTTGGGAGAATTTAANTTAAAGCCATTAAGCTAGGCATAAAGGGCTCAAGTAATGGATCCACCCGGATCCCAATGTATATCAAAGCCAATTTTAATTAGCAATTATTTGGAATTTAGTAGTGAGCACAAAGCAACATATATCATGCAATGAAGAAGTCTAAATCTCTTGCTATGCATCATCATGTCATAAAAGAACAATTCATGCACATCAAGTAAAGGCCGATACATAGCATAAGCAGTTTCTTGCAATTTTGTCGTGTTGTAAACATAGAGAGGAGGAGATGTAGTTCCTCTCTCATGATAATTTCAAGTAGGAGTAGCAAGCACATGCACATTATATTCATCAAAATCATCATGTGCAACAGCAAAAGGCAACCCATCAATGTAATCCTTAATAAGAGCTAACTTCTCTGATATAGTGCAGTTGGGAGAATTTAAAAAGATAATAGGACTATCATGTGTGGGTGCAATAGCAACAATTTCATTCTTTACATAAGGAAATATAGCAAGTTCATCGCCATAAGCATAATTCATATTGGCATCTTGGCCACAAGCATGGCAAGCATCATCAAAAAGGAATATTTCAAACGAATCAACGGGATCATAGTAATTATCATAGCATTCATCCTTCGGTAAGAATGAAGGGACATTAAACAATGTATGAGTTGAAGAGTTACTCTCATTAGAAGGTGGGCACAAGTGATCAATATTCTCTTCCTCCTTCTGTTCTTCGCTCTCCTCCTCATCTTTTTCATCCAATGGGCTCACAATATCATCAATTTCTTCTTCCATAGACTCCTGCAAAATATTAGTCTCTTCTTGGACAGCGGAGACTCTCCCAACAAATGCATCAATATCGCAATTGTATTTATAATTATCATAGAAATATTTAAGAATAGAAAAAATTTCAGCTCTATAGCCGGCATCATCTTCATACTTAAAAAATAGAGATTCAATTTCATAAGCACCCTTAAAAGCAACAAATTCTTCTATTCGTTCCATATCATAGTAATCATATATACCTCTAGCATGAGAAGTCAAGGTTTCATTATCATTAAATTCACATGAAAAGGGAAGATGTGGAGCGTTCATCCTAGACCAACAAGTATAATCATATCTCAAGTATAGTTCCCGAGCATAACAATGCAACATATGAATTTGATCCCATAACAATTCCCGTTTTTGAGTCAAGAGATAATCCCTAAAGTATTCACGTTGATCCAACATTAATCCCATTATATAGTTTCATTCTCTCTAACCCTAGCAGGTTGTTCATCAAGAAATTCACCTAGTGGAATAGTATTATCAAGCAGAGAAGTAGTTTCATCATAAGCATCATGCATAGCGGAAGTGGCATCATCAATAACATGTGACATATCAGAATCAATAGCAGGTGTAGGTGTAGCAAGTTTACTCAAAACATAAGGAGAATCATGTGAGAGCTACATGGCAGTTCCTTACATCCCCTCGTAGTAGAGGGAATAATCTTGGTTCTTTAATCTTTCAAATTCCTCATAGTGTTCAACAGATATAAACCCCAAGTGACTCAGAGAATAGAGCTATGCTCCCCGACAATAGCGCCAGAAAAAGGTCTTGATAAGCCACAAGTTTTCAAGGGTAGATTATTCAACCAAAATTTATTTATTTGACACAAGGGGAGCCAAATAATATTCTCAAGTATTAGTATCTGAGTTGTCAATTCAACCACACCTGAAAGACTTAATATCTGCAGCAAAGTACTTAGTAGAAAAGTAGCATGGAAGTAGCGGCAACTGTGGCAAAAGTAACAATAAAATTTTTGTAGCAATCATAACAGTGGCAACGGAAAATTAACGGAGCAAAGATCAATATGAACCGAGCTCATAGGAAATGGATCAATGATGGATAATTATGTCGGATGGCATTTAGGATGCAACAGTTATAACCTAAGGTGACACATAACTAGCTCCAATTCATCAATATAATGTAGGCATGTATTCTAAATATAGTCATACGTGCTTATGGAAAAGAACTTGCATGACATCTTTTGTCCTACCCTCCCGTGGCAGTGGGGTCCTATTAGAAACTAAGGGATATTAAGGCCTCCTTTTAATATACCGGACCAAAGCATTAGCACTTAGTGAATATATGAACTCCTCAAACTATGGTCATCACCGGGAAGTGTCCCGACTATTGTCACTCCGGGGTTGCCGGATCATAACACTTAGTAGGTGACTATAACTTGCAAGATTGGATCAAGAACACAAATATATCCATGAAAAGATAAAGGGTTCTGATCTGAAATCACGGCACCCGGGCCCTAATGATAGGCATTAAGCATAGTGTCGTGGTTTTGTCACGGCAGATGTCCTCATGAAAGGACTTAGTCGTGGAGCCATCGCTACGGGTTAGCTTCAAGGGGTTAAAGCAGACACAAGGATGCAACAGAGTTTATACTAGTTCGGCCCCTTCGATGAAGGTAAAAGCCTACGTCTAGTTGTGATGGAATTGATGGGGGTTTGATGACTAGGGAGCAGACAAGCTTCGCCTAAGTCTCGAGTTGTTGTCCGTTTTCCTTGAACCGGCTCCGGGTCGTCCCCTTATATACATGGGTGGCGCCCGTCGGTTCACAGAGTCCCGACGCCGGTTCATAGATGTATCCGGCTCGATCTCTGCTATTCCTAACTTACAATACAAGTTACATACTGACGCCGGTTTACGGCTACAGGCCTTAAACCGGCTATGGGCCTTAAGCCCTCATCTGCCTACTTGGGCTCTACCATACTCAACTACTGATGAAGTTAACCCGACCTGTCTTGGCCGGTTTACACCCAATGGTAATATCCCCAACATTAGGCCCCAGATTGATTTGAACAGGTTCATGTCAATCCTTAGCAAAACTTCATCTTCAGCATCTTTGTGTAGTCGGGTGAACCGCCATGATGTCATCTTCTCTGGTCGTCGTAAACCGGCGTGACGTCACCTGTCATAAAAACTATCCACAATACCCTTTTTTTGTTTAATAGATCTGCGACAATCGAGGTGGAAGCTCCTTTCCAAACCCGCGGCCCCTAGATTTTCGCACCTGACACATGTCCCTTGCTTTATAAATAAGACCGAAGGGTCATTTCTTTTTCCCCTTCGTGCCCCTCTGCTTCGTCTTCCTCGTGCCGCCCAGCTTGGGAGCTCCGCCGCCGCCGTCGACTTCTGCACCAACCTTGGCCGCTGCATCACCCTGAGTATACCAGAGCATCGCGGCGGTCTTCCGTTTCTTCCTCAGCTCTGGTAAGTCTTCTATCTTTTCACCATAGATCTGTTCTAGGGTTTCCATGTTCTTCAGCGGTCATCGCTTGTTTCTTATTCCTATGATAACTCTTAGTCAAGTCTGTAGATCCTTGTTCTGCGTAGCGGTAGTTTATAGCATCCGTCGTCACTTGCGCATCTCAAGGCCATAGATCTTCCTGTATCCTTGCTCATTGATTCGGTACCGCTCCCTTTTGGACCTTGAATACTTATTTCTTTTCTGAACATGCTCCAGATCCAAAACTGTGATATAATTTTGTGAAACCTGTTTTCGCACACCCACTCATCTGCAATCTTGATTCTTCAATGTTTCAGACCAGGTGGTTTAACTTTGTAGAAAAATTGACAACTCGGCATATACCATTAGTCCCCTTGTTGAACCGCTAGGATTTCCTAGCTATGTATTGCCACCTTGCAGAACTCCGGTTTATAAGCAACTTCTTTAGTAATGAATGCATCAATGTATAGCCTTCCAACATATTCTTGAACCAGTATTACTGCTTTGCAGATTGCACCATGGCCAAGCAAGTGTACGAGTGCAACTGGGTTCCTTCTCGGGTGACTGAAACTCAACTGGATAACTTAGTCAGCACCGGCGCTTTAGGCAAAAAAAAACGTCATTCACTGGAGGGTCCCTGGCCCGGAATGTACTCCAGAACCTAAAGATGGAGAGGTTGTTGTTTTTGCTGACCATCTAGCCCGGGGCTTCAGTCCGCCCGGTTCAAAGTTTTATCGGGATGTCTTGGCCAACTTCCAACTACGCCCACAAGATATTGGCCCCAATTTCGTAACCAACATCTGTCACTTTCAAGTGCTCTGTGAGGTGTTCTTTCAAGAAGAGCCCACAGTTGAATTATTCAGAGATTGCTTCCATCTAAACCGCTGCACCGAATTTACTGACGGTCCTAACACCGAGTTAGGTGGTATGGCGATTCAAAAGAGGAAAGAGGTCACTTACCCTCATGCCAAGCTGCACAGCCATCCCAAAGAGTGGAATTCAACATGGTTTTACTGCAAAGATACCTCTCCTGATGGAGAAAATCCTTTGTCGGGTTACCGTCCGGAGCGGCTAAGCAACACACATCCCTTCCCTCAAAGACTGACTGCTAAGGAGAGAAGCAAATATGCCCCTCAATTATCCAAGCTCCGGGCCTTCATGGCTAACGGGTTGACAAGAGTTGACCTTGCTCGCTGCTGGATATCTTGGAGTATACTACACTTAAGCCTGCGCTCCGGTTTGATGTGCAAATACACAGAAGATGTAAAAGATCCTCTACGGCATATTGAGACCCAGCTGACAGACGACGAAGTTACTGAGGCTGTTAAGAGGATGTTAAATGAACCGGAAGCCGCTTGCGCTCAAACCGGCCTGCGTCCCTTTTCTGCCATTAACAAACCGCCAGCCGTAAGACTCATATCTTATGCTTTCATGAAATCTGTCTATGTTTAAGTACTCTTTGTTGATATTAACATCTTTCAAACAGGGTGATGATCCATTTTGGAGCAAGAAGCCTCCACAAGAGAAACCGGAGAAAATAACCCGGCCCAAGACCAGAGTCGTGAAGAAGCCGGCCCGTAGAAAGAGAACCGCTGCCTCCTCCGATCCACCATCTGACGATGATGTGGGTAACCCGGACCTTGAGGTAGAGCTTGACTCACTTGGTTTATTTTTCACACGCCTTATTGATAATGATTATTGCCAGGATGATGCTCAAGTCAGTCACGCTGATGTTGTAGAGGTAATCACTCTTTCTTCCGATTCAAACCGTTTACCTTCAGTAAAAATCTGTTGAGCAAACCGGAAAGTTAAATTTTCTCATCCTCTTGCTTATTTGGACCGAAACTTTCTTATGAAGACACAACAGCATGAAGCTCGTCGCGCAACCCGGCACAGCGGCCAGGTAGTTACCTCCGCCGGTTTACCGAACAGTCCGGTTCGGAGACGCCGTTCAGAGGTCTCTAACTGTTTTGTCAATGCTTATCCTAAAGTGGGTTGTGTTCGTCAACTTCTTAATCCATCTGACTCCGATTATCAGGTGACTTCTCATTCTTCCTCCGGTGAGTCATCAGCCACCCAGCTCCCACCACTCAAGACAATGCTTGGGTGAGCCATATTCCTAATAAAGCTGTTTGATATATCACTTTCAATGTTTACTGGACTGATCCTTCTTTTTCCTTTCAGAGCCAAGCCTAGGCCAAGCAAGAAAGCTCGTCTGGACAAAGCGGCAGAAGAAAACGACGCTCCTGAACCGACCCAAACACCAAATCCTGAAGAACACATCACGATGATATGCTGAATGACCCACCATTGCAAGACCATGATGTTACTGTTGAAGAGGCACATGTTGACGCCACAGGCCCTTTAAATCAACCCACGAGTCCTGTTTAGACTGACAAAACAGTGAGCCCATCAAAGCATACTGATAAATCGGCGACCCCAGTGCAAACCGGCGAAGCCAAGGATGATGATGTTGTTATTACTGGCTTTGGTCATTCCGAGCCAGGCAATCCTGTCGCCTTGTCCAAGCACACTGCAAAAGATGAATTTACTGCATTTGGTAAAGGCAAATGGAATGCCGATTTGGCTACTTATGCCGCTCTAAATCCCCAAGATCTTCATTCCGGTTATCTGAATCAGCTATATACCAGCCGTGTTTATGAAGCCGGTATGGTAAATATGATGAAGAAAAAATATGGGGTAAATTCCATATGACTCTCTGCTTGTACATTTCATTCTGTCAACTCTAATAGCCCCCAAGTGACGGTTTTAAGATGTCAACTTAAACCGGGACTTCCCAATATAATCCTGAACACAGCTGTACTTTTGGAAAGTAGCCCCCAAGGGCCGGTTATACTTAATGTAGTTAAACCGGGACTTTTATACCATAAGAATTCCAGTATTACTCAAGGACAGAGAAAATAGGCATTAGCCCCCAAGTGCCAAGTTGAATACTTGTATTGAGCTTGGGACTTTATATAGAAATTGTAGGATGAAAAGCAAATATGCATTAGCCCCCGGGTACCAAGGGCATAACTTGTTATGGGGTTGGTACTTCAACTCTGCACCTTAATCCTTATCAAATGATTATCTGTAGTAGGCTGATCTGAGCAAGAAAGAAAATCAAATCGGTGATCTTCAAGAAAACCTGAAATCCCAGCAAGCTGAAACCTCCAAAGCAAAGAATGAATTAACCAACGCTTTAAACGTCATGGAAAAGCTTAAGGAAGGTTTAAACAAGGAGCGGGCGGACTGGGCCACTGAAAAGGCCGCTTTAACTCAACGGGCAGAGAATGCTGAGGCTGCACTCAAACCGGTGGTTGATGAACTGACCAGTGTAAAGCGGCAAGTGCATGCCATGACCGCTGTTGTTTTTGGTAAGCCTTCTTGATTTCTGACGTAATGAGGCCTTCTCATGTAATTGCCGGTTTATTAACCCTTTGAATGATACAGGGACATGTATTGGCCACTTGGGATTAGATGTGCGGAAGAAATTGAAAGCCGCTTATACATTGATAGAACAACTGTATACTGGTGCGCAACGGATCATCAGCACTGCTTCTCACAACAACCCGGCACCGACCTTGATCCAGGACACTATTAAAAGGTTGTCAATGCTTCCTGCCCGGGTTGAAGAGTTAAAGAAATCTGCTGCTAGAACCGGTGCCATAAACGCCTTAATCCGGGCCAAAGCATGGGTGCCGGATTTTGATCCCGTTGAAGCGGCCCAGGGCTTCCCAAGCTTGAAAGAAGACGGGACAGAATTCAGCGAAGAGGATCTCCGAGCTATAAACCGGGAAGTGCGCCCTTTGGCTTGTCAATTGGCTGAAGAGGCAATCTGTCTCACTATCAAGCCCAATATGATGGCGAAAATAAAAGAGTGGTTGCACCGATTCCTGAAGCGGAGAACCTTATACCTCCAATCCGTAAGCATACTTACGCTCCTGATATTGAACCGTCGTTGCTGATCAATGATGAAGCTGTATTCCAAGCTTTAATGGGAATCGACTAGACAACTGTTGATTTCCAGCCGCTGGGTAAGGAATCAGAAGTTGAAGCGGCGCAGGATGACCTGCAACCATCAGGCCAAGCTGGCGACCAAGCATGAACCGGAAGCCGGTTTACATTACCGCTTCCTTATGTTATGCAGAAAAACAATTATCTTATCTGGGCACCGTGTTTCCTTGTAATATACTAGTTGCCACACTTGGTGTTGATATGCCTTCGTGCATACTTATTGCAACTTATGTTTTTGTTGAATCATCAATCTTAAACTGTTGTCTACAGCAAAAAGCTTAAAACGCCATTGTGGTTGTATCACCAGGCGGGTCATCATATCTATGTATATGAAATCAAAGATAATACCTTAGATTTTAACATATGATAAATATGGGAATATATGATACCTGCCATCGTAGGGCATGAAGTTGGCTGTGCCAAACTTGAAACGGAGTTTTAGGAAACCCACTCTGCTGGAGGAGAAAAATAGCACCTGTGAATATAAGGCCGGTTTACCAGGTAAACAGTTTCGGGTTACGATGAACACCGTTGTTACTCCATAATAGGATGTTATTAAAAACCAAACCGGGCAAAGCATCTCCGGATGAAGAATAAACCGTGTTCCGTCAACTGACAGTCGAACCGGCTTAAGAATTGTCGGTTTAAAAACACAACAAGAGAAATATGCAAAAAGAGAAACGAATTTCAAGCAAAGACAAAGATAAAATCATTTGCGAAAAGAGGCTGTTTGAGCCGATCAAGTGGCATTACCATGGTCGGACATGACCAAGCCCCGATAGGCGTAGCTATGGTTCAAGTCAGCCAGGTCCCTAAATGACGCAGTGGCATTACGCCGATCAAGAGGTGTAGCAATGGTTCGGGTTCGACCAAAGCCCCCAAGTGATTCTGTGACTTTAGGCCGATCAAGAGGCGTGACTGGTTCAGACGTGACCAAGTCCCCAAGTGATTCTGTGGCTTTCGCCTATCAAAAGGTGTTGCATTGGTTCGGACACGACCAAGCCCCCAAGTGATATGATATAAAGCTTGTTAAAAAGCTAACTCAAGGGATAAACCAGAGGCCCCTTTAAGATAAAAACTCCGTGTAACCACACATGATGTAAAAATAACAGAGACCCCGCTTTATCTAGGGCTCCGGTTTATTGTATTGATCATAATATATACATTGTCATAATATGTACATAAGTAGAGCCTATGGCTCAAGTATAGTAGGGCAGAAGATGAGCTATGTTCCACGGCCTGTTGGTCTCCTCCTCTGATGTACTTGAGTCTTTATGCTCTCGAATATCGATCAGATAGTACGACCCGTTGTGCAGATTCTTGCTGACCACGAAAGGTCCCTCCCAAGGTGGGGATAGCTTGTGCATATCAATCTGGTCTTGGATGAGCCGGAGCACCAAATCTCCTTCTTGAAAGGTTCTGGTTCTAACTCGGCGACTGTGATAGTGACGAAGATCCTGCTGATAAATCGCCGAATGGGCAGCTGCGATGTCACGCTACTCATCCAACAGGTCCAAAGCGTCTTGCCGTGCTACCTCGTTGTTCGCTTCAACATAAGCTGCTACACGAGGCGAATCATGACGGATATCACTGGGGAGAACCGCCTCCGCTCCGTAGACCATGAAGAACGGTGTGTATCCCGTCGATCTGTTGGGCGTAGTATTGATGCTCCATAATACAGATGGTACCTCCTCAACCCAACAACCCGGCGTCCGCTGCAAAGGAACCATAAGCCAGGGTTTGATACCTCGTAAGATCTCTTGGTTAGCCCTCTCTGCTTGGCCATTGGACTGTGGGTGTGCCACAGACGAAACGTTAAGCCGGATGTGCTCACGTTCAGAGAACTCCTTCATAGCACCCTTAGGCAGATTGGTACTATTATCAGTAATGATGCTGTGTGGAAAGCCAAACCGGAAAATCACCTTTTTAATGAATTGAACCGCCGTGGCTGCATCACACTTGCTGACAGGCTCCGCCTCCACCCACTTTGTAAACTTGTCAACCGCCACCAAAAGGTGGGTCTTTTTGTCCTTGGACCGTTTGAAAGGCCCAACCATATCCAGCCCCCAAGTCGCAAACGGCCAAGTAATTGGAATCATCCGCAATTCTTGGGCCGGCACATGAGCGCATCTTGAAAACTTCTAACAGCCATCGCATCGCCTAACCAGGGCCTCCGCATCAGCATGAGCAGTCAACCAATAGAAACCGTGACGAAACGCCTTAGCCACTAGAGATTTTGAACCGGCGTGGTGACCACAATCTCCTTCGTGGATTTCGCGAAAATCTCACAGCCTTCCTCCGGCGACACACAACGTTGAAACGCTCCTGACACACTGCAATGATGCAACTCGCCATTGACAATAGTCATGGACTTGGATTGCCGGATTATCTGCCTGGCCAGCGTCTCATCCTCTGGTAACTCGCCCCGGTTCATGTACGCAAGATAAGGAACCTTCCAATCCGGAATGACATGCAGAGCTGCCACCAATTGAGCCTCCGGATCAGGAATAGCCAAATCCTCTTCGCCAGGGAGCTTGACCGATGGGTTATGCAGGACATCCAAGAAGACATTAGGCGGGACCGGTTTAATCTGAGAGCCCATCCGGCTTAAAGCGTCCGTTGCTTCGTTCTTCTGTCTATCCACGTGATCCACCTGATATCCTTTGAAGTCACATGCAATAATATACACCTCACAACGGTATGCTGCCATGAGCGGGTCCTTAGAATCCCAAGTACCAGACACTTGTTGGGCCTCCAGGTCCGAGTCACTGAAGCACTTAACTCGGCTGAGATTAATCTCCTTAGCCATCTGGAGACCATGGAGTAAAGCTTCGTACTCAGCTGCATTGTTAGTACAAGGGAACATTAAGCGGAGAACGTAACAGAACTTATCACCTCGTGGGGAAGTTAATACGATTCCATCCCCCGAGCCCTCCAATTGCCTGGACCCATCAAAATGAATAGTCCAATAGGTGTGATCCGACTTTTCTTCAGGTGCTTGTAGTTCCGTCCAATCATTGATGAAATCCACAAGCGCTTGAGACTTGATCGCCGTCCGAGGCACGTATGTCAAACCGTGCGGCCCAAGCTCTAAAGCCCACTTGGCAATCCGTGCTGCTGCTTTAAGTCCTCCAATGCTTTATCAGCGGCCGGACTCCAGACAAAGTGATCTGTTTTCTTCAGCATCTGATACAAAGGGATCACCTTCTCACCGAGGCGGCTGATAAACTGGCTCAATGCGGCAATCTGGCCTGCCAAGCGCTTGACGTCATTGATACATTTCGGTTTAGCCAGGGAGGTGATAGCTGTGATCTTCTCAGGATTAGCCTCAATTCCCCTATTGGATACCAGAAAACCCAATAACTTGCTTGCCGGTACACCAAAAACACATTTGGCCGGGTTGAGCATCATCTTGTATGTCCGTAGGTTATCAAAGGTTTCCTTCAAATCATCAACCAGAGTCTCCTTCTCCCTTGACTTAACCACAATATCATCCACATAGGCATGTACATTACGACCGATCTGCTTATGAAGGCAATTCTGTACACACCTTTGATAAGTTTCCTGGGCACTCTTGAGCCCAAAGGGCATAGATACATAGCAGAAGGCTCCAAAGGGAGTTATGAACGCCGTCTTCTCCTGGTCCTTAACTGCCATCTTGATCTGATGATAACCAGAATATGCATCTAGAAAACTCAAACGCTCACAACCCGCAGTAGCATCAATAATCTGATCGATGCGGGGGAGGGCAAAAGGATCTGCTGGACAAGCCTTGTTAAGATCTGTGTAATCCACACACATGCGCCAGGTGCCATTTTTCTTAAGGACCAGCACCGGATTAGCCAGCCATACAGGATGGAAAACTTCAACAATAAAGCCAGCCGCTAAGAGCCTGGCCACCTCTTCTCCAATAGCTTTGCGCCTTTCTTCGTTGAACCGGCGGAGAAACTGCTTCACCGGTTTGTACTTAGGATCAACATTAAGAGTGTGCTCAGCGAGTTCCCTCGGTACACCTGGCATGTCAGAAGGCTTCCATGCAAAAATGTCCCGATTCTCACGGATGAACTCGATGAGAGCGCTTTCCTATTTCGGATCCAAGTTGGTGCTGATACTAAACTGCTTGGACGAATCGCCGGGTACGAAGTCAACAAGCTTAGTCTCAGCTGCCGATTTGAACTTTAAGGCCGGATCCTGCTCTGTGGTTGGCTTCTTCAACGGAGTCATGTCTGCCGGATCAACATTATCCTTGTAATACTTCAACTCTTCCGTGGCACAAACCGACTCTGCATAGGCCGCATCACCTTCTTCACACTACAAAGCAATCTTGCGACTTCCATGAACGGTTATGGTCCCCTTGTGACCCGGCATCTTGAGCTGCAAATAAACATAACAGGGTCGTGTCATAAATTTGGCATAAGTCGGCCGCCCAAATAAGGCATGATATGGGCTCCGGATCTTCACCACCTCAAAAGTCAATGTCTCTGACCTGGAATCATGATCATCTCCAAAGGCCACTTCCAGAGCTATCTTGCCAACAGGATATGCTGACTTACCAGGTACCACACCATGGAATACCGTATTGGATGGTTTAAGATTCTTATCTGTTAGCCCCATACGGCGGAAGGTCTCATAGTATAAGATATTAATACTGCTTCCTCTATCCATGAGCACCTTGGTGAACTTATAACCTCCCACCTGAGGTGCCACCACCAACGCTAGCTGACCGGATTGTCAACCCGGGGAGGGTGATCCTCTCTGCTCCATATGATTGGCTGTTCGAACCAGCGTAAATAACGAGGCACGACCGGTTCAACAGAATTCACCGCTCGCTTGTGAAGCTTCCGGTCTCGCTTATCCAAGCTAGTAGTGAATACATGATATTGCCCGCTATTCAACTGCTTTGGATTGCTCTGATAACCTGACTGCTGCTGCTAGTTGTAACCACCCTGGCTATACTGATTATTTTGATTGTTATGTCTACCTTGATCACCATTGAAGCCTGAACCGGCATTTCCTCCACCATGACCCGGCCCATGGAATTCGGATCGTGAGCCACCACCTGATCCGTGATCATATCGAAAAGCGTTAGAATTTTTGAACTCCTGCATAATATAGCAATCCTTCCAAAGGTGGTTGGCTGGCATCTCCTTCGTCCCGTGCTTTGGACAGGGCTGGTTTAATAGATAGGTCAGACGGTCCGGGTTGGGATTTGGAGCTCCACCGCGATTCGGCGGTTTACCCTTCCGTCGCTGGCCCTTGTCCTGCGCACTAGTATTAGCCACAAAGTCCATGCTGCCATCCGCTTTACGCTTGCCTCCATTACCATGACCTGCCGTGTTGTATTGCTGCCCTTTGGAGTTGCTGCTCTTCTTTCCCTTCCCTGTCTTGTCATCATCAGACTCGGGATCCTTGGTACTATCAGAATCAGCATACTTCACTAACGCAGTCATGAGGGTCCCCATATCGTTACAATGGCACTTCATCCGTCCCAATTTCAACTTCAGAGGCTTAAACTGGCAGTTGCTTTCCAAGGTTATAACCGTGGAGTCAGCGTTGATACGCACCCACCGGGTTGTTGACTCTCCTTCCTCCTGGACACATGCCGCTAAGTCCACAATCAACATGGGCTGCTTACATGTATCCTTGAAATTCTAGATAAACCGGGCTCGCAACTGGGCCCGTGAACTGATAGAATTGGCCGGTAAGCTCTTTAACCAAATATGGGATGTCCCTTCAAGCATCATGGTGAAATACTTTGCACACGCCGCTTCATCTACGTCAAGCATCTCCATGGCCATGCCATAGCTCTCCACCCATGTTTCTGGAGACAAATCGGCAAGTGTAATTCAGCGCCTTGAGCGGGCCCTTGAAATCCTTGGGCAGGCCCACATTGCGTAAAGCGGGGACAATACAAGGCACTCCCAAAGAACTAGAAGTAACTCCTGGCTCGATCGAGGTGGTTGGACGAACCGACGTAAGCTGACGAGCCTCATGTTGCACCTCTAACTCGGCATCCCTGTGTGCTCGGGACCGGTCCACCACTTCCTGAGCATCACCTGCCGAGTTATTTCCACAGGGCGCTTCACGGTTCCATGCATTACTGGATACGGCCGGTCCATCCATCCGCCTGCTGTAACTCCGGCTCAGACGGGGGGTGGAATGAAATCGGTCATGGATGTATGAATATGCTTCCTGCTGAACCAAGGCTGTTCGAAGAAGTTCCTTAACCCGGCGCGTCTCCACCGCTTGCGGAGAATCACCTTCAATTGGGATGGCCTCCAGCCGTGAAGCGGCAGCGATAAGATTGTCCATTGGATTAGAATAATGACCTGGAGGTGTCTGGACAGGCTGAGGCATGACATTCCTCTGTCGAGGCGGCTCCATCAGGCGAGGCTGAACCGACGCACCCGGCCCGGGCGCCTCCGCCCGGTTTATCACTGGCGGGCTACTAGTTCCTACCCCTGGGGTGTTAAAGAGGTTTCTGGCGTCGAAAACCGTAGGCAGGCGAGACAGATGCTTCCTTTTCAGGACTTCATGCGACGCCTTCTGGTCCAGCATAATCTTATAGGCCTGCGCATCCAAAGCGGCCCGCTCTGTGGCCATCCTGTCGTTCTCGGCTGCTAGGTCAGCCTTGGCCTGAGTGATCTGTTCCCTCACCTTTGCAATTTCCGCGTTGTGGGCGTCCTAATCCGCCGGGTTAGCCTCCGCCATAAGCACAGCAAACACATCAAACAGATTAGATAAAACTTGAGCCGGCGGGTGCACAGGGCCTCCTGCCCCGGCCGCCGCCGCCGCCGCTGACCCGGAGAACATTGCTGCTGCGGTCGAAGAGTGGATCGCCGCCTGTGTCCCGGCCATGAATATCCCAACCCGGTTGGGCAGATCAGAGGGGTCCGGAATACTTTCACCATCGGAACAGCCCCCAATCCGGTCGTCTTGTAACTAATACAATGATTCGGTTTCCCCGGTTAAGGACTCATCGCCAGAATAAACGACGGTCTCGCTACCAGATTCCGATCGGCCCTCTTATTCTCCTCCGTGGATGACTCCCATGAAGGCACGCTTCACGGCCGGTTTAACCTGGGCAGATCTCGCACGCTGAGCCGTGTCGATGAGGCGGTGCAGATGTCCGGCTCAGGGCCCGGTTCACCAATCTTGCCGATGAAGACGTGTATGCCACCAAAGGGGACCCGGTACCCGTACTCAATTGAGCCGGCCTCGGGGCCCCAGCCTGCATCGTCGATGTAGAGCTTGCCGCGACGACTCTTGGTCATCTGGCCCACAGCGTAACCCTTGAGTCCTTCGAAGTTTCCCTCCAAGAACTTGAAACCATAGTGCGATAGCACCACGGTGGGCGCCAACTGTCGTGGTTTTGTCACGGCAGATGTCCTCATGAAAGGACTTAGTCGTGAAGCCATTGCTACGGGTTAGCTTGAAGGGGTTAAAGCGGACACAAGGACGCAAGAGAGTTTATACTAGTTCGGCCCCTTCGATGAAGGTAAAAGCCTACGTCTAGTTGTGATGGAATTGATGGGGGTTCAATGACTAGGGAGCAGACAAGCTTCGCCTAAGTCTCGAGTTGTTGTCCGTTTTCCTTGAACCGGCTCCGGGTCGTCCCCTTATATACATGGGTGGCGCCCGTCGGTTCACAGAGTCCCGACGCCGGTTCATAGATGTATCCGGCTCGATCTCTGCTATTCCTAACTTACAAAACAAGTTACATACTGACGCCGGTTTACGGCTACAGGCCTTAAACCGGCTATGGGCCTTAAGCCCTCATCTGCCTACTTGGGCTCTACCATACTCAACTACTGATGAAGTTAACCCGGCCTGTCTTGGCCGGTTTACACCCAATGGTAATATCCCCAACACATAGCAAAGTCATAGCAACATCAAAATTAGAACATAGTGGATACTAGGGATCAAACCCTAACAAAACTAACTCGATTACATAGTAAATCTCATCCAACCCATCACCGTCCAGCAAGCCTACGATGGGATTACTCACGCACAGCGGTGAGCATCATGAAATTGGTGATGGTGGATGGTTGATGATGACGATGGCGACGATTTCCCCTCTCTAGAGCCCCGAACGGACTCCAAACCTGCCCTCCCTAGGAAGAATAGGGCTTGGCGGTGGCTCTGTATTGCAAAACGCGATGAATCCTTCTCTCTTATTTTTTTCTCCCCGAACGTGAATATATGGAGTTGGACTTGAGGTCGGTGGAGGTCCAGGGGGCCCACAAGGACAGAGGGCGCGCCCCAGGGGGTGGCCGCACCCTCCACCCTTGTGGACAGGGTGTGGGCCCCCTTCGATTGACTCTTTCACCAATATTTTTTAATTATTCCAAAACTGATCTCAGTGAAGTTTCAGGTCATTCCGAGAAATTTTATTTCTGCACAAAAATAATACCATGGCAATTCTGCTGAAAACAGTGTCATTCCGGGTTAGTTCCATTCAAATCATGCAAATTAGAGTCCAAAACAAGGGCAAAAGAGTTTGGAAAAGTAGATACGATGGAGACGTATCAACTCCCCCAAGCATAACCCATTGCTTATCCTCAAGCAATTCAGTTGACAAACTGTACGTGATAAAGAAAAACTTTTACAAACTCTGTTTGATCTTGTTGTTGCAAATATGTAAAGCCAGCATTCAAGTTTTCAGCAAAAATTATGAACTAACCATATTCACAATAACATTTAGATCTCACATTTACTCATATCAATAGCATAATCAACTAGCGAGCAATAATAATAAATCTCGGATGACAACACTTTTTCAAAACAATCATGATATGATATAACAAGATAGTATCTCGCTAGCCCTTTCTGAGACCGCCGAACATAAATGTAGAGCACTCCTGAAGATCAAGGACTGACTAGACATTGTAATTCATGGTAAAAGAGATCCAGTCATACTCAATATAAATTAATAACAACGCATACAAATGACAGTGGTGCTCTCTAACTGGTGCTTTTTATAAGAGGATGATGACTCAACAATAAAAGTAAATAGACAGACCCTTCGTAGAGGGAAGTAGGGATTTGCAGAGGTGCCAGAGCTCGAGTTTTAAAATAGAGATAAATAATATTTTGAGCAGCATGCTGTCATTGTCAACATAACAACTAAGAGATCTCGGTATATTCCATACTAAATACATTATAGGCGGTTCCAAATAGAATGGTAAAGTTTATACTCTCCCACCACCAACAAGCACACTCCTCGGCTGGTCCGAAACAACGGTAACCTTCCAACTAACAACAATCCTGGGGGAGTTTTGTTTGCAATTATTTGATGATTTGAGCATGGGACTGGGCATCCCGATTACCACTCATTTTCTCGTGAATGATGAGCGCAGTCCACTCATCGTGAGAATAACCTACCTATCTAGCATGGAAGATATTGACAGCCCTAGTTGGTACATGAGCGATTCAAGCATACAAAACAGATTATCATTTGAAGGTTTAGAGTTTGGCATATGCAAATTTACTTGGAACGGCAGGTAAATACCGCATATAGGTAGGTATGGTGGACTCTCATGGAACAACTTTGGGTTTATGGAAGTGGATGCACAAGAAGTATTCCCACTTAGTACAAGTGAAGACTAGAAAAAGACAGGGGAGCGACCAACTAGAGAGCGACAACAGTCATAAACATGCATGGAGATTAACCAAAATTGAGTGCAAGCATGAGTAGGATATAAATCACCATGAACATAAATATCGTGGAGGCTATGTTGATTTTGTTTCAACTACATGTGTGTACATGTGCCAAGTCAAGCCACTCGAATTACTCAAAGGAGGATACCATCCTATCATACTACATCACAACCATTTTAAAAGCATGTTGGCATGCAAGGTAAACCATTATAAACTCCTAGCTAATTAAGCATGGCATGAGTAACTATAATTTCTAATTGTCATTGCAAACATGTTTCATCCATAATGGGTTGAATCAAGAACGATGAACTGATCATATTTACAAAAACAAGATAGGTCGAGTTCATACCATGTTTTCCTCATCTCAATCATTTCATCATATATCATCGTTATTGCCTTTCACTCACATGACCGAACGGTGTGGATAATAATAATAGTGCACGTGCATTCTACTAAGCTGGAATCTGCAAACATTTATTCAAAGGAGAAGACAAGGTAATATGGGCTCTTTGTTAGATCAACAATAATGCATATGAGAGCCACTCAACATTTTCATCATGGTCTTGTCCTCTCGACCCCCAAAGAAAAGAAAAGAATTTCAAAGAAACACACTGAAAGGTTTTTGGAGTTTTTGTTTTTCTAAAGGAAGTTAAACAAGAACGAGAAAAACTATTTATACGAGAAAGCTCCCAACAAGCAAAAGAAGAACAATAAATCTTTTTGGGTTTTCTTTTAATACTACTACTAAGCATGGAAAGTAAACAAAAAGGAAGCTACAACTAATTTTTTTGTTTTTTCTCAAAGTTTTGCAGACACACAAGAAGAAAGCGGGAAAAAGAAAAATAAACTAACATGGATAATACAATGAAAAAGTATGAACGCCGACAACTAGAATGAGTGTGTGAACATGAATGTAATGTCAGTGAGAAATACGTACTCCCCAAGCTTAGGCTTTTGGCCTAAGTTGGTCTAAGGCCACCACTGGCCTGGATGATATCCGAAATCATAGTTGGGGTTGTGCTGTGCTGCTGCAGCTACTGCTTGGCGAGCTGTTTCTTGGAGGCGAGCGGCCTCTACTGTTCTCTCATACTCGTTTGCCCCCTCTCTAGTTATAAAATATCTCCCTTTCACCTGAAAGTTAAAGGAGGAAGGAGCATGAAGGGTAATATGGACAGCACGCCATCTATCAAAGATTAGTCGGTACTGGAGGGACTATTCGTTCCTCTCAAGAAACTAGTTGCGTACCATAGCATTATAATCTAGAAAAGTAGGTGGCAACTCAATGTCATTCCCTCTTATGGATAAACCAAGATAATTAGCTAGACGATTTGCATAAATTCCACCAAATAAATTTCCATCTTTAGCATTAAGATGTAACCTCCTCACAATAATGGCCCCCAAATTATATCGCTTATCACCTAACAATTCACACTTGAGGACACTAAGATCTGGAACGCAAAGGTGGCTATGATCACGTTTACCGTTAATGCACCTACCTATAAAGAGAGCAAAGTAATGTATGGCAGGAAAGTGAATGCTCCCCATGGTAGCTTGTGTGATATTTCTAGTTTCTCCCACAGTGATGCTAGCAAGGAAATCATTGTATTCAGATTTGTGAGGCTCACTATGAATGCCCCATTGTGGGATTTTGCATGCAATATTAAAATCTTCAAGTTCCATGGTCTATGATTCGTCATAAAGATCAAATAAAACAGTATGGGTATTGCATTTAGATGAAAATTCAAACCTCTGTGGAAAGGAATCGATGAGGTAATAGTATTGTTGGCACTTATTTGATACGAAGTCCTCAAGAACAGCATTACGTACATACACATCAAATTCATCCTTGAAACCTGCATGCACCATAAATCATCCGACGGCCATTCCCATGGCCGCACTTGAGCTTCCCGTGGTGGTTCTAGGTCTGGCTCACGTATCACGAGCCTCGGTGCTTGCTTCCTCGAAGAACCACCTTGGTACATTTTCCTAGACATTTTTCTTCCTCTGAAAAATTTCTGAAATTTTTTAGTGACTCAAAATAAAAGTGAACCAAACTCAACAAAATTGATAGAAACTACTCCTACAAGTGTCTAGAGGCTATATCATGCATCAAAACTACTTTGGACCATATAAATTTGACATGCAAGCTCAAGAACAGGGTCACCACAGCAGCAAAAAATTGCAATAAATAAAGCACTAGAACAAAAACTAATTGGACCATTGGAGGAGTCACATACTGAAGAACAATCCCCCAAAGCAGTTTTGTGAATGGAGCTTTGAGCAAGGAGATCGAAAATGGCAGCAAAATGAGCAAGAACACGGGTTTGAGCTACGGGATAATTTTTTCTTGAGGAAGACGAAGTAGATGGGTGCTGGAATAAGTGGAGGGGGTCCACGTGGGATCCACAAGCACAGGGGGGCGCCCAGGGGGTAGGGCGTGCCCTCCACCCTTGTGGCCCACTGGTGCATCCCCTGGTGCATGTTTAGTGCAAGAAGTTCTCAGATTTTCTATAAAAAATCATACTAAATTTTCAGGGTATTTGGAGTACTTTTATTTTTGGGGTATTTTTTATTGCACGGATAATTCAGAAAACAGACAGAAAATACTATATTTTTGCTTTATTTGATCTAGATAACATAAAGTAAAAGGTAGGTACAAAAAGTTGCGCCCTCTAAATTCATCCATATCATGCTCATCAAAAGGAATCCATTAACAAGGTTGATCAAGTCTTATTAACAAACTTCTTCCGAATGGCATGAAACCAGAGAATTTTCGAATAACACTAGGTTACCTCAACGGGGATATATATGTCCCCAACAATAAGAATATCATATTTCTTTTTGGCAGTAGGAAGAGGGAATTCAAAACCTCTAAGAGTAATAGTTGGAATTTTTCCAATAGAATTGATACTATGAACTTAAGGTTGTTTCTTCCGAAAGTGTACCGTATGCTCATTACCATTAACATGAAAAGTGTCATTTCCTTTGTTGCAATCAATAACAGCCCCTGCAGTATTTAAAAAGGGTCTACCAAGGATAATCGACATACTATCGTCCTCGGGAATATCAAGAATAACAAAGTCCGTTAATATAGTAACGTTTGCAACCACAATATGCACATCCTCACAAACACCGATGGGTATATCAGTTAATTTATCAGCCATTTGCAAAGATATTTTAGCAGGTGTCAACTTATTCAATTCAAGTCTACTATAGAAAGAGAAAGGGATAACACTAACACTGGCTCCAAGATCACATAAAGCAGTTTTAACATAGTTTCTTTTAATGGAGCATGATATAGTTGGTACTTCTGGATCTCCAAGTTTCTTTGGTATATCCACCCTTAAAAGTATAATTAGCAAGCATGGTGGAAATTTTAGCTTCCGGTATCTTTCTTTTATTTGTAACAATATCTTTCATATACTTAGCATAATGAGGCATTTTAAGCATATGACACAAACGCATACGCAAAAAGATAGGTCTAATCATTTCAGCAAAGCCCTCAAAATCCTCATCATCCTTTTTCTTGGATGGTTTAAGAGGAAAGGGCATGGGTTTTTGAACCCATGGTTCTCTTTCTTTNAATAACAGCCCCTGCAGTATTTAAAAAGGGTCTACCAAGGATAATCGACATACTATCGTCCTCGGGAATATCAAGAATAACAAAGTCCGTTAATATAGTAACGTTTGCAACCACAATATGCACATCCTCACAAACACCGATGGGTATATCAGTTAATTTATCAGCCATTTGCAAAGATATTTTAGCAGGTGTCAACTTATTCAATTCAAGTCTACTATAGAAAGAGAAAGGGATAACACTAACACTGGCTCCAAGATCACATAAAGCAGTTTTAACATAGTTTCTTTTAATGGAGCATGATATAGTTGGTACTTCTGGATCTCCAAGTTTCTTTGGTATATCCACCCTTAAAAGTATAATTAGCAAGCATGGTGGAAATTTTAGCTTCCGGTATCTTTCTTTTATTTGTAACAATATCTTTCATATACTTAGCATAATGAGGCATTTTAAGCATATGACACAAACGCATACGCAAAAAGATAGGTCTAATCATTTCAGCAAAGCCCTCAAAATCCTCATCATCCTTTTTCTTGGATGGTTTAAGAGGAAAGGGCATGGGTTTTTGAACCCATGGTTCTCTTTCTTTACCATGTTTCCTAGCAACGAAGTCTCTCTTATCATAACGTTGATTCTTTGATTGTGGGTTATCAAGATCAACAACAGGTTCAATCTCTACTTCATTATCATTACTAGGTTGAGCATCAACAGGAACATCATTATTAACATTATCACTAGGTACATGTTCATCACCAGATTGTGTCTCAGCATCAAAAATAGAAATATCAGTGGGATTCTTAGGTGTATCTATAGCAGGTTCACCAGCATGCAAGGTCTTATCAGTTTTCTTTTTCATTTTACTAGCACAAACGTCCGTGTGTTGCAACGGTAGACAAAAAACCTCACTTCACTAACCCAATGGCCCAAGACCTACTCCTCCCCCCATTACCCATCACTAGATATGGAGGCATCAACGAACTCCTTGAAATCCTTCACACTGCCACACGAGAACCAAAATAAATATTAGGAGCGTTGTCCAAAGATTCCGCATCTCTGGCTAATATAACAGATAAAAGTGCAGAGTTGGTGTCACACACAGTAGGGACTCTGAATCCAACTCCTTGTACTTTGGTGATGGGTGCTAGTGGGTCGAGCTGAAAATAAGAGCGATGATTTGTTTTGTTCTTAGAAAAATATAGCATATGACCAACCAATAATGAAAAAAATTATTGTGATTATACATAGTTCTTTTTGCATGTGTTGTCGCAATATTTTGCTCTTGAGTTAAATAATTCTGATACGTCAAATATTAGTATCACAGTATCGTATCTAAGTTTTTGACGTCAGCAATTCATTTATAAAGAAGTAGTTCACCATGGCATCTGCACCTAAACACAACACCTAGCTATTTAGCTACAAAAAAGCGGTTCAAGATGACTTAGACACAAAGAAGAAATTCATCAGTTCAGTAACTAAATAAGCCTCAGAGAGAAAAACTATGATATTTTTAGGGCATAATTACCAATGTCTCGTATATGGGGTGAAGTAATTTTGGTGTATTTTCATTTATTTTTCTTTTCAAATATCTTATTGTTCTTCAACAAATATATATTCTACTTAGAGTGGAATAGCATTCTAATTTACTTTAACTTTAATCTTATATTCTGTTTTACTAGTTAAATTTTATGTTTAAGCCCTATAACTTAATTTTAAATAACGGATCATATGCACTTATGATTGGAACTCTAGCAAGCATCTGCAACTACTAAAGATCATTAAGGTCGTGAAACCCAACCGTTGCATTAAGTATCAAGTCCTCTTTATCCCATGCGCAACAACCCACCTACTCGGGTTTAAGCTTCTGTCACTCTCGCAACCCACCATAAGCGAATCATGAACGTATTGCAACACCCTACAACGGGGATCCCTCATGTTTGCGCGAGACGAAGGGCACCGTAGGATAGCACAATAAATAAAATATACAATCATACCAACCAAGATTATGATTAACCCATAGGACAAAACGGATCTACTCAAACATCATAGGATAACCATATATCATTGGGAAATAATATATGGAGTTGAGCACCATGTTTAAGTAGAGATTACAGCAGGGAGAAGGGATGTTACACCGCTGCGTAGAGGGGGAGAGAGTTGGTGTTGATGGTAGCAAGATTGTTGATGCAGATCGCCGTCACGATCCTTGCCCCGGTGGCACTCCAGCACCACCGGGAGAGAGGGGGAGAGAGCCCCCTCCTTTTTCTTCTTCCTTGGCCTCCCCCTAGATGGGAGGAGAGTTTCCCCTCTGGTCCATGGCCTCGATGGTGGCGGAGGGGCGGCAGCCCATCCGATATTGGATCTCCCTCTCTGTTCTCTTCTGCTTCGCGTTCCCCAGATCTGGCCCTTCACGGTTTCTTCAATTCCCGGAGATCCGTAACTCTGATTGCGCTGAAATTTTTACACGATATTTTTCCGTAAACTATCTTTCTTGTGCCAGAAGAAGGGCCCCAACCACCTTACGAGGAGGGCATAAGACACCTAGGCCCTCCTGGCACCCCCTGGGGCGCCCTGGTGTATCGTGGGGGCTGTGGGCCCCCATTTGCGTTGATTCCACCTCCCAAAGATCACATATATTCTAAAATAATTCTTCGTATATTTTTATCGCGTTTGGGATTTGTTTGATATGGATTTTCTGTGAAACAAAAAACATGCAACAAACAGGAACTGGCACTGGGCACTGGATCAATAGGTTAGTCCAATAAATCATATAATTTTTTGCCAAAAATATTTAGAAGTTGTATAATATTGGCATGAAGCAATCAAAGATTATAGATACGATAGAGATGTATCGTCAGTTTCTTGTGAGGAACGAACAGTCCCTCCTGTACCGACTAATCTTTAACAGACAGCGTGTTGTCCATATTACCCTTCCTTCTCCTACCTTCTTTAACTTTCAGGTAAAAGGGAGATATTTTATAACTAGAGAGGAGGCTAACGAGTATGAGAGAGGGGTGGAGGTCGCTCGCCTCCATGCTACAGCCCTTTAGGCAGTACCTGCCGCATCCCAGTACGACCCTGACTACAACTTTGGATATCCGCTAGGCCAGCCGTGGTCCTAGACCAACTTAGGCCAAAATCCTAAGCTTGGGGGAGTACGTATTTCTCACCGACATTACATTCATGTTCACACATTCATTCCAGTTGTCGGTGTTCATACTCTTTCATTGTATTATCCATGCTAGTTTATTTTCTTTTTCCCGCTTTCTTCTTGTGTGTTTGAAAAACTCTGAGAAAATCCAAAAAAAAATAGTTGTAGCTTCTTTTTAGTTTCCTTTCCATGTTTATGTAGTAGTACTATTAAATAAAAACCAAAAAGATTTCTCGTTCTTCTTTTGCTTGTTGGGAGCTTTCCCGTGTAAATAGTTTTTCTCGTTCTTGTTTTACTTTCTTCAGAACAACAAAAAATCCAAAATCATTTCAGTGTGTTTATTTGAAATTCTTTTTCTTTTCTTTGGGGGTCGAGATAAGAAGACCACGATGAAAATGATGAGTGGCTCTCATATACATTATTGGTGACCTAAGAAAAAGCTCATAATACCTTGTCTTCTCCTTTGAATAAATGTTTGCAGATTCCAGCTTAGTCCAATGCACGCGCACTATTATTATTATCCACAGCGTTTGGTCATGCAAGTGAAAGGCAATAATGACGATATATGATGAAATGATTGAGATGAGAAAATGCTGGTATGAACTCGACCTATCTTGTTTTTGTAAATATGATTAGTTCATTGTTCCTGATTCAGCCTATTATGAATGAAACATGTTTGCAATGACAATTAGAGATTATAGTTACTCATGCCTTGCTTAATTAGCTAGGAGTTTATAATGGTTTACCTTGCGTGCCAACATGCTTTTAAAATGGTTGTGATGTAGTATGATAGGATGGTATCCTCCTTTGAATGAGTCGAGTGGCTTGACTTGGCACATGTTCACGAATGTAGTTGAAACAAAATCAAACATAGCCTCCACGATATTTATGTTCATGGTGATTTATATCTTGCACTCAGTGTTGGTTAATCTCAATGCATGTTTATGACTGTTGTCGCTCTCTAGTTGGTCGCTCCCCAGTCTTTTGCTAGCCTTCACTTGTACTAAGCGGGAATTCTACTTGTGCATCCACTTCCATAGACCCAAAGTTGTTCCATATGAGTCCACCATACCAACCTATATGCGGTATTAACCTGTCGTTCGAAGTAAATTTGCATGTGCCAAACTCTAAACCTTCAAACTATAATCTGTTTTTATGCCAGAATCGCTCATGTAGCGACTGGGGGTTGTCAGTATCTTCCATGCTAGGTGGGTTATTCTCACGATGAGTGGACTCCGCTCGTCATTCACGAGAAATGGTTGGTAATTGGGATGCCCAGTTCCCCCAGGATTGTTGTTAGTTGGACGGTACCCGTTGTTTCGGACCAGCCGTGGAATGTGCTTGTTGGTGGTGGGGGAGTAAAAACTTTACCATTCTGTTTGGGAACAGCCTATAATGTATCTACTATGGAACATACCGAGATCTCTTGGTTGTTATGTTGACAGTGAAAGCATACCGCTCAAAATATTATTTATCTTTGTTTCAAAAAGCTCGAGCTCTGGCACCTCTGCAAATCCCTGCTTCCCTCTACGAAGGGCCTATCTATTTACTTTTATTGTTGAGTCATCATCCCCTTATAAAAAGCACCAGTTAGATTGCACCACTATCATTTGTATGCATTGTTATTAATTGATATTGA
>LR880966.1:536136452-536170646 GCA_904067115.1 Aegilops sharonensis | reverse complement strand
GAGTTGGTTCCTCCGCGCACAGGTTTTCCATACAAAGTACGGTCGTTCGAGGAGAATAACTTAAAATTTTTAAAACTGATTGCTCAAATTTTAGCAACTTAGCTTTTCTGTTGTTTGCTTCCTGGTAAGGCGAAACTTCCTCGAGCGACGTTTGGTCCACACCGTTATCTTCTCATTCCCCCCCGGCAAACTTGTGGGCGAGGGAGTCTTCCTTTCTTTGAGAAAGAGAAAGAAGAGAAAATAAATATATGGAGCCTTGCGGCTCGTTATTGCTTACCGGAATAGGTGCTGCACAAAGTGTCAGATAATGCATGCAAAAATAAAGTAGAAAGCATGAAATTGACAAGATGTGCGGAGCACATGAGCTTTACTTATGCACGGGGTCTGCGCCCGGCTTTGTACAAAGGATTACATGCAACATCGGCAAGACTTGTACAAAAGGTGGTTGCCGGAACAGGTTCCGGCAACCGCGCCCTACGGGTAAAACTTACGAAGATGCTCGATGTTCCAGGAGTTGCTCACCGGAATGCCATCTTCGGTCTCAAGGCGGACAGCGCCAGGCCTAGTGTCTCGTTTCACCCGATAAGGGCCTTCCCACTTCGGCGTCAACTTGTTGGAATTCTTGGCGGACTGAACGCGCCGAAGAACAAGGTCGCCTTCCTCGAGACTTCTGGCACTAACTTTGCGGCTATGGTAGCGGCGCAAAGCTTGCTGATATCGAGCAGCTCGAACAGCAGCCTGAAGACGGTCCTCCTCAAGGAGCAGTGCGTCACCTTGTCGCAGCTGCTCTTGCTCAAGCTCATCATAAGCGAGCACTCAAGGTGACCCGTATACGAGTTCCGTGGGGAGAACTGCCTCTGTTCCATAGACTAGAGAAAAAGGTGTCTGGCCAGTGGCTCGATTTGGCGTCGTCCTGATCGACCAAAGAACCACCGGCAGCTCCTCAATCCAGTTTCTTCCGCACTTGTGCAACCTGTCAAAAGTCCTGGTCTTGAGTCCCCGCAGCACTTCATCATTTGCCCTCTCCGCTTGACCGTTACTTCTCGGATGAGCAACAGAAGCGAAGCAGACCTTGGTGCCAAGATCTTGGACATGCTGCATGAAGGTGCGGCTCGTGAATTGCGTACCGTTGTCGGTGATGATCCTGTTAGGGATTCCGAAACGGCAAACAATCAACCTGAAGAACTTGACTGCTGACTGTGATGTCACCTCCCTCACTGCTTCCACTTCCGGCCACTTTGTGAACTTGTCGATTGCAACGTACAAGCACTCAAAGCCCCCGACAGCTCGGGGAAAGGGGCCGAGGATGTCGAGCCCCCAGACCGAAAATGGCCAGGATAAAGGGATCGTCTGGAGAGCTTGAGCTGGTTGGTGTATCTGCTTGGAATGGAACTGGCACGCTTCACACTTGGTTACTTGTGCAGTTGCATCCTGGAGGGCTGTCGGCCAAAACAAACCTTGCCGGAATGCTTTGCCGGCAAGTGCTCTTGCACCAATGTGGTTACCACATATGCCTCCATGTATCTCTGCCAACAGCTTCTGTCCATCTTCCCGGTGAATACACTTCAATTTCACACCGTTGAGTCTTCTTCTGTACAGTGTGTTGTCAACAAACTGGTACATACTTGACTGCCGGACTACTCTTTCCGCTTCTTCTTGCTCTTCGGGAAGTTCTCTTGTCTGAAGGAAACGGACGATCTGCTGTGCCCATGCTGGAGCTTGCGGCTCGACAACAAGGACTAAAGGCATATCTGCTGCTGCGGGAACATCCGCTTCTACGGCGAGAACCTGCGGCTCAACCGGAGCTTGATGTTCCCCGGCAAGCTTGATGGAGCAAAACTTGTCGGGAGCGTCTGCTTCAACGGAACAAACCCTAGGGCTTGTTGGAGCAGACTGCTCCTCAGCACTCTTGGTGTTGATCTTGGGGATCTTCTTGGCGGCGGCCTCGGGGAGCTCTGGCGGAAAATAGTCACCAGAAATCAACTTCCTCTTCTTGTTCTGTCCAGTTGATGGCGTTACAGTCGGTTGAGCCAGCTTGAGCACAAAGATCCCTGGTTCCACAGGTAACTTGAGTGCGGCGCACTTTGACAGGCCATCGGCAATGTCGTTCTGAGCTCTTGGAACATGTTCCATCTATAGGCCGTCAAAGTGCTCTTCTAGCTTTCTCACTTCATCAACATAGGCTTCCATCAACGGACTCTGATGATCCTTGTTCACTTGGCGGACGACAAGCTGCAAGTCACCCCTGACAATGAGCTTCTTGATCCCAAGGTCCACTGCGATCCTGAGACCGGCAAGCAAACCTTCATACTCTGCAGTATTGTTTGTTGCTTGCTCCTTGGGAAAGTGCATCTGGACTATGTACTTGAGGTGCTCTCCGGTGGGTGCGACAAGCAGCATGCCCGCACCGGCGCCTTGCAGCAAGAAGGCACCATCAAAGTACATCAGCCACTCTTTGCTTGCTTCCTTGACGGGGATGCTCGTTTCTGGAATTTCTTCATCTTGCGTTGGCGTCCATTCTGCTATGAACTCTGCCAATGCTCTGCTTTGGATAGTTGAAGTGCTCTCAAACTTGAGGCCAAAGCTTGACAGTTCTAGTGCCCACTCGACGATCCTGCCTGTTGCTTCTGGATTTTATAGTATCCTCTTCAGCGGAAAACGAGTGACAACTGTGATCTCGTGTGCTTGGAAGTAATGGTGCAGCTTTCTCGGGGCCATGAGAAGGCCGAAAAGCAACTTCTGCACACCAGAGTACCTTGACCTAGCCCCCTGCAGAAGGGAACTGACAAAGTAAACTGGGCGCTGCACCATCCTTTTCTGTAGTTTCTCACACGTCTGCGCAGATCCATCCTTATCGGGACCAGAGCTTGCCGGTGAAGCCCCCTGCTTGTCGCTGGATGTCTCTGCCGTGGTTGCTGGCTCATCATCCGCCTCCCTCTCCGCTACTAACGCAGCACTAACCACTTGATTGGTTGCCGCTATATAGAGCAGCAACTTCTCTTGTGGCCTAGGTGCGACAAGTATTGGAGTGGAGGACAGGTATCTCTTTAAGTCCTGCAGCGCAGCCTCCGCTTCCGGAGTCCATTTCATTGGATCTGCCTTTTTCAATATTTTGAAAAATGGCACGGCGCGCTCAGGAGACCTAGAGATAAACCTGCTGAGAGCAGCTACGCAACCGGCAAGTCTTCGTACATCCTTGACGCGCTTTGGTGCTTCAATCTGCTCAATGTCCTTGATCTTGTCGGGATTGGCTTCAATTCCCCGCTGAGAGATGAAGAACCCGAGAAGCTTGCCGGAGGGGACTCCAAACACGCACTTCTCGGGGTTGAGCTTGAGGTTGATCTTGTGCAGATTCACAAAGGTTTCATCTAAATCTTGAATCAGAGTTGCCATGTCCTTTCTTTTGACCACTATGTCATCCATGTAGGCTTCCACATTTCTGTGTATTTGCGGCTCAAAAGCGTGATGAACTTATCTTGCAAATGTTGAACCAGCATTCTTTAAACCGAAAGGCATCCGTACAAAACAGTATGTGCCACATGGGGTGATGAATGCGGTTTTCTCCTCATCCTCTTCTGCCATGAAGATCTGATGGTACCCTGAGTATGNTGACGGCGAAGCCCCCTGCTTGTCGCTGGATGCACCTGCCTCGGTTGCCGGCTCATCATCTGCCTCCCTCTCCGCTACTAACGCAGCACTAACCACTTGATTGGTTGCCGCTATATAGAGCAGCAACTTCTCTTGTGGCCTAGGTGCGACAAGTATTGGAGTGGAGGACAGGTATCTCTTTAAGTCCTGCAGCGCAGCCTCCGCTTCCGGAGTCCATTTCATTGGACCTGCCTTTTTCAATATTTTGAAAAATGGCACGGCGCGCTCAGGAGACCTAGAGATAAACCTGCTGAGAGCAGCTACGCAACCGGCAAGTCTTCGTACATCCTTGACGCGCTTTGGTGCTTCAATCTGCTCAATGTCCTTGATCTTGTCGGGATTGGCTTCAATTCCCCGCTGAGAGATGAAGAACCCGAGAAGCTTGCCGGAGGGGACTCCAAACACGCACTTCTCGGGGTTGAGCTTGAGGTTGATCTTGTGCAGATTCACAAAGGTTTCATCTAAATCTTGAATCAGAGTTGCCATGTCCTTTCTTTTGACCACTATGTCATCCATGTAGGCTTCCACATTTCTGTGTATTTGCGGCTCAAAAGCGTGATGAACTTATCTTGCAAATGTTGAACCAGCATTCTTTAAACCGAAAGGCATCCGTACAAAACAGTATGTGCCACATGGGGTGATGAATGCGGTTTTCTCCTCATCCTCTTCTGCCATGAAGATCTGATGGTACCCTGAGTATGCATCAAGAAATGAAAGCAAATCACATCCGGCCGTGGAGTCAACAATCTGATCGATGCGCGGCAAGGGAAATGGGTCTTTGGGACAAGCTTTATTAACATCGGTAAAGTCGATACAAAGCCTCCATTTTCCGTTTGCATTACGCACGACTACAGGATTGGCCAACCACGTAGGATGGAGCACCCCTCTGACAAGGCCTGCTGCTTCCAATTTCTTGATCTCTTCTGCGATGAACTCTTGGCGCTCCACTGCCTGTTTTCTGACTTTCTGCTTGACGGGCCGCGCATGAGGACAGACAACGAGATGGTGCTCAATTACTTTCCTGGGAACACCGGGGATGTCAGACGGTTGCCATGCAAACACGTCGACGTTCACCCGCAGGAAAGCAACGAGCGCGCCTTCCTATTTAGGGTCGAGAGAGGCACTGATGGTGAAGGTACCACCAGTGCCGTCCTCCTTGGCGGACACCTTCTTGGTCTCTGGTGGAGCTGCCATCGTCTTCTTACACTTGCCGGTGGAGCTCGATGGTGCGTCCTCGACGGTAGCGCAGCACTCCGAAGAGGTGCGCTTGCCGGAGTGGGCATCAGAGCTCTTGCCGGACTTTGTCTTCTTCCCCCCGGGGGCTTCAGCGGCAAGTGACTTGCTATCTGTTGCAGCTGCTGCTTCCCGGTAGATCTTGTCGGCGCAGATAAGAGCATCCTTCTTGTCGCCAGGGACAGAAATGACACTTATCGGGCCTGGCATCTTGAGCAAGTTGTATGCATAATGAGAGGCCAAGTATCCCATTGTAAGGCAATGGAAAATCAGCAACGTCAAAAGTGACCCTCTCAGACCTGAAGTTCAACTCGCTGCCAAATGTCACCGGCAACGTTATCTTTCCCTTCGGCTTCCTCCTTCCCGGATTGATTCCTTGGAACGTGCCGGTCTCTTCGAGCTCACTGTCAGGGATCTGAAGCTTCTGGAGTACCGCAGAGGAGATCAGGTTCAAGCCGGCCCCGCTGTCAACTAGCATCTTAGTGACCTTGAGGTTGCGGATAGTTGGTGAAACCAACATCGGCAAGCACCCGACCGCAGTGATGCGATCAGGGTGGTCCTCAATATCAAAGATGATAGGCGTGCTGGACCATTTCAGAGGCTTGCGTGACTCGATGGATGGTTCTGCCGCATTGACTTCCCGCATCCACTGTTTGAGTTGGCGGTGTGAAGTATGCAGAGAAGCACCGCCATCAACGCACAAGACCTCTGTGGCTTTCTAGAACTCCTGCTCATCGGCCTCGTCATCATCCATGTCTTCGTCATCGTCGTCATCTTCATCCTTGTCGCGGCCACGGGGAGGTCTGTCTCCTTGCCGCTGCTTGGCCTTGCCGCGGCGTCCTCCCCGGCCGGGGCGTTTCTTGCTAGCTCCTCCAGCGCCTTCCTGGGCCTTCTCCTTGTCGCGCCGCTCGTACTCAGCCTTCTGCTGCTCAACAAGCTACTCGACCTTCTTGCAGCTCTGGAGGTCATGACCTTTGGTGCGGTGGATCTTGCAATACTGCTTATTGGAGCCGTCCTGCTTGTCGGCGACCGCCACAGCCTGGCAATTGGTGCCCGCGGCAACCTCCTTGCCGGAGTTACCAACTTTGGCTTTCTTGGCGCCACCTCCGTTGCCGGACTGCTCGACAACTAGCACTTCTTTGCCTTTCTTTTTCCTGTTGTTTTGCCGTCGGCTTTTCTTTGCCGGGGCTGCCTCTTCACTATCAGATCCTGCTGCTTCTGCATTCTCTCCGGGGAGTCTTCTCCCTTCCTCAGCACGTGCACACTTGTCGGCCAGGGCATATAGCTCACTGACGTCTCTGATCTTGCACATCGCCATCTCCTCCTGCATCCTGCGGTTTCGCACGTTCTGATGGAATGCGCTGATCACCGCGGCAGGGTGGACATCTGGGATGTTATGCTGTACACGGCTGAATCTCTGAATGTACTTGCGCAGGGGTTCTCCTTCCTTCTGGGCTAGCAGATGAAGATCGCTTTCTTGACCATGAGGTTTGTGGCCGCCTGTGAAGGCGCCGACAAACTGATGGCACAGATCTGCCCAAGAGGATATGGAGTTGTCCGGCAAGTGCATGAGCCAAGATCTGACATTGGGCTTGAGTACCAGCGGGAAGTAGTTGGCCAGAATCTTGTCGTCTCGCCCCCCGGCAGCTTGCACCACAATGGTGTAGATGCTGAGGAACTCCGACGGATGCGTCTTGCCGTCGTACTTCTCTGGCACGTCTGGCTTGAAATTCTTCTTGCTGGGCCACTGGACTTGCCGCAGCTCACGAGTGAACGCAGGGCAACCTACCGCGTACGGCAAGTCGCCTGGTTCCCCTGGCGCATGCATGTCGACAGAGGGCCCAGCGCGCTGGTCGGATTGACGCCGCGCTTCTCTTCAGCACTCGATGCGAGTTAGAGCGTCTTCTTACTGTCGTTCGTGAAGAACTTGGCGCTGATCGCGACGAGCTCGTGGATCTGATGACGCAGTGGAGTCGCTGTCGAGGTGGATCCGGCGAGTCGGCGATCTTGGCCTTCGGGGTGGAGAATGCATGGTGGTTGCACCCCCCACAGGTTTCGTCCCACCGGCTCGTGCCTTGTCGTCTTGCCGCGGCAGCGATGTAGTCGGTTGTCGCGGAGTGTCGCCGTTGGCAAAGCCGATGAGACTCTGGATGGTGGCCCTCCATTCATCGACCTTGTCGGCTGTTGGAGGGTAATCTAGGAGCAGTTGAGCTCTCGCCAAAGCTTCTGCTGGAGTGGTGGGTGGCAGTGGCGAACGGTGCGAGGAGCGGGATATGCTCGGACTCCTAACTATGTTAGAAGGAGCATTATCCCATCCCGGCGACCGTGCCTCGCTCGTGCCAACCTGTTGGCGTGCATGTTGGCCTTGAGCATCCCGAGATCCACCAGCTCGATCTTGGTCCAACGAGCGTATGGTACTGTGAATACCACGACGCTGTCGGTCCCGCACCTCTTGAGATTGGCGCGGTGCATGTACGGACGCCGAGGTCTGCGCGGCCTTGTTCTTGGACTTGGCCGCACCGTGGACTCCGTCGTCAACGCCCGTTCTTCCGCCAGCGTCTACCCCACCACTCGTCTGCTCCGGTGGTGGTGGGATTGACGTGGACGGCTCTGCTGCCGCCAAAGCCTTCTTCTTCGGTGGCATGTCGATGAAGATGATGAAGATGTTGCTCGTGTGAACGCCGGATCAGGTTCACACAGCCTCGACGCCCCCTACCTGGCGCGCCAAAGATGTTGGGGAAGCTGATCGGACCCACGAACACCTATGGGACCGGCGGACCAAGCCCCTTTCGGTTCGGTGGGGGGCGGAGGTCGCACGAAGAGCAGATCGAGGCGAAGCACACGAGCAGTTTACCCAGCTTCGGAGCTCTCCAGAGAGATAATACTCCTACTGCTGCTTGTCTGATTGTATTGTGTTCTTGCTAGGGAGCGCTGAGAGCTACAAGACCTAGCGTGAGTGTTCTCTGGTTTCAAATGAACCGAACCTCTTCTACGTTGCGCATGGGCCTCCTTTTATATGCTCAAGGGGTCTCCGACAGGTGGCAACGTAGACAAGGGCAAAAACGTAAAAGGAGTCGTGGTTGGTACAGCTACTCGTACAGTGTATCCTACCTAACTCTGACGGCAGGGGACAAAGGCATTAAATGGCCGTCTAAGTCGAATAAACAGTGCAGAAAGGGACCGTCAGGGACGCCACCGCTTGCCACGATGGCAATCTTGTCAGCACCGCTTGCCACCGCGCCCCGCTGGCTGCACAGCCTCTTGCCACGCGCGCCTGGAAAGGTCCCAGGGCGACACGTTGGTGGATGTGCTGGAGCGTAGTTACAGATGTGGTGGCCTGCCGCGGCAAGCGCCTTGCCGCGGTCGTCCTCTTGTCGCGTCCGGAAGCTTGTCGCTCACCGGGCCTTCCCGGCAAGCTCCTCTTGTCGGGGCCTTGTCTCCTAGGTGCCTTGGTTGGCCTTCCCGGCAAGCTCCTCTTGCCGGGGCCTTGTCTCCTTGACTTAAATACTTTGTTCTTGAATGGCTCCAATGGAGCCGCGGAGGACCTTGGCAGTCACCAGGCAAGCCTTGCCGCGGGATGCTGGGACTGCCCGTGCACAAGTTCGGGATACTAGGGTACCCCTACTCTAGTACACCGACAGTTCGGGACTCATCCATCGAAAAGTTTCCTTCCTCTGGGGCTCCAAACAGATTTTTATAATAATTAGTGATATAAGATTTAAGTTGCTCGTGACCCTTAATCATGCCCTCCTCCTATTGTAGGGAATGAATAAGTTTTTCTTGTGTCTGCCATTGGCGACAACATGGAAACATCTAGTATTCGATTCACCTTTCAGGATAAATTGAGCGTTAGAATGATGAGGACATGACTACCTTGGATACGACTAAAAATGTTGCATACATGTATATTTGTGAAGTATTTTTGTCATCACCGCTGTCATATACCACCATCGTCATCACTGATGCCATATAGCACCATCGTCGTCACCGCTGCCATATATCACCATCGTCATCACCGCTGCCATATACCACCATCGTCATCACCGCTGCCATAGACCACATATCCACCGCCATCACGATAATCCGAGTCCACCTCCATCATAGATTCGCCACAAGTCCGTGTTCCACTGCCCTACATATATCCGCCACCAGTCCGTGTCTGAGTCCAGTTTTTCTTTGTTTTCGATTTCCAGATCACGCCATACTCCGAGTCATGACCAAGTCGGACTCCCCAACTTTCGTGCTACTCGCCGTAGAAAAATAGTTCCATTTTCAAAAACAAAAAACTGTTTTTAGACCATTTGTAGACTTTTTTAGAAAAAGTTGTTGCGGAGCAAAAAAAATCAGCCAATTCAGAGTCCGTATGAAAGAGTTCTTGGCGTTTTGAGTTAGGTATGTCTGTGCAGTCCGAATCTGAATCCAGAACGTGAGAGACTTGGACTCTATCTTCTCTTGGCCCAAAAGTGACGTGAGAAGACTTTTTGAGCAGCACCTAAACATCTCTTTTCCCCTTATCTTCATATGTGGATTGTACAAATGTCCCATACATCTGCAATTAGACATGACACAAAAGTTTGTGAAGTATTTTTGTCCTGGATGACAAATAAATTATTGCATAGTTTGCATTAGAAATCACCTCACAAATATACATGTATGCAATATTTTTGCCATATCCAAGGTAGTCATATCCTCATCATGCTCCCCTTCTTGAAAACAAAGTCGTCCTCAGTGTTGCTTAATCTGAAATGTGGCTAACAAAAGAGACAAGGTGTACATGTTGTATATGTATATGTCATCCATTTTTACTTCCCTTGGTTTTTGCACATATGACACATGTATACATGAGTAACCTTCATAGTTCATAAAATCTAAAGCCAAAATATTATCATAAGTAGAAGGCATGAAAATATTGCAACTTAGTTTGCACATATAAGTGAAGCTCTTATTCATTTCAAAAGGTTGGCAATGTTCATCATTAAACCATCCTAACATTGGTGAATAAACCTTACTTGCATCAAATTTACATGCTACAACATGCTTAAATAAGCAAACATGCAATAAGTCATTGGTCACAGAATCATCACCAAGATTAAAGATCATATCAAGATTAAACATTGGTTCTTTTGCATCAACAGTTAATTCAATGGGTGCACTCAAAATTGTTGGTATTTCAGCTGTTTGATCACATGACACATTCATGACAGTAACACAATTCTCTAAAATAGGTGGTGTGCCCAAATCAATAGGTAACTCAACACATGATGTATTCAAGTTAACTAGGCATGCATCATTCTCATGTGAAAGTGGAAAATCTGTACCTTTGTCATTACCTCTTATGATCAACTCAGATGATGTAAGCACTCTTGATGATGATGTGTCACATGGTGGAGATGATGTAGTCCTCGAAACAATGGATGTGGTTGTCGTAGTACGCCTAGTAGTTGAAGAAACATCTGTATCAACAGTTGGAATGTGCACCGTGCTCTTGTTCTCCTTGTGGTCAACACATTGTTTTATTTCCTGTTCAGCTTTGCAAGCAAGAGGAAACAAATGGTCCATAGGATAACACTCTTCATGAATTAGTTTCTCTTGAATATCACAGTTTAATCCTCCCCAAAATATATCCATAAAATCTTCTTCACTTTCTTCTAAAAATGAGTGCAACAATGTAGTTTGTAAATCATCATAATATTTTGTTACCGTGTCAGTGCCTTGTTTTAAATGTTGTAAATTTTTAATCATGCCACGAGTATAATAAACATCAACGAATCTATCTCTCATGACAAGTTTTAAATCATCCTAAGTAGTAGGTATAAAATCAGAGTTTAACTGACAATATTCACTCCACCAAACTAAAGCAAAGCTACTTAAAGTACTAACCACAACTTGAAATTTTCCACGCTCGTCAAAATTATGGGAATCAAATATAGCATTTATTTTGTACTCCCATTCAACATATAAATCAGGCCTAAAACAATCAATAAATGGTGGCATGAAAACATTAACCTGATTATGCACATTCTGATGTTGTTGCTCCTCTTATGACAGTTGTTGTGTATTTTCTTAGGTGGTGGCAAATCTCCCACGACCGATGAGCCCAAGAACTAACAACTCCGGAACATGCCATAGTTAGTAGAAAATAAGAAACAAAATTCGAGAATAATGTTCCTATGAACTACTAGAATGTGGTGGTAAAACGCTCACAGTATAGCAAATATAATTATCTTACAAGTTCTTACCATGTAGGAGGTGGTGACAGGCAACCAGCGGTGTCAAATAACTCCGAAGATTGAGTAAAGCGATTGCCAGGGGAACGTACGTATACACGGTGTAGAAATATGTGGAGTTTGGAAGGCTTAAATATTTGGTAGCAAAAGATTAGCAACAATCAATTCAGAGATGCAATGTTGAATAAACGCTTAACAACGGTACTGTGTTGGTCCTAGGCTAGACCGGACTAGAGACGTGAGCCTAGAACACTAATGAGGTCACGATGTAGCACAACTAGCATCAATAAAGGATATGAAGTAGCTCTGGACAGCAAGATAGAAGTGAAGATCACAATAGCAGTAAAGATAATGATGTGAAACAACTGCCACGCACGATATACCAACAACTTTCTCTCCAACTTTCCATTGGAAAGTTTGTGCCAATTTTCTGATAATTTTTCTCAAGAATGGCACTGACTCAAGCTTTCAAACACAAAAAGAATCACTCAATTCCAAATTGATATGAGGAGTCAAAAAATTCTAAAACTGGCCTGAAAAACTGGAATAAGCTATGTTCGCGAATTTCGGAGGGCAAAAAGACCTATTTAGAAGCCAATTTTGAGGTGTAAAATATTGAACTAGCTTCTGCAAATATTTATATGCGGATCGTCGCTAGCTTTAATTTGAGTACTTAGGGAGCCAAAACGGACTTCGTATGAGGAAGATATGCATGTTTTACCAAACAGTGCACAAAACAGATTCCAATCCGAATTCAGCTACGAGATTGAGTCTAGATAGATCCGAATTTTTTTCTTCTTTCTTTTTTTCCTCACACTTTTTTTTTAATTTTTTTCTCTCTCCCTCTTTCCAAAAGAAACTAGATAAGATGCAAATTGGATCAAGCGAAGATGTGAACGACCTTAACTATGATTATGACAATGAACGGTGGGTAGCACGTGGTGAAATTGATGAATGGGATGGTGGACAGCCGAAGGGTTGACGATGCAGCGGCGGCGTGACTAATGTGAATAGAACTTGAAACTCTAAACGAACTAGACACTAAGACCCGCACCTCGACACGATGATGCAACCGATAATTCAATAATGCAAACAATGAAAAGAAAATTGCAAAGGCTCAGACTGGTTTGGACAAAGGATAAACAAATCTAACTTTTTTTGGGCTTTTTCTTGGACAATAGGTAAGAAAATAAATCTAATCTAGGGAAAACTGGAAATTCTCACCGAGCAACCTGAAAACTAATACCACTTGATAAAGAATGTTGGTACCATTTGAGTTCCTATTCATGCAGCATGCTAGCTATCTGTGCATTCAATTGACTCTTGATCTCGACTTCATGCTCAGATAGGGGTCTAACCTTTGCCAAATCTTCTCATTCATAAATGATAGATGATAGACAAAGCTTCTCTTTTTTGAGGATACCTGTCGTATGCCTAGCCCAACCACCAAGGAATTTACGTAATGCATGCATTTTTTATTCCGTTTGTGTATTGAGGTATGCACGAGCACTGGTTTCTCCCACACCTCCTTGACCATGTCATGGGAGCCATCCCGATACAACCAACCAAGTTTGAACTTGAACTTGCGTCTATGTTGTGGTCATGGCAAACCAGTAGTTAGGAGGATGGGTGTGTGGTCTGATATAGCCTCGATACGAGGTAGAGCACGAAACCATAGGAATTTGGATTCCTAGTCGGTATCCATTAAAACGCGATCTAGTTTCTCATATGTCGGCTTCAGAAGACTGTCCACCCAAGTGAACTATCTCGTGATCATGGAAACCTCTCATAGATCTCGACTGTCGATGACCGTGTTGAAAAGTAAAGGTCAATGAATATCAAACTTTCCGCAGCTTTTCTCATTTGAAAATCATAGTAAACTGAAATCCTCACCTATAAGAATGGGGTAGGGATTACCTTTCACCAGATTAACCAATTCATGGATAAAATCGACCTTGAACTCATCCTGGGCTGCCCCATACACGACAATGAGGGGCCATGTGAAGTTGTCGGCTTTGTTGCGAAGATGGAGTTTAACCTGAAACACACCATCTGAACTAGCCAAAACATCCATAGTCCATGTATTTACACAAAGTAAAATGCCCCCCGAATGACCTCTAGGCGGTCATGAAATCCAAGTAAAGTATATCCCGCCAGAAAGACGGTTAAGCAGACTTAATGAGAAATCAAGTCTCCCTATTTTAGAGATAGCCAAAAAGTCTAAGTTGTATTCCCTGTTACATTTCACAATGAATAGATGTCTATCCAAGTCACCAAGACCTGTGCTATTAAAGAACATGCCATTCATGAGGAAATAGATTTAGAAAATTTCGCACTCTTATGGGACTTACTACCTTTTTTCGAATGGGCGGCCTTTGATTTACGTCCGGAGGCTATAAGCTCAATCAATGAACTAAGCCCAAGTTCATCTAGGCCCATGTCGGAAACAGCTCCTACTAAATGAGAGAGCAGTTGACCATCTGATGTGGCATGTAGCTCCTCCTCATCTATATGGGAGGCAAAAGACTTGCTAAAAGCATGTCGAGTAACTTTGAATCGGTCATATTCGAAATGTTTCAACGCGTTTGAGGAAACAGAAATATCCTTCTCATTCTTTCCTAAACTAACATCCACATTATTCAACTTAGAAATGATTGTTGTGGTGGAGAAAGATAAAAAGAATTTGGGTGACGATGTAATACCTTGGTTGTCGAGGTTCTGTGCTACTTTACACTGCATGGCCTTGGCCAAGGAGTCCTGAACTGTGTCCATTATTCTGTCATTGGCAACTTTATGCTGACTACTTCAGCGTGTAGGTGTCACCCCGCCGATGGATGCAGCGCCGGTTTTGCTGTCAGAGGAGGGGATGGTGGTGGAGTAGAAACTCCCTCCCCAATAGTCTCAACCGCTGGCTCAAGCAATGAGTCTACCGTCTCAAGTGCATATATGCGTGGCTACTGGCGGAGGGGATGGTGGTGGTGTAGAGACCCCGTCCCCAACACCCAACTATTGGAGATGTGAACGTCATTGTCATAGCGGTCGATGAAGAAGTGGCCCCCAACATTGAAGAAATAGCCCCGACCAGCTACACCAACTCCTGTATAGGAGCGCCCTGCGAGGTTCGCCTGCGAGCGTCAACCCTGCCGACTCCACCAACTTCAGTGTAGGAGCGGTCGAGGTGTTATTTTTACTAAATGACACCGAAGGGTCTTATTTCATGCGCTGACCCCCCCCAGCACCACCAAGAAAAAACTTACTTTCGTCGCCTGATCCCCCCCATTCGTGCCTAACTGATAAGCATCTCACTTGCATGTCGCCGCGCCGCTCACAAAGGTGACTTGACCTCTCACGGTCGTCGGTCACGCTGCGAGCATGGCGCCAGCATGAAGTGCTAGATTAAACAACGTAATTCCTACTTTTATGTTACGTCATACGGTTAGGCGTCTTATATTGATGACATGCCTTTTCCCTAGGCATTTATATTTACATTACCGGAGCATCTGACTTTTTATCTGGTTGCCTCCATTGTCCTGCTGATCCATTGGACTGACTGGTGCGTCTTATTTTGCAGATAGTCTGATCTATTTGACACATGGTAGACCATCTGATAAATTGTGTTAGGTTGTCATTTACAAAAGTAGTGAGCCTATTTGGCATGTCATTCTCTTCAGATCCTCCAACCTACCCATTTTTTCCTCACCGGATTCATTGGCGTGTTTGGTCTCTTTAAATATGTTTGCCCTGCATCCACCCATCCCCAATCGCCCACGAAAACCCGCATTTCTTCCAGCCCGAGCTTCTTCCCCTCCCAATCTTCCCGCCCGAGCTTCTTCCCACACCAGCAAGCAAGGATGTCACCATTCCCTAGCATGAAGGACGTCACCAAACCCTCTTGCCATAGGAGCTTCAAGTATGTATTTGTCTTCTTGACACCGTCAACTCCTTGTGTTACAAGTATCACCAGTGACGTCCTGCCTCCGATCTGCCTCTCTGCCTATAGGGCAAGTGTTTATTGTGTGATTAGATGAATCATGAACTCTATTAGTAGGTATGATGGTCTTAGTGTTTAGACTATCTATTAGGGCCCTTTTCGGATATGCCTCTCTGCCTCCAGGGAAAGTTTTTTGTGTGCTGAGATGAATCATGAACCTCATCTATCAGTTTGTGGATTCATGATTTGAATATAAAAGTTGATTAGTTGTTTATATTGTCTACCGCAGATCAATAAGTTGTGCATGGTTAGGTTAGTTGTGCATAAAATATCTTTTCGTCAACCAGCACCTGAGCCATGGCTGGAAGACTCAATCACTATTAAAATCTGAAGGAACAGTTGGTGCAACATGGGTTAGGCCGAACTGATTTTATCTACTATCGAAGTAGGGTGATGCCAAGTGACAGGATCATGTGGAAGTTTAGTAGCATGAATAGGTTTATCGAGAAAGGGAATATATTAATATCACAAAGATACCAATTACACCCGGTCTCTGTACCAACAAGATGTCCAAAGGCATCAAGGATACACATAGCCAAAAAAAGAGCATGAATAGGTTAAGCTCAAGTTATCGGAGGATGTTGAAGTCAAGTTGCAAGACGAGGATGAGCTCAGGTGGGTGGTTGAGATTGAACACAGGTGGTAGGATGACGATGGCTGAACTAACCAATGATTCTATAGTTTGGAAGATGATCAAAGAATATAAGGCATTTCAGATGGTTGACTTGCATTGTTACAGCAGACCCGAGGGATTTGTAGAGCCTGCTCCAATTACAGATGTTGTGACTATAGATTCGCACTCTCCGTCCATGCCCATTGTTGTGTGATGCTATATGATGCTGTCAACAAGTCAGAAATTTGTGTTTGAAGTGATTTTATTATGTCTAGAATTCTGAATTTGTCAAGTTAGCACCCATGTACCCCATGTTGTCTGAGAACTCTGTTATGGTTTGCGCTTTTCAGGATAATGTTACTTTCATCTGTATGTTATTATGCTTTCTAGTTTCGATGCAGGCGACCATTGAAATAAGAGCAGACGGTACAATAGCTGTACACAAACACACTTTATTCACTCATTTTGGTCATACCGAACACATCATAATGTAGAACAAGCCTGAATCTAGTCTAACTCGCTAGATCTTTGCTGACCTTTTGCCTAGTGCATCACTCTTCAAATTGCTTCTAGCGCTTAGCTCTATGCTCTTTCTTTTGCTTCTCCTCCAACATCTTCTTCTCTTTTCTTTCCATGTACCTGGCACCAAACCAGTACAACTCGTATTGTTTCTCAGCTTCAAGCCAGCATTTGCTTGCGCATCCAGCACCTTCCTGCAATCAGTTGACAGGTTTTTAGATACTAAAGTAGGAAAGGAGATATGATAGGATATAAAAATGTTGGCTTATGAAGTATGGTGCATGCCCCTTGGTGTGCCTGCAAACGAATCCCCAGCAACCTATCTCTCCTTTGGTTCTTATCTTGTATTTGTCGGTGGTGTATCAGGCTGGCACACCGTAATGGCAGTGCATGACATGTGGCACAAAGGAGTCCAGCTCCTCGATGAATAGCATATCTAGTGCTAGGAAGGTGCCGCTACGGGGTCCTACTAGTTCATCCAAACACCCTTTTCCTTTGTGCAAAGAGGATGTCATGGATCGGTTGTGGCTGTGCTGAAAAGTGGTGCTATTTGAAAATTTATAGATGGACCGCAGGTGTATAGCCATTGGATGAAGCGTTGAAATGAGTTAGAATTTTGGACTCTCTAACCTTGACGGGCTGTGTGTAAATGGCTGATGGCCTAGATTATTGGGCTTTTGTGGGCCTTAGTCCTCTTGTTTCCTTGTGTACTATCCCCCGTGGTGGTAGGCGGGCTCATCCTTCTCCTTATTTCCCCAAATCTATCACGCTGAAACCCTACGAAGTGGCATTTGACATCGGTTTTCATGGGAGCTTAGGCATTGCCGGCTGGCCGCCCACCCAAAGCTGGCCCCTAACCGCCGTCAGCACCGTAAACAGTCCAGGCGCCATGAAATGTGTACGGAGGCTACGATTTCCCTGGATAATCAACCGTGGGAGGAACTAAGTGACCGTGATCGCCAAACCTTTTCAACTTTCCCTGTTGTACGGTGGAATTAGTTGGTTCATGCCTAAGGTCACATGTAGGCTTGTCAGTAGAACCTTGTATTTTTTCTCCAACTTGTGTCGTATTTAGTTTAGTTAACAAGCAAGTTCTCCTAGATCTAGCTCCGCACCTGATGTATTGAACACTGATAGTAGTTCGTCACGTTCTTGCGCAACATACATACCTAAATCAACTCTTGTGTGGTAGCCTGCTACTTGTGAGCTGCGTTGGGATTTCCCCGAAGAGGAGAGGATGATGCAGTACAATAGATATAAGTATTTCCCTTAGTTAAGAACCAAGGTTATCAATCCAGTAGGAGAACCACGCAACACCTCGTTAGCAGTACCTACACACAAAATTAACAAATACTTGCACCCAACGCAAACAAAGGGTTGTCAATCCCTTGGCGGTTAATTGCAAGGACCAAATCTGGTAGTGATTGATAGATAAACAAAAAACAAAAAAAATAAAGTAAATAAAACTGCAGCAATATATTTTTTAATTTTAATATATGAGGCTTCTCTCTTTAAGATAACATATGGTGGGTAGACAAATTACTGTTGGGCAATTGATAGAAAAGTGAATAATCATGACGATATCTAAGGCAATGATCATGTATATAGGCATCACATCCGAGATAAGTAGACTGAATCCTGACTGCATCTACTACTATTACTTCACACATCGACCGCTATCCAGCATGCATCTAGAGTATTAAGTTCATAAATAATGGAGTAACGCCTTAAGCAAGATGACATGATGTAGACAAAGTAAAATCAATCAATATGAATAAACCCCATATTTTTATCCTTAATGGAAATGATACAAATACGTGTCATGTCCCTTTTTGTCACTGGGATTAAACAACGCAAGATAGAACCCATCACAAAGCACCTCTCCCATTGCAAGAAAAATCAATCTAGTTATCCAAACTAAATCAATAGATTAGAGAGAAATACAAAGCTATAGTAATCATGAATAAAAGAGTTCAGAGAAAACACAAATAATAATCATAAATAATCTGATCATAAACTCACAATTCATCGGATCCTGACAAACCCACCGCAAAAAGTGATTACATCGATTATATATCCAAGAACATCAAGGAGAACATTGTATGGAAGATCAAAGAGAGAGAAGAAGCCATCTAGCTACTAACTATGGACCCGTAGGTATGTGTTAAAGTACCCACACATCCTCGGAGGGGCAACAAGGTTGATGTAGAACCCCTCCGTGGTTGATTCCCCCTCCGGAAAAGTGCCAGAAAAGACCCCAAATGGGATCTGTCGAGAACAGAAGCTTGCGGCAGCGAAAAAAGGGTTTCGGGTGGCTCTCTATTGGTTTCCCATTTTAGAGAATTTATAGAGCTGGAATTAGGTAAAATAGTTGAACATGGGCCCCACAAACCACCGGGGCGTGCCCTGGTGCCTTGTGGGCTACTCCTTCATGTTTTGGACCTCTCCCGAAGCTTCCAGGGTCTCTTTTGTCTGAAAAAAGCATCAAAAAGTTTCATGGCAATGGGACTTCATTTGGTATTGATATTCTAGAAAACCAAAAATAGGCAAAAAAACAGCAACTGGCACTTGGCACTAAGTTAATAGGCTAGTCCCAAAAAATGATATATAATTGCATATAAAACATCCAAGATTGATACTATAATAGCTAAAACAATAAAAAAAATATAGATACGTTGGAGACGTATCATAGAACAGCAGACCAACCTGAAACCGCAGACTAATTGGGAGTAGAAGTAGAGAATGGAAACATCAGTTCTCTTTTGATGGCGGCTGGTTTCGTCACCCCTATAGCTCTGAAGTCTCTTGGATATGAGAAGATCATGTACACTAAGGAACAATCTGGACCTCGCCCTGTTTCGTGTGAAGGAACTGTTCATCCAATTCATGTGTGAGAAAACATCAACAAGTGATGGTGAACATAACATGAATGAGGCTGCTAGTTCAGCGTTGGTGCAGTGGTGCACTCACTGGTGGTGCAGGAAGATATGTTTGAACCTTCATTAGCACACGAGAAGGGAAAGGAAGCCATCAACCCCAGGCGGCACCTCGATACAGAGAACCTACTTTGAATCGACAATGAAGACTGTCCATCCTTGATGTAGAGAACAGAAAGGCAGACGAAGAGGCAGAGAAGAGAAAGGCTATGGAACATCAAGGGCTGGAAAGCAGTGTTAAAAAAATGTAGGAAGTCAAAGGCGAGCTATTTGTTTTCGGCCAGTCCGCCGCAGCGGTACAGATCGGGGTGAACGCATCGCTCCGTGAAGGGCGCCGCGGCAGCAATCCACGTAAACCCTAAACTAAAGTCAGCCAGAGCTTCAAAATCAAAGGGCGTCAACCTATCAGCTAATCCAGTGACTGCAGCGGCATCGACCCGCTTTAGCCTTTCACCTCAGTCAGTCAGTGCCCCCGCGGCCAATGCGCCTTGTGCTGCGGCTAAAAGGAAGAGTAGCGTCGCATCACCACTGGCGGCCACCACTACAAAAAAATAGACTTCTGTGATGATACATGTTTGTCACAGTAGGTCACGTTTTCTGTCATGCATGTACATCCATGATGATTTTATGACAGAATCAAGATAGTCATACATGTGCTGTCGTAGAAGTGTTTCATGACATTACCAAAATTATCATCATGGAAGTGTCCACTTCCATGATGATAAATGGCATGTCACGGAAGTGCTTTCGTCAAGGGTAACCGACACATGGCATCCACCGTAACGGGTCGCCGTTAAACTATCGGGTCCGGTTTCGGATCCGATAACCCGTTAACAGCCCGGACCAATGGGGATTTTCCATGTGTAAAATTCTCATTTTCCGAAGGAAACACGTGTTGGCTCATCATTGGGGAAGATGTCATCCACTCATTGGACAGGAGGCACCTATGATAGGTCGACACGTCTCACGGGCCAACAGTGGCTCATTCTAGTGAAGAAGGCCGACCCAGTAAAAATTAGCAGGCTGGCCCATATAAGGCCTACTTGTGTCAGGTCCATTTAAGCCCACGGTCCATACGAGATGTGTCAATTCGGCCCGTTAACGATTTGACACCACTGCAGCCCATCGTCAGTTCGAGCCCATTAACAGCCCACTATATATTTGGGCACAATACCGGCCCGATGTGGTTTCGGCCTGTTAACGGCCCATTCAAGGGATGGGCCAATTTTCAGGATGTACATCTTTCAGCCTTTTAGTAACCCATTTAAGTGTTGGGCCAATTTCCGGCCCGGTGTGTCTTTCAGCCTGTTGACGGCCCATAAATGAGTTGGGCCATTTGCAGTCGGACCTGAGTTTTGTCCTTTTAACGGCCCATGCTCTTAATGGTCCAATACCAGCCCGGTTTCTCTTTCGGTCTGCTAAAGGCCCACAACACAGTTGGGCCATATACATTATGACCTGACTTTCGGCCTCTTAGTGGCCCATGCTCTTCATGGTCCAGTACGAGCCCCCTGTCTCTTTCGGCCTGCTAAAGGCCCACAGTATAGTTGGGCCATATGTAGCCCGACCTTAGTACTGGCTTGTTAACGGCCTGTGAAATCAAATGGGCCCACCTATTGCTTGCTTCAATGTCGGCTTGTTAATGACCCAGGAGGTAACAGGGCCGACCATTAACTTTCGGCCTTGTAATGACCCATTAACTTAATGGACCCACTAAAGTACAAACAAGTCTGTAGGCCCAGTTAGATAATTTGAGCCCATTGCGATGAGCAATTATGCACAAGACTAAAACCGATCAATCAAAGGCCTATGAGAATTTTGGCCCCTACGAGCCCATTAGGGAAGCTCATTAAGTCCAGTGGGATGCTTCCTTCATATAGGGCCCATGACTGTTCATGCTAACTAATAATTTCACTGCTTTTTAGCTTCCTAGCGACCATTTAGCTGGAATGCGAGGCGCGCTAAGCCAGGTACAGCATACGGGGAAAAACGTTGCACATCCAGCATATATTAGAGGAAATTACATCCACTAGGCAATCAAAGATTGATGCTGGTGCAAATAAATGAACAGAACCTAACAATCTACAATGTCACAATCTGCAACCGCAGCGCGGATGACACATATAAGCATGTGGGCAAGTTCTTCCTGCTTTGCTACACTGTCTCTGAAAACATTGATCAGTTACTGTTGCGCACGAATGTGCACCTCTGATTCCTCCACCATTTCCATCATTGTTTCAGCCAGTAATCGGTTCACAAACATACATTTTTTCCGTTGCATTCGAGACAGAGGAAACTGAATAGATTCAGATGGCGATTTTGGCTGGCTTGTATTATTGATTGGAAAGTGTCTCGACTACTGCATCATAACATAAATTAGGAGGGGAACCGAACAGATTAATAATGAGTTATTTCCATATTACCTCGCCTAGATTTTATTGGAAAGAAACAATGGGGTTGCCTTGCTATTTTCAGAGTTTGTCTTCTTATCTTCAGCAGCCTACACCAAATTAACACACTAGCATTTTTATCATTGGCCAGGTCAGACAATAGGAAAGAAACATTGACACAACAAATGTTTGGGCAACCAGGCCACACCAGCCTACACCAAATTAACACAATATGGCACAGCTATCATCAGCCAGGTAAGGTAATACGAAAGCAACATTGACATGATGAATGAATGGGCAACCACAACAGCACTACAATTCAGTAATGTGCATGATACGAGATAGTACACTCATGCAGCTCACCATGCAAAACTATCAGGCAGTTTTCCTTACAAAAATCAACATTGTTGCCTTTAATTATACATTTTGCTACAGCTAAATTTAGATCAGACAAAGGTTCGATTCACGCCGATTAACAAAATACATGCTAATGTAAAAATATAGTGATATACAACAGGTACTTACATCAGCATAGGAGCATAGAGAATTCTCGCAAGATACTTTCCTCGAATACGATCCCAGTGCAGAAAGTATTCTATCGTTTAACCTTATTTTCTAAAAGATAGATGGGTAAGAAACATGTAGAAAATATGATCATAATGCTATAAAATTTCATGATGCGAGGATACGCGCACACTTCTTAGAATGGAGTTGACATATTTTTGCTAGACTAGAGCAGACTAGTTCTTTGGCCACTGGAATCTGCTTATTATCAGTAGGAGTTGGGTTTCTCTGTGCTGGAGCAGTATCTATGAAAACTGTACTTGGTTTACTATCTCCTGGCGTTTGGATCTTTTGCAAAGACCTGGTTTGTAACCCTTCATATTCTAACATAGTCGTCTTCCCCTTGCATGCCTTATATAGAAGAATGGTGCTTCAATTATAAAACATGCTACAGTAGAGATGGAATAGGTACTGCAGTATAGAAAGGCATGACATATTGACATGTATCCCCTCCATCCGGAAATAAATGGATGGGTCTAGGCGTATTTCAGTTCTAGATACATCCATTTTTATCCATTTCTGTGACATGTAATCCGAACGGAGGGAGTATGATGTAAGAGCTAGGAATATGACAGGACAACAGTGTAAAAAAACACTACTTGAATGTAAAACTGTATGCTAGCGGAATACATACAGAAAAACACTAAGGCAACATATGCGTGTATGATTGGGAAACTAAGATGGCATTGCAACAGACCACTAGAACATCACTTCAATGTAAAAAAAGAACATGGTATGGTAGACAGATGAAGTACATACTGATGAATAACAATGCATAAGATATTCAGAAGCATGATGTCCAAACTAAGCAGATGGCATTGCGATAGAGTAGAATGACAGTACTTGAATTTGAAAACTTGTTATCATGAATGGAATAGGTACTGAAAAACGGGAAGGCATGCCAGATTTACATGCATGATCAGCAGGCTAAGCACAAGGCATTGCAACAGAGTATTGGGTATCACGGGCCAAGTTAGAGCAAGGACGTTGTGGGGTGAATAGGATTCATCATCTTTCTGCAAGTCTTCTGAAGAACTTCCTTTACATGTTCCATCATATTGGGTATCATTGACGTCCAGTTTGTTGGCTGTTACATTGCTCCGTGAGGTTCTTGTGGATAAATCAGTGTGCGCAATTATATCTAATATGCATGGAAGACAACTAGTAGTTAGATTTATGTAATGAGTGCCTGTAGGAGACGACATAAATAGTAGGACTGGGGTTAACTAGCAGCAACAGGTCTCGAAAACTAAAGGGAGAACACAGATGAAAGCTACAGAATATTTATCGTTTGTACTCGAGATTAACTAGATGGGACACAGAAGTATTAAAGAACAACATAGGTAATACTTGAAGTGGTATAATACTATAATCATCAGCCTGTGGGATAGCATTGGTTGATGGATGATAACTATGGAACAACGTTACCTAAAGAACAAGTCTCTTAGCTGAACTATGGAATAGGGTTAACTCCTGAACAAGACCCGTAAGAGATCAGCATGAATATACAGTGAAATGTGATAATCTATTTTCCATGCTTAGATGAATAACAAAGCTATAAATGTTGCACACAAGATGAGGGTACAATCTATATGGCCGCCATCCATAGGAGTGAGCATCATGTGCTGCCTTGTCGATGGCCCTGCGGTTGTTGTGGCTGTCCATGTCGGGCCCACGCATTTGATGCATGGAACTGTTGAGTGGGGACTATATAGCTCCCTTCTGGTGTATGCTTCCCTTGTTGGAGTAGTTGCAGTGAGTCGGAAGATGGTGTGGCTGAAGATGCAGAAAACACATAATGTTAATAACGACACATATCTCTGATCTGAAGAAATACCCTAAGAGATGAACAGCAAGGTACGAGAGTGGTCACATGTCTGTTGGCTGAATACTAAATTGGGGTCACATGATTTTATTTTATTTTGGTACTGTCTGACCTACGCCACATGGCTTGATGGCCGTCTTGTGCCTCCCGGCTGACAATGTTCAGAATCTTTCCGAAGAGCCAGCGACCACCGGCAGAGCAGCCTGCCTCCGTCGTCTGTGGCCGCGAGAGCTCCGACAAAAACTCTGCTCCTCGCCCCACCGCACTACCATGGTTGTGCCGCCCTCGGGCAAGCCATAAAGACTCGTAGTCATCTAGATCCGGCGGCGGTAGTGCCTTCAACCCATGCAACTCTAAGATAGCCATCTAAGCGCTGCTTCCATGGCGAACTTGCGACCGCGCACCCTTACGTTAGACACCAGCCAACCGATAGCCTAGGAGCTCCGCCGCCTCGAGGGGTGCTGCTTCCCATTGGGAATCGATTGGCCTAGAATAAAAATTCAGAAAACTGACGCCTAAATAAAGTGACTTGAGATTAGGGTGCCACCTATCTTGCGGCCTGGTGAAGTAGGCAGCTCCAGCTGCCGAGCCGGTGAGGCTGGTACGGTTGCGGTTGAGGGAGTCCTGGATTAAGGGGTCCTCGGATGGTCGGGCTATGTGACGTGGGCTGGACTAATGGGCCATGAAGGTACAAGATAGAAGGCCTTTCCCCGTGTCCGGATGGGGCTCTCCTTGGTGTGGATAGCAAGCTTGCCGACTAGTAATGTAGTTTCCTTTCTCTGTATACTGACTTTGTACAACCCTGGCCCTCTCCGGTGTCTATATAAACTGGAGGGTTTAGTCCGTAGAGGCGATCACAATCATACAGGCTAGACATCTAGGGTTTAGCCATTACGATCTCGATGTAGATCAACTCTTGTAACCCCTATACTCATCAAAGTCAATCAAGCAGGAAGTAGGGTATTACCTCCATTAAGAGGGCCCGAACCTGGGTAAACATCGTGTCCCCTGCCTCCTGTTACCTTTGATCCTCAGACACACAGTTCGGGACCCCCTACCCGAGATCGGCCGGTTTTGACACCGATGTTGGTTCTTTCATTGAGAGTTCCTCTGTGTTGTCGACAGAAGGATCGATGGATCGCCTTGTCGTCAGCGATAAAATCACCTCTCGAAAGGCCCTAGTTCCTGGGCAGATCCTCCAGATCAGCAGTTTCACCATGGTCGCCCGCTCGGCCGTTAAGCCCAAAGCGGTCCCCGGGATTGTCAAAAACCATCTCTGCATCAACCTCGAAACCGTCGATAAGATGGATCCGGCACATATCTCGTCTTTAAATGAACTGCTAGATCGCATCGCTGCCCTGGGGGTCGCAACAGATTATGATCTGATTGGGCTTAAACCCGATCAGAGGGAAATCAGTTCCCCACCTTTCACCCACTTGGTGACCGTCGTGGAAGAGCAAGTTGAGGACACTGCTCCTCCTATGCTAAAAACAAACTATGTTCGGATCTCCGAGCCCTGCAAGCTGGACACCCATATTCAAGAAGAGACTATCTGTCCTCCGAACATAGAATCAGTCGTTGAACCTAAAAACCGCCCAGGACACTCCGGATCCTGGGCTAGTGACCTCAGAAATTTTTCAAAATCCGGATTCCATAGTGGGTCAGGGATCGGATTTAAACCCACCCGCCCACCACAACCAATACTCTCCAAGAAATTCCGGCCCCCCGGACATATGCGACTTAATGTATATATGGCAGTGCTACCTCTTGAGCACTGTGTTGGTTTTTCCCTTGAAGAGGAAAGGGTGATGCAGCAAACTAGCGTAAGTATTTCCCTCAGTTTTTGAGAACCAAGGTATCAATCCAGTAGGAGACTGCACACAAGTCGCCTCGTACCTACACAAACAAATAAGAACCTTGCAACCAATGCGATAAAGGGGTTGTCAATCCCTTCACGGCCACTTGCAAAAGCGAGATCTGATAGAGATAATAAGATAAATATTTTTTGTATTTTTTATGATAAAGATTGAAAGTAAAGATTGCAAAGTAAAATAGATTGGAAACTTATATGATGAAGAATAGACCCGGGGGCCATAGGTTTCACTAGTGGCTTGTCTCAAGATAGCATAAGTATTTTTCCCTATTACGGGAAAACTTTGTTTTTGCCACTTTAGCTTTTGCAAATTTTGCTTATGCCACTCTAGAAATTGACGTCTCACTTTTGCCACTCTTAGATTTTGATAATACATCACAAATGCCATTGCGTGGCAAAAATGATAATTTTTCATTCACTTTTGCGACTCTTAGCTTTTGATAATGTATCACAATTGCCATTCTGAAAATTTTGCTTTTTCCACGGAATGGCAAAAGTGGTATATTGTCAAAAGCTAAGAGTGGCAAAAGTGAAATGTCAAATTCTAGAGTGGCATAAGCAAAGTGGGCAAAAACTAGAGTGGCAAAAACAAAGTTTTCCCTATTACGGTGGGTGAACAAATTACTGTCGAGCAATTGATAGAAAAGTGCATAGTTATGAGAATATCTAGGCACGATCATGTATATAGGCATCACGTCCGTGACAACTAGACCGAAACGATTCTGCATCTACTACTATTACTCCACACATCAACCGCTATCCAGCATGCATCTAGAGTATTATGTTCATAAGAACAAAGTAACGCGTTAGGCAAGATGACATGATGTAGAGGGATAAACTCAAGCAATATGATATAAACCCCATCTTTTTATCCTCGATGGCAACAATACAATACGTGTCGTTTCCCTTTCTGTCACTGGGATTGAGCAACGCAAGATTGAAACCAAAGCTAAGCACTTCTCCCATTCCAAGAAAGATCAATTTAGTAGGCCAAACCAAACTGATAATTCGAAGAGACTTGCAAAGATAACAAATCATACATAAAAGAATTCAGAGGAGATTCAAATATTGTTCATAGATAATCTTGATCATAAACCCACAATTCATCAGATGTCGACAAACACACCGCAAAAAGAATTACATCAAATAGATCTCCAAGAAGATCGAGGAGAACTTTGTATTCAGATCCAAAGAGAGAGAAGAAGCAATCTAGCTAATAACTATGGACCCGAAGGTCAGTGGTAAACTACTCACACATCATCGGAGACGCCATGGCGTTGATGTAGAAGCCCTCCATGATCGATTCCCCCTCCGGCGGAGCGCTGAAAAAGGCCTCAAGATGGGATCTCACAAGTACAGAAGGTTGTCGCGGTGGAAATAGGGTTTTGTGGTGCTCCTGGATGTTTTCGAGGTATATGTATATATATAGGAGGAAGGAGTAGGTCGGTGGAGCTGGAAGGGGCCCACGAGGGTGGGGGCGCGCCCAGGGGGGCAGGCGCGCCTCCCTGCCTTGTGGCTTCCTTGCTTCTTTGTTGACGTCCACTCCAAGTCCCCTAGATCACGTTTGTTCCAAAAATAACTCTCCTGAAGGTTTCATTCCGTTTGGATTCCGTTTGATATTCCTTTTCTGCGAAACATGAAATAGGCAAAAAAACAGCAATTTGCACTGAGCCTTCAGTTAATAGGTTAGTCCCAAAAATAATATAAAAGTGTATAATAAAGCCCATTAAACATCCAAAACAGATAATATAATAGCACGGAACAATAAAAAATTATAGATACATTGGAGACGTATCAAGCATCTCCAAGCTTAATTCCTGCTCGTCCTCGAGTAGGTAAATGATAAAAACAGAATTTTTGATGTGTAATGCTACCTAGCATAATACTCAATGTAATTTTATTTATTGTGGCATGAATGTTCAGATCCTAAAGAATCAAGATAAAAGTTTAATATTGACATAAAAATAATAATACTTCAAGCATACTAACAAAGCAATTATGTCTTCTCAAAATAACATGGCCAAAGAAAGTTCATCCCTACAAAATCATATAGTTTGGTCATGCTCCATTTTCGTCACACAAGAATGCTCTCACAACCCCGACGACAAGCCAAGCAATTGTTTCATACTTTAGTAATCTCAAACTTTTTCAACCTTCACGCAATATATAAGCGTGATCCATGGATATAGCACTATGGGTGGAATAGAATATAATGATGGGGGTTATGTGGAGAAGACAAAAAATGAGAAAGTCTCACATTGATGTGGCTAATCAACGGGCTAGGGAGATGCCCATCAATTGATGTCAATGCAAGGAGTATGGATTGCCATGCAACGGATGCACTAGAGCTATAAATGTATGAAAGCTCAACAAAAGAAACTAAGTTGGTGTGCGTCCAACTTGCTTGCTCACGAAGACCTAGGGCATTTGAGGAAGCCCATTGTTGGAATATACAAGCCAAGTTCTATAATGAAAAATTCCCACTAGTATATGAAAGTGACAAAACAAGAGACTCTCTATCATAAAGATTATGGTGCTACTTTGAAGCACAAGTGTGGTAAAAGGATAGTAACATTGTCCCTTCTCTCTTTTTCTCTCATTTTTGGGCCTTTTTTTATTTGGCCCTTCTCTTCTTTTTTTAGGACAATGCTCTATTTATGATGATCATCACACTTCTATTTATTTACAACTCAATGATTACAACTCGATACTAGAACAAAGTATGACTCTATATGACTGCCTCCGGCAGTGTACCGGGATGGGCAATGAATCAAGAGTGACATGTATGATAAATTATGCATGGTGGCTTTTCCACAAATACGATGCCAACTACATGATCATGCAAGGCAATATGACAATAATGAAGCGTGTCATAATAAATGAAAAACGGTGGAAAGTTGCATGGCAATATATCTTGGAATGGCTATGGAAATGCCATAATAGGTAGGTATGGTGGCTGTTTTGAAGAAGATGTAGGGAGGTTTATGTGTGATAGAGCGTATCATATCACGGGGGTTGGATGCACCGGTGAAGTTTGCACCAATTCTCAAGGTGAGAAAGGGCAATGCACGGTACCGAAGAGGCTAGCAATGATGGAAAGGTGAGAGTGCATATAATCCATGGACTCAACATTAGTCATAAAGAACTCACGTACTTATTGCAAAAATCTACAAGTCATCAAAAACCAAGCATTACGCGCATGCTCCTAGGGGGATAGATTGGTAGGAAAAGACCATCGCTCGTCCCCGACCGTCACTCATAAGGATGACAATCAAAGAACACCTCATGCTTCAAATTTGTTACACAATGGTTACCATACGTGCATGCTACGGGACTTGCATACTTCAACACAAGTATTTATCAAATTCACAACTACACAACTAGCATGACTCTAATATTACAATCTCCATATCTCAAAACAATCATCAAGTATCAAACTTCTCATGGTATTCAATGCACTTTTATGAAAGTTTTTATTATACTCATCTTGGATGCCTATCATATTGGGACTAATTTTATAGCCAAAGCAAATTACCATGCTGTTATAAAGGACTCTCAAAATAATATAACTGAAGCATGAGAGATCAATAATTTCTATAAAATAGAACCACCACCGTGCTCTAAAAAGATATAAGCGAAGCACTAAAGCAAAATTATCTAGCTCAAAAGATATAAGTGAAGCACATAGAGTATTCTAATAAATTCCGATTCATGTGTGTCTCTCCCAAAAGGTGTGTACAGCAAGGATGATTGTGGTAAATTAAAAATCAAATACTCAAATCATACAAGACGCTCCAAGCAAAACACATATCATGTGGTGAATAAAAATATAGCATCAAGTAAAGTTACCGATGGACGAAGACAAAAGAGGGGATGCCTTCCGGGGCATCCCCAAGCTCCGGCTTTTGGTTGTCCTTGAATTTTACCTTGGGGTGCCTTGGGCATCCCCAATCTTAGGCTCTTGCCACTCCTTATTCCATAATCCATCAAATCTTTACCCAATACTTGAAAACTTCACAACACAAAACTCAACAGAAAATCTCATGAGCTCCGTTAGCGTAATAAAACAAACCACCACTTAAAGGTACTGTAATGAACTCATTCTTTATTTTTATTGGTGCTAAACCTACTGTATTCAAACTTCTCTATGGTTCATAACCTCCGATACTAGCCATAGATTCATCAAAATAAGCAAACAACACACGAAAAACAGAATCTGTCAAAAACAGAACAGTCTGTTGTAATCTGTATCAAACGCAAACTTTCTGTAACTCAAAAATTCTACCAAAATAGGAAGACCTAAATAATTTGTTTATTGATCTACTACAATTGGAATCAGTATTTTATCACGTTCTGGTGATTTTTAACAATTGTTTTCGTGAGCAAAAAGTTTCTGATTTTTTTCAGCAAGATCAAATAACTATCATCCAAGAAGATCCTATAGGTTTTACTTGGCACAAACACTAATTAAAACATAAAAACACATCTAACCAGAGGCTATATCAAATATTTATTACTAAACATAGCCAAAAAGCAAGAAACAAAAATAAAATTGGGTTGCCTCCCAACAAGCGCTATCGTTTAACGCCCCTAGCTAGGCATAGAGATTTCAATGATGCTCACATGAAAGACAATAATTGAAGCACAAAGAGAGCATCATAAAATATGTGACAAACACATCTAAGTCTAACATACTTCCTATGCATAGGCATCTTATAGGCGAACAAATTATCAAGGAAAGCAAAAACTAGCATATGCAAGGAAGCAGAAAGAAACATTAGCAATCTCAACATAACAAGAGGTAATTTAGTAGCATGAAAATTTCTACAACCATATTTTCCTCTCTCATAATAATTACATGTAGGATCATAAGAAAATTCAACAATATAGCTATCACAAAACATATTCTTAACACGATCCACATGTATGCAAAGTTGACACTCTTCCAAAATAGTGGGATTAACATTAACTAAATCCATGACCTCTCCAAACCCACTTTTATCAAAAATACCATAAGATTGAACATTCTCCAAATATGTGGGATCTAAAGATGACACTCTTCCAAACCCACTCTCAATATTATTGCAAACACTATTATCAATCTCATATTCATCATGTGGCTTAAATAGATTTTCAAGATCAAAAGAAGAATCACCCCAATCATGATCATTGCAACAAATAGTAGTCATAGCAAAACTAGCATCGCCAAGCTTAGGGTTTTGCATATCATTAACACAATTGACATTAAGATAATTTATAATAACATCATTGCAATCATGATTTTCATCGAAGGAACTATCAAGTATGGGTGCAATAGCAACGATCTCATGTTTAACATAAGGAACTATAGCAAATTCATCTTCATAAATATTGGCATCATGGCCACAAGAATAGCAAGCATCATGTTCATCAAGGGATATTTCAATCAAATCATCGGAATCATAATTATCTATAGGTTCATGCATATCATTATTTTCTTTTGAAGCAACGGTCATTCTTTCAATAAATTCTTTAACATATACATTATGAGCATAGTTTTCGTAGCAATATTTAAGTATATGTCAAAATTTTCAGATTCGTAGGGAGTAATATCATATTTTTTAATCAAAGAAGCGACTTCGTAATCACCCTTAAAAGCAACAAATTCTTCAATTTGTTTGATATCATAGTAACTATAAACACCCTTTGCATAATAAGATAAGATTGCATTATCATTGAACTCACATAGGTAGGGAAGGTGTTTTTTAGGTTTCTTAGAGCAAAAAGTAAAATCATAAATCTGACAAAGATTCCAAGCATAACACAGCAATCTATTTATTTGATCCCATAAGAGACTCCCTTTTTCAGACAAACGATGACGCACAAAATGAGCATGCTCATCTAAAGATTTCCCATCAACTAGGCTAGTTGGGGTTTCAGCACGAGAGCATAAGGATCGAAGATGATCCAAGTATAACACTTTAAGTGGATCCATATCAATAGATTTTTAGCAAGCGAAGATGCAAGCATATAGAAGGCACATGGCAACACAAGCAAACAAAAGATCCAACGAGAAAAAGGCGAACGAAAAAGAGGGGCGAATAAAACGACAAGGGTGAAGTGGGGGAGAGGAAAAAGAGAGGCAAATGGCAAATAATGTAATGCGAGGGATAAGAGTTTGTGATGGGTACTTGGTATGTCTTGACTTAAATTGACTTGGCGTAGATCTCCCCGGCAACGGCGCCAGAAATCCTTCTTGCTACCTCTTGTGCACTGCGTTGGTTTTTCCCTTGAAGAGGAAAGGGTGATGCAACAAAGTAGTGTAAGTATTTCCCATAGTTTTTGAGAACCAAGGTAACAATCCAGTAGGAGACTGCACACAAGTCGCCTCGTACCTAGACAAAAAATAAGAACCTTGCAACCAACACGATAAAGGGGTTGTCAATCCCTTCACAGCCACTTGCAAAAGTGAGATCTGATAGAGATAATAAGATAAATATTTTTGGTATTTTTTATGATAAAGATTGAAAGTAAAGATTCCAAAGTAAAATTAGATTGGAAACTTGTATGATGAAGAATAGACCCGGGAGCCGTAGGTTTCACCAGTGGCTTCTCTCAAGATAGCATAAGTATTACGGTGGGTGAACAAATTACTATCGAGCAATTAATAGAGAAGTGCATAGTTATGAGAATATCTAGGCATGATCATGTATATAGGCATCACGTCCGTGACAAGTAGACCGAAACGATTCTGCATCTACTACTATTACTCCACACATCGACCGCTATCCAGCATGCATCTAGAGTATTAAGTTCATAAGAACAGAGTAACGCATTAGGCAAGATGACATGATGTAGAGGGATAAACTCAAGCAAAATGATATAAACCCCATCTTTTTATCCTCGATGGCAACAATACAATACGTGTCGTTTCCCTTTCTATCACTGGGATCGAGCAACGCAAGATTGAACCCAAAGCTAAGCACTTCTCCCATTGCAAGAAAGATCAATCTAGTAGGCCAAACCAAACCGATAAATCGAAGAGACTTGCAAAGATAACAAATCATACATAAAAGAATTCAGAGGAGATCCAAATATTGTTCATAGATAATCTTGATCATAAACCCACAATTCATCAGATGTCGACAAACACACCGCAAAAAGAATTACATCGAATAGATCTCCAATAAGATCGAGGAGAACTTTGTATTGAGATCCAAAGAGAGAGAAGAAGCCATCTAGCTAATAACTATGGACCCGAAGGTCTGTGGTAAACTAATCACACATCGTTGGAGAGGCCATGGTGTTGATGTAGAAGCCCTCCGTGATCGATTCCCCCATCGGCGGAGCGCCGGAAAAGGCCCCAAGATGGGATCTCATGGGTACAGAAGGTTGTGGCGGTGGAAATAGGGTTTCGTGGTGCTCCTGGATGTTTTCGGGGTATATGGATATATATATATGTATATATATATAGGAATAAGTACGTCGGTGGAGCTGCGAGGGGCCCACAAGGGTGGGGGCGCGCCCATGGGGGCAGGCACGCCTTCCTGCCTAGTGGCCTCCTCGCTTCTTTCTTGACGTCCACTCCAAGTCCCCTGGATCACATTTGTTCCAACTCTCCCGAAGGTTTCATTCTATTTGGATTCCGTTTGATATTCCTTTTCTGTGAAACACTGAAATAGGCAAAAAAACAGTGATGTCTACTACGCAACCTTCTCTTTGTAGACGTTGTTGGGCCTCCAAGTGCAGAGGTTTGTAGGACAATAGCAAATTTCCCTCAAGTGGATGACCTAAGGTTTATCAATCCGTGGGAGGCGTAGGATGAAGATGGTCTCTCTCAAACAACCCTGCAACCAAATAACAAAGAGTCTCTTGTGTCCCCAACACACCCACTACAATGGTAAATTGTATATGTGCACTAGTTCGGCGAAGAGATGGTGATAAAAGTGCAATATGGACGGTAGATATAGGTTTTTGTAATCTGAAAATATAAGAACAGCAAGGTAACTAGTGGTAAAAGTGAGCGTAAACGGTATTACAATGATAGGAAACAAGGCCCAGGGTTCATACTTTCACTAGTGCAAGTTCTCTCAACAATAATAACATAATTGGACCACATAACTATCCCTCAACATGCAACAAAGAGTCACTCCAAAGTCACTAATAGCAGAGAACAAACGAAGATATTATGGTAGGGTACGAAACCACCTCAAAGTTATTCTTTCCAATCAATCCGTTGGGCTATTCCTATAAAAATGTCACAAACAGCCCTAGAGTTCGTACTAGAATAACACCTTAAGACACAAATCAACCAAAACCCTAATGTCACCTAGATACAACAATGTCACCTCAAGTATCCGTGGGCATGATTATACGATATGAATCACACAATCTCA
>LR880966.1:536108290-536119307 GCA_904067115.1 Aegilops sharonensis | reverse complement strand
TCATATTTCGGGCACACCTTTCAACTAATGATTAATGGTGTATGTTTTCCTCGAGCATACAACATTATATCATTTGAATTGACAAGTGTCATCTTCTTGTTCACATTATTGTGGAAATCCATCCGTTTGGAATTCTCGATGAATTGTCGCTGAGCCCATCAGCCACCTCCTCATCCTCTCCTTGGTTTAATGATGAACTCTTGTTTCGGAACTCGCTTCCATAGTTCATTTCCTGAAAATCTTACAATGTCAACTCGTCAATTGTGTTGCACCTTTTCTTCTCAGGCATCCCGAGTCTAAGGTATCTTGACACCAATCAGATCTGAATCTCAGTCAGATATGATGGTTGGAACATATTTTCAAGAGTTATAACATTGGTCCCTATATGCCCCGGTAAGGTGATGTCATGCCTAGCACACCGGACCAGAGGACCTATTGTTATAGATTCCTTTTCAGCAAGGTTATCCATTCTTCCACGAGGAAATTGTAAGACTTATTCTATAAGTTGTTTCCGATGGATCCTTTGTATCCAAAGTCTGACCTTTGCTTGAAGACCATGCCAAGGCTACCTCGAAGCATGTCTGTAGTACTCCGATTTTCAATAAGAACATTTGAAGCACAATGCTAAATATTCTTTGTCCATTATCCAAACACCGTTGTATGGATAATGTCACAAAAATTTCTCTCCCCTTACCTGAAGGGTTTTCTACGTTATATCCTGTCATGGATATCATGCTCTGCTTGTCCTTCGGAAGGATATGCCCTTGAATTATGTGCTTTAACACATTTTTCTTTCCATTGTTTTGATTAAATCTGATAACCACTTTTCCTTTCCATTGGTTTGTTTAAACCTTCTTGTGATCTATATGATATAGCAGTAATATTTCCCTGCTTATGTAAACACCTCGTGTACAATTCTGTCAGCAAGACCCTGTTACTATTGTTGATGACATTTCGGTAACCACCGATGGACGAGAACTTTGCCTACTGGTCCGCCTCGTTCAACGAGCAGGAAAATAGTTCTCTTCGTCCCTCGCCCTTGGTACGGATGTTGTTGCCGACATAACCGACAGACTATACTCTGACATGCCTTACTTACATAATCGTGCAAGACGTCATCGCCCTTCTTACTTTTAAACCACATGGCGGGCCTATAACCCACAGTTCCACAGGATCGAAATCTGACTCTCCTGGACACCCCCTGTTTCCAAAGTTATTCCTCCCGCGTGGACTTGTAAGTAATTCACGAGCCACCTTCCGATGAGATCATCAATTCTGCCATCGGACACAATAATTATTCCATGGCTTTGAAACCACTTTCACCTTCTGACTAGGCATTGAACGATTGCCTGACTGCCTGAAACTTCTTATTGTACCTTCCAACTTTACTCTCGATGTGTTTTATTTGTTCGACTCGAGAGGTACTCATATGCTCATTCATGGGTTAATCCCAGATCATTACCCTTATAACATACTATCGTTGCCGATATGCCTCGTTACCTATTCGTAAATACGATGAAGATCCCGAAGAAAGGATGCCGACTTCATCATGATGACCTGAAGCGGAGAAATGACGACATCAATGTACTGGACCGGTCTCTTCGAGAAGAGCAAGCCAGAATGAGAAGACCCGCTAGATTTGTTACCAAACCTACCCCCCTTTCACTACCTCTTAAATCTCGGGACGAGATTTCTTGTAGTGGAGGAGAATTGTGACGCCCGGGTAATAAAGCTACAGTAACCCTCTGGTAATGATGCCATGTCACCACGATTACCGTTGTTAATCTCGTATTAGTTCGAAACCGTTTCAAATTCAAATTCAAAATCTAGTCAAACGGTAAAAGTTTTCAAAATATTAAAATAAAATGTTCGGGGTGTGCAGTTCAATGCCTGGATAATTATAATAAAGCAAACACATTTTTATAAAATGCCTAAATAATTTAGAAAATGAATTAAAACTTTAGAAATTAATATAAAATAATCCGTAACTCGGATGAAAATACTTTGAACATGAAAGTTGCTCAGAACGACGAGACGATCCCGGATACGCAGCCCGTTCGTCCACCACACACCCCTAACATATCAAACTCGCAACTTTCCCCCTCCGGCTCCTCTGCCCGAAAACGCGAAACACCGGGGATACTTTCCCGGATGTTTCCCCCCCTTCACCGGTATCACCTACTACCGCGTTAGGGCACACCGAACACCGCGTATTGTCTTGTTACGCTTTGTGATGCTTTGATTGCTCTGTTAGTTACTGTGTTCCCTCTCCGTTACTTCTTTCCGATAGACCCTGAGACTGCCGGCGACCCCCAGTTCGACTACGGTGTTGACGACTCGTCCTTCTTGTCTGTGCAACCAGGCAAGCGCCCCCTTTGATCACCAGATATCGCCTACTCTTCTCTATACTGCTTGCATTAGAGTAGTGTAGCATGTTACTGTTTTCAGTTAATCCTATACTGCTGCATAGCCTGTCATTGCTACTACTGTTGTTACCTTTACCTGCTATCCTACTGCTTAGTATAGGATGCTAGTGTTCCATCAGTGGCCCTACACTCTTGTCCGTCTGCCATGCTATACTACTGGGCTGTGATCACTTCGGGAGGTGATCGCGGGCATATACTATATACTTTACACTGTTACATTACCTGTGATACTGTTCGGAGATGGGGGCTGAAAGGACAGATGGCTCCATCCCGGTAGAGGTGGGCCTGGGTTCCCGACGGCCCCCGACTGTTACTTTGTGGCGGAGCGGCAGGGCAGGTTGAGACCACCTAGGAGAGAGGTGGGCCTGGCCCTGGTCGGCGTTCGCGGATACTTAACACGCTTAACGAGATCTTGGTATTTGATCTGAGTCTGGCCATTTGGTCTATACGCACTAACCATCTACGTGGGAGTAGTTATGGGTATCCCGGCGTCGTGGTATCAGCCGAAGCATTCGTGACGTCAGCGACTGAGCGGCGCGCGCCGGATTGGACAGTGTAACGTGACTTCCTTTGTAATGGAGGTTGCTAGGTCTGCTTCCGGCCGCGTTCGCAACGTGCAGGTGTGCTAAGGGCGATGGGCCCAGACCCCTGGGCGCTTAGGTTTAGACCGGTGTGCTGACCGCTCTGTTGGCCTAGGTCGGGCTGCGACGTGTTGATCTTACGCGGCCGGGCATGACCCAGGAAAGTGTGTCCGCCCAAATGGGATCAAGCGTGTTGGGTTATGTGGTGCACTCCTGCAGGGAAGTTTAATCTATTCGAATAGCCGTGATCTTCGGTAACAGGACGACTTGGAGTTGTACCTTGACCTTATGACAACTAGAACCGGATACTTAATAAAACACTCCCTTCCAAGTGCCAGATACAACCCGGTGGTCGCTCTCTCTCAGGGTTACGAGGAGGGGATCGCCGGGTAGGATTATGCTATGCGATGCTACTTGGAGGACTTCAGTCTGCTCTCTTCTACATGTTGCAAGACGGAGGCTGCCAGAAGCGTAGTCTTCGACAGGATTAGCTATCCCCCTCTTATTCTGGCATTCTGCAGTTCAGTCCACTGATATGGCCCTTTACACATATATCCATGCATATGTAGTGTAGCTCCTTGCTTGCGAGTACTTTGGATGAGTACTCACGGTTGCCTTGTTCCCCCTTTTCCCCCTATCTCTACTCGATTGCTGCGACTAGACGATGGAGCCCAGGAGCCAGAGGCCACCGTCGATGACGACTACTACACTGGAGGTGCCTACTACTACGTGCAGGCCGCTGACGATGACCAGGAGTAGTTAGGAGGATCCCAGGCAGGAGGCCTGTGCCTCTTTCGATCTGTATCCCAGTTTGTGCTAGCCTTCTTAAGGCAAACATTGTTTAACTTATGTCTGTACTCAGATATTGTTGCTTCCGTTGACTCGTCTATGATCGAGCACTTGTATTCGAGCCCTCGAGGCCCCTGGCTTGTATTATGATGCTTGTATGACTTATTTATGTTTTAGAGTTGTGTTGTGATATCTTCCCGTGAGTCCCTGATCTTGATCGTACACATTTGAGTGCATGATTAGTGTACGATTGAATCGGGGGCGTCACATATCATGCCAGGGGTTATTCATCGTGGAGTTGATGATCACCATGTTTAAGCTGAAATTAATGACGGCCGAGTTGGCCGCGGCGTTGTAAACTGGTGCGGACGAATGTATCAATCGCATGCGCGGTAAGCCGCACAGACGGGCGAGTCAACCACAGGCGCGGTCCCGTCAAGTCGATGTAGACTAGATGGCGGCTTGTGCGCGTCCATTCATCGGGTAATACGCCATGGATTATCGTCGGGCAGAACATTATCAGCCCGTGCTCCATACCGTGGTATAAACCACATTTGTGGTGAATAATTATCCTGTATAAAAATATATAGATCAAAGTAATTGTTCTTTGACAAAAACAATATGCGCTAATAAATAACCTTAGATGGATGTCACCTGATGCCTTTAAATAACCGACGAATATTGTTGTTCTCTGCCGGACAGCAGATGACTTTTGCTTGGACAAAAGTTTTTACTCACGGTGGAACTTGTACCTCGTCTGGGCTGATGTTTTAATAAACCAAGTAGCAGAACCAGTGCCAGAGTGTAGCGATAGTCTTGATTTCTCTACCACATGATCTTCTTTAGAAACCGGCAGGGTGACTCGAGGCCGGCTATGGGCCGGACCAGCGGGGGTGTCTCAACGCAGCCACCACAGCGGCGGAGCTCAGCTGTCTTTAAGGCGGCGGAGGGGCTTGGCGACTTGAGCGGTTCAGAGTTGAGGCAATGGCGAGCAGAGTAGGCCGGCAACAGAGTTGAGGGCAGGGGCGCCGTGGCACAGCAGAGTCAGCGGTGATGGGGCGGCCCGGAACAGCGGCCAACCGGATGTGGCGAGGTGGAAACGGGAAGAACCCGCTGGCAGTCCTCAACCTGCTGCTTCTCCAAATACGTAGAAGGAAACACTTCGTCGATTTTGACTGACGAAAGCGTATGCGCCTGTTCGTCAGGCAATTTGATCGGGTGGTTAAACTTGTGCAGTCTTGACCAGATCATCCTGCGTATAAAGCAGTACACACTAGAGACTTCACATGCAACAGTGCCTATCATCCATCAAGCGTTGAGGTTCACCTCCATCAGTATTCCACGTCCATCGATTAACACTTGAAATACGCATCCAAGTAGTACTTCAACCAACAGCCAGTTTGAGCCACAACAGCGATGGAGAGGCACCGGCGACTTAGCACAGGGCCACGGCGGGCCGATAGTTTTTGACGAGGCTCGGCGACTTGTGGTCGTATTGGCGGTTTAGTAAAGATAGCAGGGGCGAGGTGAGGCCAAGGCGGAGACAAGTCTGTGGCTCCCCCATGGCCTGAACACTGTATCCGATGCATCTTTGGTGAAGGTTAGACCGGACGTACTATATACATGTACATTGTTGCATAGTTTTCTCCCAATCTGCTCGTAGGTACAGTAGCTAATTAGAACTTGCGTTTCTTCATTGCTTGGAATAATACTCCTTAGCACTACCACTTGATTCCTTTGAATAGGGACAACAACATGCGGGATTTCATGAACTCCGTGCATGGAGCCAGCTGCCGCTAGAACAACGTGGCCGAGGCGCCGGCTCAGTTCTCCATCATTTGGGGCGGCTCAGAAGTAATGACTGCGGCAGACGGCGGGCTGTGTTGCGTGAGGCCCAGCGGCTTGAGGCAGAAATGACAGAGGCAGATGGCAACTCTAGGCGGTTCAATAGTACTCGTGGCTGATTTGACCCAAAAAATAATCAAAAAACGAATCTGGACCTTGTTGTATAGATTATCCTTTCCCAAAACCAGAGTCTTCACGTGGATCTCTGTGAGCTGACCGAATATAGCTTTAGCAATTGAGGAATAGTGAATTAGCCTAGTCCTTCGCGTATAGCAAACAGATGGACTTTTAGGCAATAATTGGCCTGGGAACTTGTGCCCTTGTAGGTTTGCCCCTCCGTATAGCAAACGGATATTCTGAAAAAGTGAAAATTGATTTGCACGACTCGGTCTTTGCGCCAGGGAGTCGTATTGATCTAGTCTTATTGGACTATTTTGCCTTCACATAAAAAAAATACCAACACCATACGCCTTGGATTTTCCTGCTACCACCGCTGTGAATTTCCTCCGGACTTGTGCGTACACACCGCCACACGCAGCAGATAATCTCGCGCGCGTGTTTGTTCTATTTCCGGGTCAAAGTACTACTCCTTAGATTTGACTCGGCCTTCACTTTTAGGAAAAGGCGTGACTGAGATTCCCTCGAGACTAGGAGCCACACGCGGCTGCAGCGAGTTTTTTCCTTCGATCCAAAAAGTGAGACGCTTTTGATGGATTTCTGCAACGGAGCGAAAGGAATCTCCAGATGGTTTCGGCGACCTTCATAGGCAGCAGAACCCGATCCAGACGGATCACCTGGTTACGTGCGGCCACGCGCGCAACCCTAAATTTTCCTTGAACCTTAAATCTCATAAATCTTCAAATCTGGACTGATGAACTTGACGCTGATGAAAATCCTTTCAAACCAGCTTTTTTATCCGAAAAATTTGGCGAACTTCTCGAAACCCTTAAGAAAGATCCCTCCAAGAACTCAACACCACCGTGCGCAGGCCCCACGGTGGGCGCCAACTGTCGTGGAATTGTCACGGCAGATGTCCTTAGTGTCAGGACTTAGTCGCGAGGCCAACGCATCTATGTGGTAGCTTGAGAGGGGTTGAGCGGAATCGACAGACGCAACACAAGACAGGGATTCAGACAGCTTCGGGCCCCAGAAACATCATCCGGTAAAAACCCTACATGCTGTTTGAGGCTAGATCTCATTATCATCACGAGGGAGTCGCCGTAAACCGGCTCTCCTCTTTGTGTCTAGCCCTAAGATTGTTTCTTCTTGCTTGTAGCTTCTCCCTCTTTTGGGAGCCCTGCCCCTCCTTATATATGTTGAAGGGGCGGGTTACATGTGGAGTCCTATTAGGATTAGGACTAGTCTATCTCTAATGCAAACCGGATACAAGTCCTGGTCTTAACTCCTTGTAAGGTAAATATTCCTCATGCCTTTCCTCTTAAACCGGCCCACAATAGTTGAACCGGCCTTCATGAACCGCCAGACGGGCCACCGGGTCTTGTCGCTCCTCTGACCCGTCCGCCGGGTCACCAGTGAGTTATAACGTCCTGGCGGGTTGCTGGTAAATCGCCAGGTCTGGGCGGGTCACCAGATGAATATCGCTAAGTGCCAGCGGGACCTCAAATAAACCGCCAAGTCCGGCCGGGTTAACTTCCGGCCGGTTTACACCGCGGGGTATATCCCCGACAAAAGTGCTCATGGACGGGGGTAGCGGATTGAACCTCATCTACAAGGACACGCTCGACAAAATGCAAATAGATAAGAGCTGCATCGAGCAGAGCAGTACAACCTTTCGAGGTATTATCCCTAGCCGAGAAGTGCGGTGTTTGGGAAAAATAAAACTTGATGTGGTATTCGGCACGCCTGAGAACTATAGGTCCGAAGAGTTAATCTTCCAGGTGGCACCTTTCAACAGCGGATATCATGCCCTGTTGGGGCGAGACGCATTCACACGATTTCAAGCCATACCTCATTATGGGTACATGAAGCTCAAAATGCCCGGGCCCAACGGAGTTATCACTATTGCCAGTGATCCGGACATAGCACTCCGCGCCGAAAACAAAACCGCATCCCTGGCCCTCAAGGCACTATCCGAGGCCCTTGCGGCCAAGGAACTCACAGCTCTGCGTTCCGCAGTGGATAGAGATGACGTAATCCTCGACAAAAGGCCAAAATCCATTTCTTTCTAACCGACAGACGAAATAGTCAAATTCCATGTTCACCCGACGGATCCTAATAAAACAACAACCATTTGTGACACTCCAAAAATGTTCTTTTGGTTTTCTTCAAAAAAAAAACTTTATTGGATTTGAAGAAGGTCATTTAAACCCTTCCAACAATCTCTCGCTCAAAAACTTTTTCCCTTTAGCAAGTATTTTATTTTTTTGGCATCTCCTTCAACTCTGGTGTTTGGTTTTTAAACTTTTCTTCTGATTGCCCTCTTCTCAAAATTTCAAAATTTTTGGATTCTAATTTTTCTTTTAAAAAGAAAACCCTAGGAGTTTTACATCTTCTCCAATATTGAAACCACTCATGATTTTTACCATGCACCACATGGTAAAATCTTCCCTAAAATCTCTCCTTCCACCTTGCGGCAATCCAAACATCCTGTCTCAACAAGTTCAATCCTTTTCTGATTTTTTTTTCATTTATTTATCCTCCCAAATATTTTCTGTCCATTATTTTGAGCCTAGGTGATTTGCAAAGCAAGTACCTAAATGCAATTGAGCTTTGACCTCAAACCAACTCCCCTGGATAGTCCTTGGTACCCACAACCTAGAACAATCAAGATCCACTCCTCTTCTTTTCAAAAATTTCAAATTTCAGTCTCTGCAAGTTTGGACCAGATTTGTCAAATTTGGTGAAATTCATATCTTCTCTGCTCCAAAAATTCCACAAAAATTCAGGCAGCCTCTAGATGCAATGAGAGGCCCCTCCACCAAAAATCAGCTCAAGGAGAAACTCCCACATGCCAAAATCATTCTGTCGAACACCTGGCCGGCACTGTTTTCTTGCAGTTTCAGGAATATTCAGAAGTTTCAGAGTTCAGTGTCGTTTCTCCTCGTCAGAGTTCAGTCACGCGTCGACAGTGCACTTGGCACGTTGCTCACAGCCCCTCCTCCCTGTCCGGAGCACCACACAAGCGCTTGGCTCGTTCTTGGCGTCGGTGGCGCCCTGGCCCAACCTCGCCGGCGTCTTCTGCGGCGTCGGGACCTCCCGTGGCGGTCGACAGAAGGCACCACACCAGACCAACGCCGTTCTGCGCCGCCCAGCTCTCCCAAGCGCTCCGCGTGGCTCATGCATGCCAGAGCACGACCGCGGCACCGTCGTCGTGGCCCGGCAAGCACAGAACGTGCTCCCTGCCGCCGACGGGTCTGCGCCGCTCCTTCCGTCGAGCATGCCCAAAGCACCCAATCATGGCTCGTTTAGCATCCAAACTGAATCAGTTGACCTCCACGATAGCCCTCAACCCTAAAAGCACCCCGACCATTGCCATGCACCGCCGTAACACTCGCCGGACTTATCCGTTCATGGCAACCGCCTCGGGCCATCTATAAATAGCACCCCCCCGAGCTTGCTCTCACCCTCGCACAACTCCACCACCTCACCTGACCCCGCCTAGCCACTGGAAGAGCCCCGAAGGGCCCTTCTTCCTCGACTCCGGCCAACTCCGTCCGCCTCGGGCTCCGGCAACGTTCTCTTCGGTGAGAACTCCTCCACCGCCCTACTCCTGCCCGTAGCCTCGTGGCACCACTAGGAGGCTAACCCCCACCTCAATTTAACCTCCGCAGCACTCTCCGACGAGGCCCACGACCACCCGAACCACCGTCCGCCGGAGCAAGCGCCGCCATCGACGTGGTGCTCGCCGGCGTCCACCACCACCACCCACAGACGCGGAATGGTTCCCTGAGTATGGAGGTACCATCCGATCTCCCTACCTCGCCGTGGATCGCCGCCGACGACCACCGCGGCTCTCGGGCACCGTCGTGCTCTGCCGCCTCTTTCAAATATTCAAACCTGATGGGTGGGACCTGCCCGTCAGCCTCTCTGTTTTTTTTGAACCGTTTTCTGAAAGCGTACTCTGGCAAATACGCTTTCTACTCTGAACCGTTTTTCTGCACTTTTCTGCTTAGGCCCCTGAGGATTTTCTGTTTCATTACAGATGGGTCCTTGGACCAAAACTCTTATAACTTTTTAACAGAAAGGAATTTTTGAGTGATTCTTTTTCTGCCCTCTTCAAAATTTTGTCTAGTTTTTTATCATATTTATTTGAAAAATATTTGGATTACTTTTCTGTACCCCAAGGTATTTACGTTAGCGCGTGTGTTTTGTGTACCGTAGATACCGAAGGAGGTGACGGAACTGCGAACTTCACCGAGCTAGGCCCCGACTACTCCGAACCAGGCAAGCAATGTTTGAACTTTTGATATGATGAGTGTTTGGGCATGTTTGCATTATTTTTGTATCATGGCACGTTCATGAGCATCTCGATGAAAGTTTATCTCGAAAGAGTTGAGGCAAGTGAGTTTCGGAAAATCCTGAGTTGTTGGAAACATGTCGCATGGCCATGAGTTGGCATGAGTATGGGTAAGATGGCAGTGTTGTAGCATGCCAGGCTTATGCCAGATCATTGACCCAGTGTCAACATAAATCAGTCAAATTCCCGTCTGTCTCCCCTTTCGTACTACCACCTGTTTTCCACAAGGGATACGGCTTAGTAAGTTGCAAACCACTTCCTGGTACACACCAAATCGAGAGGCCGGGATGAGGGTTCCATGGCCCTGGATTAAAGCCTTTCATCCGGTCAGGGGGCATGGGTGTTTCCGGTTGGGACCGAGAGGGGGGCACCCCTTAGAGCGCGCGTAAATAAATTTGATCCCATTCTATTCGAGATTGTGATCTCCCCGTCTCAAAGTTTTTCTTGAACGCTGTCTAGGGTGATTCCTGGCAACGTGAGGTATGATGGGTGTGTACTGGTTAGCTATGTTTCCTCCGAAATACCGTAAACGGAACTAGTCCTTCGTGACTACGGAAATCCGTTGGCTGTGGACAGATTTTGGTACAAACTCTGCAGAGTCAAAATTCTTGAATTTCAGCTTATCCATGTCCGAGTACCGTGTTCACCTTATCTTGTCAAGTGTCAGTCTTAATGACAGAAACTCCTGAGAACCATATGAGTGTCAAATATTTATTCCCTGTGGATGGACTAACCCGCTTATTGCCATGTGAGGAATATTTTCCGTGAGCACCATTTCTTGTCAGTTATGTAAAATGAATTATAAGCCCTTTCTGTGATGTCGCTCAGACGTCCGACTGCGGCATTGTTATTATTTACTTTTGTTATAAGCCCTTTCTGTGATGTCGCTCAGACGTTCG
>LR880966.1:536084626-536107903 GCA_904067115.1 Aegilops sharonensis | reverse complement strand
TATAAGCCCTTTCTGCGATGTCGCTCAGACGTTCGACTGCGGCATTGTTATTATTTACTTTTGTTATAAGCCCTTTCTGCGATGTCGCTCAGACGTCCGACTGCGGCATTGTTATTATTTATTTTTGTTATAAGCCCTTTCTGTGATGTCGCTCAGACATCCGACTGCGGCATTGTTATTATTTACTTTTGTTATAAGCCCTTTCTGTGATGTCGCTCAGACGTCCGACTGCGGAATTTTTATTACTTACTTTTGTTATAAGCCCTTTCTGTGATGTCGCTCAGACGTCCGACTGCGGCATTGTTATTATTTAATTTTGTTATAAGCCCTTTTTGTGATGTCGCTCCGACGTCCGACTGTGGCACGCATGTCTTTTCTTTCAATATAAGCCCTTTATGAGGTGTCGCTTAGACGCCCGACTGTGGCATGTTTTACTTATTTGTTCACCCTTCGAGGCGTCGCTTCAGACACCCGATCGGTTTTGAGTTTATCTTCTTTGGGTTTTCGAGCGGACTACCGCCGATCCCCTTTTTACTTACTTATGTTACTGATTTGATAGCACATTGTTATAAATCAATCATGTCGCATTCATGCATACATTTGTTATATCTTTTGTCCAAACTGTCTTGCGAGTACTTTCAAAGTACTCATCTGGCTTGTTGATTTGGCCAGATGCTGACGAAGGCGATCTCATGGATGAAGAGTTCGATAGCGAGTCCGACGCCTAGAGGAATCCCAGTCAGTCTCGTGCGACCCCTGGATTAGTCACTGTGATATATCCGCTTCCGCTACCCAAATAAATTCATCAAGCCTCACCTCGACGCTCGATGAGCCGCCAGTGTAGTAGTCTTATTATCCACCCCCACTGTGTTATTCCACCGATCACTCATATCTCGAGTCAGTAGTATTTCCACCCCACACCATTGTGTCATATCCGCCATTATGTATAATTATTGGCGTGTTTGTAATAATTGGTTGGGCATCTTCAGCTCGACCCTGTAATATTTTAATGCTACTGGCTTATTGTATCAAAGTTTTGTCTACCGGTATGGAGGATTTTCCTCATACCGGATTTCATAGGTCGGTTGTTCAATAAATATTTTTATTGAAGAAACCGGTCGTGACAAGCTTGGTACCAGAGCCAGGCTGACTGTAGGAAGCCACTAGGTGCGATCGCTAATCGGTTATTAGCAGAATAGAGCTGTTTATTATTTTTACAAATGTACTCAATTTTTGACAGTCAGCATAAATTTATGATTTGACTACTCAGGATTTTTGCCTACTTTTGTAGATGGCTGGCAACGACTGCGAGTCGCAGATGTTCGCCAACATGCCCGATGGGTTCATCAAGCTTCTCTCCTTCATCGTCAAGTCACGATGGGGCCAGCTGTGCGCCCAGTCTTCTCACTCTCTCAGCACAAGGTCAATGACCGTCTAACCATGCACCAAGCCACGGTGCAATTCAAGGGAGGGCGTATTGAGTTACGCCGCTTCCGGTTCTTGGGGAGAGCCATGCCCACGGAGAAGCATGCACTGCAGATGGCAGCCCGTGAGGCGATAGCTCGTCTCAGGGACATCCTTCCTTCAATGAAGACTCGTCGTTACCGCTACCTGCCATGTCACGTACCATATACCTGCCACTACGCGTTCTCTTGCCCTAGAGGAGAACGGGACGAAGCTTTTGAGATGCTCATCGAGTATCTCCGGGCTTTGGAGGCAGCCTTCGACAACCTGGTGGACGACTTTGTAGCTGCCCGCATGGACTCAGTCCATGGCTGTGCCGCCAACAGGAGGGAGCTCCTGCATGACGCACCGCCACTGACTTTCGTCTCGTCATCTGCATTGTTTGCTCCTACTGCTCTCACCACTACTCGTCGCCTGCCTACCACGGAGGAGTTCAACCATGTCATTGCGCCTACTCTGGTTCGTTCTGCACCACCCCTCGTGCCCACTCATGTTCGAGTTGTCCCGCACAGGGCACCTGCTCCACCAACTCAGCGCAGCACCTCACGTCTGGAGCCTATCACCGAAGAGGAGGTTGAGTCCCCAGCCTCACTGCGCCTCACCCTTGGCAGGCCAAGGGAAATCCTTACCATCTCCGACTAAGTACGCTTAGCCGCCATGCGATGTACCGACTTGTATGATATGTTTATATGTACATAGGCTGTGAGAAGTAGCTTGTTTGCGCATCATGTAGGAACTGGAGGAGTGCACTAGCCTAAATAACATGTCAGGATTATGTACGCATATCCTGAGTGATGTATTGTATATTACTGCTTGCGTGTAAGATATGTAATGAACAGTCCTTCTCCGTGCGCAAACGTTTATTCTCTTGAAAAAAAAATCTTGGAGCATTTGCGACTTTTTCCGTCTTCTTGAATTTATTGATTTTTGCGACACAATTTCTTTTCTTATGAGTGTTTCAAAATACATCCTCGGAGTGAACCATGTCTCGTCCTTGGACGCGCTCCATGCCAACTCCGACAGAGGAAAATTATGGCACACCCCCAGGCAACAATTTCACACAGGGGCAGACAAGTCAACAGGACAGTGAAACGGCACTTTCCCAAATGTGCCATCTTTATGAGCAAAGTCAGCAGCAACATCAGGAAATAATGAACCAAGTCATCAATATAGGGAATCACTGAGGACAGTATCAGCAGCAATCAAAGTTATCTGAGCTACAGAAGACACGTCCCCAAACTTTTTCTCACACTGACAAACCTCTTGAAGCCGAAGACTGGCTTCGAGACATGGAAAGAAAGTTAATTATTGCCCAGTGTTCAGATCTTGAGAAAGTGCTTTATGCTCCACATTATCTCACTGGAGCAGCCGCATCGTGGTGGGAAAAATTTCCTACACATGCACCCCAACGAAAATAATATAACATGGGAGGAATTTAAAGAAGGTTTTCGTGGGGCGCATATTCCTAAGAGCCTTATGAGGATCAAAAAGAGAGAATTTGATGACCTCAGGCAAAGGACAATGATGGTGCCAGAATACAACAGTCAGTTTACTCTGCTGTCTTGCTACGCCAACGAGGAGCGTATGTCGGAAAACAAAAAGATGGAGAAATTCCTAGACGGTCTGACTCCCGCGCTTAAATGCCAATTGGTCGTACACACCTTTCTAGATTTTAAGACGCTGGTGGATAAGGCCATTACCTTGGAAAATGAGAGACGCAACTTAGAAGATTTCCGCAAGCGGAAGAGGGACCAGACTAATCACGCCCGCAACCACCGCAGCAAGACAGATGTTCAGAAAAACTGGACACCCAAACCCACGACAAGCGTCTCACGCCCAATCAAGAATTTCCATGCAAGGGACAAGGAGTTCACATACCCCCCAGGCGTTACCTGTTACGCTTGTGGAGAAGAAGGGCACTATGCCAAGCAGTGCTCCATGCCAAGGAACTCGACCCCAAAGCCGAACAACGGAGGCAATAATTCAGCGCCAAAGCGCAACAATTTCAACCCAAATAACAACCACAGGAAGGGTCATCTGAACCACGTGACCAAAGAGGAAGCACAAAATGCCCCAGATATCGTACTCGGTACGTTTCCTGTCAACACAATACCTGCCATGGTTTTGTTTGATTCTGGAGCTTCTCACTCATTCGTTTCGAAAAGTTTTGCCTTGCAAAATAATTTTTCGATGCTTCCCTTGGAAAAATCTATGGTCGTCAAGTCCCCTGGAATTAAGCAAGTTACCCAGAGTTACTGCCAGGGTGTGGTTATCGTGTTTGAAGGGTTGAAGTTTCACGCAAATCTTATCGTGTTGGAAAATAAAGGACTGGATGTCATCTTAGGGATGGATTGGTTAACCACCAACAAAGGTTTTATTGACTACTTCAACAGGACCGTAATTCTCACCCACCACCACGGGAAGACCATCAAGGTTTCAGCCAAGGAAAGAAAAATATCCCGGCAACCAAAATTGAACAAGGTGGATATTTCTGAATTGAGCAAGGTTCCAGTAGTGTGTGAATTCCCAGATGTATTTCCTGAAGAGCTACCAGGCATGCCACCAGACCGAGAGATAGAATTCAGCATTGAGCTAGCACCCGGAACCGCTCCCATATACAAGAAACCATACATAATGGCACCATCCGAATTGGTAGAACTGAAGAAGCAAATAAAGGAATTATTGGAAAAAGGGTATATACGAGCCAGTTCCTCACCTTGGGGTTCACCAATTTTGTTTGCCAAAAAGAAGGATGGAACACTGAGATTGTGCATAGACTATCAAGCGCTATACATGGTCACAATCAAGAACAAATATCCGATGCTACGAATAAATGATTTATTCGATCAACTCGCTCAGGCCAAGGTGTTCTCAAAGATTGACTTGAGGTCGGGATACCATCAACTGAAAGTGCGAACCGAAGATATTCCCAAGACAGCTTTCACCTCCAGATACGGATTGTATGAGTTCACTGTAATGCCATTCGGACTAACAAACGCCCCCGCATATTTTGTTCACCTCATGAACAAAGTATTCATGAAGTTTATGGACAAGTTTGTTGTGGTATTTATCGATGATATTCTGGTATACTCCAAAACACCAGAAGAGCACGCTGAACATCTCCGAATTGTACTAGGAGAACTCAGGAAACATCAATTGTACGCTAAATTCAGCAAGTGTGAATTTTGGCTAAAGCAAGTAGGTTTTCTGGGCCACGTACTGACCCAAGAAGGTATCGCCGTGGACCCGGAAAAAGTCAAGGCCGTACTTGGCTGGAAGCCACCAGCCAGCGTGACGGATGTACGAAGTTTCTTGGGAATGGCAGGATACTACCGAAGATTTATTGAAGGATTCTCCACCATAGCAAAGCCAATGACGCAACTACTCAAGAAAGACAGGAAGTTTGAATGGACGGAAGCTTGCGAGAAAAGTTTCCAAGAACTGAAGAGGAAACTGACGACAGCACCAGTACTAATTGTGCCAGATATACACAAAAATTTTGAGGTATTTTGTGACGCATCTCGAAAGGGCCTCGGGTGCGTATTAATGCAAGAAGGCAAGGTTGTCGCATATGTTTCCAGACAACTTCGCAAGCATGAGGAAAATTATCCTACTCATGACCTGGAATTAGCAGCAGTTATTCATGCACTCAAGGAATGGAGACACTTCTTACTTGGAAAGCGTTGTGAAATATACACGGACCACAAAAGCCTCAAGTATATTTTCACACAACCAGAACTCAATTTACGGCAACGAAGCTGGTTGGAATTAGTAAAGGATTATGATGTTGGAATCCACTACCACCCAGGCAAAGCAAATGTTATAGCAGATGCTCTGAGTCGGAACCCCAGTCCAAACAACGACAGCATGCCAAACTTGAGACCTGAATTCCAACAGGAATTCGCTAAGTTCAATCTGATAGTTGTCACCGAAGGCAGTGTGTTGAACTTAGAGTTACAGCCTACCCTAATAGAGAAGGTTAAAGAGGCTCAACGTGGACACCCCAGCATTGAAGGCATAAAACGGAAGATGAATTTGGGAAGGCCTCAGAATTCGTTATCGATGAGCAAGGAATATTGTGGTACGGGAATAGGCTTTGCGTACCAAATATCCATGACATTAAACAGCAAATCCTGGCTGAAGGACACACCGCTCCATATTCAATCCATCCTGGAGGAACAAAAATGTACAAAGATCTTCAGGAAACATTTTGGTGGCATGGTATAAAAAGAGACATAGCCATGTTTATTGCATGTTGTGACTCATGTCAACGCATCAAGGCCGAGCACCAGAAACCGGCCGGGCTATTGCAACCAAATAAGATACCCGAGTGGAAATGGGACGAGATTGGAATGGATTTTATTGTTGGACTACCTCGGTCACGACACGGACATGATGCCATATGGGTCATCACTGATAGACTGACTAAAGTAGCACACTTCATCCCCGTGAAGACAACCCACACCACTCAGAAGCATGCTAGGCTCTACCTTTCCCGTATCGTCTTCTTACATGGAGTCCCAAAGAAAATAATCTCGGACAGAGGCACTCAATTCGTCTCCCGATTTTGGGACCACTTACAACAAGCTCTGGGAACTCAGCTGGCATTCAGTACCGCATACCATCCCCAGACAGATGGGCAGACTGAGCGAGTAAACCAGATTCTAGAAGATATGCTGAGAGCATGTGTCCTCACCTACGGGACCAGTTGGGAAGAGAGCTTACCATATGCAGAATTCGCATATAACAACAGTTATCAGGCCAGCCTGCAAATGGCACCATTTGAAGCTCTGTACGGGCGAAGATGTCGTACCCCGCTAAATTGGTCGGAAACCGGAGACAGCCATATCTTCGGCCCAGACCTGCTCAAAGAGGCTGAAGATAAGGACAAGGTGATTAAGGACCGACTCAAGACAGCCCAAAGTCGACAGAAGAGTTATTACGATCAGAAACATCGTGGAGTCAATTTTGAACCCGGTGAATTTGTGTACCTACGAGTATCCCCTATGAGAGGCCTGCATCGATTCAAGATTAGCTAGCACCAAGATTCATCGGACCATTCTGCATAGTGGCACGAAGAGGCACGGTAGCCTACCAGTTAGACTTACCCGAAGAATTATCCGACATCCACGACGTATTCCACGTCTCCCAATTGAGGAAGTGTGTAAGCAACCAGAGAAACAAGTACCCCATGAAAACATTAACGTGCAGCCAGACCTTACATATCGGGAGCATCCAATAAAAATCTTGGAAGAGTCTGAAAGGAGAACCCGACAGAAAACCATCAAGTTCTTCAAAGTTCAATGGAGCAACCACACCGAAAGTGAAGCCACTTGGGAAAGAGAGGATTTCCTTCGGATAGAGCACCCACATTTATTTGAGGATCAGCTGGAATCTCGGGGACGAGATTTTTCCTAAAGGGGTAGGTGTTGTGACACTCCAAAAATGTTCTTTTGGTTTTCTTCAAAAAAAAAACTTTATTGGATTTGAAGAAGGTCATTTAAACCCTTCCAACAATCTCTCTCTCAAAAAAATTTTCCCTTTAGCAAGTATTTTATTTTTTGGCATCTCCTTCAACTCTGGTGTTTGGTTTTTAAACTTTTCTTCTGATTGCCCTCTTCTCAAAGTTTCAAAATTTTTGGATTGTAATTTTTCTTTTAAAAAGAAAACCCTAGGAGTTTTACATCTTCTCCAATATTGAAACCACTCATGATTTTTACCATGCACCACATGGTAAAATCTTCCCTAAAATCTCTCCTTCCACCTTGGGGCAATCCAAACATCCTGTCTCAACAAGTTCAATCCTTTTCTGAATTTTTTTTTCATTTATTTCTCCTCCCAAATATTTTCTGTCCATTATTTTGAGCCTAGGTGATTTGCAAAGCAAGTACCTAAATGCAATTGAGCTTTGACCTCAAACCAACTCCCCTGGATAGTCCTTGGTACCCACAATCTAGAACAATCAAGATCCACTCCTCTTCAAATTTCAGTCTCTGCAAGTTTGGACCAGATTTGTCAAATTTGGTGAAATTCATATCTTCTCTGCTCCAAAAATTCCACAAAAATTGAGGCAGCCTCTAGCAATGAGAGGCCCCTCCACCAAAAATCAGCTCAAGGAGAAACTCCCACATGCCAAAATCATTCTATCGAACACCTGGCCGGCACTGTTTTCTTGTAGTTTCAGGAATATTCAGAAGTTTCAGAGTTTAGTGTAGTTTCTCCTTGTCAGAGTTTAGTCACGCGTCGACAGTGCACTTGGCACATTGCTCACAGCCCCTCCTCCCTGTCCGGAGCACCACACGAGCGCTTGGCTCGTTCTTGGCATCGGTGGCGCCCTGGCCCAACCTCGCCGGCATCTTCTGCGGCGTCGGGACCTCCCGTGGCGGTCGACAGAAGGCACCACCCCAGCCCAACGCCGTTCCGCGCCGCCCAGCTCTCCCTAGCGCTCCGCGTGGCTCATGCATGCCAGCGCACGACCGCGGCACCGTCGCCGTGGCCCGGCAAGCACAGAACGTGCTCCCTGCCGCCGCCGGGTCCGCGCATGAAAGTGCGTTATATCGACTAGAGGGGGGTGAATAGGCGATTTTTATGAATTCTTCACTGAGGAATTTGCCGGTGAGGAAATTCCTTAGCGAAGAACTACTTGCAGCGGAATAAGTACTCAGAAGTAAGCATAACAAAATGCGGGCATGGTCATCATGATGAAATGAAGACAAACAAAGAGTACAGAAAGCGTAAACACAGGATAGCACAAGATGAAGACAAACAGACTGAAGAAATTGAACTGAGGAAATTGAGAAAGTCTTCAGTCAAAGTCTTCAAACATAGATATGAATGAAAACTCAACACAGTAATGAGGAAATGAAAGGGTTGAGGAAATAGAACCAGGTAGGTTGGTGAAGACAATGATTTGGTAGACCAGTTCCAACTGCTGTCTCAGTTGTACGTCTGGTTGGAGCGGCTGAGTATTTAAACTCGAGGACACACAGTCCTGGACACCCAGTCGCTGAGCACGCAGCTCAGGACACCAAGTCCTCACCGTATTCTCCTTCAACAAAGGTCACACAGACCTCATCCAATCACTCATGGTAAGTCTTCAGGCGACTTCCAAACCTTCACAGACTTGGTCACTCGGCGATCCACAATTCCTCTTGGATGCTCTAGACCATGACGCCTAACCGTCTAGAAGAAGCACAGTCTTCAAAGGTACCAAGCGTCGGATCCACGCAGGATCAATCTCTTCAGTGATGCTCAATCACTTTGGGTTTGTAGGGGTTTGGTTTTTGGGTTTTTCCTCACTCGATGATTTTCGCTCAAAGTCCTCGGAGAATGGGTTGCTCTCAAATGACAAGTGTCAAGTTCTCTCGGAGCAGCCAACCAGCTAGTGGTTGTAGGGGGCGGCTATTTATAGCCGAGGGAGCAGCCTGACATGATAAGACATAAATGCCCTTCAATGATATGACCGTTAGGTGGATAAGATATTTTGGGACAGCTGGCGCGCAGCACAGCAACGGTCGGAAATTTGAATCTCAAATTCCTCAGGGCTATCATGTTCCTCACTGTGTAGGCAATCCGCACTGGCGAATTCCTAACTCCTCAGTCAGGACAAATTCCTCAGCGACCAGAAGAACTTCGTCTCTGTCACTGAAGAAATTGACTGAACTGTATGAGATTTCCAAAGGCTTCACTCGAAGGGTTTGGTAGGTGTAGGATTTTGAGTTGAGCATCACATGGAAATTTTTCCTTAGTATTTCCTCGACCCCCTTTAACAGTACGGTGTTTCCTATGACTCAAGAAAGATAAAACGAAACTACGAAAACAAAAGTCTTCACGCTTCATGTTCCCCAAATGAATACCAAGTCTTCAAAGGTCACACCAATTTCTTCACTTTCAAAGTCTTAAGAAAGTCTTCAGAATATCAAAGTCTTCAGTCGAAGAACTTCATTTTTAGGGGTCGACTTTCACTGTAAATATCAAACTCCTCACAGACTTATAGACCTGTGTACACTCATAAACACATTAGTTTCTTAACCTATAAGTCTTCAATACACCAAAATCACTAAGGGGCACTAGATGCACTTACAATCTCCCCCTTTTTGGTGATTGATGACAATATAGGTTAAGTTTTCAACGGGGATAAACATATGAAGTGTAAATACTGATATTTAGGAATTTGATTGCAAGATATAGAAGAACTCCCCCTGAAGATGTGCATAGTGAGGAATTTGCTTTTGAGGCAATGCACATTTGAAGAGTTGAATCATGGAGATCTCCCCCTATATCTTGTAATTTATACACGCATTTGACATATAATATGAAGAATTTGAAATGCATGATGAAATTCAGCATGCGTGCAATAACATTAATGAGGAACAGGCATGCAAAATAACGCATCAAGAGTATCAGAGCTCAAGAGAATCAGAGCTCAGTGCATCAAAAGTATCAGAGCACCATCGGGTTTAAGATTACAACTCGATCCAATAAAAGTTTCAGAAGAACGAGAGTTGTAACTTAACAAAAAAATGTATATGGGCATTAAAATAGACCCGCTTGAAGACTAACTCAAATTTCTCCCCCTTTGTCATCGAATGACCAAAACGATCGAAACTGAGGACTAACGCCCCTGAAGAATTTCAAGTTGAAGAAGGAGCGCCAGCGTTGTTGGGGTCAGTTGTTGTAGTGGGGCCTGCCGCAGTGTCGTCCAAGTCTTCATTTTCATCAGTGTCTCGTGATGAAGAATAGGAGCTGGCCACCAAGGAATGAACTTTGACCTTCTTGTATTTCTTCGGAGGAGGTGCAGACCAGTCAAATTCTTCCTTGAGACCCATTGTTGTCAGTTCTTCCGCGTTGTAGACATTAGAAAGAACAGCCCAGGTGCCAATGACTTCTTCATCATTTGAGTCATGGCCTTTGATAGGACTCATTGTCTTCGTCAGAATCCGATAGACAGTCCGAGGCACATACAATAATTCCTTGACGAGGAATTTGGTTCTTGGGGCCTGCCTTGGCTTCAAAGGCTTCATCAGCACTTGCATATAGTGATTTGAAAGTTCTGGTTCGTTGTAGATACAACGAGCACCATCAAGTGGAGGACTGAGTGGTAGGGCACGAAGCAATTTAGTTGCTGGTGCTTTGTAGTGAGTATTCTCAGACATCCAGTCTAACACCCATGAGTTCACGTCTTCAGCATCTCCGGTGATGTGCAGCGTTGCATAGAATTGAAGAATGAGTTCTTCATTCCAATCACAGATGTCAGTGCAGAAATTCAGAAGTCCTGCATCGTGAAGAACACTGAGGACTGGCTCAAAGCCTGGCAGAGACTCCATGTCCACATGAGGAATATGTGCATGATCGAAGACTTTGTCTTTGTTGAAGAGCACTGAGGAATAGAAATTGGCTTGACTGTCAGTCCAGAAATGCCTCTTCCTTATGCGAGCAGAATCATATGGATTGTAATCAGTGAAGAATACATGCTCGCTGAAGAAATCTTCAGCCTTGAACTGTTGCTTTGTTGAGAAGGGATTCTTTGGCTTTGGCAGTGGAGTGTCAGTGAGTTGCATCACGACCTCTGGAATCGCAATCTTAGGTTCTTCAGGCTGAGGAATTTCTTGTTCCTCTATAGGTGCAGTCTGAGGATTAGCAGCAGTAGGTTCATCAGCGCTAGTGGCTGGAATTTCTTCACGAACAGATGAAGTGGGATGAGTTTCTTCAGAGCCCATTTGAACTGTTGGAGCAGGGGACTGAGGAATCTGTTGGATTGGGGTGAAGAGTGGAGAATTTGGATGCTGACTTTCCCAAAAGTCATCGTTCATCACTGGCGTTGTGCTTCCAATATCCACATCTTCTTCAATTTCCTCAACACCGGCCTCTTCAGCTGTGAACTGAGGCATAGGCGAGGAAATGATTGGGGTTGAAGGGATTGCTTCGACTTCAATTTCTTCATCAATCTGCTCTGACGAAGCAGCAGAATGATTTTCTTCATCAGACCCGCTTGGGATCTCATAATCTTCACCAAAAGGAACAAGGTCCTTTGATGGAATTGAGGAAATTGGAACAGCATCAATAGGATTTTCAAAGGAGCTGGTCATTGGCTTCATTTTCTTCGCAGCTGAAGAATTTGACGCAGCTGATGCTTTCCGTTTCTTCACTGCAGCTCGTTCTGCAGCCTTTGTCTTCTTCACATCAGAGGCAGATGGAAGAATTGGAGTTGGTGTTGGCGCAGGAGGAGCTGAGGAATCTGGTTGATTTTCCTCAGACGCAACTGATGCAGTTGCCCTGTCTTGTTCAGTTTTTCAGGCGCACCACTAGTTGATGCCATGGCAATTTCTTCAGCGGCTAGAATGGGATCATCAGCCCTGGAACTAGCATTTTCTTCAGCAGCCTGAACTTCATCAGCGGTGCTGGCATGTTCTTCAGTCTGCTGAGCTGAGGCTCCAGCCTGAGGAATTTCTTGTTGCGTTGGGGCAGCAACATTGGTGAATTTCTTCGTCAGGTTGATGAATCTGACTTTGGCTCCTTGCCAATCAGCATAATAAGCATCAAAGTCTTTGCTGAGGGCTTGGATGTCAGTCTGGACCTTGAGAAGTTCCTCAGGTGTCATTCTGACAACATTTTTCTTCAGGAACTTCTTCTTTCTGTATTGAGCTTTCTTGATCTCTCTTGCCTTTTCAAACTTCCATTTCTCTTCAGTGATGAAATGGGTCAGCATGTGGCTTTGTCCAGGGGTCAGATGAAAATCAGGCATAGGGGTGTTTGGATCCTTGTGCCAGAGATCAATGTAATCGAGGATTTTCCTCGGATCCAACAACAGTGGCACAGATGTGCCTTTGGCTCTAGCGGCCCTTTCTTGGCGGTCTCTGATGATTTCCGCAAGTTCATCATCATCAGCCTCATCATCTTCAGGTGGCTCTTGGAAGGTGACCTGTTTCTTCTTGGGACTTGGCCGAGGACCTCGTCCAGCTGTGGCCTTAGTCTTCAGCAGAGTCGGGCCAGATGAAGACTTTGGTGCAGCTGAGGAACTTGCTGAAACACCAGATGCAATGGAGAAGCCTGTAGTCCTTTGGCACGTGGCCAGATGCACAGGTGCTGAGGACTTTGTCGGAACTGCTGAGGATTTTGTAGGACCAGCTGAGGACTTGGGAGGAACGGGAGCAGCATGAGGAATTGGCCGTGAGGGCACAGCTGAGGAACTTGGCCGTGAGGGCACTGTTGGTGAAGCACTTGGCTTGTGTGCGGGCCTCTTTGCCATAGATTTTCTTGGCTTGACAGAGGCCTCAGTGGCAGCAGCAGTAGCAGAGTCCTCATTGAATTTCCTCACTGCCTCGTTGGCTTGTCTAGCCAATTTGGCTTGGCGCTTGGCCCATTCTTCAGGAAAGTCCTCACCACGCTTGATGCTGGTGGGGTCAGCTTCTTGACCAGCTGCCAATGGAGCTCTTGGGCATGGAGGATTGAGTGCGAATTTCTTCATGTACTTTGGAGTTACATATCTGTACTCCCTCCATTCCCTTGCCCATCTCCGTTCAATCCTTTGAATGCGCACCTTGCGCTGATTTTTGTTTTCTTTGCTGAACTCAGCTTCATCAGGTGTGCAATAATCAGCATATATTTCCTCAGGGATTTCAAACGCGGTCATGACCTCATGCCTCTTTCCTCCTTTCTTTAGCTTCTTTCCTTCTGCCATATTCTTCAGGTGAGGAATTTGAACAAACGAATTCTTTGAAGAAGTATGCAACTTTTCTTCGAGGAACGCTGCAAATGAGTTAAGTTGATGAGAACCTAGTGATTCAGCAGCGGACATGAGTACCTGTGAACAGAGTATAGTTGCGAGGAATTTGGAGAGGTCATATGCGTTCTCAGAAGGTTTTTCAAAAAGAACTAGTTTGAGGAATTTGACCAGATGAGCCTTGAAGAATTTCACTAAGCGATCTTTGTCTTAGGTTCCAGAGTTGTATAGATCGAGGATCCACACAATTGAGGAATCTTGAAGAAAATCATTGCTTAGATAAACGAATCAAGAGCATATTTTGTTTGAGGTGTTCATATGTGTGAAGATTTGAAGAATAAACACCTTTGAAGATTTTCAGGAAGGTTTGAGAATCAAAGCGAGTAATAGAAGTAACTTTTAATTACCCGAAGTGAAGAACACGACGAACTAAGAAGAACAGATGGGAAGTTCGTCATTTCAGATCTTCCACGCCCTAACTTGGCGGAGGAAGACAGCTACGGCGGCGGCGGAGTGAAGATTTCCGCGGTCGGCGTGAGTACGTCGGCGACGAGGTCGAGGCAGTGAAGCTCTTCCTCACCGGCGACATGGAGTAGCGGCGGCGCTAGGGTTTGAGAAGCTCGAGCGAGAGAGAGCGGTCGAGCGGAGTAAAGGAAGTGAGGAAGGGGAGTGGGGGTATATATAGCCACGGTGAAAAACTGTTCGCCCGAAGATTTGGGACGAACGTGCCCCTAACCATTCTCCTTCTCACGACATGTGTCACCCACGTACTGTGTAGTGGAGATCGTGTACGATCGTGGGTGAATAAAATAATGCATCATGGGATGCGGAACGGTTTGAGCGGCAAAACCGAAAGTTTGGATAAGATCAGTTTTAAAGTTCCGTTCGCAATTTCTTCAGCTGACAAGGACTCAGTGAAGATTTTGAACGAGTTTCAAATAGAACGCACATGAAGAATTTGTGAATAGATTGGGTTGAGTATAGCATAGAGGAGGAAGGGTCCGATCACATTCACTTAGCAGAAAAAGCGACTTGAAGAAATAGCCATAAGTGAATGCTGTAGAGGACATAAACTCATATATATATAGTTAATGAAGAAAAACGACGGAAATAGTGAAGATTTAGAAAAGTTGAAGAATTTGAAAAACTGAAGACTTCCAAAAACTAAGGAAAAACTCAAATTGAAGATTTTCAACTTTGGTGGTGGCGTGACCCACCGTATAAGAATGATGATTTCAGACACCGCGTACAATTGTCGTAGGGTTCTGAGAATCAAATTCTTCATTAATTTCTTCACACTTAGAGAGTTATTCTTCATTGATTGAACAAAAACGTTTCTTCATGTGTTGCACATCTAAGTCGTCAATTTTGCACAATTGTCAGGATGTGTGTCCTTTTCAAAGAACATTCGAAGATTCTAAGATATTTAGCTCACACCGCAACTTGCTAAATCTCTTCTCATCCAAGGGCTTAGTGAAGATATCGGCTAGCTGTTCTTCAGTCTTCACATGTTCGATGGAGATGTCACCCTTCAACACATGATCACGAAGAAAATGATGACGAATTTGAATGTGCTTTGTCTTCGAGTGCTGAACTGGGTTGTGAGCAATCTTGATGGCACTCTCATTATCACAGTAGATAGGCACATTCTTCACGTTGATGCCGTAGTCCTTGAGAGTTTGCTTCATCCACAGCAATTGAGCACAACAAGAGCCAGCAGCAATGTATTCAGCTTCTGAAGTAGACAATGATACGCAGTTCTGTTTCTTCAAGGACCAACAGACCAAAGATCGTACGAGGAAATGACAAGTACCAGATGTTGACTTGCGGTCCACACGATCACCAGCATAGTCAGAGTCAGAATATCCAATGAGATCCAAAGTAGAGCCCTTGGGGTACCATAATCCTAGTGTTGGTGTGTGAGCTAGATATCGAAGAATATGCTTCATAGCCTTATGGTGTGATTCCTTCGGTGTAGCTTGAAATCCGGCACACATGCAAACACTAAGCATTATATCTGGCCTAGATGCACATAAGTACAATAGAGAACCAATCATGGAGCGGTATACCTTGTGATCGAAGTCAATACCATTTTCATTAGTGCATAGATGGCCATTTGTGGGCATAGGAATTTTGACGCCTTTGCAATCTTGCATGCCGAATTTCTTCAGGACATCTTTGAGGTATTTCTCCTGAGATATGAATATGCCATTGTGTTGTTGACGAATTTGAAAACCTAAGAAGAATTTCAACTCTCCCATCATAGACATTTGATATTCTTCACTCATCATATAGGCAAATTCATCACTATAACGTTGGTCAGTACAGCCAAAGATAATATCATCAACATATATTTGGCACACAAACAGTTCACCATCATATGATTTAGTAAAGAGAGTAGGTTCGAGTGAACCGGGTGTGAAGCCATTCTTCACGAAGAATTCCTTCAACGTATCATACCATGCCCGTGGGGCTTGTTTGAGACCATAGAGGGCCTTGTTGAGTCTGAAGGCTTTGTCAGGATTCTTTGGATCTTCAAAACCTGGGGGTTGAGCAACATATACTTCTTACTCAAGCTTACCATTGAGGAATGCACTTTTCACATCCATTTGATATAAAGTGATATTATGATGGTTAGCATAGGCAAGTAATATGCGAATAGACTCAAGTCTAGCAACAGGTGCAAAAGTTTCATCGAAATCAATTCCTTCAACCTGTGTGTAGCCTTGAGCTACAAGTCGTGCCTTATTCCTTACCACAAGGCCATTTTCATCTTGCTTGTTGCGGTAGATCCACTTTGTGCCAATGATATTATGCTTGCGAGGATCTGGACGCTTGACCAGTTCCCAGACATTGTTGAGCTCGAACTGATGTAATTCCTCTTGCATGGCCTGGATCCACTCAGGCTCCAGAAATGCTTCATCTACCTTAGTGGGCTCTGTGATAGAGACAAAAGCATAGTGCCCACAAAAGTTAGATAAATGTGAAGCTTTTGAGCGTGTGAGAGGACCTGGCGCTTCAATGTCATCGATGATCTTGTCAACTTGCACTTCTTTTTCAACGCGAGGATGAGCTGGTTGTCGTCGAGGAATTTGATCACTTTCCTCAGCACCATTGTCTTCAACATTATCTTCAGGTGCATCAGCTAGGCGTTCTTCGCGTACAGGAATGAATTCTTCAGCAGATTCTTCAGTAGGAATGACATCCTCAGTTGCCTTGAACTTGATAGATTCCTCAGGTGCTGGTTCATCTAACACAGAAGGTAGGTGCTCTCTTTGCGAGCCATTAGTTTCATCGAACCGCACATCTACAGTATCAACAATCTTGTGAAGAGCGATGTTGAAGACTCTGTAGGTGTGCGAGTCCTTTCTGTCATGGATTTGTCACGGCAGATGTCCTTAGTGTCAGGACTTAGTCGCGAGGCCAACGCATCTATGTGGTAGCTTGAGAGGGGTTGAGCGGAATCGAGAGACGCAACACAAGACAGGGATTTAGACAGCTTCGGGCCCCGGGAAACATCATCCAGTAAAAACACTACATGATGTTTGAGGCTAGGTCTCATTATCATCACGAGGGAGTCGCCGTAAACCGGCTCTCCTCTTTGTGTCTAGCCCTAAGATTGTTTCTTCTTGCTTGTAGCTTCTCCCCCTTTTGGGGAGCCCTACCCCTCCTTATATATGTTGAAGGGGCGGGTTACATGTGGAGTCCTATTAGGATTAGGACTAGTCTATCTCTAATACAAACCGGATACAAGTCCTGGTCTTAACTCCTTGTAAGGTAAATATTCCTCATGCCTTTCCTCTTAAACCGGCCCACAATAATTGAACCGGCCTTCATGAACCGCCAGACGGGCCACCGGGTCTTGTCGCTCCTCTGACCCGTCCGCTGGGTCACCAGTGAGTTACAACGTCCTGGCGGGTTGCTGGTAAATCGCCAGGTCTAGGCGGGTCACCAGATGAATATCGCCAAGTGCCAGCGGGACCTCAAATAAACCGCCAAGTCCGGCCAGGTTAACTTCCGGCCGGTTTACACCGCGGGGTATATCCCCGACATTAGCCCCCAAGTTTAGCTTGGATTTATCCATGGTAAACTTATGCTGCAAAATAAACACCAGAACAAATTTGGCAGGTTGTGCTCCGGGTTAAGAATTCTTGTAGACCGGCACCTGATCGTCCTTAAGTCCTTGTCATTTCCTCCTTCTAGAAAATCCGTGTCAATAACCAGCTTCATACTCAAATTGCTGATGTTGGCTTCTTATAGAAAAAATATTGTGAAGAATAATCCACTTGAGTCGGCTTCCAAAGCGCCGGTTTAAGAAATATTGGTCTTGAAATACTCATCTGATATTCAACCGGTTTGAAGATGCAGAACTTGCCGGTTTTATCATTGCCAAAGACTGTCAGGTTATAAAAACTTGATAATTTTGAGTCATGATTGTTGCAGACACCGGTTCATAAGTGTTGCCAACGTCGGTTCATGATTATTAATGACGTCGGGTTGCAGCCACAGGGTCATAATGATTGGTGACGCCGGGTCAACCTAGTTTGCTCAATCAGAGAATTTGAAAAATATTTTTTCGATAATAATATAATACTTGTAGCCCCCAAGTCTTTGAGCAGAACAAAGTGGTGGCTTAAGACTTTGCTTCAATATAAATACTGCCACTTTCAAAGAAATCCATGTTGTTCATCCCAGTCACGAAAAAACTGAACACTCCATATTATGTAGCCCCCAAGTGCCAGGTTGTCATGCTTGCAGCAACCTGGGACTTGTAATTGCCTGATGCTCAAAAAACTTCAACCAGTGTAGCCCCCACGGGCCGGCTCATTATGATATGATGAGTCGGGTCTTTAATAAGATGAGAAAAAAATGACTTTGCATTAGCCCCCAAGTATCATGGTGCATGCTCGCAGTGACATGAGACTTGCATATTTGATATAATCTCAACTTTGAATAATGTAGCCCCCAAGTGCCGGGTCGTAAGCCTGCAGCGACTCGGGACTATTCCTTCCATTGCAGAATAAATCATATTCATCGATAAAATAATATCCATTGCGCTAAAGCGACTTTGAAAACCTCAATCATAATATTAATAACCATAATAAAAATCCAGCCATGTGGGCTATTCAAGATAATATAATCCGGTATTAAAACCTTATTCATCCAATATCATAATGAAAATTCAGCCAAGTTTGGCTATTTGAATAATATAACCCAATCATTTATAAGCGCATGATTCCAATGGCGCAATCCAAATATATACTGGCGACTTATAGTCCAAACTCAGGCCGGTTTAATAAACACCGGATAATTTCTCATCATATACTGGCAACTTATCGTCTTAAAGCCAGGCCGGTTTAATAAACACCGGATAATTTATAATCATGCTTTATTCAACCTGTTTCTGCATACAACAAGTTTAAAGTGTCCTGGCGGTTTACCGCCGGACGGGTCATAATGCCCAACATATAACCCGGGTTTATAACCAAGGCTGCACTTAAGAATAATTAAATATGGAATATATCATATCTGTGACATTGAATCACATCATTGGTTTACCAACTTTTTGTAGTAAGGGTGATTACCCCAATCTTGAGTACTGATAACTCCTTCCATATTGTGCCGGTTTACGATAAAACCGTACCGGGTTGTGACAAACACCGGTTTAACCATATATAATACCGGCGACTCGTACTCAAACCAGATCGGGCTGATAGTCTCCGGATTATAACTTGATCGTGTACTGACAACTTGTAATTTGAAATTCAAACCAGGTTAATGAACACCGGTTTGCTCCATAATAAGTTGGTAACATAAAATCAAAAAATCAAACCGGGCAAATAGTCTCCGGATTAAGAATTGACCGTGTTCCGTCAATTGACAGTCAAACCGGTCTGTGAATTTTGTCGGTTTAAGAACGCAACAAAGAAGAAATATTTATTAAAGAAAATTTCAAGCAAAGGCAATGATAAAACCATTTGCAAAAGAGGCTATTGAGCCGATCAAGTGGCATTACCATGGTCGGACACGACCAAGCTCCCGATAGGTGTAGCTATGGTTCAAGTCAGCCAGGTCCCCAACTGAAACCGTGGCATTATGTCGATCAAGTGGCGTGGCAATGGTTCGGATTCGACCAAGCCCCCAAGTGACTCTGTGGCCTTAGGCCGATCAAGAGGCGTGACTGGTTCAGACTTGACCATGTCCCCAAGTGATCTGGTGGCTTTCTCCTATCAAGAGGTGTTGCATTGGTTCGGACACGACCAAGCCCCCAAGTGACATAACATGGTGCTTTGTAAAGCTAACCCAAGAGGTAAACCGGAGGCCGCTTTAAGACAGAACCTCCGTGTAACCACGCATGATGTAAAAAAAGAACAGAGACCCCGCTTTATGAAGCAGAAGCCCCCATGTGATCAATAATATGCTAGACCAATAAGGCAGGATACCCATGTTTGAACCGCGCATCATGGCAGCAAGTCCTCTTCGGTAATTTTTAACTTTTTTGCAAGAGATAAATTCTTCTTGAACCGGGATCTTGAACCGGATATTGAGAGCTTCAAAGCTTTGTGGGAGACATCTTTCCCTTAACCCGGATTTTAAACCGGAATCTTCATTTTCAGCCGGAAATTTTCTGACGGTCTTTAAACTCGAACTTGCGAGAAGTTAATTCCTTTTTGAACCGGACATTGTTAAACCGGATTTGGGCGCTTCAGAGCTTTGTGGGAGAACAGATTTCCCTTGAACCGGATTGTAAACCAGATATTTGAGAGCTTCAATGAGACTGACTTCCCTTGAGCCGGATTTTAAACCGGAATACTTTCTGATGACCCGGATCTTCTTCATTGAGCCGGGATTTTGTAACTGTCATATACTTTCTAAGCCGGAAATTTTCTGACGGCCTTCAAATAATAGTAGCCTCCTGGACCGGGTTATCTTTCCCTCCATCGTCCTGGGGTTCTTAAATTTGCTGAAACTAGCAAGATTTGCTGAGTCATGTCATCGTAGCCCCCGAGTCTCAAGGTGACTCGAGGAGTTGGCTTGAAACTCTTCATATTTGACCATGATATAAACCGACATAACTTGTATATCATTGGTGTTGGTAGCACGATGTAAATCCACAGAAGGTTGAGGTGACTGCGACGGGTTATAAATGATCCCGTATGAGCCGTGTCAGCAACTCGGCCAATGGTTCCTTCCAACTGGCGATTTGAAGTTAACCAAACTGTAGTGGCAGCGACTTGTGCGCCTGCCCATTGAGCCATCCAGTGCAAACGGCGGTTGATAGTATATGATAATTTGCCTCCTTTTTGTTGAAAGAAAACCGGGCTACCCAAGCTGTGACTTGCTCATACTCAATAAACAGCTCATGCAGACAGGTGCGGCCCGGTATGTTGATGTAGACCAAGCCGCGAGAGACGGACGACAAAAACGACCGCAACATCAGAGGCAGCCCGGATAGATGAGTCGGCCGTGGCATTGTAAACCGGTGCGGACGGGGAAGATCGGCACCGGTGTCGTAAACCGGCACGGACGGGCGAGTTAATCGCGTCGTTTTGATGTAGTGAACAATTGTCGAGTGAGTCGGCCGTGGGAGCAGACAGATGAGCCGGGCGCGGCGTTGTAAGCCGGTAGGGACGGGTGAGTCAATCGTAGGCGCAGTAAGCCGTGTGGACGGCGAGTCGATCTCGAGCATGGTCCCAACGAGCTGACGTAAACCGGGCCACAAGGGTGGCGACTTGTGCATGTTCATTCACCGGGCGGTATGACACAGACGAAACACCGGTGCAGAACGCTGCTATCGCGTGCTCCGTACCCGTAATATAATACCTCATTAGTAATGAAGAATTGTCCTGCATCAAAATATCGCAAGGCAAAGTAATTGTTCACACAAAAATTAATATGTGCTGAAATAAACCGGACGGATATCACCTGATTCATCTGGACGGCAGATGATCCGTACGTAGGGTAGGAATTAACTTAGATATATGAGTCACCAGCACTTCTTCCCTCTTTTTCTATCTTGATAGTGGCTCTTGACCTCTTCGTGAGAAGTAGCACTTGAAGACGAAGCAGTAGTTGGCCTCCTTTTTTTTAGCTGCACGTAACATGTACACAGTACAGATGCATGCCAGTATTTTCTTTCTTGCTCTTCACGTGGAGCGTCTTGTTGTTCTTGAAGCAGAAGTAGTGGCGCGCGGCAGCTCCAGCTTGTACGGCTCGGGGATCCACGAGGAGATCGTTTCAGACACAGAGCCAATCCGGCAGATGACCAAGTCCAGGCCTCCAAGTAGAAAAAATATTATAATGGAGAAGCTAGCGTTGGCCACTTGATCGATTGATGTAGATGTACCCCGACGCGACAAGTGCGGCTCAGGGAGGCAAAGTGAGACAGCAACTCGGACGGGAGACGGGGCGCGGCAGCGACCCGGGCGGGAGGCGGGGTCCAGACCAGCCACAGGTCGTGGCCGGCTTGGGCTGCAGCTGGCCCGGGCGGCCGCGTCTCGGAGACGGCGGCTTCTCAGCCGAGACCGAGAGGGAGCGTTTCGGCGATTTAGAACCAGACGCGGAGACGAGTCCCTGGCTTCATCCACGCGTGTACTGCCTCAAATATTCCTTTACAGTTGTATCTGTTGTCCTTGGATCAATGCACCGAAAACTTGCATGCGGCGGCGCACATGACAGAACCCTAATTTCCGTTGAATTAATCTCGCATAAACTATAAACTGGACTGATGACTTGAGGCTGACCTAGCTCCTTCCAAACCGGCTCTTCTTCATCCGGAAACTTGCGGACTTCTTGAAACCCTAGAAGAGATCCCTTCAAGAACTCAACACCACCGTGCGCATGCCCCACGGTGGGCGCCAACTGTCGTGGATTTGTCACGGCAGATGTCCTTAGTGTCAGGACTTAGTCGCGAGGCCAACGCATCTATGTGGTAGCTTGAGAGGGGTTGAGCGGAATCGAGAGACGCAACACAAGACAGGGATTTAGACAGCTTCGGGCCCCGGGAAACATCATCCGGTAAAAACCCTACATGCTATTTGAGGCTAGGTCTCATTATCATCACGAGGGAGTCGCTGTAAACCGGCTCTCCTCTTTGTGTCTAGCCCTAAGATTGTTTCTTCTTGCTTGTAGCTTCTCCCCCTTTTCGGGAGCCCTGCCCCTCCTTATATACGTTGAAGGGGCGGGTTACATGTGGAGTCCTATTAGGATTAGGACTAGTCTATCTCTAATACAAACCGGATACAAGTCCTGGTCTTAACTCCTTGTAAGGTAAATATTCCTCATGCCTTTCCTCTTAAACCGGCCCACAATAATTGAACCGGCCATCATGAACCGCCAGACGGGCCACCGGGTCTTGTCGCTCCTCTGACCCGTCCGCTGGGTCACCAGTGAGTTACAACGTCCTGGCGGGTTGCTGGTAAATCGCCAGGTCTGGGCGGGTCACCAGATGAATATCGCCAAGTGCCAGCGGGACCTCAAATAAACCGCCAAGTCCGGCCAGATTAACTTCCGGCCGGTTTACACCGCGGGGTATATCCCCGACATTTTCCGTAACCAAGCATAAAACCTTCATGTGCTTTCGGTGCAAATTTAGAACTGTGATGAGGATCTCTAATCCAGCATTTAGCACCGAAGACTTTGAAATAACTCACATTGGGTTTCTTGTCAGTGAGGAGTTCATAGGCAGTCTTCTTGAAGAATTTGTGAAGATATACTCTGTTGATGATGTGGCACGTGGTATCAATTGCATCAATCCAAAAACGACTAGGCGTTTTGTATTCATCAAGCATAGTGCGAGCCATCTCAACAAGAGTTCTGTTCTTGCGCTCCACGACGCCATTTTGCTGAGGAGTATAGGGAGCAGATAACTCATGAGTAATACCAAGTTCATCAAGATAGGCATCAAGACCGGAATTCTTGAACTCAGTTCCATTGTCACTCCTGATGTGTCTGATCTTCACACCAAAGTTAGTTGAAGCCCTTGAGGAAAATCGTTTGAAGACTTCCTGCACTTCATTTTTGTAAGTAACAATGTGTACCCATGTGTAACGAGAGTAATCATCAACAATAACAAAGCCATATAGAGATGC
>LR880966.1:536044572-536081279 GCA_904067115.1 Aegilops sharonensis | reverse complement strand
ACGTCTGGTTGGAGCGGCTGAGTATTTAAACTCGAGGACACACAGTCCCGGACACCCAGTCGCTGAGCACGCAGCTCAGGACACCAAGTCCTCACCGTATTCTCCTTGAACTAAGGTCACACAGACCTCGTCCAATCACTCGTGGTAAGTCTTCAGGCGACTTCCAAACCTTCACAGACTTGGTCACTCGGCGATCCACAATTCCTCTTGGATGCTCTAGACCATGACGCCTAACCGTCTGGAAGAAGCACAGTCTTCAAAGGTAACAAGCGTCGGATCCATGCAGGATCAATCTCTTCAGTGATGCTCAATCACTTTGGGTTTGTAGGGGTTTGGTTTTTGGGTTTTTTCCTCACTTGATGATTTTCGCTCAAAGTCCTCGGAGGATGGGTTGCTCTCAAATGACAAGTGTCAAGTTCTCTCGGAGCAGCCAACCAACTAGTGGTTGTAGGGGCTGGCTATTTATAGCCTAGGGAGCAGCCCGACATGATAAGACATAAATGCCCTTCAGTGATAAGACCGTTAGGTGGATAAAATATTTTGGAACAGCTGGCGCGCAGCACATCAACGGTCGGAAATTTGAATCTCAAATTCCTCAGGGCTATCATGTTCCTCACTGTGTAGGCAATCCGCACTGGTGAATTCCTAACTCCTCAGTCAGGACAAATTCCTCAGCGACCAGAAAAACTTCGTCTCTGTCACTGAAGAAATTGACTGAACTGTACGAGATTTCCAAAGGCTTCACTCGTAGGGTTTGGAAGGTGTAGGATTTTGAGTTGAGCATCACATGGAAATTTTTCCTTAGTATTTCCTCGACCCCCTTTAACAGTACGGTGTTTCCTATGACTCAAGAAAGAGAAAACGAAACTACGAAAACAAAAGTCTTCATGCTTCATGTTCCTCAAATGAATACCAAGTCTTCAAAGGTCACACCAATTTCTTCACTTTCAAAGTCTTCAGAAAGTCTTCAGAATATCAAAGTCTTCAGTCGAAGAACTTCATTTTTAGGGGTCGACTTTCACTGTAAATATCAAACTCCTCACAGACTTATAGACCTGTGTACACTCATAAACACATTAGTTTCTTAACCTATAAGTCTTCAATACACCAAAATCACTAAGGGGCACTAGATGCACTTACAGCACCGCTCCGTTCCGTCAAGCGTGCCCAAAGCACCCAATCACGGCTCGTTTAGCATCCAAACTGAATCAGTTGACCTCCACGATGGTCCTCAACCCTAAAACCACCCCGACCAATGCCCTGCGCCGCCGTAACACTCGCCGGACTTATCCATTCACGGCAACCGCCTCGGGCCATCTATAAATAGCACGCCCCGAGCTTGCTCTCGCCCTCACACAATTCCACCACCTCACCTGACCCCGCCTAGCCACTGGAAGAGCCCCGAAGGGCCCTTCTTCCTCGACTCCAGCCAACTCCGTCCGCCTCGGGCTCCGGCAACGTTCTCTTCGGTGAGAACTCCTCCACCGCCCTACTCCTGCCCGTAGCCTCGTGGCACCACTAGGAGGCTAACCCCCACCTCAATTTAACCTCCGCAGCACTCTCCGATGAGGCCCACGACCACCGGAACCACCTTCCGCCGGAGCAAGCGCCGCCGTCGACGTGGTGCTCGCCTGCAACCACCACCACCACCCACAGACGCGGAATGGCGCCCTGAGCATGGAGGTACCTTCCGATCTCCCTACCTCGCCGTGGATCGCCGCCGGCGACCACCGCGGCTCTCGGGCACCGTCGTGCTCTGCCGCCTCTTTCAAATATTCAAACCTGACGGGTGGGACCCGCTCGTCAGCCTCTCTGTTGTTTTTTTTGAACCGTTTTCTAAAAGCGTACTCTGGGAAATACGCTTTCTACTCTGAACCATTTTTCTGCACTTTTCTGCTTAGGCCCCTGAGGGTTTTCTGTTTCATTACAGATGGGTCCTTGGACCAAAACTCTTATAACTTTTTAACAGAAAGGAATTTTTGAGTGATTCTTTTTCTGTCCTCTTCAAAATTTTGTCTAGTTTTTTACCATATTTATTTGAAAAATATTTGGATTACTTTTCTGTACCCCACGGTATTTACATTAGCGCATGTGTTTTGTGTACCGTAGATACCGAAGGAGGTGACGGAACTGCGAACTTCACCGAGCTAGGCCCCGACTACTCCGGACCAGGCTAGCAATGTTTGAACTTTTGATATGATGAGTGTTTGGGCATGTTTGCATTATTTTTGTATCATGGCACGTTCATGAGCATCTCAATGAAAGTTTATCTCGAAAGAGTTGAGGCAAGTGAGTTCCGGAAAATCCTGAGTTGTTGGAAACATGTTGCATGGCCATGAATTGGCATGAGTATGGGTAAGATGGCAGTGTTGTAGCATGCCAGGCTTATGCCTGATCGTTGACCCAGTGTCAACATAAATCAGTCAAATTCCCGTCCGTCTCCCCTTTCGTACTACCACCTGTTTTCCGCAAGGGATACGGCTTAGTAAGTTGCAAACCACTTCCTGGTACACACCAAATCGAGAGGCCGGGATGAGGGTTCCATGGCCCTGGATTAAAGCCTTTCATCCGGTCAGGGGGCATGGGTGTTTCCGGTTGGGACCGAGAGGGGGCACCCCTTAGAGCGCGCGTAAATAAATTTGATCCCATGCTATTCGAGATTGTGATCTCCCCGTCTCAAAGTTTTTCTTGAACGCTATCTAGGGTGATTCCTGGCGACGTGAGGTATGATGGGTGTGTACTGGTTAGCTGTGTTTCCTCCGAAATACCGTAAACGGAACTAGTCCTTCGTGACTACGGAAATCCTTTGGTTGTGGACAAATTTTGGTACAAACTCTCCAGAGTCAAAATTCTTGAATTTCATCTTATCCATGTCCAAGTACCGTGTTCACCTTATCTTGTCAAGTGTCAGTCTCGATGACAGAAACTCCTGAGAACCATATGAGTGTCAAATATTTATTCCCTGTGGATGGACTAACCCGCTTATTGCCATGTGAGGAATATTTTCCGTGACCACCATTTCTTGCCAGTTATGTAAAATGAATTATAAGCCCTTTCTGTGATGTCGCTCAGACATCCGACTGCGGCATTGTTATTATTTACTTTTGTTATAAGCCCTTTCTGTGATGTCGCTCAGACGTCCGACTGCGGCATTGTTATTATTTACTTTTGTTATAAGCCCTTTCTGCGATGTCGCTCAGACGTCCGACTGCGGCATTGTTATTATTTATTTTTGTTATAAGCCCTTTCTGTGATGTCGCTCAGACGTCCGACTGCGGCATTGTTATTATTTACTTTTGTTATAAGCCCTTTCTGTGATGTCGCTCAGACGTCCGACTGCGGCATTGTTATTATTTACTTTTGTTATAAGCCCTTTCTGTGATGTCGCTCAGACGTCCGACTGCGGCATTGTTATTACTTACTTTTGTTATAAGCCCTTTCTGTGATGTCGCTCAGACGTCCGACTGCGGCATTGTTATTATTTAATTTTGTTATAAGCCCTTTTTGTGATGTCGCTCCGACGTCCGACTGTGGCACGCATGTCTTTTCTTTCAATATAAGCCCTTAATGAGGTGTCGCTTAGACGCCCGACTGTGGCATGTTTTACTTATTTGTTCACCCTTCGAGGCGTCGCTTCAGACACCAGATCGGTTTTGAGTTTATCTTCTTTGGTTTTCGAGCGGACTACCGCCGATCCCCTTTTTACTTACTTATGTTACTGATTTGATAGCACATTGTTATAAATCAATCATTTTGCATTCATGCATACATTTGTTATATCTTTTGTCCGAACTGTCTTGTGAGTACTTTCAAAGTACTCACCTGGCTTGTTGATTTGGCCAGATGCTGACGAAGGCGATCTCATGGATGAAGAGTTCGATAGCGAGTCCGACGCCTAGAGGAATCCTAGTCAGTCTCATGCGACCCCTGGATTAGTCACTGTGATATATCCGCTTCCGCTACCCAAAAAAATTCATCGAGCCTCACCTCGACGCTCGATGAGCCGCCAGTGTAGTAGTCTTATTATCCACCCCCACTGTGTTATTCCACCAATCACTCATATCTCGAGTCAGTAGTATTTCCACCCCACACCATTGTGTCATATCCGCCATTATGTATAATTATTGGCGTGTTTATAATAATTGGTTGGGCATCTTCAGCTCGACCCTGTAATATTTTAATGCTACTGGCTTATTGTATCAAAGTTTTGTCTACCGGTATGGAGGATTTTCCTCATACCGGATTTCATAGGTTGGTTGTTCAATAAATATTTTTATTGAAAAAACCGGTCGTGACACCATTGGAGCACAGCTATATCCGACGATCAACACTGGTCTAAGAGCATTCCTGCACGAGAATTGGGACATTTTTGCCTGGCACCCTTCGCATATGCCAGGAATCCCACGCAGACTGGCCGAACACAGCCTCAACATAATAAAGGGGTTCAAGCCAGTTAAGCAAATGCTACGCGATTTTCCAAACCCAAGCGACAAGCTATGGGGGAGGAGCTAGTCAAACTACTTGAAGTCGGGTTCATTCAAGAAATAAAACACCCGGATTGTCTAGCAAACCTGGTCATGGTACCAAAGAAGAACAAATCCTGGCGCCTTTGTGTCAATTTTAAGACCTCAATAAAGCCTACCCTAAGGACCCCTTCCCACTGCCCCGCATTGACCAAATCATTGATGCAACTACAGAACACGATTCATTGTGTTTCCTCGACGCATACTCAAGATACCACCAGATTAAGATGAAGGAATCCGATCAGGCCGCAACGACATTCATTACCCCATACGGGCCCTTCTGCTTTAACACTATGCCTTTCGGACTCAAAAACGCCGGCACCACATACCAGCGCGTGATTCAAACATGCCTGAAAAAACAAATTGTCAAGACAGTGGAGGCATATGTAGATTATGTAGTCATCAAAACTAAACATGTCGAATCGTTGGTGGACGACCTACGTCTTACATTCAACAACCTCCGAACATATGACTTACAGCTCAATCCGGAAAAATGTGTTTTCGGTGTTTCGGCCGGAAAGCTTCTCGGGTTCATTGTTTCAAATAGAGGAATTGAAGCAAAAACCCAGCCAAAATCCGAGCCTTGTCACAGTTGGCAATACCAATAGACCTAAAACAGGTCCAAAAACTAGCCGGGTGCGTGGCAGCCTTGAGCCGCTTTATCTCCAGACTGGAATAGAAGGCGCTGCCGCTATATCGCCTGCTTCGACGTACCGACCGCTTTGAGTGGACGAACGCGGCAACAGCCGGGTTGGAAGAGATAAAAACTCTGCTAGCAAACAACCCAATCCTTACCGCACCTAACATCGGCGAACCTATGCTACTGTATATATCTGCAACTCAACAGGTGGTGAGTGCAGTACTCATCGTTGAACGAGATGAAGAGGGACATAAATTCCAGTCCAAAAACCCGTATACTACGTATCGGTGGTTCTCACACCATGCAAATCCCGATACCCGCACTATCAAAAGATAGCATATGCGGTTTTCATGGCATCTCGGAAGCTGCGACGCTACTTTCAAGAGTGCTCGATCACGGTGGCCTCAGAGGTACCACTTGACGACATCATAAACAAGCGAGACGCCACCAGCCGCATTGCAAAATGGGCCATCGAGCTCCTACCATTTGAAATTACGTACAAACCACGCCAAGCCATTAAAACTCAGATGTTGGCTGACTTCGTCGCTGAATGGACAGAAGCCGGACTCCCTAAAGAGTACGGCACATACTCCAACTAGGTGATGTACTTTGACGGTCTAAAATTTTAGCCGGATTGGGGGCCGGTGTCATCCTAACATCCCCTACAGGGGACACAGGTTGTTACGTATTGCAAATCATGTATACGGACTCCAATAACGCGGCTGAATATGAGGCACTATTGCATGGTCTTCGGATGGTTGTTTCTATGGGCATACAATGCCTCGAGGTGCGCGGGGATTCAAATCTCGCAATATCCCAAATAAACGAAGAATTCGATGCAAAAGATCCAGAGATGGCACCTTGCCGCAATGCCGTGCTCAAAATATCAGCTCGGTTCGAGGGGCTCGAGTTCCATCATGTGGCCCGAGACAGTAATCAAGCAGCGGACATCCTTGCTCGAATGGGCGCTAAATGTGACCCTGTCCCTAACACCCTCGTGGAAAGGCTCTTCAAGCCATCTGTGGTATGGCAGGACGGGAGCGGAAACACTAGTCCAGCGTCGATCACGCCCCAAGATGCCGAACACGATTCAGACATCATCGGGGGCCTGGGCACAGAACCAACACCTTCCACCCATGTAATCATGGTGGTAATAGCTCCATGGAACAAACCCTTCCCAGCCTACGTTAATAGGCGGGAGCTCCCTGAGGACCAGAATGAGGCTCGTTGCATCGTTCGACGCTCGAAATCCTACAAGGTTCATGAAGGAGAGCTCTACAAGAAAAGTACTACCGGAGTCCTTAAAAAATGTATCTCCGAAGAGGAGGGGTGGCAGCTCCTGGCTGAAATACATGCTGGTCTTGGTGGCCATCACGCCGCGGATCGGGCCCTTGTAAGTAAGGCCTTCCGTACTGTTTTTTTCTGGCCTATGGCCCGAGCAGATGCACAAGACCTCGTACAGTGCTGTGTTGGATGCTAGCTTTTTGCCAACCAAAGCCATATGCCACCTACCGCCCTACGAAAAATCCCCATTACTTGGCCTTTTGCAGTCTGGGGGCTGGACATGGTCGGACCGCTTAAAGGGGGAAGCCATAACAAAAAAAATACCTGCGGTAGATAAATTCACTAAGTGGATAGAGGCCAAACCATTTAAAACAGCTGAAGCTGGACCAGTGATAAATTTTATATCCGGTGTCATACACCGTTATGGTGTCCCACACAGCATCATCACCGACAACGGCTCTAACTTTACAGCCGACGAGGTAAAAACTTGGTGTGCTAATCTGGGCATCAAGCTCGATTATGCCTCCGTATATCACCCTCAAACAAACGGTCAAGTCGAATGGGCCAATGGCCTGATAATGAGCGGCATTAAACCCATACTAGTGCGATCCTTAAAGGAGTCGGATAAACACTGGGTTGAGGAGCTCGACTCCATACTCTGGGGACTGCGGACCACACCCAATCGCACGACCAGATACACTCCGTTCTTCATGGTGTACGGCACAGAGGCTGTCTTGCCCTGTGATATTATTCATGACTCACCTCGAGTGCGCATGTATGAGGAGAGAGAGGCCGATCTCGATCGGCAGGACGACTTAGACGGCCTGGGGGAGGAGCGCGATGTTGCAAAAGCCCGTTCTGCATTTTATCAACAACAAGCTCGAAGATACCAAAGCAGAGAAGTGCGGGCTAAAACTTATAATGTCGCTGAACTCGTTCTACGCCTACCAGAGAAGAAAAAGGACAAGCTCAAGCCCAAATGGGAGGGTCCCTTCATTATAGATGAAGTCCTCACTGGAGGAGCCTATCGCCTTCGCAATGCATAGGACAATCGCTTGGAGCCGAACCCATGGAACACTGCCAGACTCCAAAGATTCTACGCCTAAGTCCGGACACATCGTTCGTAACCTTTTTCTCCTTTTTCTTTTTTCCTCTTTCTTTTCATTTCTGTTGCAACTTCTAGCATGTGTTCGGGTAAGCCGCACACTTGAGGGGTACACATCCTTAAATATACACAACCCACCGTAACGGGGGGCTTCCTTCAATAGAAGCCTAGTATTATTTCAAGCATAAAGCTCATCATATATATGTGTATTACTTACTCATACACGTCTTGTCTTCGCCATTATATGCACCTCTATGACTTAAGTTTTTGCCAAGCTGGGTTGCCTGGCTCCTGTGCTTATGCCCTACGTTCCCGCTTATTCGGCTAGGGCATAAAGGGAGCACCTCTGCGATTGTTACAACCGGTTCATCCAGGCTTGTATCTCATACGGGTGAAGCCGAAAGCTAGAGTTCTTAAGGGAATAATTGGTCGGTGGACAAATGACGAACTACCTTCGTAGCAGTATAAACTGCCGAAAATACAAAGAGTCCTGTGATTCTTTCGCATCACAGCTTAGTCATGCATAAACGCATGCCGACCCACGTAGAGGAACCCTTAAAAAGTGATATAACATAACTCCCCGAATACAGCTTGTCTGTTCAAGCATTATGACCGGATCGCCTGATTTCTGAACGTACTTGGTGCTTTCCACCAGTATAGTATTCAGAAACACTCCACCCTTGGGTTCGGAGGCTGAAGCGGAAAGTCTGCCATGACAATCTTTTACAATTCGTCCGGAGATAAGTTTGCTGCTAAGTGTATTGTCACATAAAATCGCACGCCTACTCTTTATATATGCCACCTATCAGGCTGTATAGTCTGTCCGGTCCCTGAGGTCCATCCCGGGCCATATGATTTGGATCAAGTCCGGTATACCGTGTTCTCACCATGGCCCAGGCCTCTCGTGCACCCTCTCGACATGCCGATGCCTTCCACAGCTCAAAGCAAAGACGAGCTCCTTTGAATAGCTCCGTGAGCTCCCCCATTAGTACCGGAGGAGAATCGGATGGCCATAAAGCCTTAGCCATATTCCTCATTGCTTTCCAAGCTCGCCCATGCACCTTGGATAACTCCTGCAGTAAGTCACCTTGAAATGCGGACACTTCTCCTTCAGACCGGCCAGTTAACAAACCTATAGAAACAAATCTTGTTAAAATTCTCCATCAAGGGATATTATGAAGGTAAGGTTCAGGGACATACTAAATATGCCGCCTTTCAGCTTTCTGTTCTCCTTCAAAGCATCCGACAGTTGGGCTCTTTTGTCCTTTAGCTCCTCGGCTTGCTTGATGTTGGCATCCATTAGTTTGTTCTTCTCATTAATGGTCCATGTTAATACACGTTGACCAGCAGCTTCTTGCCCTTCGGCATGTTGCTTGTCCGCCTGAGCGGCCTTTAGCCTCACCTCCAATTGATCTGTCGATCCTGCTGCCGTAAATAAAGCAATGAATATTCAAAAATCATTGTCGGCTCAGGATCGTATTTTCCAGACACTGTTGTGCTTACCACTCAAAGCCTTCTGGGATTCCATCAAATCTTCAAGTTCGGCGGTGGCAACAGCTAGCTTGGTTCGACATTCTTCAAGCTCTTGAGACAGCGTGTTATTTTCCTCCGTGAGTACCTGATAACATTAAACGACCCTTAAATCAGTTGGGTCAACTGCTTCTACAGGCATGATTATTGAATCCACCCTAAGTTTTTACCCGCATATCTTTTGAAAGCTAGTGAGTGGCTCTGACAAGTCCATCCCGAGCAGCTCGGAAGTATGCATCCGCTGAGTTGAGGGCATTGAACGCCTCTTCGGTGAAACTTGGGTCGCACATGGCCTCTTTCCTCCACCGATGATTCATCGCGCTCTCCACTTTAGAATTGGTGACAGATACATTATCTGAATCCTCTTGGAGATGACAATCCGGCATTTTACCAATATCGACCCTAGTCCTTATGGTAGGGTCTGGGGCCGGATTGGTCGATGCACGGCCAGCAAGGTCCCCGGATATAGGCCGGCGTATGCTCTTCCTGCGAGATGGCCCAAAGAAAAATGTAACGATTCGATCTGTCTACCGGGTATGTGCTATAAACTATACCTTTTCGGTGACAGTGAGGGCTCGGTAGTATCATCGCTGGCCTTTCTTTTCAAAGACTCGCCCCATGCAGGTGCCGCCTTCTTAGAAGACACCTTTGATATAGCTCGGTGAGACGAGCGTTGCCCCTTCGGAGCACGAGACAGTGCGGTAGGTGAGGCGCAATGGGAAAACTCTTTTGGAGGAGACGTCTCCTGGGTACTTACATGGGAGGAAGGGAGAAGGCCGGGGTAATCGGATGTGATGGTTACTTCTGTGCCGTCATAGCTCGCCTGATAAAAAACTCCCTCCTTAAGCTCTATAAATATGCCCGGATCTTCTTCATATCCGGGATCTCAGTCCCGAATATGGTCCTCTGTCGCCGAATCCTTTTTTCCGGGGGTTTCTGAACTTTTTTGGAGTGCAACTCCATCATTTCACTCCCAACTCCATTGTCTACCTTGCTGCTTTCATTTCGTCATGCGAAAACTTCTTGGGCTGTCGGCCGCACTGGGGCCTCTTCAAGCACATATTCACCTGTCGCTCTCAGACGGTGAAGAAAACGAATCCGAATGACAAGAGAACCCAAGTAATCCAGATGTGTGGGGGACTCGGGGTCCAGATGAGGGGGAAGAGCGCTTGTCCGGCTATGACTCTCCCCGACTCGGTTAGAGGGTGGCAGTCGACCTGGTTCTACTGCCAAGACCAGCCAACGCCGGGGCAGTCGACTGGACTCCCTCCTTTCTCCATGAGTCGAGTGAACAAGCCATCTTCCCTGAAGGTGCTACCAGAGGAGAAGGCCCAAGTAAAACTGTTGATGGAACGCGTAGTCCAGCTCATTCGCGACGGGGTGACCGGCATGGATCTCCTGGAGGTTTTCCTCCGACGTCGTATCCAGCCACTCCAATACCGAGGCCATCCGATGTGGATGTACTCCGGTACGGATGATACCACTCGGATCCATCCAGAGGAGGTCGATGACGCCACGCTGGAGAAGTGGATGACTGCCATCACAGGAAACAAAGATAACCCTCGCGGAGCTAGGAGGATTCCACCACTCGACTAGACTTATGAAGTGGACAAGGTATAACCACTTATCTCCGACTGTGATTCGGCTGCATTCATTCTGTTTAGATGTCAATTCGTCGACTGACTTTTGCCTTGTTTTGTTGTCTTCTAGGATTCGGCTGCATTCATTCTGTTTAGATGTCAATTCGTCGACTGACTTTTGCCTTGTTTTGTTGTCTTCTAGGTCACCACTGAGATGTACTCAATGCCCAACGGGGCGCAGGAACCAGTCGAAGAAGAAGAAGGAAGCGGAGGTGAAAGCCAGGAAGAATGGGAGTCCAACGGTGAGGAGGATGAGGGGGACGACAGTTCTGACAAAGAGGAGGAGGAGGAGGAAGAGGAGGAAGACGTCGATCCTCCCCGCTCGGAAGGAAGGTCCAAGATGACGCATGACCCGGCGGCCGGGCGTGGTAAAGCTGTTGCGCCCACTGGACAGTCGACGAAGCGACCTCGGACAACTTCCCCTGCGCCGACTGAGAAACCGCCGAAGCAACCTCGAGCAACGTCGTCAAAGCCGGCAAAGGCCCTACCCAAAATGCGGATGGTCATTCCCACCATCTCCGGGTAACCAGCAGAACTTGTATTTCCCTATTCAACATGAGTGTACTTTTGGTCGACTTGGTGACTGATCAGCCGATTCTTGAAATCTACAGTGCTGCTACCTCCGAGACCTCAGCCAAGCACAAAGATCAGGAAATGGAACATGCCGCCACCTCCAACCTTGGTATGATCTCTGTAGTTTTGCTTTTAGTCGACTAGATTTCCATGCTTACTTTTGAATCTTTCTTGTAGTTCCGCCTCATGTCATTGATCTCCCCGATGATGACGAGGAAGCACCATTGAGGAAGAGAAAAAACAAGAGGGTGCCTGCTGGCAAGGCTGCTCCAGTTGTGACGATACCTGAGACGTTGGTTTCCGAGGGAGGCAACCCCACTCGGGCATCTGTGTCTTTTGCTGAGCCGCTGACAAGTGCTCGACCCACTTCGTCGACTGCTGATCCACCATCGCTTTTTGCTATACACCACGTCCCGGAAGACCAAGTGAGTGCTGCTAAGGAGGCTATACGCCAGGCAGGGATCATGATGGAGCAAGTGAAGGCGGTCCGAGAGGCTAGCCAGGCGGCCTATGATGCTAGTTCAGCTCTCCAGAGCAATGTCCAAGTAAGTCGATCGTTGCTTGCTCTGTTAGGATATGCTACCTGAAACTGCTTGCTCTGTTAGGATATGCTACCTGAAACTGCTTCTTTCTGGAGATTTCCATATCTGTATACCCACTGGGTGGGTGTGTCGATTGAGTTTTCGTGGGGGCACGCTGAGTGCACCCACTGGGTGTAGTCCCTGAGACTATGGTGGACTGCGTGCAGTCGACTATAGTCTTTATACTGTGAACTTCTTCACTCGACCTGGATGAACCAAGTCGAATGGAACCATAAAACTGGTGGGGGCACGCTGAGTGCACCCATTGGGTGTACTCCCCGAGACTATGGTGGACTGCGTGCAGTCGACTATAGTCTAAAGAACTTTTTTTTACCGCGGCTGACCGCTGACACTTAGCCATGGTTTTAGAATCATAACCTTTTTTCCTCTTTTGGTCAACTGGTCGAACCAAATTGGTAAAACCAGTGGGGGCACGCTGAGTGCACCCACTGGGTGTAGTCCCCGAGACTACTGTCGAATGCTTTGATACGACTGTAGTTTTAGAAATGCTACGATTTTTCCTTAGTCACTCGGAAGTGATCTGTCTTTGATGTCTTTCGTTGGTTGACTCTTTGTAGAAATCTTGCGAGCTTGTGGCTCGCTATACTGAGTTAGAGAACAAGAAGATCCAGCTCAACCTCGACTTGAAGCTAGCTCAGGAGAATTTGCAGAAGGCGAAGGATGAAGCAAAAGGTATGGCTGCTGAGAACTTTGACGACTGTCTTTGTTTTTCTGTTCATTCTCAACTCTGTTCTCATTGTTGCTTTGTAGATAAACTGGAAGAGACTTTGAAGAAGAAGGACCTTGACCTTGCAGAGGCACAGAAGGCGGCTTTGGAGAAAACAAAGCTCGCTGAAGAGAAGCTTGCCTCAGTCGACAAACTTGAAGATGAAAATGCCAAGCTGAAAGCTGCTCTTGACGCGGCCAACAAGGAAGTTAGTCGACTGAAGAATGACAAGATTGCTCTGTCTGACAAGGCCGGCCAACTGGGGGGGAAGCGAAATGACCTGGAGATTTATCTTGGAGGGCTCACCAAGAAGCTGTTTCTCATGCTTGAAGGTAATCTCTTTTACCCGACTGTCTTTCTATCACCGGCTCATCGCATGATTGTTATTTTGAGTCTGAGCTGTGTTTTCAGAATTCTGTCAAAACTTTGAAGAAGAAACCAGTCGAGTGGAGACCAGCCTGGACCCCATCAACTCTCCTGTTAAGGACGAAGCTGCCATGAATGTGCTCCGACTGGAGTCTCGCGTTGCTAGCGCGGTGGATTATCTTGCTCGGCTGAAAGCTGCGGTGTCGCGGATCGACTCGACTCTCTGGCCAGATCAGACACTCCAAAATGACCTTGAATCCTTAATGACTCGACTGAATGAGATTCCAAGTCGAGTGCAAGAATGGAAAAAGTCTTCTGCCAGGTGTGGTGCTGATGTTGCTCTGTCTCTGGTTCGCGTCCACTACAAGGAAGCGCAAGAGGACAAGCTGGCGTCCCTCAAAGTTGCCAACACCAGGAAGTATGACTTCCAATCTTTCATGGAGACCTTCATCGCTGCTGCTACCCGTATTGCCGACGGAATCGACCTCGACCAGTTTGTTGCACCTTCCAGTCCTCCACCGGAGGAGTAAAAAACTTCTAAGTCCAACCTTAAATTTGCCTCGGAATGCCGAGTGGTTTTTGTAACCGACAAACTTTAACAGGCTTAACACCTGAGTCCCTTTGGATCCGTAGGACGTTTATCCGAACTTTATCTATCTTTGAACATGCTTTATTTTCCTTTGAGAGAACTTTGCTCTTCATTCGACTTGTACTTCATTCGGCTTGAGGTGAAACTCTAGTCGACTTGTACTTCATCTATCTTGCAGGTAGAGATGGAGCACAGACTGCGACTGACCTCGTCGTCCTTGCAGGTTGGGATGGACCGCACGTTGTACTTGTGGTGAAGCTCCGAAGGAGAAGGTAACAGTCGACCTGCACCTCGTCGTCCTTGCGGATTGAGATGAATTCCTTACTTAGGCGAGCACTGGACTGCAGCTAAGCCCTCGAGTGGGAGGTTTGCTCTCCACTCGGTAGGATTTCTATTACTTAGGCGAGCACTGGGCTGCAGCTAAGCCCCCGAGTGGGAGGTTTGCTCTCCACTCGGTAGGATTTTTATTACTTAGGCGAGCACTGGGCTGCAGCTAAGCCCCCGAGTGGGAGGTTTGCTCTCCACTCAGTAGGATTTTTATTACTTAGGCGAGCACTGGGCTGCAGCTAAGCCCCCGAGTGGGAGGTTTTCTCTCCACTCGGTAGGATTTCTATTACTTAGGCGAGCACTGGACTGCAGCTAAGCCCCCGAGTGGGAGGTTTGCTCTCCACTCGGTAGGTTTTTCATGGCGTAGCTTTGAAGGAGAAGGTAGCAGTCGACCTGCACCCCATCGTCCTTGCGAAGCGTTCTTTATTTTGTATGTTAAGGTGAACCCTTGGGCTGTTGCTAAGCCCCCGAGTGAGAGGCTGACTCTCCACCCGGTAGGATTTTAAATACTTAGGCGAGTACTTGGACTGCAGCTAAGCCCCCGAGTGGGAGGCTTGCTCACCACTCGGTAGGATTTTGAATACTTAGGCGAGTACTTGGACTGCAGCTAAGCCCCCGAGTGGGAGGCTGGCTCACCACTCGGTAGGATTTTGAATACTTAGGCAAGAACTTGGACTGCAGCTAAGCCCCCGAGTGGGAGGCTGGCTCACCACTCGGTAGGATTTTGAATACTTAGGCGAGTAATGGGACTGCAGCTAAGCCCCCGAGTGGGAGGCTGGCTCACCACTCGGTAGGATTTTGAATACTTAGGCGAGTAATGGGACTGCAGCTAAGCCCCCGAGTGGGAGGCTGGCTCTCCACTCGGTAGGATTTTTATTACTTAGGCGAGCACTGGGCTGCAGCTAAGCCCCCGAGTGGGAGGCTGGCTCTCCACTCGGTAGGATTTTTATTACTTAGGCGAGCACTGGGCTGCAGCTAAGCCCCCGAGTGGGAGGCTGGCTCACCACCCGGTAGGATTTTGAATACTTAGGCGAGTACTTGGACTGCAGCTAAGCCCCCGAGTGGGAGGCTGGCTCACCACTCGGTAGGATTTTGAATACTTAGGCAAGAACTTGGACTGCAGCTAAGCCCCCGAGTGGGAGGCTGGCTCACCACTCGGTAGGATTTTGAATACTTAGGCGAGTAATGGGACTGCAGCTAAGCCCCCGAGTGGGAGGCTGGCTCACTACTCGGTAGGATTTTGAATACTTAGGCGAGTACTTGGACTGCAGCTAAGCCCCCGAGTGGGAGGCTGGCTCACCACCTGGTAGGATTTTGAATACTTAGGCGAAGCGGATTCGCAGCTAAGCCCCCAAGTGAGAGACTGGCTCGTTACTCGGAAAGGATTTTATTTACAAACTTAGGCGAACCGGATTCGCGGCTGAGCCACCCACTGGGGGAAATTTCAACAAAAAGTAATAACAATCGCTGGGAAAATCATAACATTCTTGTCTTAAATAGCAAACTACAAAAGTACTTTTATTACATCTCAACCCAGTGAGTATTTAAGTATAAAAGGGGCGGAGCAACTCCGCATTCCAAGCTCGAGGCTCGTCAATCTGGCGATCAACATTGTAGAGATGATACGCTCCGTTGTGGAGAACTCTTGTGACGATGAGGTGCGAGCATGGGTGGTTTCTGTTGATCCACTCAGAGGACCAAATCTCCCTCTTGGAAGGCTCGACTCTTCACATTTCTGGCATGGAATCGATGCAAGTCTTGCTGATAGATAGTCGAGCGGATCAGGGCCATCTCTCTCTCCTCTTCCAAGAGGTCGACTGCATCTTGTCGGGCTAGTTCTGCTTCTTCTTCAGAATATAGTTCGACTCGAGGCGCATTGTGAAGTAGGTCACTCGGCAGAACTTCTTCAGCTCCATAGACCAGGAAGAATGGAGTTCTCCCAGTCGACCGATTAGGAGTGGTCCTCAATCCCCAAAGAACTGATGGAAGTTCGTCGACCCAAGCTCCTGCTGCGTGCTTGAGATCACGCATCAGCCGTGGTTTCAGCCCTTTGAGAATGAGGCCGTTTGCACGCTCTGCTTGTCCATTCGACTGAGGATGAGCAACTGAAGCATAGTCGACCCGCGTGCCCTGAGAGGCGCAGAAGGCTTTGAACTTGTCATTATCGAAGTTTGACCCATTGTCGGTGATGATGCTATGTGGAACTCCATATCTGAATATCAACCCTCTGATGAAACTGATAGCAGTACATGCATCGAGGTTCTTGATGGGCTTGGCTTCGAGGTTCTTCGACTGCTACTAGCAAATGGATGAAGCCGCTTCTGCCAGTTCTCAGCGGTCCAATCATGTCTAACCCCCAAACAGCGAAGGGCCAGACGAGTGGAATGGTCTTTAGGGCTGAGGCGGGCTTGTGTGACATGTTGGAATAGAACTGACACCCTTCACATTTGTCAACTATTTCTTTTGCCATTTCATTTGCTTTCGGCCAGTAAAATCCCGCTCGTTATGCTTTAGTCACGATGGTCCGAGAGGACGCATGATGGCCAGAGGTCCCCGAGTGGATATCCTCAAGAATTATCTTACCTTCTTCTGGCGTGATACACTTCTGGCCGACTCCAGTCACGCTTTCTCTGAACAACTGTCCCTTGATCACTGTAAAGGCCTTGGATCGACGGACGATCTGTCGAGCCTCTTCTTCAGTCTCTGGGAGTTCTTTTCTTAGGATATATGCGATGTATGGCACTGTCCAGTCGGGAGTGATGACCACAACTTCCATAATTAGGTCGACCACGGCTGGGACCTCAACTTCAGTCGGATCATTGGCACTCTTTTGCTGCGGGGCTTCTTCTGTGAAAGGGTCCTCCTGCACTGATGGTGCATGAACGTGCTCCAAAAAGACATTGCTGGGAATGGCTTCCCTCTTGGACCCTATCTTCGCCAAATCATCTGCAGCTTGATTTTTCAGTCGGGGTATATGATGAAGCTCTAACCCCTCGAATTTCTTCTCCAGCTTTCTCACTGCATTACAGTAACCTGTCATAGCTGGGCTTCTGACATCCCACTCCTTCATCACTTGATTAACAACCATATCTGAGTCGCCGTAGACCATAAGGCGACGTACGCTGAGTGAAATGGTCATACGCAACCCATACAGGAGTGCTTCATATTCTGCTTCGTTGTTGGAAGAATCAAAGTGAATCTGGAGAACATACTTGAGCTTATCTCCTCGGGGGGAAACCAATACAACCCCCGCACCAGAACCGTTCAGCATCTTGGAACCATCAAAAAACATAGTCCAGTGCTCCGAGTGAACTTGAGTCGGAAGCTGCTATTCAGTCCACTCGGCGAGGAGTCTGCTATTGCTTGGGACTTGATGGCTTTCTTTGCCTCAAATTTGATATCAAGGGGAAGGAGTTCAGTTGCCCATTTAGCCACTCGACCAGTTGCATCTCTGTTATGAAGAATTTCCGACAATGGGGCGTCGCTGACGACTGTAATGGAATGATCAGAGAAATAATGAGCAACCTTCTTTGTGGTCATGTAAATCCCATAAACAAGCTTCTGATAGTGAGGGTATCTTTGCTTTGATGGGGTCAGCACTTCAGAAAGATAATAAACTGGGCGTTGAACTTTGAAGGCTTTTCCTTCTTCTTCCCGCTCGACCGTAAGTACGGTACTGACGACTTGTCCAGTGGCTGCAATGTAAAGCAATAAAGGCTCTTTGCTGATAGGAGCAGCAAGCACCGGCTGGGTGGAGAGCAGAGCTTTTAGCTCTGCAAACGCTGCATCAGCTTCTGGAGTCCACTCGAACTTGTTTGACTTCTTCATTAGTCAGTAAAGAGGCAATGCCTTTTCACCGAGGCGAGAGATGAACCGACTTAAAGCGGCCAAGCATCCAGTAAGCTTCTGGACATCGTGCACACGCACAGGGCGCTTCATTCGGAGTATAGTACCAATCTTTTCGGGGTTAGCATCGATTCCTCGCTCGGAAACAAGAAAACCGAGTAACTTTCCACCAGGAACTCCAAATGTGCACTTCGATGGGTTAAGCTTGATATCATACCTCCTGAGATTGGCAAATGTTTCAGCAAGGTCAGTTAACAGGTCGGAACCCTTTCGAGACTTGATCACTATATCATCCATGACCGCTTCTACATTCCGACTGATTTGAGTGAGCAAACACTTCTGAATCATCCTCATGAATGTGGCTCCGGCATTCTTGAGACCGAATGGCATGGTGACATAACAGAAGCACCCGAATGGAGTGATGAATGCTGTTTTGATCTCATCGGGTCCATACAGACGGATCTGATGGTACCCGGAATAGGCGTCTAAAAAAGAAAGCCTCTCACATCCCGCAGTTGAGTCGACTATTTGATCAATGCGAGGAAGAGGGAAATGATCTTTCGGGCAGGCCCGATTGATATGCTTGAAATCGATGCACATGCGCAACGACTTGTCCTTCTTAGGGACCATGACGACATTGGAGAGCCACTCGGAGTGGTAGATCTCTCGGATGAACTCAGCCGCTAAGAGCCGAGCCACCTCTTCGCCAATGGCCTTTCTCTTATGGACGGCGGACCGTCGAAGATATTCTTTAACCGGTTTTACTTTTGGGTCGACTCGTAGGCGGTGCTCAGCCAGCCCCCTGGGAACACCCGGCATGTCAGCAGGCTTCCATGCGAAGATGTCCCAGTTCTCACGGAGGAACTGGATGACCGCTTCTTCCGATTTTGAGTCGAGTGTTGTTGAGATGTTGGTCGGAGCAGCACTGGGATCAGTCGGGTGAATGTGAACCTATTTCATCTCACCTGTCGACTGGAATGCTGACTCCGTAGCGGGCTTCTTAGCTCGCAACAAATCACTCGGATCTGCAGTTTTCTGATACTCTTGTAGCTCTACCACTGCCAACTGAGCCTCGGCGATCTTAGAGCCTTTCTAGAAGCACTCTTCTGCCTTCTTCCGATTACCCGTAATAGTGATCATGCCCTTGGGACCAGGCATCTTCAGTTTAAGATACACGTAACATGGTCGGGCCATGAAACGTGCATATGCTGGCCTTCCCAGAATAGCGTGATAAGCGCTCTGGAAATCCACGACCTCAAAGGTCAACTTTTCTTTCCGGAAATGTTTCGAATCACCAAAAACTACATCAAGAGCAATTTGGCTGAGTGACTCAGCCTTCTTTCCAGGAATGACTCCGTGGAAGCTCATGTTGTTGGTGCTGAGTCTGGACATCGGAATGCCCGTCCCTTTCAACGTCTCTGCGTACAATATGTTCAAGCCACTACCACCATCCATCATAACTTTGGTCAGTCGAGTGCCTTCGACGATCAGGTCGACCACCAATGCTTGCCTCCCAGGGGTGGCAATGTGCGTCGGGTGATCAGACTGGTCGAATGTGATGGCGGTCTGGGACCATTTCAGATAATTAGGCGTCGCCGGAGCGACCAAGTTCACTTCCAGATTGATAACCTTCAATCGACTTTTGCTTTCGACGTCAGCAAAAATCATCAGGGTGGAATTGACCTGGGGATATCCATCATCACTGTCATCTTTGTCCTCAACTTTGTCTGTCTCATTATCCTTATCCTTGGGCTGTTTCGCTTGGAACTGCTGAATCAAGAGCCGACACTGTCGAGTGGTATGTTTCGGTTAAATGAGTTTACCCTCTTCATCTTTCTTCGTGTGAATATGACATGGCAAATCCAACACGTCATTTCCATCCTGGTCTTTCACCTTCTTGGGGTTCCAAGGACCCTTAGGTTTCCCCTTGAACTTTCCTGGGGTCACAGCCAAGGCCTCTCCAGGAGCAGCTGGCTCGGCTTTGCGCTTCTGCTTCCGACTGGAATTTCCTCCATCGGCCTCATTGGCGGCCGATTTGTATTTACCACTCCGGAGCCGATCCTCTTCTTCACCATTTGCATACTTGGTGGCAATCTCCATCATCCGACTCAGGGTCATATCTCCGGTTCGACCGAATTTCAAACTCAACTCTCTGTTCTTGACACCTTCCTTGAAGGCACAGACTGCCTGGTGATCAGATACATTCTCAACTGTGTGGTGCAAAGTGATCCACCTCTGGATATAATCTCTCAAAGTTTCACTCGACTTTTGCACACACGACTGCAATTCCGTCAACCCTGCTGGTCGTTTGCAAGTCCCTTCAAATGTCCTGACAAACACTCGGGCTAGATCTTCCCAAGTGTAAATACTGCTGGGTGCTAATTGATTCAACCACGCTCTGGCTGAACCCTCCAACATAAGAGGCAAATGCTTCATGGCTACCTCATCGTTGCCACCGCCGATCTGAACAGCCACTCGGTAATCTTCAAGCCAGGTGTCAGGCTTGGATTCACCAGTGAACTTACTGACTCCGGTCGCCAACCTGAAGTTGGGAGGAATCACCGCGGCTCTGATGGCTCTGCTGAAACACTCTGGTCCTGAGACATGAACTTTGCTGCTGGAGGGAACATCTCTATCATGGCCGTCTCAGTGAGCTCTGTTCCTATCGACCAAACCTTGAACGATAATAGACCTCGCATCAAAGCCTAGTTCCCTGGGGTCGACTGGAACTCTTCGCCCAACACTGTGCTGGCGTATGTCATCCTGCTGCCGAGGAGCGTATGATCCACCCCTTGGGGGAGGAGTGGGCACTCGACGTCGATCATTGCGATCGAATCGGTGCTCATACTGCTCGCGGCCCTTGTACTGATCATCATGTCGGCCTCCATGTTCCTCACGCCTCGGGGGCGATCTCGGACTATGGGCCGACTGGACTGAATTCGCAGCGACGGATCGGTTGCGAATCCTGTTCCGCGACTATGATACGACTGAGTTTTGGTCTCCTGCCGCCCGGAGCAAATCTCTGATTTGTAACAAACCTCTGCCTGCCTCTGACTGGCAAGGCTGAATAGACTCTGCTATACGGGCGGCAGCTGCTAAATTCTAGATCGGAGTTCGATATACCTGAGTTGGTGGCTGGAAGAGCTGACGTCGACTGGATTCTGGAACCCTTGGTCGCGCGCGCTCGTCGAGTACTCGCTGAAGGTTCTCCAGTCGAGTGCGCTCAGCCAGGTTGGCCAAGCGCGCATCCTCCAAGGCACGAGCCTTGGGGGTTTCTCCAACGATAGGAGTGTGAAGGGCATCCATGTTCCGACAGCGAAGCTCCTCCCTCTGAAGCGAAGTGAGGGGCTCGGGCAGGTACTCTTCGTGGGCTTGCTCCGGACCGCCTCCACCGTCACCTCCGTTGGTGCGGGTGAATCCGGGGGGACTGCGTGGTCCATCGACCATCAGAACCTCTGCCGCCGGGTCACTGCTATCGCATTCAGACGCAGTCTCTGCGGAGCCAGTCGACAGGTCGAACAGGCCGTAGAGAAATTCGTCGGGCTCGATCGCCGCGACTTGGGGGGTGGCCGACTGGCGGGCCATTGCATGTCTCACCCACCGCTGAAGCCTCGACCGACCGGAACGCTTGCTCCGGCGGGAAACTGGGAGCGAGGACGGCACAGGAGCCGACCCATACTAGGTCGACGGTTTCCGTAGGAGGACGCCGCGGACACACACGCGAAAGTGCGTCGCCCCCGCGGACGGGGAGCGCGTCCACGTCGAGTGGAGCCTCCTGAAGCCAAGCGGAGTCGTCGGCGATGAACGTGAGCGCACCGAGACGGATCTCGTGGCCGTCGACCAAAACTCCACCTGAAACCATGATGTAGGAGATCAAAAGAATCCCAACTTCTCCAACAAATCGCTAGAACACCTGCCCCACGGTGGGCGCCAACTGTCGTGGTTCTAAGTATGACAGTAGAATGGGAGTAGGTATGGAGAGGCAAGATCCTAGCTATGGAGTAGTTGTATACGCAAGGGATTTACGAGTTCAGGCCCTTCTCGGAGGAAGTAACAGCCCTACGTCTCGGAGCCCGGAGGCGGTCGACTGGATTATATGTGTACGTGTTACAGGGGTGCGAACCCTTCTACCTGTGGAGGGGGGTGGCTTATATAGAGTGCGCCAGGACCCCAGCCAGCCCACGTAGCAAAGGGTTTAAGGTAGGTTAAGACTAGGCGTTGCTGGTAATGCCTTACATAAAGTATCATTATGATCATAAAGACTATTTAACTACAGACCGTTTGGACAACGAGTGGCTCTTGGACTCCTGGTGGTCGAGTGGGTCTTCATGCTCGAGTGTCTTTGAATCTGTCGAGTGGAAGCCTACCAGGTCGACTGGAAGGCCGCTTCTTTCGCGAGTGTCCTTATGGAGGGTACCTTTGGGCAGGTCTATGACCCTACCCTAGGTACATGACTTCATCATCCACTGTCCCGATAGGGCAGGTCCGTCTTCCTGTCACCTTTGGACAGCGCAGCAACTATAGCACCGAACTCATTGACTTTGACGTTGCTCACATTCGTCTGCCATACAATGCCATCCTCGGGTACCCAGCCCTGGCCAAGTTCATGGCAGTGACTCACCATGGCTACAACGTCCTCAAGATGCCAGGAAGCGGTGGGGTCATCACGGTCCCCTGTGAAGAGAAGGATGCGGTGTGCCCCCTCGAGCGCGCCTTCCAGGCCGCGTCAATCGAGGACCCGGACAGCAAGAGTGGAAACCTCCCTGGAGCAGCTCCCAAGAAGAAGAAGACATCACCTGGCTCAAGGCCTCAGGAGGCAGACGCCTCTGGAGGTGCCGCGTCTGGACATGCGCCCGTCCAAGGGGCGCCACCCTCCATCGCATAGGAAGGCGCGCCTGGCGCCCTCCTCGGGCAGGGCTCGGGGGATCTCTCCTGGGGAGCCACCGACTTTGCCAAGGTCACGAGGGAGGCGCTTGGGCACCACTTGGAGGCGTGCTTCGTGGCACGCTTCCCTCAAGAAGGCGTAAGGAAAGAGGGACCGAACCCTCAGGAGTTCATCACAAAGGCCGTTCAAGATGTGGAGGAAACGAGAGTCATGCGCGGCAACCGCCGTCTGCCCAGCGTAGCTCCCCATCCAGGCAAGGATGGCAGGCTGCGTGTATGCATCGACTACCCAGGGCTCAATCGAGTCGCTTCTCAGGAGTGGTTCTAGCCTTCGTGCGTGGGGGGTTGCGCTGGCCCGCCGCACAGCTTCGTTCGCATGCCCTTCGGCTTGCCGGACGCGGCTGTAGCCCACCAGCGCCTGATGAGGAGCATTCTGGAAGCTCAGGTGGCCAAGCATCGCACGTTCCCGGAAGAGATGGAGATGGACCTCAACGGGCCGCCCGGACCTCCTGAGCCTCCTGAGGCTCGGTCCCGAGGGCTCGTTAGAATCGGCTTCTTCGCCCCACACCGCCAGCTGCACCAACTATCGTTCTGCAACAGCATCAGGTGACTTCTTTCCAGTTTTCGTTTCAGTTAGGAGCGCCCTCAGGGCTGCATCATTCCCAGGTCGCGTGGGTCCGTCCCTGCGGCATGTATCCGTTTTGCCTATATCTTCTGCTTATCTGGTTGGGGGCGCCCCTCGGGCTGCATCATCCCCAAGCTGCTCGGGCCTGACCTAGTGGCATTTGCTTTCTCCGCATCTACCTAAGTTGATTTGCTCCTTCATGATTAACTTTCTTGAGATAACCGCTCGCTCGATTGACACCTACCTTTGGAGCCGCTCGCTCTGGCAGGGCGCTTGCGCATGGGTCCGTCCCTGGAACACCGACAAATCTGAGCGGCAGAGCTCTGGCCGCGGCAGCCTCGCATAGCGCCACCTCGCCAGGCCCTCAGTGCCCCAATCACTCCCTCGGAGCAACCAATGGCTGGCTGGCAACCATAACGGTAGACCTTGTTTTGTCTCATGATTGGTGTGCAGGAACTGCTTCAGGAGTAGCGCGGGGGGCGTCGCGAGCTCTCTCTCCCTCTCTCCAGCATGATCCGCTCGCACGTTAAAAGGGGGGCGCCTGAGCATCGCGACTCATGGGCTCTTACTGGCTCTCCAGCCCTCACCCCCTAGCCTTGACCCACGGCATCGCGACCTGTCATACCAGCGGCGGCTGAGCTCGCTCGAGGGCCGGGACCTGAGGACGTAGAGCATGAAGGAAAGTGCAGGGAAGAGGGGAGAAGCTCACGAAGGCCTGACCCAGCAACACCCCAGCTGCCGGCACGCAGGCCCGGCACCTTGCCAAAGAACTACTCCGAACCTATGAGGTAAGTCACACAAAAGCTAAATCAACTCAACGCCAAACCCTCGCCTATTGCAGTTCTGTCGTGGTAACGTTGCCTGCCTTTCTCGCCCAGCGGAGGCTGCTCGAGCGCTAAAGGGGACCTCCTGAGCATCGCGACTCAGGGGCTCTTACTGGACCTTGGGCCGCTCACCTCCTGGCCTTGACCACGACATCGCGACCTGGCATACCTGCGACGGCTGAAGCCTGCCTGGGGACCGGGACCTGTCAGCGTAGAGCACCAAGCCCTCGTGAGGAAAGAAACAGGGAGCTGAGACTAGGCAGAACAAGCATCTCGCATCGATTCACGACAAATGATGTACAATTCACAAAAGATATGGTAGGCGCCTTACATGCCCCCATGGGGTGTCATTTTGATTCCTCGCAGGGAATAAGAGGTGCTAATCCTAAGGAGCTTTAACTACGCGCGCCTCCGCAGGAGACGCCATCATCAACAGTGGGCCACTAGGCGCCGGCGCCAACCCCATCCAGATCAGAGACGCTGACGGCCTGACGCGGCTGCCCTGCTCCGAGCGCGACATGAGCTCGGGGGCTCGTAGCTGTCGTCGCTCACCTCCGGTGTCGCATGGAGCTCGGCGGAGTCGCTGGACCCTCTGGCTCCTCCGCTGCTACCTGAGGAGCTGCTGGGGAGGTGATTGGCCGGCCTGGCCCATGCCACGCCGCTGCCCCGGCCGCCTTTCTCGGGGCAGTACTCCAGCCGACGGCCTTCCGCGTCGAAGACCTTGAAGAACATCAAGGAGGCGCCGTCCTATTCAAGATGAATTACGAGGGTGCCCCTTGTCTGGCAGACCCGGGCGATTTCGCCCCAGCCCCGGGTCATGAAGACCTTGCCCGGAGCGACGACCGCGACCTCCTCTCCAGTTGCATGGGTGCTGCAGTCAGCGTGCTGCAGCCAGAGCTCCAGAGACCCACTCGGCGGCATCTCGAAGGCGAAGGAGGGAGGAAGACGAATCCAAGATCACGGAGGCATGGAGGTGTGAAGCACGAACTCGCGGGAAGAACCCTCGGCGTGGACGCCAGGGGTGATGATGCGCACCGCCGTGACTCGCCGGCGCTGCCGTCGGCGTCCTCGGTGTTGCTCGGCATCTTCTCCTCCAGGGCCCTCGAGTCGGGTGTACAAGGGTAGCGGGAACCTAGGCGGCGGCCTCTCGTACCAGGGCCGCAACGACCCCTGCCAAGCGACCACGTAGCGGCGGTCGGGGATAGGCCGTTTCTTCGGCGGAAGTGGGTCAGGACCCTCTCAGCGGGCCTTCCCCTTCTCTTCTATGAAAAACCGGCGGATCGGCGCCATGGGCATAAGGTGGAGCAAGGGCGAGGAAGAAGAGGAGCGGGAAGAGATGGACTGCGGGGGCTCTCGCCCATCCGTACTTATAGTCCGAAGGAGGCCAACCGTCGGCCACCACGACCTTAGGTAATCATGACCCATTTTTGCATGCAGGGACTTGTCAAGTCGAGCAGTTGCCGAGGCAGTGTGGGGAAGCGAAGACGCCCACGTCCAGTCAACCAACATGCGGCGCCCAAGGCCGCAGGCTAATGGGGCCCGCGGCGCTCCGCACTTGCCCCTTCGCTTCTCCGCTAAGCCAAGTACGAGCATGCCTTGGTCCTGGGGGCTACTGTCGGTGTTCTGGGAACGGGGGTCCCCAGACTTTCCTGCCTGTGACCTGTGGCGTGGCTCAAGTGGTGGCCCAGTACTACTCGTCTTCATCAACACAAGACTCAAGACCCTCGCGAGGGGCCAAGCCTCACGGGGCGGACGACGCAAGGCTTCCTCAAGGACGGCATCTCCAGGCAGGCTCGCGAGGAGGCGGAGAGATCAAGGCAGGGTACCTCGCGAGGTGCTCGTGACGCAAGCCATGACGATCGAGGCCAGACGGCCACCAGGCTGGCGCCGGCCTGCGCAGTGTCCTTGTTTCCTCTTTGGTGCAAAGGAGGCAAGCACAGATGTGGAGTACCGAGGCATCAGGCAAAGGTTGCCATTTTGGTGCAACGAGACCAAGACCAGCGGAGCGGCAGGATGGATGTCACCATGGAGCTTAAGACGGCGTCATCACTGGTGCTTTTGGCAGCCGAAGACCAACTTTAGTCAGGATAACTTGTACTAGATGTTCCCCTTCGAAATGGCCGTTGTTGCTGCCCTTCCCGCTCAATATTTGGGGAGAGGCCCAGGGCCTCTATAAATAGGACTAGCCACCACAGAGTAGAGAGAGATCCAGACTTTGGAAGCCTAGATAGTGAGAGAGAGGCGATCGAACTCACCCAAGCAGTTCATCGCACCAGCTCAAGAACACCTCTCGCGAGGCTGTTCTTCCCCTGTACTGTTCATCATCAGCCCCTGAGGCAATCCACCACACCACACACTGGAGTAGCGTATTACACCACAACGGTGGCCCGAACCAGTATAAATCTCGTGTCCCTCGTATTGTTCATCATTTCCAGCTTAGATCTCACGAGGTGATCGGACGTACTCCCTTCGTCCCATAATGTAAGACGTTTTTTAACGCTACACTAGTGTTAAAAAACGTCTTACATTATGGGACGGAGGGAGTATATCGCTAGGGGAGAGATCTTCGTGTGCACCCCAGTGTTCGAACCTTAAGGGTCTGCCGGAACCCAACATCCGAAACGGAGCAACAATCTTAGGCCGTCTGACTGTTTGCTGGTCTGACTGTTCGTCTGAGCCAATCACAAGTCACCGAGGACGGCGTTTTTTGCAACGGTCTATTTCGTCGGCACATCAAGTTTCGATCTGTAACTGTTATCAAGTCGCCATGGATTCAAAACCGCATGTATCTACTGAAGGAAAATATAAGTCGTCGGTTCGATCCGATCTGCAGCAAAACCAAATTGATTAAGGAACCGAGGGACCCCAGCCTAGTCATTGTGTGATGTTTGCAAATTGGGATCGAGGGAATCAATGAAAAAAGAAAAGAAAAGAAAAAGGGAAAAGGAAGGCAACGACTGGGAGAAAGACACAGACGAGAGTAAATCAAGCCGGCTACAGCACGGAAAGCAGAGGTGGACTCGGCCTCCGCCGGAGCTAAAAGTTGCCGCGACTCCAATCCGCCGCCGCGGCCTCGGGCTCCGTCGGTGTGTTATAACCGCGCCTCTAAGCTGCTTGTCTTCGAGCTGCCCCCGCCGGCGGTCCGCCCCGTCGCTCCTCCTCAAGCCGCTGGTCGCCGTCGTTGTGTTTGAGGCTACAAGTTTCCCTGCTTCACAGTTCCCGCTTCACCGAGCCACCTCACTGACTTCAAGCCGCCTCATCGCTCCTACCGCTCAAGGAGTCGCCGATGTGTCAAACCGCCGGTCGCCAAGCCACTGAGCCGCCCCGATGCGAGCAGCCCGAGTTGCCCGCTGAGCCACCGCGACATCTACCTCTGAGCCGCCTTCTTAGAGTCTCCGACGCCTAGACATCCTCCTCCGTCTATGTCTGCCTCCAAAACGTTGAGTCCCCGCCTCTACTTTCGTCTGATCCGCTGCTCCAATCACGGTCGAGACTTCAAGCTGTTGGCCGCCTTCATGAGCCGCATCAATGTTCTGGGTCGCCTTAGCAGAGCCACCGTGGATCACCCTGCAGCCGTCGCGCACTCCTCCTGTGACCCGCGTCGTTAATCCACCATGCGCTCCTGCTGCAATCGTTTTTTGGAGCAGTAAAGAACACAAACAGATGAGGCTGGATGCCCAAACTGGCTGTTGATTGGAGTACTACTTGGATGCGCATTTCAAAGTTAGTGGATGGACGTGGAATACTGATGGAGGTGCAGCTCAACGCTTGATGGATGACAGGTACTGTTGCACGTGAAGTCTCGTAGTTTTTTCAAAGACTATCTTCTCTGGTGTGTACTGCTTTATACACAGGATGATCCGGTCAAGACTGCACAAAATTGTCCGCCCGATCAAATTGCCTGATGAACAGACGCGTACGCTTTCGTCCAGTTCGCTCCTCCGCGACCATCCGAGCCGCTGCAGCTGAGACCCGCCTCAGTTCATCAAGCCGCCGCGGATTGGCTCCGCCTCGTGCGACTTGTCGACCCGCCGTGGTCCTCCACCGCTTCAAGCTGCTGTTGTCTGGGCCATGACCCGCCCCTGTATTGACGACCTTGACTCGCTGGTGCCCTTCCGAGTCACACCTCCGAGCCATTGCCAGATTAGCTCTCGCGCAACGTCAAGTCGCCGCCCGCGCCTCAGGCCTTCGAGCCCTCGGGCACTTCGCCGCCGTGAGCCGCCATGGTCTCGGCCCGCTTTGTGAACTGCCTCGAGCCACCGCTAAGCTCGTCGCCCCCACTTGGCCCCGTCTCCTCCTCCACTAAGCCGCTATGGCAGTGCTGAGCCGGCCCTGCCGTGTGATTAAGCCGCCGGGGGGAGCGCTGAGTTGCCCACCTCGGCTGCTGCTGTGCTTCGAGCCTCTGAGTCGCTCCACTGGTGCGGCAGAATCACCGCGAGCCGAACCTGTTTACTTCCATTGCTGCACCCTTTTCTCTTCAGAAATACTAACACCCACACGTGTGGGCATTTGCATCTCGCCCACACGCATAGATCCACGTCCGTTTGTGGTTGCATAAATCTTGGCATGTTTGTGGTGCCACATAGGACTGGGCTGGTGTGTGGGCATTCACCCGGTCGCCCACACGTCCGTTTCACCACATGGAGGGGCCGGTGTGTGGGTGTTTAGCAGTTCACCCAGACGTCAATTTTCACTCACGCACAGGGGCTGGTGTGTGGGCGTTTATCAGTTCGCCCACACGCCCGTCTCCTCTCCCACACCCAAAGCTGTCACTTGCCATGTGTTTTGCAAGGTACATGGCAACTGCCCTAGTGTGCTTGTAAGCAGATGGCAACTATCTATTTACCCAAACATGTTATTTTTGCCATGTCTTTTTTGTAGCGCTACACGGCAACTGCCTAGTGTTAGTAGGTGGAAACTCCTAAAGTTTTCAAATCATGGCAACTGTAGTAACCAGACCATACATGGCAACAACTGTAGTTTGTCAAAAAAATGGCATCTGACACTTGACCTGAGATTGCAACTGCAGTTGAGCAACCATGCCAAATGTAGTTGTCAGACATGGCAACTGTAGTACAACAACATGGCAACTATAGTACAGCAACATGGCAACTGCATTTAAATGAACATTGAAGAGGGTCCGGACCATGGCAACTGCGGGGACGCGTGGTGACTGTCACGCAGGGCATGCGGGACCGTGAGGTAGGTGGCTGAGAGAGGGCGTTATCTATTTTGCCCACACGTAGGCGTGTGAGAGGGACCACGAGGAAGAAAAAGGTGTGTGGGCATTAATTGTTTTGCCCACACGTAGGCGTGTAGACTGGTCCTCTTAGACACCACAGAAAACATGTGGCCAGACCCCTTAACGCCCACACGTGTGGGCATTATTGGTGTCCTTTCTCTTTGAGTTTCTTGAGTGGCAATCTCTGAATGTGGTTATCTCTGAATATGGCCTGCGAGTGTCTTGACTGACCAACGGGGCTGGAAGAAAAGTTACTGAGAAAATCCATTGGTTTGACTGGTTCTAAGGTACCACTTGATACTATCCAGAAGGCATCGCTTGGACAAATTGCTATCGGTACTAGTCCGATGTCAGTACAACTATTACATCCACCCGAAATAAATCTATGGGCATGGACACCAGCAGGGAACAAAAGACTATTTTCTCAGTCTGCGTTCGTCCAACAAAAATACCAGGTGCTTTCCGCCTTATCTACTTTTCAATGTATATTCATTTTAAAAGTAATTACTATGGCTCGCGATGTTTTTGATGCAGGATAATTTTTCACTGCAAGAGCGATGACCGTGTCATGGATATATAGATCGCATGAGATCATCTTCAGGCTTGATGGGCAGCGGACACTCGCATTCTTACGGATCACGAGGATGGGCTACGAAAAGTACTAAAGAAGAAACTGCTAGGCTTAAGCTCTCGGAGAGAACGATCGCCCGGCAAAGATCTTGCATGCTCAAGCTCAAAGAAGGGGACGCCAACACTGGTTTTTTGCATCGGCATGCATGTCATAGGCAACGCAAGAACGCCATTCTTGCCTTGCGGCATAATGAGGAGATTGTCACAGGCCAAGACAACATTGCTAGAGTGGCCGACGCCCATTATGCATGCACCTTTGGCTCACCCCAACAGCGGACTCATGTGCTGGACTTGGATCAGTTAGATCTCCCAGCCCGGGACATGCCAAACCTAGAGACGCCTTTCTTGCCGGAGGAAGTAGAGAAGATCATCACGTCCATGCCATTAGACAAAGCACCGGGCCCTGATGGTTTCACGGGCAAGTTCTACGCCACTTGTTGGCCGATCATCAAGGAGGATTTCATGCGAGCCTTGGACCAGTTTTTCCATGGAGATATGCGAGGCTTCACAACCATTAACCGGGCAGTGGTAACCCTAAAGATTACAGGCCCGTTAGTATAGTTCATGGGGCCATCAAGATCTTTAATAAAATACTAGCAACAAGGCTGGCGGACGAGCTACCGTTCGTGGTGGGCAACCATCAAAGTGCCTTCGTGCGGGGCTGCGCTTTGCACGGCAATTTCATGCTCGTTCAGTGCACACCAAGGAGATTACATGCGCTCAAGAACCCCACGGTGCTACTCAAGCTTGATATATCCAAGGCCTTTGATACGGTGAAGTGGCCCTTCCTCTTGGAGGTAATGACGTGGCTGGGCTTTGGGAGAAGATGGATTGAGTGGGTATGTGGATTGCTTGCCACCTCGACGATGAAAATTGCAGTGGATGGTGTGCCAGGAGATACGATATACAATGCGTGTGGACTAAGGCAAGGGGAGCCGATCTCCCCCATGCTCTTCATCCTCTTCATGGAGCCATTACAAGCCCTGTTCAAGAAGGCCACGGTGCAGGGCATCTTCGTCCCTCTGGCTAGAAATGGAGTGCACCAGAGGCTGTCCATGTTTGCCGACGACGTCATGGTGTTCTTCAAGGCCACAACTCAGGAAATACAAGCTTGCAGAAAGATCCTGGCACTATTTGGGGCTGCCTCGGGCCTCGTGGTGAATCTAGCTAAGAGCGCGGCACTACCCATCCGCTGCTCAACAGAAGAGTTGGAGGCAGTTTGCACCTCCCTGGCCTACATAAGTGCATCATTTCCGTGCAAGTACCTTGGCCTCCCGCTCCCAATCAGAAAGGCAACCTCCACGCGGTTCCAATACATGGTGGAGAATTTCGCTAGTCGCCTGCCCAACTGGAAGGCCGCTACCCTACCCAAAAGCGGTCGGCTCATCCTCATCCTCTCCGTACTATGCGCAATCCCCACACATGCCATGCTTGCCCTAAATATACCTCCGGAGACCCTCATCACCCTGACGAAGATTTGTAGAGGTTTCCTCTGGTGTGATAAGATGGAAGCGTAGGGAGGCAACTGCACTGGGGCATGGGACTCGGTGTGTCGCCGTAGGTGGGCCGGAGGACTCGACATACCAAACTTGAGGTGGTTGAACACCGCGATGATGGCCAGATGGTCGTGGCTACAATGTACTGATCATGCAAGACCTTGGGCAGAATTCCAGATCGCAGTCCCAGCGGACTCAAGGGCACTCTTACAGGTTGCGGCTACAACTACGATGGGAAATGGAGACGACACACTCTTTTGGGAAGACAAGTGGATTAACGGCTACCGAATCCAGGACCTGGCACCCATGCATGCTCTACTTGAAGGTACCAAGACAAACGAGATCCACCCGAACGGTCGCAGAGGCACTCGCACACCACTCGTGGGCATTGACATCGGGCCAGAGCTTACGAATGACATGCTCCGTCAGTTCCTGGATATATGGCAGCGAGTAGATGGGGTTGCCCTGCAAGAGGATGTGCAAGACAAGGTGCAGTGGGCGTGGGAGAAGGATGGCATGTTTTCGGCGTGCTCGGCATACGCGGCCAAGATTTCAGGACTCAAGGTTGCACCAATGGCGGAATTCACATGGAAGTCACGGGCGCCCCTACAACATCGCTTCTCCGTTTGGCTACCCATGAGGAACAGGTGTTGGACCTCTGACCTCCTTGCTCGAAGGGGACTCCCCCACCAAAGCTCGTGTCCACTATGCGGCCAACACGAGGATACTATCACCCACATCATGAAGAGATGTGCCTTTGCGAGAGAGGTCTGGGGCAAGGTCTGCCTGGCTTTGGGATGACCAGACTGCGCTCCAACTGCGACGGAGTCACTACCAGAGTGGTGCATCAAGCAAGAGGAAATTGGGCAACACCGGAGGCTGGCTAGGGCAATATGCATCTTGGTCATATGGGAGTTGTAGGCACACCGTAATGCAGTGGTCTTCGACGGAACGGCGCCATCCACACTCATGGTGCTCAAGAGCATAGGAAGCGAGGCCAGGGCTTGGAAGCAGGCAGGACTACTGCGAGGGGAAGTCGAGGCGTTCTTCGTTGGCCTTTCATTGTGGGAGAGTAGTGAGTAGTCCTCAATAGCGAGTTAGGCAGGTGGAGTGGCCGTCGGGCCATCTTTACATAACATTGTAACATCAAGTGTGGAGGGTTTCTACCCTTTCCTTCTATAATATATGATACGCACACTCATGCGTATTCGAGAAAAAAAAAGATATATAGCTCGCGCCATCAGTATCATGCGCTAGCATCTGACTGTGCCATAATGCTCAACGGACGCCGGATGATTCAATGCACAGGCGCACAAGTCGCCACCACTATAGTTTGTTTAAATTCAACAACCATCTAGGATGAACCGTTGGCCGGATTACTGGCGCAAATCATACGGGGTCATTTATAACCTACCGAGCTTCAACATATTTCAATCCGCTGTTCAACTACATACTGGTTTATATCACGGTCAACTATGAGGAATCTCAAGCCAACTCCTTGAGTCTTCTTGAGACTCGGGGGCTACGATGACATGACTTAGCAAATATTGTGAGATTCAAGAACCCCGGGTCATTGGATAGAAAGATAACCCGGTCCCGGAGGCTGCTGCCGTATTATTAAAAATTTAAGGGCTGTTAGAAAATTTCCGGCTTGAAAAGAAGGATTCTGGTTCAAAATCCGGCTCAAGGGAAATATCTCTCCCACAAAGTTTTGAGCTCTTAATATCCGTTTCGACATCCGGTTCAAGAGGAATTCATCTCTCGCGAGTTCGAGTTCTCAGAAAAAATTAAAGGTTGCCAAAGAGAACTTGCTGCCATGATGCGCAGCTCAAACATGGGTATCCTGCATGGGGGCTTTCTGCTCATTGAGCATAGCTGTGACTACCCTCTTGATCCGGCTTGCACGCCTTGTTACCAATAACATGGGGGTTTCCTGCTCACTCAGCATAGCTATGATTACCCTTTGATCCGGCTTATACGCCTTGTTGCTGATGATTTTTTCTGCCTAAGTTAAAAGGTTGGAAAAGAGAACTTGCTACAATTTGCAGTTCAAACATAGGTAACCTACCTTGATGGTTTATTATAGATCATTTGGGGGCTTCCTGTTCAATGAACATAGCTATATTTACCTTTTTGATCGGCTTGGACGCCAGGTGTATTCACCAAAAATCCGGGTTATCCTGCCTTTGTATGTCTGCCACTCTGCCCAGGTAATCTTGGAACGACCCGCCGTACTCTTGATAGTCAATCTTATAAAGACCCTGAACTTGCCAAAGTTAAAACGGCGATTGGTTATGTGAGGCTCGGCTTACAAGTTTGAATAAAGGATTAACTTAGTGGATGTGCAAGCCCATGAAAAGCACTTGATGATTGAGGCCTGGCCGCCTATGAAAGCCTTGATTTTTTGTTATTTGTTTTTGAACGATGTTTGAGTTCATACCTTTTTTATATATGGTTTAAAAGTTGATTCAGGACATATAGCCTTGATTCTTATAACTCATGTTTGAGTATATCCGGAGTGTTGATAACCCGGCATGGCTTTGGACGATAAGTCGCCAGTATGCTTTGATTGTGCACTTGGAGTTCTGTGATCTAAGTCTTTGGGCTATTACCCTTGCTGCATATGGCGTTGTAAGTCGGCAGTATGAACTGATTTCACAGGCCATGTAGCCTTGATTATATAACTCATTATTGAACATCTTTGGGTTTGATAATCCACCCTGGCTTTGGATGTTAAGTTGCCAGTATAATTTTGATTGCGCTATTGGAATCATGAGCTTACAAATCATTGGATTGTTACCCTCACTGGATATGGCGATGTGAGCCGGCAATTTGAGCCAATTTTCCAGGTTTGTTTTTAAATTGTTGGATGAATATGCGAGGTTTCATAACCCGCCCTGGCTTTTGACTTGAAGTTGCTAATATGTTTAGGCTTGAATGGCCTTAATTCTAGCCTTTTCCATAAATGCATAAGACTATATTATGTTTGGGTTGTTACCCGCCCTGGCTTTTGACGTTAAGTCGCCAGGGCATATGTTGTTTAAACTTTGTGTAGGACATGCAAAGCTTTACACATAAAGATACTACTATTGCACATATGAAAAATTGAGTTTAAGCCCATCATCTGGCCATCTGAAAATATTGTCGGGTTATTATGCTCCGGGTTATATTGCTACGTACTGAGTTTATTGAGGCTACAAGACGCCAAAGTGATTGTCAGCGTTCTGGGAACGGGGGTCCCCAGACTTGCCTACCTGCGGCCCACGGCGTGGCTCCACCAGCGGCCCTGTACGGCCCATCTTCACCAGCAAACACCCAAGACCCTCACAAGGAGCCAAGCCTCGCGAGGCGGACGACACAAGACCTCCTCGGGGGCAGCCTCACCAGGCTGGCTCGCGAGGGGCGGAGAGATCAAGGCAAGGGGAACCTCGCGAGGTTCCCATGACGCAAGCCATGACGACCAAGGCCAGGCGGGCGCCAGGACGCACAGTGTCCTCGTTTCCTCTTTGCTGCTAAAGGGGCAAGCGCAGGCGAGGAGTCCCGAGGCATCAGGCAAAGGTTTCCATATCGGTGAAATGAGACCAAGACCAGAAGGACGGCAAGACGGAGGTCACCGTGGAGCCCAAGACGGAGTCACTGCCAGAGCCTTTGGTAGGCGAAGACCACCTTTAGTCAGGAATAGCTTGTACTGGCTATCCCCCTTCAAACTGGCCATTGTGGCATCCCTTCCCGCTCAATATTTGGGAAGAGGACCAGGGCCTCAATAAATAGGACTAGCCATCACCATAGGAGGGGGATCTAAAGCTCATCTTGGATTAGACCACCTGTCGTGGTTTTGTCACGGCAGATGTCCTCATGAAAGGACTTAGTCGTGGAGCCGTCGCTACGGGTTAACTTGAAAGGGGTTAAAGCAGACGCGAAGACACAAGAGTTATACTAGTTCGGCCCCTTCGATGAAGGTAAAAGCCTACGTCTAGTTTGTGATGGGATTGATGTGGTCTTGATGACTAGGGAGCAAATAAGCTTCGCCTAGGCCTCGAGTTGTTGTTGTTTGTCCCTTGAACCACCCTGGGTCGTCCCCTTATATACACGGGTGACACCCGTCGGTTCAGAGAGTCCCAACCTCCGGTTCATATTTGTATCCGGGTTGGTCTCTCTCTATTCCTAACTTACAATACAAGTTTACATATCAGGCCAGTTTACGGCTACAGGTTCTAAACCGACTACAGGCCTTGGGCCCTTACTTTCATGCCTCTTGGGCTTTTACACCATTGAACTACTGATGAAGTTAACCCGGCCCAGATAGGCCGGTTTACGCCCAGTAGTAATATCCCCAACATTAGGCCCCAGATTGATTTGAACAGGTTCATGTCAATCCTTGAGAACAAGCCTTTATCTTCAATGCCTTCTTGAAATCGTTGAACCGCCGTGATGTCACTTTCTCCGGTTGCTGTAAACCGGCATGATGTCCGCATAAAGATAGCATCCGCGATATCTTCTTTGTTTAATAGATCCGCAATAATCGAGGCGACAACTCCGCTTCCTAGGTTTATGGTTCCTTGATTCCCGCGCCTGACACAAGTATCTTGCCTTATAAATAGGCCCGAAGGGTCATTCCTTCTCTTCCCTTCGTCCCCTTTCTCTTCGTCTTCCTCGCGTCGCTGGCCTCAGAGCTCCGCCGCCGCCGTCGACCTCTGCATCGTCTTGGGCCGCTGCATCGACCTGAACGCACCAGAGAAACGCAGATTCTTTCGCCTCTCCTCAACTCAGGTAGGTCCTCGGTTCCCTTTTGACCTAGATCCATTCTAGGGTTTCCTGTTCTTGCCGTACTCCATGAACTGTTCCTGCTCATAACAGACTCTTGGATATATCTGTGATACTTTGCACTGATTAGCAGTAGCTCTTAGCCTCCGCCTGTAGTCTCGTGCGTGCATCCATGGATCTCGCACATCATCTCTGCTCATTGCATCAATATTGCTCTGTTGTCTTCCTTTTTGAATATTTTTCTTATTTTCTGATCTGGCTTCAGATCCTTCTTTGTAGAAAAAACTTCCGAAACTTGTTTCTGCACACTTAGCCGTTCACAATCTCAATTGCTTTCAGTATTTAGACCTTAGAGCAGGCAGTTTAACTTAACATAGAAAAAATTAGATAAACAGGTATACACCATTAGTCCCCTTGTTGAACCGCCAGAACTTCTTGAGCAGATACTGACTGTCGGGGAAGCTGATCGTAACCCACGAACACCTATGGGACCGGCGGACCGAGTCCCTTT
>LR880966.1:536011873-536044211 GCA_904067115.1 Aegilops sharonensis | reverse complement strand
ATTGCACGAAGAGCAGATCAAGGTAAAACACACGAGCAGTTTACCCAGCTTCGGAGCTCTCCGGAGAGATAATACTCCTACTGCTGCTTGTCTGATTGTATTGTGTTCTTGCTAGGGAGCACAGAGAGCTACAAAACCTAGCGTGAATGTCTCTGGTTTCGAATGAGTCAAACCCAACCCGAATCGAACCCCTTCTACGTTGCGCATGGGCCTCCTTTTATAGGCTCAAGGGGTCACCAACAGGTGGCAACGTAGACAAGGGCAAAATGGGAAAATGAGTTGCGGTTGGTACAGCTACTTTGTACAGTGTATTCTACCTAACTCTGATGGCAAGGGACAAAACCATTAAATGCCCGTCCATGTCGCCTAAATAGTGCAGAAAGGGACCGTCAGGGGCGTCACCGCTTGCCACGATGGCACTCCTGTCAGCGCCGCTTATCGCTGCTCTCCGCTGGCTGCACAGCCTCTTGACACGCACGCCTGGAACGGTCCCATGGCGACACGTTGGTGGATGAGCTGGAGCGGAGATGAAGAGAGGTCGCCTGCCGCAGCAAGCGCATTGCCGCGGCTGAATCCTTGTCGCGCCCGGAAGCTTGTCGCTCACCGAGCCTTCCCGGCAAGCTCCCCTTGCCGGGGTCTTGTCTTCTGCGTGCCTTGAGTGGCCTTCCCGGCAAGCTCCTCTTGCCGGGGCCTTGTCTTCTTGGCTTAAATACTTTGTTCTTGAATGGCTCCAAAGGAACTATGGAGGACCTTGGCGATCACCAGGCAAGCCCTGCCGCGGGGTGCTGCAACTGCCCGTGCACGAGTTCGGGATACTAGGGTACCCCTACTCTAGTACACCGACAGGAGCCCCCGGGCCTGGGCCACACACGGTGCCGAACGCTGTTGGGTCAGGCCCAAAACAGTGCACGGGCACGCGCGGCCTAGATCACGCCGTAACTTGCTTCGGACCCACCACGTCCCCCACGAACAGCACACGTCGAACGTGGCGTCGTGGGAGAGATCGTGGGGGGCTTTCTTTAATTGGAAAAGCAGAACGTCCGCCCCCTCTCCCTCCTTATAAACAGGGGAAACAGGGGCAGGTCGCCCACCTCGCCATTTGCTGTCCCATCTTGGAAACCACCGCCGCTCCCCCCTTCTTCTCTAGTCTGAAGAGAGCGACGCTCCGCCCCCCATCGCCACCAGCGCCATCAACGCCGTCGGTCTCCTCCACCACCTCCGCCATGGCTCCGAAAGCCGACAAGGGGAAGGGCGTGAAGTCGGCCGAGGCGCAGCGGCTCGCGGCGCTGCGAAAGGAGCGGGCCGTCTTCCCCCCCCCCCCCCCGGCGGGGCACGCGCCCCCCCCGGCTCGCCGGGCGGGCGGGGGGGGGGGGCGGCCCGCCCCTTTCGCCGCCCGGCGGCCCGCCGCCCCGGGGGCCCCCCCCCCCCCCGGCGGGGCACGCGCCCCCCCCGGCTCGCCGGGCGGGCGGGGGGGGGGGGCGGCCCGCCCCTTTCGCCGCCCGGCGGCCCGCCGCCCCGGGGGCCCCCCCCCCCCCCGGCGGGGCACGCGCCCCCCCCGGCTCGCCGGGCGGGCGGGGGGGGGGGGCGGCCCGCCCCTTTCGCCGCCCGGCGGCCCGCCGCCCCGGGGGCCCCCCCCCCCCCCGGCGGGGCACGCGCCCCCCCCGGCTCGCCGGGCGGGCGGGGGGGGGGGGCGGCCCGCCCCTTTCGCCGCCCGGCGGCCCGCCGCCCCGGGGGCCCCCCCCCCCCCCGGCGGGGCACGCGCCCCCCCCGGCTCGCCGGGCGGGCGGGGGGGGGGGGCGGCCCGCCCCTTTCGCCGCCCGGCGGCCCGCCGCCCCGGGGGCCCCCCCCCCCCCCGGCGGGGCACGCGCCCCCCCCGGCTCGCCGGGCGGGCGGGGGGGGGGGGCGGCCCGCCCCTTTCGCCGCCCGGCGGCCCGCCGCCCCGGGGGCCCCCCCCCCCCCCCAGCTCGACGCAAAGGAGCTGAGAGAGGGCTACTACCTCTTCTGGTCGACGGAGACGCGGGCGCATCCGCGCACGAAGGTACTCTCCGCCGCATCAGAGTTGGTTCCGGGCGGGTACCCCTTCTTTGCGCTCTTCTTCTATTGCGGGCTCTGCCCGCCCTTCTCTGAATTCTTCTGCGATATCATGAACACCTAAGGGCTTCGCCTCCTTGATTTCACCCCCAACGCTGTCCTGACCATGGCGGTTTTCGCACACCTTTGTGAAAACTTTGTCGGAGTCCACCCAAACGTAGCCCTCTTCCGCCACTTCTTCATGCCCCGCGTTGAGAGAGGAGAGCCACTTGCCGGAGGGATTGCTTGGATCTCCAGGATCGGTAAGAAAGAAGCCTATCTGGAAGGAGAGCTCCGCAGCAAGTGGGAGGAGTGGAGATCCGATTGGTGTTGGATCGTTGAGGAAAACCCGCAGCCCTTCACTGCCCAGCGCCAAACTCCCATAGTGCGCGGCAACGATTGGAGCAACTTGGCGCCGGAGGATGCTAGGTTGAAGATTGCTGTGACCCTGATCTTGCGCCTCAGGCTTGCCAGACTCACTGTAGGCGCCGTCGGCGCAGATTTCCTTCGCCGCCGCATCGCTCCCTTGCAGGAGAGGAGGAGACCTGCTTGGGAGTTCCAAAATGCGGCGGACATCATGAGGCTGCGCCCGGGCCTCAACTGGAATTTCACCGTCTTGGAGTTGGATGCAATGCTCCTGGAGTTGTTCAAGCATGACCCTGATCACCCCGAGTGGTTTAGGTTGCCGAGGGGGGTCGTCCCATTGTGCAACAACTCTTCGCTCGACCGCATCCGTGCAATGATGCCGTTGTGCGATTCGCATGGGATCGTTCCAACCTGGCAAGAGCCTGCGGACGATGTCGTGCGGCAGTTCTTCGATAGCTTGGAAGAAGTGCCGATCCGCCCCGACGAGCAGAAGTGGCTCACCCGCGACACCACCGACGCCGAGATGCAGCGCATCGCCACCAGGCTGGAGGAGGCGGCTGCAGCGGCTGCCGCTGGCGAATTCGGGTTCACCGTGGAGGAGGCAGAGGCAGCAGAGGCGGCAAGCCTTGCCGATCGAGAGGAGCTTGCCGGCGAGGAGGAGCAGGCCGAGCCCGAAGTTGAGCCGAGCGAGTCTGCCGAGGGTGCCTCCTCCACACCTTCAAGTAGCTTGCCGCGAGCGGAGCCCACAGCTCCACCAAGAAGGCGTCTCCGCAAGGCCGGGGAAGTGACGGGGCGGCAGACGGGCCAACAGCCGCAGCGCCGTGCGACGCGCTCCACCGCGGCAAGCAAGGTTGCCGTGGGAACACCCCACACCGCTGCAACAACTGAGGCGGGATCCTCTCAGGCCACCGCTGCCACCCCCGCCAAGCGGTCAAGAGAAACTACTCCTCCGCCTCTTCGCACCGGAGGCGAGCCGGAATTTGATCTCTCCGCGCTCAGCTCCGACGAGGAAGAAGAAGAAGAGTAAGCTACTATGTTGTGCTTGTATTTCTTCAATTTGGTTGCTTTGTCTTGTATCTGATTTGCTTCATTCTGAACTCTTTCCTTTTCAGGACGCTGGCCCAGAGAGCATCGAAGAGAGCCAAGACCCTGGTGGTTGTCATCGAGGATGATCCCCCCGTGGCAACAGGAGGCGCGTCTGAGACCCCCTTGCCGGACCCGGCAACCCTTCCTCAAAGCAGCCCCCAGCACAGCCCCCAGCGTAAGTATATGGTTTTCTTCTTACGGTTAGGTGTGCATGGGTGCTCCTTCTTTGCTGATATCTGACTTGTTGATTTGTGTAGGAGCAGAGCAGCCTCATCAGGAGTGCCCGGAAGCCGCTCCCGAAATTCCTTCTGCTTCGACTACGCCGCCAAGGGAGAATTCTCCGGCAAGGGAGCGTTCTCCGGCAAGGGAGCCTTCTCCGACAAGGGACAGCACCAGTGATCCTCCGGTGATCGAGACCATGGCTGCAGATCCCATCGCAGGTAATCTTCTTGCTTGAAAATTTCCCTTGGGTTCCTTTTTCTTCTGTTTTTCTTTTCGAACGTTTGCTTGACTGTTCTTTCTTTTTTTGGTCGTCAGATCCATCCGCCGCAGAGCCGATGGAGACTGAGGTCGCCGGCGACGAGGGTGCGCATGGCAACACTGACGACGTCGCCACCATGGAGGAAGAGGCTGGCGCCGATGGGTCCGCCGGCGAAGAGGCCGCCAAGGCTGCCGCCGCAAAGGCTGGCGAGGGGTCTGGCGATCGTACTGACGACCCTGAGGCCGCAGGAGCGCCAGGCACTACGCCGACCACCGATCCCTCCGCCACCGGTGCAGCGTCAGGCTCCGAAGAGCCCCAGCCCGACGCCTATCTGAAGGCCGGCGACGGCGTCTTCATCAAGCTCCCCTGGACGTCGAGCTCCAGGGCGCCGGTCGAAGGGGAGACCTTTGACGAAGAGTTGCTCGCCTCCGCTGGGCTGTCGCCGGTTGACGCGCCAAGCAGCAGCAGCGGCGAGTCTGAGGAGGAGCAGCTACTGTCGCTCTACCGCGCCCGGCAAGCCAAGTTGGAGTCCCGGGAAGCGCTTGTCGCGAGGGCGGGAGCAGACATGGAGAAGCGCGCAGAAGAGCTCCGGGGTGCCAACCAAGAAGCTCTCCGGAACGTAGCAGAAGAGCGGGAGCGACTCGCTGAAGAGCGCACAACCTTCATCCTTGAGAAGGCTGAGGTTGAGGAGCAGCAACGGCTTGCTGCCGAGAAGCTATCTGCGCAAGAAGGCGAGTTGGCGCAGCGGAAGATCAATTTTGACAGCTATGAGGAAGAGCTTGCCGCGCGCGAGCAATCAATTGGCGGAGCTCTCAAGGAAGCAAAAGATGCTGCTGCAGCTGCCGAGGCCGCCAAGAAAGAGTTGGAGATGAAGGTGACGCAGCTGGAGGCCAACCTCCAGAAGAGCGGCGAGGAGCTTGCTGCGCTGAAGCACGAGCGCGAGAAGGACGCCTACACTCTTGGCGAGTTGCAGGGCCGTCTCGCTGAAAGGATCAAAGAGCTCGATGCCGCCAAGGACTCCAAGGCAGATCTTGAGCTGAAGCTGACCACCTTGATGTAGACACTGGACGGCGCCAAAGAGCGGGAGGTGGGCCTGTTGGAGAAGATCAAGGCCAACGAGGAGCTGCTGACGAGTGCCATGACCGCCCAGAACACCTTCAGAGAGAACGTGATGCACTGGACGGAGGGTCTTGTAGATACTGCCGCCGCCATCGACAAGGAGCTGATGGAGCTGGGGATGGTGGATCTTGGGTACTCTTCCGACGAGCGTCTCCAACCCAGCGCCAAGCTCAGCTTGTTCCTCAAGGGCGTGGTGACGGCACTCCAGCGACTCCGGGAAGAGATCCCAAAGCAGCTGGCCGAGGAATTTCGCGCCAGATCTGCGCGGGAGCTCTCCAGAAGGTGTTGATGAAGGTGGCCTTCCGCAATCCAGGCCTCAACCTCAACGGCGTCCTCAGATCCTTGCCGCCAGATGCCGATGTGGAGGCGCTCAAAGCCCTTGTCGCACCCATTGTGGACAAGGTGGGCAAGATCAAGCGGGTTGATGGCGACCGCGTAGATTAGGCCGCCAGTTTTATCTTTCCCTTGTCGCTGCTGATCATGTTTAGGAGAACAATTTATTAGATCTGCGACAAGCTATTTTGTAATATAACTCTATCTTAGGCAATGATTGCGATGTTATTTCCTTTACTTGATCCCTTCCTTTGTATGTTTGTGCCCTACGCTTTTAGGGAACTTGTCGGCGCGGGCACCTTTGCCGCGAGCGCTGAGTGCGGAACGTCAGCAGCCTGCTGGCGGTGCCGCTTCCGACAAGCAACCTTGTCGCAACTAGTTGCAGCTCACTTAAGTTGTTGAGCGGACTCGAAACAAAGTAAGGGCGCAAACTAGCTACGAGTTGGTTCCTCCGCGCACAGGTTTTCCATACAAAGTACTATCGTTCGAGGAAGATAACTTAAAGATTAAAAACTAATTGCTCAAACTTTGGCAAATTAGCTTTTCTGTCGTTTGCTTCCCGGTAGGGCGAAACTTCCTCGAGCGAAGCTTGGCGGCCCACACCATTATCTTCTCCTTCCCCCGCCCCCCCCGGCTAACTTGTGGGCGGAGGAACCTTCCTTTCTTTGAGAAAGAGAAAGAAGAGAAAATAAAGTTATGGAGCCTTGTGGCTCGTTATTGCTTACCGGGTGAGGATGCTGCACAAAATGTCGGATAACACATGCAAAATGATGATGAAAGCATGAAATTGACAAGTTGTGCGCAACATATGAGTTGTACTTATGCACGGGGTCTGCGCCCGGCTTTGTACAAAGGATTACATGCAACATCGGCAAGACTTGTACAAAAGGTGGTTGCCGGAACAGGTTCCGGCAACCGCGCCCTACGGGTAAAACTTACGAAGATGCTCAATGTTCCAGGATTTGCTCACCGGAATGCCATCTTCGGTCTCAAGGCGGACAGCGCCAGACCTAGTGACTCGTTTCACCCGATAAGGGCCTTCCCACTTCGGCGTCAACTTGTTGGAATTCTTGGCGGACTGAGCGCGCCGAAGAACAAGGTCGCCTTCCTCGAAGCTTCTGGCATTAACTTTGCGGCTATGGTAGCGGCGCAAAGCTTGCTGGTAACGAGCAGCTCGTACAGCAGCCTGAAGACGGTCCTCCTGAAGGAGCAGCGCGTCATCTTGTCGCAGCTGCTCTTGCTCAAGCTCATCATAAGCGAGTACTCGAGGTGACCCGTATACGAGTTCCGTGGGGAGAACTGCCTCTGCTCCATAGACTAGAGCGAAAGGTGTCTGGCCAGTGGCTCGATTTGGCGTCGTCCTGATCGACCAAAGAACCACCGGCAGCTCCTCAATCCAGTTTCTTCCGCACTTGTGCAGCCTGTCGAAAGTTCTGGTCTTGAGCCCACGCAGCACTTCAGCATTTTCCCTCTCTGCTTGACCGTTGCTTCTCGGATGAGCAACAGAAGCAAAGCAGACCTTGGCGCCAAGATCTTGGACGTACTGCATGAAGGTGCGGCTCGTGAATTGTGTGCCGTTGTCGGTGATGATCCTGTTAGGAATTCCAAAACGGCAAACAATCGACCTGAAGAACTTGACCGCTGACTGTGCTGTCACCTTCCTCACTGCTTCCACTTCTGGCCACTTTGTGAACTTGTTGATTGCAACGTACAAGTACTCAAAGCCCCCGACAGCTCGGGGAAAGGGGCCGAGAATGTCGAGCCCCCAGACCGAAAATGGCCAGGATAAAGGGATCCTCTGGAGAGCTTGAGCTGGCTGGTGTATCTGCTTGGAATGGAACTGGCACGCTTCACACTTGGTTACTTGTGCAGTTGCATCCTGGAGGGCTGTCGGCCAGAAGAAACCATGCCGAAAAGCTTTGCCGGCAAGTGCTCTTGCGCCAATGTGGTGACCACATATGCCTCCGTGTATCTCTGCCAACAGCTTCTGTCCATCTTCCCGGTGAATACACTTCAATTTCACACTGTTGAGTCTTCTTCTGTACAGCGTGCTGTCGACAAACTGGTACATACTTGACTGCCGGGCTACTCTCTCCGTTTCTTCTTGCTCTTCGGGAAGTTGTCCTGTCTGAAGGAAATGGACAATCTGCTGCGCCCATGTTGGAGCTGGCTCGACAACAAGGACTAAAGGCACATCTGCTGCTGCGGGAACATCCGCTTCTACTGCGAGAACCTGCGGCTCAGCCGGAGCTTGATGTTCCCCGGCAAGCTTGCCGGAGCAAAACTTGTCGGGAGCGTCTGCTTCAACGAAACAAACCCTAGGGCTTGTCGGAGCAGACTGCTCCTCAGCACTCTTGGTGTTGATCCTGGGGACCTTCATGGCGGCGGCTTCGGGGAGCTCTGCCGGAAAATAGTCACCAGAAATCAACTTCCTCTTCTTGTTCTGTCCAGTTGATGGTGTTACAGTTGGTTGAGTCAGCTTAAGCACAAAAATCCCTGGTTCCACAGGTACCTTGAGTGCAGCGCACTTTGACAGGCCATTAGCACTATCATTCTGAGCTCTCGGAACATGTTCCATTTGCAGGCCGTCAAAGTGTTCTTCTAGCTTTCTCACTTCATCAACGTAGGCTTCCATCAACGGACTCTGATAATCTTTGTTTACTTGGCGGACGACAAGCTGCGAGTCACCCCTGACAATGAGTTTCTTGATCCCAAGGTCTACCGCAATTCTGAGACCGGCAAGCAAACCTTCATACTCTGCAGAATTGTTTGTTGCTTGCTCCTTGGGAAAGTGCATCTGGACTATGTACTTGAGGTGTTCTCCGGTGGGCGCGACAAGCAGTACGCCCGCACCGGCGCCTTGCAGCGAGAAGGCACCATCAAAGTACATCAGCCACTCTTTGCTTGCTTTCTTGACGGGGATGCTCGTCTCTGGAATTTCTTCATCCTGCGTTGGCGTCCATTCTGCTATGAACTCTGCCAATGCTTTGCTTTGGATAGTTGAAGTGCTTTCAAACTTGAGGCCAAAGCTTGACAGTTCCAGCGCCCACTCGACAATCCTGCCTGTTGCTTCTAGATTTTGCAATATCCTCTTCAGGGGAAAGCGAGTGACGACTGTGATTTCATGTGCTTGGAAGTAATGGCGCAGCTTTCTCGAGGCCATGAGGAGGCCGAAAAGCAATTTCTGCACACCAGAGTACCTTGACCTAGCCCCCTGCAGAAGGGAACTGACAAAGTAAACTGGGCGCTGCACCATCCTTTTCTGCATCTTCTCGCACGCCTGCGCAAATCCGTCCTTGTCGGGACCAGAGCTCGTCGGTGAAGCCCCCTGCTTGTCGCTGGATGCATCTGCCTTGGTTGCCGGCTCATCGTCTGCCTCCCTCTCCGCTACTAACGCAGCACTAACCACTTGATTGGTTGCCGCTATATATAGCAGCAACTTCTCTTGTGGCCTAGGTGCGACAAGTATTGGAGTGGAGGATAGGTACCTCTTTAAGTCCTGCAGCGCAGCCTCCGCTTCGGGAGTCCATTTCATTGGACCTGCCTTTTTCAAAATCTTGAAAAATGGCAGGGCGCGCTCAGCAGACCTAGAGATAAACCTGCTGAGAGCAGCCACGCAACCGGCAAGTCTTCGTACATCCTTGATGCGCTTTGGTGCTTCAATCTGCTCAATGGCCTTGATCTTGTCGGGGTTGGCTTCAATTCCCCGTTGAGACACGAAGAACCCGAGAAGCTTGCCGGAAGGGACTCCGAACACGCACTTCTCGGGGTTGAGCTTGAGGTTGATCTTGCGCAGATTTGCAATGGTCTCATCTAAATCTTGAACCAGAGTTGTCCTGTCCTTGCTTTTGACCACTATGTCATCCATGTAGGCTTCTACATTTCTGTGCATTTGCGGCTCAAAAGCGTCATGGACTACTCTTGCAAACATTGAACCAGCATTCTTTAGCCCAAAAGGCATCCGTACGAAACAGTATGTGCCACATGGGGTGATGAATGCGGTTTTCTCTTCATCCTCTTCTGCCATGAAGATCTGATGATATCCTGAGTATGCATCACGAAATGAAAGCAAATCACATCTAGCCGTGGATTCAACAATCTGGTCGATGCGCGGCAAGGGAAATGGGTCTTTGGGACAAGCTTTATTAACATCTGTGAAGTCGATACAAAGTCTCCATTTCCCATTTGCCTTGCGAACAACTACAGGATTGGCCAACCACGTAGGATGGAGCACTCCTCTGACAAGGCCTGCTGCTTCCAGTTTCTTGATCTCTTCTGCAATGAATTCTTGGCGCTCCACTGCCTGCTTCCTGACTTTCTGCTTGACGGGCCGCGCATGAGGACAGACAGCTAGGTGATGCTCAATTACTTTCCTGGGAACACCGGGGATGTCAGACGGTTGCCATGCAAACACGTCGACGTTCGCCCGCAGGAAAGCAACGAGCGCGCCTTCCTATTTAGGGTCGAGAGTGGCACTGATGGTGAAGGTACCACCAGTGCCGTCCTCCTTGGCGGGCACCTTCTTGGTCTTCGGTGGAGCTGCCATCGTCTTCTTGCACTTGCCGGTGGAGCTCGATGGTGCGTCCTCGACGGTAGCGTAGCACTCCGAGGAGGTGCGCTTGCCGGAGTGGGCATCAGAGCTCTTGCCGGACTTGGTCTTCTTCTTCTCCCCGGGAGCTTCAGCGGCAAGTGATTTGCTATCTGTTGCAGCTGCTGCCTCCCGGTAGATCTTGTCGGCGCAGATAAGAGCATCCTTCTTGTCGCCATGGAAAGAAATGACACTTATCGGGCCTGGCATCTTGAGCAAGTTGTATGCATAATGAGAGGCTGCCATGAACTTGGCGAGTGCTGGACGGCCGAGTATCCCATTGTAAGGCAATGGAAAATCAGCAACGTTAAACGTGACCTTCTCAGTCCTGAAGTTTAGCTCGCTGCCAAATGTTACCGGCAACGTGATCTTCCCCTTCGGCTTGCTCCTTCCTGGATTGATTCCTTGGAATGTGCCAGTCTCTTCGAGCTCGCTGTCAGGGATCTGAAGCTTCTGGAGCACCGCGGAGGAAATCAGGTTTAAGCCGGCCCCGCCGTCAACTAGCATCTTGGTGACCTTGAGGTTGCGGATAGTTGGTGAGACCAACATCGGCAAGCACCCGACCGCAGTTATGCGATCAGGGTGGTCCTCAATATCAAAGATGATAGGCGAGCTGGACCATTTCAGAGGCTTGCGTGACTCTACGGATGGTTCTGGTGCATTAACCTCCCGCATCCATTGCTTGAGTTGGCGGTGTGAGGTATGCAGAGAAGCACCACCGTCAACGCAGAGGACCTCTGTGGCTTTCTGAAATTCCTGCTCATCGGTTTCGTCGTCTTCCATATCTTCATCGTCGTGTCGTCTTCATCCTTGTCGCGGCCGCGGGGAGGTCTGTCTCCTTGCCGCTGCTTGGCCTTGCCGCGGCATCCTCCCCGGCCGGGTCGCTTCTTGCTAACTCCCCCAGCACCTTCCTGGGCCTTCTCCTTGTCGCGCCGCTCGTACTCAGCCTTCTGCTGCTCAACAAGCTGCTCGACCTTCTTGCAGCTCTGGAGGTCATGGCCCTTGGTACGGTGGCTCTTGCAGTACTGTTTGTTGGAGCTGTCCTGCTTGTCGGCGGCCGCCACAGGCTGGCAGTCGGTGCCAGCGGCAATCTCCTTGCCGGAGCCACCAACTTTGGCTTTCTTGGCGGCACCACCGTTGCCGGACTGCTCGACAACTAGCACCTCTTTGCCCTTCTTCTTTCTGTTGTTTCGTCGCCGGCTCTTCTTCGCCGGGGCGGTCTCCTTACTATCAGATCCTGCTTCTGTATTCTCTCCTGGGAGTCTCCTCCCTTCTTCAGCACGTGCACACTTGTCGGCCAGGGCATACAGCTCACTGACGTCCTTGACTTTGCACATCGCCATCTCTTCCCTCATCCTGCGGTTCCGCACGTTTTGATGAAACGCGCTGATCACCACGGCAGGGTGGACATCTGGGATGTTGTAGTGCACACGGCTGAATCTCTGAATGAACTTGCGCAGGGACTCTCCTTCCTTCTGGGCGAGCAGGTGAAGGTCGCTCTCTTGGCCATGAGGCTTGTGGCCGCCTGTGAAGGCGCCGACAAACTGATGGCATAGATCTGCCCAAGAGGATATGGAGCTGTCCGGCAAGTGCATGAGCCAAGATCTGACATTGGGCTTGAGTACCAGCGGGAAGTAGTTGGCGAGGATCTTGTCGTCTCGTCCCCTTGCAGCCTGCACCGCGATGGTGTAGATGCTGAGGAACTCCGACGGATGCGTCCTGCCATCGTACTTCTCTGGCACGTCTGGCTTGAAATTCTTCTTGCTGGGCCACTGGACTTGCCACAGCTCACGAGTGAACGCAGGGCAACCTACCGCGTACAGCAAGTCGCCTGGTTCCCCTGGCGCATGCATATCGACAGAGGGCCCAGCGCGCTGGTCGGATTGACGTCGCGCTTCTCTTCGGCGCTCGATGCGAGTTCGAGCGTCTTCTTGTTGCCGTTCCTGAAGAACTTGGCGCTGATCACGATGAGCTCGTGGATCTGATGACGCGGTGGAGTCACTGTCGAGGTGGATCCGACGAGTTGGTGATCTTGGCCTTCGGGGTGGAGAGTGCATGGTGGTAGCACCCCCACAGGTTTCATCGCCACCGGCTCGTGCCTTGTCGTCTTGCTGCGGCAGCGATGTAGTTGGTTGCCGCGGAGCGTCGCCGTTGGCAAAGCCGATGAGACTCTGGATGGTGGCCCTCCATTCGTCGACCTTGTCGGCTGTTGGAGGGTAGTGTAGGAGCAGTTGAGCTCTCGCCAAGGCTTCCGCTGGAGTGGTGGGTGGCAGTGGTGAACGGTGCGAGGAGCGGGATATGCTCGGACTTCTAACTATGTTAGAAGGAGCAGCATCCCGTCCAGGCGACCGTACCCCGCTCGTGCCAGCATGCTGGAGTGCACGCTGGTCTTGAGGGCCTCGCGATCCTCCAGCTCGATCTTGATCCAAGGAGCGCATGGTACTATGAATACCATGACGCTGTCGGTCCCGCGCCTCCTGAGATGGGCGCGGTGCGTGTACGGACGCCGAGGTCTGCGCGGCCTTGTCCTTGGACTTGGCAGCGTCATGAGCTCTCTCGTCGACGCCCGTTCTTCCGCCAGCGTCCTCCCCGCCATCCGTTTGCTCCGGTGGTGGCGGGATCAACGTGGACGGCTCCGCTGCCGCCGAAGCCTTCTTCTTCGGTGGCATGTTGATGAAGATGATGAAGATGTTGCTCGTGTGAACGCCGGATCAGGTTCACACAGCCTCGACGCCCCCTACCTGGCGCGCCAAAGATGTCGGGGAAGCTGATCGTAACCCACGAACACCTATGGGACCGGCGGACCGAGTCCCTTTCGGTTCGGTGGGGGCGGAGATTGCACGAAGAGCAGATCGAGGCAAAACACACGAGCAGTTTACCAGCTTCGGAGCTCTCCGGAGAGATAATACTCCTACTGCTGCTTGTCTGATTGTAGTTTGTTCTTGCTAGGGAGCACAGAGAGCTACAAAACCTAGCGTGAATGTCTCTGGTTTCGAATGAGTCAAACCCAACCCGAATCGAACCCCTTCTACGTTGCGCATGGGCCTCCTTTTATAGGCTCAAGGGGTCACCAACAGGTGGCAATGTAGACAAGGGCAAAATGGGAAAATGAGTTGCGGTTGGTACAGCTACTTTGTAAAGTGTATTCTACCTAACTCTGACGGCAAGGGACAAAACCATTAAATGCCCGTCCATGTCGCCTAAACAGTGCAGAAAGGGACCGTCAGGGGCGCCACCGCTTGCCACGATGGCACTCCTGTCAGCGCCGCTTATCGCTGCTCTCCGCTGGCTGCACAGCCTCTTGACACGCACGCCTGGAACGGTCCCATGGCGACACGTTGGTGGATGAGCTGGAGCGGAGATGAAGAGAGGTTGCCTGCCGTGGCAAGCGCATTGCCACGGCTGAATCCTTGTCGCGCCCGGAAGCTTGTCGCTCACCGGGCCTTCCCGGCAAGCTCCTCTTGCCGGGGTCTTGTCTTCTGCGTGCCTTGAGTGGCCTTCCCGGCAAGCTCCTCTTGTCGGGGCCTTGTCTTCTTGGCTTAAATACTTTGTTCTTGAATGGCTCCAAAGGAACTATGGAAGACCTTGCGATCACCAGGCAAGCCCTGCCGCGGGGTGCTGCAACTGCCCGTGCACGAGTTCGGGATACTAGGGTACCCCTACTCTAGTACACCGACACTGTCGCTTCATAGAACTCCGGTTTAGACGTATTTGTCTCCGATTTAGCATTGTACACCGGTTCTCTCTTTATCCCAACACATTTCTTTGAACCAGAATTATATATCTTTTGTAGATGGCCAAACAAGTGTATGAGTGCAACTGGGCTCCTTCGCGTGTCACTGAAACTCAATTAAACAACCTGGTCCTGACTGGCGCTTTAGCCAGTAAAAATAGCATCCATTGGAGGGTTCCTGGCAAAGAATGTCCACCCACCCCTCAGGAAGGAGAGGTTGTAGTTTTCGCAGATCACCTAGCACGGGGCTTCAATCCGCCCGGTTCAAAATTTTATCGAGATGTGCTAGCCAATTTTCAACTCCGTCCACAAGATACAGGCCCCAATTCTGTTACCAATATCTACCACTTCCAAGTGCTCTGTGAGGCATACTTTCAAGAAGAACCCACAGTTGAGCTGTTTAGAGACTGCTTCCATCTAAACCGCCGCACAGAATTCACTGACGGGCCTAACACGGAATTGGGTGGCGTGGTGATTCAAAAAAGAAAGGAGGTCACTTATCCTCATGTCAAACTGCATAGCCACCCCAAGGAATGGAATCAAACATTGTTTTATTGCAAAGATACTTCACCTGCCAATGAGAATCCCCTGCCTGGTTTTCGTCCGGAGCGACTCAGCAACACACATCCCTTTCCACAAAGATTAACTGCCAGTGAGAGAAGTAAATATGCTCCTCAACTCTCCAAGCTCAGAGCCTTCATGGCTAACGGTTTAACCGGAATTGATCTTGCGTGCTGTTGGATATCATGGAGCATACTGCCCCTCTCCCAGCGCTCCGGTTTAATGTGTGAGTACACTGGTAGTGTTGACGACCCCCTCCGACACATTAACATCCAGCTTACCGATGATAAGGTCACCGAGGCGGTGAAAAAGATGCTGAACAAACCGGAAAATCTCTGTGCCCGGACCGGTCTGCTCCCCTTCTGTGCTACCAATAAACCGCCATCTGTAAGATTTCTGATTATTTTTCACTGAATATATTTTTGCCATCCCGGTATAACTTTTAACATCAACTGCTGCTTAACCAGGGCGATGATCCATTCTGGAGCAAGAAACGCCCACAAGAGAAACCGGAGAAGCCAGACAAACCGGAAAAACCACTTAGGCAAAAGACAAAAGCTGTCAAGAAGACTACTCATAAGAGGAAAACCACTGCATCTTCTGATCCGGCTCCGGATGATGATGTGGGTAATCCGGACCTTGAGGTAGAACTTGATTCACTTGGCTTACTTTTCACAGGCCTAATTAATGATGATGTTTGTCAAGATGATGTTGAAGCCAGTAATGCTGATGTTGTAGAGGTAACTATTCTCTCCTCTGACTCAAACCCTTTGCCTTCACTAAAAAACCGTCAGGCAAACCGGAAAATTAAATTTTCTCATCCCCTTGCTTACTTGGATCCCAAATTTCTTATGAAGACTCAACAACATGAAGCTCGCCGCACAAATCGGCACAGCGGCCAGGTAGTTACCTCCACCGGTTTACCAAACATTCCGGTTCGGAAACGTCGTTCAGGGGTCTCTAATTTGCTTGTCAGTGCTTATCCTAAAGCAGGCTGGTTTCGTCAACCCCTTAATCCGTCTGATTCCGATTATCAGGTCACTTCCCACTCCTCATCTGGCGAGTCATCAGCCACTCAGCTGCCGCCGCTAAAAACGGTGCTTGGGTAAGTTATACCTTTCATATTATTTCTACTGCATCATTGTGTAATATATGCCGTATTTAACTGTTGTTGTTCCTTTTCAGGGCCAAGCCTAGGCCGAGCAAAAAGGCTCGTCTGGACAAAGCGGCCGACGAAGAAACTGCCCCTGAACCGGGTAGCACCCCAAATCTTGAAGCGGCTATCTGTGAAGACACGCCCAATGATCCGCCACAACAAAATGACGATCTTGTTACTGAAGACATGCCTGTTGACACCGCCCTTCCTGCTGATCATCCCAGAAGCCCAACCCGGATTGAAAAATCCACCAGTCCAATCCGGCCTGCTGACAAACCAACGGCCCCTGGTCAAACCGGCGACTCCAAGGATGATGACGTCGTAATTACTGGTTTTGGCCACAGTGAACCGGGCAATCCAGTTGCTTTATCCAAACATTCTGCCAAAGAGGAGTTTGCCACTATGAGCAAGGGCAAGTGGGATGTTGATCTGGCAACTTATGCCGCTCTGAACCCCCAAGACCTTCACTCCGGCTACTTGAACCGGCTGTATACCAGCCGTGACTATGAAGCTGGCCTGGTGAAAATGATGAAAGAGAAATTCGAGGTAACCTTCATGTTCTTTTCTCGCCTGAATATTTGAATTTTTGTTAACTCTCCTAGTCCCCAAGGGCCGGTTCAACTTAGCATAATTAAACCGGGACTTAGTATAAACTCAATGCTTCAGAATCCACTGATGTAGCCCCCAAGGGCCGGTTCAACTTAGCATAATTAAACCGGGAATGTATTTTATATCGCCACATCAGTACATGTTCGAACAAATAGCCATTATCCCCCAAGTGCCAAGTTGAATACTTGTATTGAGCTTGGGACTTTGTGATTTTATTGACAGATGAAGATTAAATATGCATTAGCCCCCAAGTGCCAAGTGTATAACGGGTTATGCACTGGGGACTTTGAAATGACGATATGTAACACGCTCCCTTTTTGTTGCAGAGTGAGATACGTCAACAAGCCTCACAAATCCATGACCTCCAAGAAAATCTGAAATCTCAACAAGCAGAAACCTCCAAGGCCAAGGATGAACTGAAAACCGCGTTAACTACTATGGAGCAACTCAAGGAGTGATTCAAGTCTGAGCGGGCCGGCTGGGATACTGAAAAGGCCGCTTTGACCAAAAAGGTTGAAAATGCTGAGGCTGCCCTTAAACCGGTGGTAGATGAGCTGACCAACGTGAAGCGGCAAGTGCATTCCATGACTGCTGCCATCTTCGGTAAGTTTCCTTTGGCTTCTATGATAATCTTGACCTTTCTTATGATAAGTCCGGTTTGTAATTTCTCTTGCAATGCTGTAGGCACACGCATTGGTCACTTGGGGTCAGATGTTCGGAAAAAATTGAAAGGCTGCCTATACCTTAATAGAGCAGCCGTACACTGGAGCGTAGCGGATCATCTCCACCGCATCTCATAACAATCCGGCACCTTCCTTAATTCAAGATACCCTTAGGAGGTTGTCCATGCTTCCCGCCCGGATTGAAAAGCTGAAGAAATCTGCTGCTCGAACCGGCGCCATCAACGCCTTAATCCGGGCCAAAGCATGGGTGCCAGATTTCTATCCCGTTGAAGCGGCTCAGGGCTATCCCAGTCTGAAGGAAGACAGCTCAGAGTTCAACGAAGATGATTTGAGAGAAATAAACCGGGCAGTGCGCCCTCTGGCTTGCCAATTAGCTGAAGAAGCCAACTTGTCACATTATCAAGCTCAGTATGATGATCAGAACAAGCGAGTGGCTGCACCTATACCTGAAGCGGAGAACCTGATCCCTCCAATCCGTAAGCATACTTATGCTCCTGATATTAACCCAACTTCCCTGATCCATGAAGAGGCTGTCTTTCAAGCTTTAATGGGAATCGACTGGACCACTGTTGATTTCCAGCAGCTGGGTAGAGAGGAAGAGGCCGAAGCGGCGCAGGACGACTGTCGGTGTACTAGAGTAGGGGTACCCTAGTATCCCGAACTCGTGCACGGGCAGTTGCAGCACCCCGCGGCAAGGCTTGCCGGGTGACCGCCAAGGTCCTCCGTGGTTCCTTTGGAGCCATTCAAGAACAAAGTATTTTAAGCCAAGGAGACAAGGCCCCGGCAAGAGGAGCTTGCCGGGAAGGCCAACCAAGGCATCTCAAGGAACTTGCCGCGACGCGCCACGCGTCCCGGCAAGGCCCGGCGAGCAACAAGCTTCCGGATGCAACAAGCTTCCGGACGCGACGAGACAACGACCGCGGCAAGCTACCAATCTGTTCCTGCGCTCCAGCACATCCACTAACGTGTCGCCCTGGGACCTTTCCAAGCGCGCGTGGCAAGAGGCTGTGCGGCCAGCGGAGCGCGGTGGCGAGCGGCGCTGACAAGATTGCCATCGTGGCAAGCGGTGGCGTCCCTGACGGTCCCTGTTTGCACTGTTTGGGCGATGTAGACGGGCATTTAGTGCCTTTGTCCCCTGCCGTCAGGGTTAGGTATGATACACTGTACAAGTAGCTGTACCAACCGCAATCCCTTTTCCATTTTTTCCCTTGTCTACGTTGCCACCTATCGGAGACCCCTTGATCATATAAAAGGAGGCCCATGCACAACGTAGAGGGGGGTTCGAAAGGTTCGAAACAAGAAAACACTCACGCTAGGCCTCGTTCTGGTGTGTATTGTAGCACTCAGCGCTCCCTAGCAAGAACTCAATACATTCAGACATGCAGCAGTAGGAGTGTTATCTCTCCGGAGAGCTCCGAAGCTGGGTAAACTACTCGTGTGCTTCGCCTCGATCTGCTCTTCGTGCGATCTCCGCCCCCCGCCGAACCGAAAGGGGCTCGGTACGCCGGTCCCATAGGTGTTCGTGGATCAGCTTCCCCGACATCTTTGGCGCGTCAGGTAGGGGGCGTCGAGATTGTGTGAACCTGATCCGGTGTTCACACGAGCTAGATCTTCATCTTCTTCATCGACATGCCACCGAAGAAGAAGGCTTCGGCGGCAGCTGATCCGTCCACGTTGATCCCACCACCACCGGAGCAAACGGGTGGTGGGGTAGACGTCGGCGGAAGAACGGGCGTCGACGAGGGAGCCCACGGTGCTGCCAAGTCCAAGGACAAGGCTGCGCAGACCTCGGCGTCCGTACATGCACCGCGCCCATCTCAGGAGGCGCGGGACCGACAGCGTCATGGTATTCACAGTACCATACGTTCGTTGGACCAAGGTCGAGATGGTGGATCTCAGGATGCTCAAGACCAGCATGCACGCCAACATGCAGGCACGAGCGAGGCACGGTCGCCTGGACGGGATACTGCTCCTTCTAACATAGTTAGAAGTCCGAGCATATCCCGCTCCTCGCGCCGTTCGCCACTACCACCCACCACTCCAGCAGAAGCTTTGGCGAGAGCTCAACTGCTCCTGTATTACCCTCCAACGGCAGACAAGGTCGATGAATGGAGGGCCACCATTCAGAGCCTCATCGGCTTTGCCAACGGCGACACTCCGCGGCAGCCGAGTACATCGCTACCGTGGTAGGACTGCCAAGCATGAGCCGGTGGCGAAGAAACCGGTGGGGGTGCACCAAGATCGCCAACTCGTCGGATCCACCTCGACAGCGACTCCACCGCATCATCAGATCCACGAGCTCGTCGCGATCAGCGCCAAGTTCTTCACGAATGACAGCAAGAAGACGCTCGAACTCGCATCGAGCGCCGAAGAGAAGCGCGGCGTCAATCGGACCAGCACGCTGGGCCCTCTGTCGACATGCATGCGCCAGGGGAACCAGGCGACTTGCCGTACGCGGTAGGTTGCCCTGCGTTCACTCATGAGCTGCGGCAAGTCCAGTGGCCCAGCAAGAAGAATTTCAAGCCAGACGTACCAGAGAAGTATGACGGCAAGACGCATCCGTCGGAGTTCCTCAGCATCTACACCATTGCAGTGCAAGCTGCCGGGGGGCGAGACGACAAGATCCTGGCCAACTACTTCCCGCTGGTACTCAAGCCCAATGTCAGATCCTGGCTCATGCACTTGCCGGACAACTCCATATCCTCCTGGACAGATCTATGCCATCTGTTTGTCGGTGCCTTTACAGGCGGCCACAAGCCTCATGGCCAAGAGAGCGACCTTCATCTGCTCGCCCAGAAGGAAGGAGAGCCCCTGCGCAAGTACATTCAGAGATTCAGCCACGTACAGCACAACATCCCAGATGTCCACCCTGCCGCGGTAATCAACGCGTTCCATCAGAACGTGTGAAACCGCAGGATGCGGGAGGAGATGGCGATGTGCAAGATCAGAGACGTCAGTGAGCTGTATGCCCTGGCCGACAAGTGTGCACGTGCTGAGGAAGGGAGGAAACTCCCCGGAGAAAATACAAAAGCAGGAGGATCTGATAGTGAGGAGGCTGCCCCGGCAAGGAAAAACCGGCGGCGGAACAACAGGAAGAAGAAAGGCAAAGATGTGCTAGTTGTTGAGCAATCCGGCAACGGAGGTGGCGCCAAGAAAGCCAAAGCTGGTAGCTCCGGCAAGGAGGTTGCCGCAGGCACCAACTACCAGGCCGTGGCGGTCGCCGACAAGTAGGATAGCACCAACAAGCAGTACTGCAAGATCCACCGCACCAAGGGCCATGACCTCCAGAGCTGCAAGAAGGTCGAGCAGCTCGTCGAGCAGCAAAAGGCTGAATACGAGCGACGCGACAAGGAGAAGGCCCAGGAAGGCGCTGGAGGAGCTAGCAAGAAACGCCCCGGCGGGGGAGGACGCCGCGGCAAGGCCAAGCAGCGGCAAGGAGACAGACCTCCCCGCGGCCGCGACAAGGATGAAGATGATGACGACGATGAAGACATGGATGATGACGAGGCCGATGAGCAGGAGTTCCAGAAAGCCACAGAGTTCTTGTGCGTCGACGGCGGTGCTTCTCTGCATACTTCACACCGCCAGCTCAAGCAGTGGATGCGGGAAGTCAATGTGGCAGAACCATCCGTCGAGTCACGCAAGCCTCTGAAATGGTCCAGCACGCCTATCATCTTTGATATTGAGGACCACCCTGATCGCATAACTGCGGTCAGGTGCTTGCCGATGTTGGTTTCACCAACTATCCGCAACCTCAAGGTCACTAAGATGCTAGTTGACGGCGGGGCCTGCTTGAACCTGATCTCCTCCGCGGTACTCCAGGAACTCCAGATCCCTGATGTCGAGCTCGAAGAGACCGACACATTCCAAGGAATCAATCCGGGAAGGAGCAAGCCGAAGGGAAAGATCACGTTGCCAGTGACATTTGGCAGCGAGTTGAATTTCAGAACTGAGAGGGTCACTTTTGACGTTGCTGACTTTCCATTGCCTTACAATGGGATACTTGGCCGTCCAGCACTCGCCAAATTCATGGCAGCCTCTCACTATGCATACAACATGCTGAAGATGCCAGGCCCGATAAGTGTCATCTCTGTCCCTGGCGACAAGAAGGATGCTCTCATCTGCGCCGACAAGATCTACCGGGAAGCAGCAGCCGCAACAGATCGCTAGCCACTTTCCGCTGAAGCTCCCGGGGCGAAGAAGAAGACCAAGTCCGGCAAGAGTTCTGATGCCCACTCCGGCAAGCGCACCTCTTCGAAGTGCTGCGCTACCGTCGAGGACGCACCATCGAGCACCACCGGCAAGTGTAAGAAGACGATGGCAGCTCCACCACAGACCAAGAAGGTGTCCGCTAAGGAGGATGGCGCTGGTGGTACCTTCACCATCAGTGCCACTCTCGACCCTAAATAGGAAGGCGCGCTCGTTGCTTTCCTGCGGGCGAACGTCGACGTATTTGCATGGCAACCGTCTGACATCCCCGGTGTTCCCAGGAAAGTAATCGAGCACCATCTTGCCGTCTGTCCTCATGCGCGGCCCGTGGAGCGCCAAGAATTCATCACAGAAGAAATCAAGAAATTGGAAGCAACAGGCCTTGTCAGAGGAGTGCTCCATCCTACGTGGTTGGTCAATCCTGTAGTCGTGCGCAAGGCAAACGGGAAATGGAGACTTTGTATCGACTTTACCGATGTCAATAAAGCTTGTCCCAAAGACCCATTTCCCTTGCCGCGCATCGACCAGATTGTTGACTCCACGGCCGGATGTGACTTGCTTTCATTTTTTGATGCATACTCAGGATACCATCAGATCTTCATGGCAGAAGAGGATGAGGAGAAGACCGCATTCATCACCCCATGTGGCACATACTGTTTCGTACGGATGCCTTTCGGTTTAAAGAATGCTGGTTCAACATTTGCAAGGGTAGTCCATGACTCTTTTGAGCCGCAAATACACATAAATGTGGAAGCCTACATGGATGACATAGTGGTCAAGAGCAAGGACAAGGCAACTCTGATTCAAGATTTAGACGAAACCTTTGCAAATCTGCGCAAGATCAACCTCAAGCTTAACCCCGGGAAGTGTGTGTTTGGAGTCCCATCCGGCAAGCCTATCGGGTTCTTCGTGTCTCAACGGGGAATTGAAGACAATCCCGACAAGATCAAGGCCATTGAGCAGATTGAAACACCAAAGCGCGTCAAGGATGTACGAAGACTTGCCGGTTGCGTAGCTGCTCTCAGCAGGTTTATCTCTAGGTCTGCTGAGCGCGCCCTGCCATTTTTCAAAATTTTGAAAAAGGCAAGTCCAATGAAATGGACTTCGGAAGCGGAGGTTGCGCTGCAGGACTTAAAGAGATACCTGTCCTCCACTCCAACACTTGTCGCACCTAAGCCACAAGATAAGTTGCTGCTATATATAGCGGCGACCAATCAAGTGGTTAGTGCTGTGTTAGTAGCGGAGAGGGAGGCGGATGATGAGCTGGCAACCATGGCAGATGCATCCAGCGACAAGCAGGGGGCTTCACCGGCAAGCTCTGGTCCCGACAAAGATGGATCTGCGCAGACGCGTGAGAAGATGCAGAAAAGAATGGTGCAGCGCCCAGTTTACTTTGTCAGTTCCCTTCTGCGGGGGGCTAGGTCAAGGTACTCTGGTGTGCAGAAATTGCTTTTCGGCCTTCTCATGGCCTCGAGAAAGCTGCGCCATTACTTCCAAGCACATGAGATCACAGTCGTCACTCGTTTTCCGCTGAAGAGGATAATGCAAAATCCAGAAGCAACAGGCAGGATTGTCGAGTGGGCACTGGAACTGTCAAGCTTTGGTCTCAAGTTTGAGAGCACTTCAACTATCCAAAGCAGAGCGTTGGCAGAGTTCATAGCAGAATGGACGCCAACGCAAGATGAAGAAATTCCAGAAACGAGCATCCCCATCAAGGAAGCAAGCAAAGAGTGGCTGATGTACTTTGATGGTGCCTTCTCGCTGCAGGGCGCCGGTGCGAGCGTGCTACTTGTTGGACCCACCGGAGAGCACCTCAAGTACGTAGTCCAGATGCACTTTCCCAAGGAGCAAGCAACGAACAATACTGCAGAGTATGAAGGTTTGCTTGCCGGTCTCAGGATCGCAGCAGACCTTGGGATCAAGAAGCTCATTGTCAGGGGTGACTCACAGCTTGTCGTCCGCCAAGTAAACAAGAGTTATCAGAGTCCGTTGATGGAAGCTTACGTTGATGAAGTGAGAAAGCTAGAAGAGCACTTTGACGGCCTACAGATGGAACATGTTCCAAGAGCTCAGAACGACATTGCCGATGGCCTGTCGAAGTGCGCCGCACTTAAGTTACCTGAGGAACCAGTGATCTTTGTGCTCAAGCTGGCTCAACCATCTGTAACGCCATCAACTGGACAGAACAAGAAAAGGAAGTCGATTTCTGGTGACTATTTTCCGGCAGAGCTCCCCGAAGCCGCCGCCAAGAAGGTCCTCAAGATCAACACCAAGAGTGCTGAGGAGCAGTCTGCTCCGACAAGCCCTAGGGTTTGTTCCGTTGAAGCAGACGCTCCTGACAAGTTTTGCTCCGGCAAGCTTGCCGGGGAAGGTCAAGCTCCGGCCGAGCCACAGGTTCTCGCCGTAGAAGCGGATGTTCCCGCAGCAGCAGATGTGCCTTTAGTCCTTGTTGTCGAGCCGCAAGCTCCAGCATGGGCACAACAGATTGTCCATTTCCTTCAGACAGGAGAACTTCCCGAAGAGCAAGAAGAAGCGGAAAGAGTAGCCCGGCAGTCAAGTATGTACCAGTTTGTCGAAACCACACTGTACAGAAGAAGACTCAACGGCGTGAAATTGAAGTGTATTCACCGGGAAGACGGACAAAAGCTGTTGGCAGAGATACATGGAGGCATATGTGGTCACCACATAGGCGCAAGAGCACTTGCCGGCAAAGCATTCCGGCAAGGTTTCTTTTGGCCGACAGCCCTCCAGGATGCAACTGCACAAGTAACCAAGTGTGAAGCGTGCCAGTTCCATTCCAAGCAGATACACCAGCTAGCTCAAGCTCTCCAGACGATCCCTTTATCCTGGCCATTTTCGGTCTGGGGGCTCGACATCCTCGGCCCCTTTCCCCGAGCCGTCGGGGGCTTTGAGTACTTGTACGTTGCAATCGACAAGTTCACAAAGTGGCTGGAAGTGGAAACAGTGAGGAAGGTGACAGCACAGTCAACAGTCAAGTTCTTCAGGTCGGTTGTTTGCCATTTCGGAATCCCTAACAGGATCATCACCGACAACGGCACGCAATTCACGAGCCGCACCTTCATGCAGTACGTCCAAGATCTTGGCGCCAAGGTCTGCTTCGCTTCTGTTGCTCATCCGAGGAGTAACGGTCAAGCGGAGAGGGCGAACGCTGAAGTGCTGCGTGGGCTCAAGACCAGGACTTTCGACAGGCTGCACAAGTGCGGAAAGAACTGGATTGAGGAGCTGCCGGTGGTTCTTTGGTCGATCAGGACGACGCCAAATCGAGCCACTGGCCATACACCTTTCGCTCTAGTCTATGGAGCAGACGCAGTTCTCCCCACGGAACTCGTATACGGGTCACCTCGAGTGCTCGCTTATGATGAGCTCGAGAAAGAGCAGCTGCGACAAGATAACGCGCTGCTCCTTGAGGAGGACCGTCTTCAGGCCGCTGTACGAGCTGCTCGATATCAGCAAGCTTTGCGCCGCTACCATAGCCGCAAAGTTAATGCCAGAAGTCTCGAGGAAGGCGACCTAGTTCTTCGGCGCGTTCAGTCCGCCAAGAATTCCAACAAGTTGACGCCAAAGTGGGAAGGCCCTTATTGGGTGAAACGAGTCACTAGGCCTGGCGCTGTCCGCCTCGAGACCTAAGATGGCATTCCGGTGAGCAACTCCTGGAACATTGAGCATCTTCGTAAGTTTTTCCCGTAGGGCGTGGTTGCCGGAACCTGTTCCGGCAACCACCTTTTGTACAAGTCTTGCAGATGTTGCATGTAATCCTTTGTACAAAGCCGGGCACAGACCCCGTGCATAAGTAAAGCTAATGTGCTCCGCACATCTTGTCAATTTCATGCTTTCCACTTTATTTTTGCATGCGTTATCTGACACTTTGTGCAGCGCTTACCCCGGTAAGAAATAACGAGCCGCAAGGCTCCATATCTTTATTTTCTCTTCTTTCTCTTTCTCAAAGAAAGGAAGGTTCCCTCGCCCACAAGTTTGCCGGGGGAAAGGAGAAGATGATGGTGTGGACCAAGCGTCGCTCGACGAAATTTCGCTTTACCGGGAAGCAAACGACAGAAAAGCTAAGTTGCTAAAGTTTGAGCAATCAGTTTTAAATTTTTTAAGTTATTCTCCTCGAACGACCGTACTTTGTATGGAAAACCTGTGCGCGGGGGAACCAACTCGTGGCCAGTTGCGCCCTTACTTTGTTTCGAGTCCGCTCAACAACTTAAGTGAGCTGCGACTAGTTGCGACAAGGTTTCTTGTCGGTAGCGGCACCGCCAGCAGGCTGCTGACGTCCCGCACTCAGCGCTCGCGGCAAAGGTGCCTGCGCCGACAAGTTCCCTAAAAGCGTAGGGTAAAAACATACAAAGGAAAGAATCAAGTAAAGGAAATAACATAGCAATTACTACCCGAAATAGAGTTATATTACATGATAGCTTGTCGCAGCTCTAATTGATTGTTCTCATAACATAACCAGCAGCGACAAGGAAAAGAGAAAACAGGCGGCCTAGTCTATGCGATCGCCCTCAACCCTGTTAATCCCGCTCACCCTGTCCACAATGGGTGCAACAAGGGTCTTGAGCGCTTCCACATCAGCATCCGGCGTCAAGGACTTGAGGACGTTGGTGAGGTTGAGGCCTGGGTTGCGGAAGGCCACCTTCATCAGCACCTTTTGAAGAGCTCCCACGCAGATCTGTCGCGACTCGTCGGCCAGCTGCTTTGGGATCTCTTCCCGGAGTCGCTGGAGGGCCGTCGCCACGCCTTTGAAGAACAAGCTGAGCTTGGCGCTGGGTTGGAGGTGCTCCCTGTCGATGGCTGCGGCAACATCCACGAGACCCTCAGTCTAGTGCTCCACGTTCTCCCTAAAGGCGTTCTGGGCGGCAGCAGCACTCGCCAGCAACGCCTCGTCGGCCTTGATCTTCTCCTTCAAGGCCACCTCCTGCTCCCTGGCGCTGTCCAGCGTCTGAGTCAAGGTGGTCAGCTTCAACTCAAGATCTGCGTTGGAGTCATTGGCGGCGCTGAGCTCCTTGCTCCTCTCGGCGAGACGACCCTGCAGCTCGCCAAGAGTGTAGGCGTCCTTCTCGCGCTCACGCTTGAGTGCAGCAAGCTCCTCGCCGCTCTCCTTGAGATTGGCCTCCAGCTGCATCACCTTCGTCTCCAGCTCCTTCTTGGCGGCCTCGGCAGCTGCGGCAGCATCCTTTGCTTCCTTGAGAGCCCCGCCAAATGTTTGCTCGCGCACGGCAAGATCCTCCTCGTGGCTGTCAAGATTAACCTTCCGCTGCGCCAACTCGCCTTCCTGCGCAGACAGCTTCTCGGCGGCAAGCCGCTGTTGCTCTTCAGCTTCAGCCTTCTCGAGGAGGAAGGCTTTACGCTCCTCGGCGATTTGCTCCCGCTCCTTTGCCAGGGACCGGAGAGCTTCCTGGTTGAGGCCCCGGAGCTCCTCCGCGCGCTTCTCTATGTCTGCTCCCGCCTTTGTGACAAGCACTTCTCGGGATTCCAGCTTGGCCTGTCAGGCGCGGTAGAGCGACAACAGCTTCCGCAGCAGCTGCTCCTCCTCAGGCTCGCCGCTGCTGCTGCTCGGCGTGTCGACCAGCGTCAGCCCAGCGGGGGCGAGCAACTCTTCATCAAAGGTCTCTCCTTCGACCGGCGCCCTAGAGCTCGAGGCCCAGGGGAGCTTGATGAAGACGCCATCACCGGCCTTCAAATAGGCGCCGGGCTGGGGTTCTTCAGAGCCTAACGCTGCAGCAGCGGCGGAGGGATCGGCGGTCGGCGTAGCGCCAGACGCTCCTGCGGCCTCAGGGCCGTCAGTGCGATCGCCGCACCCCTCGCCAGCTTCTGCGGCGGCTACTTTGGCGGCCTCTTCGCCGGCGGGCTCGTCAGCGCCAGCTTCTTCTTCGATGGCGGCGGCGTCGTTAGTATTGCCGCGCGCGTCCTCCTCGCCGGCGACCTCGGTCTCCATTGGCTCTGTGGCAGATGGATCTGACGACCAGAAAAGGAAGAAAATTCAAGCAAATATTCAAAAAGAAAATCAGAAGAAGAAGAACCCAAGGGAAGTTTTCAAGCAAGAGGATTACCTGTGCTAGGGTCCACAGTCATGGTCTCCGCCACCGGGGGATCGCTGGTGATGTCCCTTGCCGGAGAGCTGCCCCTTGCCGAAGAATTCTCCCTTGCCGGAGAACGCTCCCTTGCCGGGGAATCCTCCCTTGGCGGTGTAGTCGAAGCAGATGGCATGTCAGGAGCGGCTTCAGGGCACTCCTGGTGGGGCTGCTCTGCTCCTACACAAACCAACAGTCAGATATTAGCAAAGAAAGAGCACCCATGCACGCCTAACAACAGAAAGTAAACCATATACTTACGCTGGGGGTTGCGCTGGGGGCTGCTTTGAGGAAGAGTTGCCGGGTCCGGCAAGGAGGTCTCGGACGCGCCTCCTGCTGTCGCGGTGGGTTCGTCCTCAATGAAAATCACCGGGGCCTTGGCTCTCTTCGACGCTCTCTGGGCCAGCGTCCTAAAAGGGAATGGGTTCAGAGTGAAGCAAATCAGATACAAGACAAAGCAACAAATTGAAGAACTACAAATACAGCAAAGAATCTTACTCTTCTTCTTCCTCGTCAGAGCTGAGCGCGGAGAGATCAAATTCTGGCTCGCCTCCAGTGCGACGAGGCAGAGGAGTGGGTTCCCTTGGCCGCTTGGCGGGAGCAGAAGCGGTGGTCTGGGAGGGCCCCGCTCCGGTTGCCGCAGCGACGTGAGGTGCTCCCGCGGCAACAGTGCTTGCCGCGGTGGAGCGCGTCGCGCGGCGCGGCGGCTGTTGGCCCATCTGCCGCCCCGCTATGTCCCCGGCCTTGCGGAGACGCCTTCTTGGTGGAGCTGGGGGCTCCGCTCGTGGCAAGCTGTCTGAAGGTGGGGAGGAGGCGCCCTCGGCAGGCTCACTCGACTCAGCTTCGGGCCCGACAAGCTCTTCCTCACCGGCGAGCTCCCCTCGCTCGACAAGGCTTGCCGCCTCTGCTGCCTCTGCCTCCTCCACGGTGAATCCGAACTTGCCCGCGGCAGCGGCTGCCGCTGCCTCTTCCAGCCTGGTGGCGATGCGCTGCATCTCATCATCGGTGGTGTCGCGGGTGAGGCTCTTCTGTTCATCGGGGCGGACCGGCACTTCTACCAGGCCGTCAAAGAACTCCCGCACGACGTCATCTACAGGCTCTTGCCAAGTTGGGATGATTCCATGCGAGTCGCACAGCGGCATCATTGCACGGATGCGGTCGAGCGAGGAATTGTTGCACAGCGGAACGACACCCCTCGGCAACCTGAACATTTCGGGATGATCAGGATCGGGCTTGAACAGTTCCAAGAGCATCGCGTCCAGTTCCAAGACGGTGAAGTTGAAGTTGAGGCCCGGGCGCAGCCTCATGATATCCGCCGCATTCTGGAACTCCCAGGCGGGTCTCCTCCTCTCCTGCAGGGGGGCGATGCGGCGGCGAAGAAAGTCTGCGCCAACGGTGCCTACGGTGAGCCCGGCAAGCCTGAGGCGCAGGATCCGGGTGACGACAATCTTCAACCTAGCATCTTTCGGGGCCATGTTGCTCCAATCGTTACCGCGCACTATTGGGGTTTGGCGCTGGGCGGTCAATGGCTGCGGGTTCTCCTCGACAATCTAGCACCAGTCTGCCCTCCATTCCTCCCACTTGCTGTGGAGCTCCCCCTCCAGATAAGCTTCCTTCTTGCCAATCCTCGAGATCCAAGCGATTCCTCCGGCAAGAGGCTCCCCTCTCTCAACTCGGGGCATAAAGAAGTGGCGAAAGAGAGCTACGTTTGGATAGACTCCGACAAAGTTTTCGCAGAGATGTGCGAAAACTGCCATGGTCAGAATGGCATTGGGGGTGAAGTCAAGGAGTCGGAACCCGTAGGTGTTCATAATATCACAGAAAAACTCAGAGAAAGGCGGGCAGAGCCCACAGTAGAAGAACAGCGCGAAGAAGGTATATCCGTTCGGAGCCAGTTCCGAAGCGGCAGCCGGGAGTACCTTCGTGCGCGGATGCGCTCGCGTCTCCATCGACCAGAAGAGGTAGTAGTACTCCCACAGATCCTTAGCGGCGAGCTGAGGGGGGAAGATTGCCCGCTCCTTTCGCAGCGCCGCGAGCCGCTGCGCCTAGGCCGACTTCACGGCCTTCCCCTTGTCGGCTTTCGGAGCCATGGCGGACGTGGTGGGGGAGACTGATGGCGTTGGTGATGCTGGTGGCGATGGGGGGCGGAGCGCTGCTCTCTTTTCAGCCTTGGGAAGAAGGGGGGGAGCGGCGGAGGTTTTCGAGATTGGACAGCAACTGGCGAGATGGGCGAACTGCCCCTGTTTCCCCTGCTTATAAAGAGGGAGGGGGCAGGCGTTCCGTCTTTCCGAATAAAGAAACCACCCACGATCTCTCCCACGACGCCGCATTCGACGCGTGCCGTTCATGGAGGGCGTGGTGGGTCCGGAGTGAGTTACGGCGTAACCCAGGCCGCGCGTGCCCGTGCCCTGTTTTGGGCCTGGCCCAACAGCGCTCGGCACCGTGTGTGGCCCAGGCCCGGGGGCTCCTGTCGGTGTACTAGAGTAGGGGTACCCTAGTATCCCGAACTCGTGCACGGGCAGTTGCAGCACCCCGCGGCAAGGCTTGCCGGGTGACCGCCAAGGTCCTCCGTGGTTCCTTTGGAGCCATTCAAGAACAAAGTATTTTAAGCCAAGGAGACAAGGCCCCGGCAAGAGGAGCTTGCCGGGAAGGCCAACCAAGGCATCTCAAGGAACTTGCCGCGACGCGCCACGCGTCCTGGCAAGGCCCGGCGAGCGACAAGCTTCCGGACGCGACAAGCTTCCGGACGCGACGAGACAACGACCGCGGGAAGGCGCTTGCCGCGGCAAGCTACCAATCTGTACCTGCGCTCCAGCACATCCACTAACGTGTCGCCCTGGGACCTTTCCAAGCGCGCGTGGCAAGAGGCTGTGCGGCCAGCGGAGCGCGGTGGCGAGCGGCGCTGACAAGATTGCCATCGTGGCAAGCGGTGGCGTCCCTGATGGTCCCTGTTTGCACTGTTTGGGCGACGTAGACGGGCATTTAATTCCTTTGTCCCCTGCCGTCAGGGTTAGGTATGATACACTGTACAAGTAGCTGTACCAACCGCAATCCCTTTTCCATTTTTGCCCTTGTCTATGTTGCCACCTGTCGGAGACCCCTTGAGCATATAAAAGGAGGCCCATGCGCAACGTAGAGGGGTGTTCGAAAGGTTCGAAACCAGAAAACACTCACGCTAGGCCTCGTTAGCAGCTGGTGTGTACTGTAGCACTCAGCGCTCCCTAGCAAGAACTCAATACATTCAGACATGCAGCAGTAGGAGTGTTATCTCTCCGGAGAGCTCCGAAGCTGGGTAAACTGCTCATCTGCTTCGCCTCGATCTGCTCTTCGTGCGATCTCCGCCCCCCGCCGAACCGAAAGGGGCTCGGTACGCCGGTCCCATAGGTGTTCGTGGATTAGCTTCCCCGACAACGACCCACAACCATCAAACCAGGGCGACGAGCAAGCATGAACCGGAAGCCGGTTTGAAGAGCTGCTTCATTACATTCCGCCAAGAAACAATGATCTTATTTGGGCACCATGTTGCCTTGTAATAGGATAGCCAACACTCTTGCTTCGAACATGCCTTCGTGCATAGGTGCTGATACTCTTGCTTGAATGATCGAAACTTTCCATCTTATATTGCCTGCAGTTACAAAATCTTAAACCGCCACGGCGGTTTATGCCGCCAGCTGGTTTGTGATGTTCATATATATATATAATGAAATATTAAGGTATATAATCAAAATTTATGATATCAAATACCAGCCATCGCTAGGCATAAGGTTGGCTTAGCCAATCTTGAAGCGGACGTTGTATAAACCCTTACCATCAAAGGAGAAAACAGCTCCTGTCATTTATACTGCCGGTTTACCACGTAAACCGTTCCGGGTCATAATAAGCCCCCTATTACTCCATAATAGGATGTTAACAGGAAAAAAAATCAAACCAGTGAAATTATCTCCAGATTAAAAAATTGACCGAATTCCATCAACTGACAGTTTTGAAAACGGTTTAAAAATGTTGTCGGTTTAAGAAACGCAACAAAAATCAAATAATAGTTATGACAAACATGGAAGCAAAGGCAATGATAAACCGTTTGCAAAAGATAAAGCTGTATTGAGCCGATCAGATGGTGTTACCATGGTCGGACACGACCAAGCTCCCTAGAAGGTGTAGCCATGGTTCGAGTCAGCCAGGTCCCCAACTGAAACCGTGGCATTATGCCGATCAAGTGGCGTGGCAATGGTTCGGGTTCGACCAAGCCCCCAAGTGACTCTATGGCCTTAGGCCGATCAAGAGGCATGACCGGATCAGACTTGACCATGTCCCCAAGTGATCTGGTGGCTTTCGCCTATCAAAAGGTGTTGCATTGGTTCGGACACGACCAAGCCCCCAAGTGATATCACAAAGCTTTTGAAAAGCAAACTCAAGGGGTAAACCGGAGGCCGCTTTAAGACAGAACAACTCCATGTAACCACGCATGATGTAACAGAATAGATACCCCGCTTTAGCTGAGGCTCCGGTTTATTACTTTATTCATAATATATACAGTCAGAATATGTACATCAGTAGAGCCGATGGCTCAGGTATAATAAGGCCGAAGATGAGATATGTTCCATGGCCTGTTGGTCTCCTCCTCTGATGTGCGTGAGTCTTTATGCTCTCGAACATCGATCAGATAGTACGACCCGTTGTGCAGATTCTTGCTGACCATGAAAGGCCCCTCCCAAGGTGGGGATAGCTTGTGCATATCAGTCTGGTCTTGGATGAGTCGAAGCACCAAATATCCTTCTTGAAAAGTTCTGGTTCTGACCCCGGCGACTATGATAACGACGAAGATCCTGTTGGTAAATCGCCGAGCGGGCAGCTGCTATGTCACGCTCTTCATCCAGCCGATCCAAAGCGTCCTGTCGTGCTGTCTCATTATCCGCTTCAACATAAGCTGCCACACGAGGTGAGTCATGACGGATGTCGCTGGGGAGAACCGCCTCCGCTCCATAAACCATAAAGAACGGCGTGTATCCCGTGGATCTGTTAGGTGTAGTATTTATACTCCATAACACAGACGGTAGCTCTTCTACCCAACAACCCGGGGTCCTCTGCAAAGGGACCATAAGCCGGGGCTTGATGCCTCTCAAGATCTCTTGATTGGCTCTTTCCGCTTGACCATTGGACTGTGGGTGAGCTACTGAAGAAACATCAAGCCGGATATGCTCACGTTCACAGAACTCCTTCATGGCACCCTTGGACAAATTGGTACCATTATC
>LR880966.1:535995354-536008228 GCA_904067115.1 Aegilops sharonensis | reverse complement strand
ACTTTGGTTTAGCCAGGGAGGTGATAGCCGTAATCTTCTCCGGATTAGCTTCAATCCCCCTGTTGGACACGAGAAAACCCAATAACTTGCCTGCCGGAACACCAAAAACACATTTGGCCGGGTTGAGCATCATCTTGTAAACCCGCAGGTTGTCAAAGGTTTCTTTCAAATCATCAATCAGTGTTTCCTTCTTCCTTGACTTAACCACAATATCATCCACATAGGCATGCACATTACGGCCGATCTGTTTATGCAAGCAATTCTGTACACAACGCTGATAAGTTGCTTGGGCGCTCTTGAGCCCAAAAGGCATAGACACATAGCAGAAGGCTCCAAAGGGAGTGATAAATGCCGTCTTCTCCTGGTCCTTAACTGCCATCTAGATCTGATGATATCCAGAATACGCGTCCAAAAAGCTCAAACGCTCACAACCCGCAGTGGCATCAATAATCTGGTCAATGCGGGGGAGGGAAAAAGGATCTGCTGGGCAAGCTTTGTTAAGATCTGTGTAATCCACACACATGCGCCAAGTGCCGTTTTTCTTAAGAACCAGCACCGGATTAGCCAGCCATTCTGGATGGAAAACTTCAACGATAAAGCCAGCCGCTAAGAGCCTGGCCACCTCCTCTCCAATGGCCTTACGCCTTTCTTCGTTAAACCGGCGGAGAAACTGTTTCACCGGTTTGTACTTGGGATCAACATTAAGAGTGTGCTCAGCGAGTTCCCTTGGTACACCTGGCATGTCAGAAGGCTTCCATGCAAAAATGTCCCGGTTCTCATGGATGAACTCGATGAGCGCGCCTTCCTATTTCGGATCCAAGTTGGCACTGATGCTGAACTGCTTGGACGAATCGCCAGGCACGAAGTCAACAAGCTTAGTCTCAGCTGCCGACTTGAATTTCAGGGCCGGATCGTGCTCTGTAGTTGGCTTCTTCAATGGAATCATGTCCGCCGGATCAACATTGTCCTTATAATACTTCAGCTCCTCGGTGGCACAAACCGACTCTGCGTAAGCCGCATCGCCTTCCTCACACTCCAAGGCGATCTTGCGGCTCCCATGAATCGTTATTGTCCCCTTGTGACCCGGCATCTTGAGCTGCAAATAGATATAACAAGGTCGTGCCATGAACTTGGCATAAGCCGGCCGCCCAAACAGGGCGTGATATGGACTTTGAATTTTCACCACTTCAAACGTCAATGTTTCCGATCTGGAGTCATATTCATCCCCGAAGGCCACCTCCAGAGCTATTTTACCAACCGGATACGCTGACTTGCCAGGTACCACACCATGGAACACTGTATTGGACGGTTTGAGATGTTTATCTGTTAACCCCATACGACGGAAGGTCTCGTAGTAAGGGATGTTGATGCTGCTTCCTCCATCCATAAGCACCTTGGTGAACTTATAACCTCCCACCTGAGGTGCCACCACCAGGGCTAGCTGACCCGGATTGTCAACCCGGGGAGGATGATCCTCTCTACTCCATACAATGGGCTGCTCTGACCAGCGTAGGTAATGAGGCACGGCCGGTTCAACAGCGTTGACTGCCCGCTTCTGAAGCTTCCGGTCTCGCTTGTCTAAGCTGGTGGTGAAGACGTGGTACTGCCCACTATTCAACTGCTTTGGGTTGCTCTGATAGCCCGACTGCTGCTGCTGCTGATTGTAACCACCTTGGTTATTCTGATTGTTCTAATTGTTATGTCCGCCCGGATTACCATTAAATCCTGAACCGGAATTTCCTCCACCGTAACCCGGCCCGGATCCTGAACCGCCGCCGGAACCTTGATCATACCGGAAAGCATTAGAACTTTTGAACTCCTGCATAATGTAACAATCCTTCCAGAGGTGATTTGCTAGCGCCTCCTTCGTCCCATGCTTCGGACAGGGTTGATTCAACAGATAGTTCAAGCGGTCCGGATTGGGATTAGGCGCTCCACCTCGATTTGGTTGTTTACCCTTGCGCCGCTGGCCCTTGTCCTGCACGTTGGTGTTGGCTACGAAGTCCATGTTGCCATTCGCTTTACGCTTGCCTGCACCATTACCTGTCGAGTGATGCTGCTGGCCTTTGGAGTTGCTGTTCTTCTTTCCCTTCCCTGTCTCGTCATCATCAGACTCGGGATCCTTGGTACTATCAGAATCAGCATACTTCACTAAAGCGCCCATGAGAGTGCCCATGTCATTGCAAAACCGCTTCATGCGCCCCAGCTTCAACTTTAAAGGTTTAAACCGGTAGTTGCCCTCCAGGGTCAAGATTGCAGAATCAGCGTTGATCCGGTCTGAAGAATGTAAGATTTCCGTAACGCGGCGTACCCAATGGGTTGTTGACTCCCCTTCACCCTGGACACAAGCCGCCAAGTCCACCACCGACATGGGCTGCTTACAGGTATCTTTGAAATTCTGGATAAACCGGGTCCGCAACTGGGCCCATGAACTGATAGAATTGGGCGGCAAGCTCTTCAACCAAGTACGGGCCGTGCCCTCGAGCATCATGGTGAAGTACTTTGCACACGCGGCTTCATCCACATCCATCATCTCCATGGCCATCTCATAACTCTCTATCCATGCTTCTGGAGCCAAATCGACGGTGTAATTTGGCACCTTGCGCGGACCCTTGAAATCCTTGGGCAAGCGTGCATTGTGTAAAGCGGGGACGAGGCAAGGCACCCCCAAAGAGCTAGAGGTAACTGCAGGCTCAAAGATGGTCGGACGAAACGGCGTAAGCTGATAATCCTGATGCTGTGCTGCTAACTCGGCCTCCCTGCGTGCCCGGGCCCGGTCTACCACCTCCTGAGCGTTGTCGAAACCACCTGCCGGGTTGTTGCCACAGGGCACACCACGCCGTGCATTACTTGATACGGCCGGTTCATCCACGTGCCTGCTATAGCTTCGGCTTGGGCGGGGGGTAGAGTGGATCCGGTCGCGGTTGTACGAATACGCTTCCTGTTGGACCTGTCCTAAGGAGCTCCTTCACCCGGCGCGTCTCTACTGCCTGTAGTGAATCGCCTTCAATTGGAATTGCCTCCAACCGTGCCGCAGCTGCAACAAGGTTATCCATCGGGTTGGAGTAGTGACCTGGAGGTGTTTGCATAGCCTGAGGCGTTCTGGCATTATGGCGAGGTAGATTTATTACGCAGGGCTGAACCGGCGCGCCCGTCCCAGGTGCTTCCGCCCGGTTCACCACCGACGGATTACTGGTCCCTGCTCCTGGGGTGTTGAAGAGATCTCTTCCCTCGAAAACTGAAGGAAAATGGGATATGTATTTCCTCTTCATGACTTCATGCGACGCGCTCTGATCCAGCATGAGCCTATAAGCCTGCGCATCCAAAGCGGCCCTTTCTGCCGCCATCCTGGCGTCTGCAGCTGCCAGATCCGCTTTAGCCTGAGTGATTTGTTCCTTCACCTTTGCAATCTCCGCGTTATGAGCATCCTGGTCCGCCGGGTTAACCTCTGCCATGAGCACAGCCAACGCATCGAATAGTTCTGATAAAACTTGAGCCGGCGGGCGCACAGGGCCTCCTGCCCCGGCTGCCGTCGCCGCTATTGAACCGGCAACCATTGTCACAGCGGTCGAAGACTGAAGTATTGCTTGTGTACCGGCCATGAATATTCCAACCCGGTTGGGCAGATCAGAGGGGTCCGGAATACTGTCACCGTCGGAACAGCCCCCAATCTGGCCATCTTGTAGCTGATATAGAGACTCAGTTTCTCCGGTCGACAACTCGTCATCAGAGTAGACGACGGTTTCGCCACCCGATTCTGATCCGTCCTCATAACTTCCTCCATGGATGACTCCCACGAAGGCACGCTTTACGGCCGGTTTAGCCTGGGCAGGTCTCGCATGCTGAGCCGTCTCGACGAGGTCGGTGCAGATGTCCGGCTCAGGCCCTGGCTCACCGATCTTGCCGATGAAAACGTGTATGCCACCAAAGGGGACCCGGTACCCGTACTCAATCGAGCCGGCCTCGGGGCCCCAGCCTGCATCGTCGATGTAGAACTTGCCGCGACGACTCTTGGTCATCCGGCCCACAGCGTATCCTTCGAGTTCTTCGAGCTTGCCCTCCAAGATCATCAAACCATCGTGCGATAGCCCCATGGTGGGCGCCAACTGTCGTAGTTTTGTCACGGCAGATGTCCTCATGAAAGGACTTAGTCGTGGAGCCGTCGCTACGGGTTAACTTGAAAGGGGTTAAAGCAGACGCGAAGACACAAGAGTTATACTAGTTCGGCCCCTTCGATGAAGGTAAAATCCTACGTCTAGTTTGTGATGGGATTGATGTGGTCTTGATGACTAGGGAGCAAATAAGCTTCGCCTAGGCCCCGAGTTGTTGTTGTCTGTCCCTTGAACCGCCCCGGGTCGTCCCCTTATATACACGGGTGACACCCGTCGGTTCAGAGAGTCCCAACCTCCGGTTCATATTCGTATCCGGGTTGGTCTCTCTCTATTCCTAACTTACAATACAAGTTTACATATCAGGCCGGTTTACGGCTACAAGTTCTAAACCGATTACAGGCCTTGGGCCCTTACTTTCATGCCTCTTGGGCTTTTACACCATTGAACTACTGATGAAGTTAACCCGGCCCAGATAGGCCGGTTTACACCTAGTAGTAATATCCCCAACACCACCCTCACCCACTTAAGCTCATCGAGCACAAGAACACCTCTCCTCAGGAGGCTGTTCTTCCCTTGTACTGTTTGTCCTCAACCCAAGAGGCAATCCACCACGCCACACTGGAGTAGGGTATTACACCACAACAGTGGCCCAAACCAGTATCAACCCTGCGTCCTTTGTTCTTTGGTTTTGTTGAGCTAGGCTGTGAGATCTTGATGCGAGCAAGCTAGAGGGGGGAGAGATCTTCGTGCGCACCCCAGTGTTCGAACCTCAAGGGTTTTTCCGGAACCCGAAATCCAACATTTGGCGTGCCAGGTAGGGGTGCGCCGAAGCTTCGCTCTCCTCGACGGCTTCGCTTCCTCAACCGGATCTCATAGACGCCGCCCCTTCTCCGACTGGATCGACGGGCGCCCTCAACAGCGCAGTGGGGCTCCGGGCCTTCACCCCCACCCTGCGGCTGGTGCGGTGGCCGTACAAGTTCAAGCCGGAGATGCCGCCCTGCTATGATGGTGCGGCGGACCCGGCGGCCTTCCTTCTGGCATAAGAGGAGGCCGTTCTGGAGGCTGGGGGCGACGATAAGGTCATGGCCAACTGGCTTCCCATGGCCCTCGCTAGCGTGCCACGCTCCTGGCTCCTCCATCTGCCGGGATCTTCTGTAGCCTCCTGGGGGGAGCTGCGCAACGTCTTCATCGCGTGCTTCGGGGGACCAGCACCCCCCGTCATCGCGGCTGTCCTCGGCGGCTCGCAGGCGCTGCCCTCGGATCATCACATAAGCCGTTCTTTCGCCAGATCGGCGCCGCCTCCACACGACTGGGGGCTCCCCCGGGTTGGGTGGCGCCCAAGGCTGACCTGGCCTTCGACTCGGGGGATCACCCAGTCACCACCGTCGGCTCTGGCGTGCTTCCGATGCTTTGCACGCCCACCATCTGCAGCATAGCCGTTACCAAGACCCTCATCGACGGTGGCGCCGGGTTCAACATGCTCTCTGTGGAGGCTTTTAGCCTCCTTCACATACCGCTTGAGCGGCTCCATCCCAGCAAGCCCTTCTCCAGGGTCGGCGGCGGCTCCTCCAACTTCCTGGGGCAGATCCGCCTCCTCGTGACCTTCGGTACACGCCACAACTACCGCACCGAGCTAATCGACTTCGACATCGCCTGCATCGACTTACCGTACACCGCCATCCTCGGGTACCCGGTGCTGGCCCAGTTTATGGCAGCTACTTGTCAGGACCCCGATCCTAAGCCACATCGATCTTGCATGTAACACATCATATCACTTTGCGGCCTCACGCACGGTATTCCCACAGGTGCCACCTTACTTGGCCCGGGACCATTTGCGTCTTTTGGCTCACGTATATGATAGTGTCGCTAGCATCCATATGACAAAGAACCCGGGCCGACATGACTAGTCGTGAACCCAAAGTGGCACTAACTTAAGGGGACAAGCATACATGAATCAACATCTAGCATGTCGGTCAGCAGCGTGCGAATCCGGGCTGTAGCACTGGGCTAACAGGACTCCGGTGAACCGGGCTGTAGCAGGCTAGGTAGGACTCCGGATGTCACCGCGTGACATTTCCCCGAAGGGACAGACACGGGAACGAAGTGAATCACATGCCAGCCAGTCAAGTGTTCTGGAGCAGTAGTGCTGGGCTAGCAGGACTCCGGTGAACCGGGCTGTAGCGGACTACTATGGCTCATGGAAGCACAAGACTACATTTCCCCATAAGAGAGGCTACCAAGGATAAACAACTAGGTTGTCGGATGATACGTCTCCAATGTATCTATAATTTTTGATTGCTCCATGCTATATTATCTTCTGTTTTGGACATTATTGGGCTTTATTATCCACTTTTATATTATTTTTGGGACTAACCTACTAACCGAAGGCCCAGCCCAGAATTGCTGGTTTTTTTTGCCTATTTCAGAGTTTCGCAGAAAAAGAATATCGAACGGAGTCCAAACGGAATGAAACCTTCGGGAACGTGATTTTCGGAACGAACATGATCCAGAGGACTTGGACCCTACGTCAAGAAAGCTTCCAGGAAGCCACGAGGTAGGGGGCGCGCCTACCCCCCTGGGCGCGCCCTCCACCATTGTGGGACCCACGTTGCTCCACCGACGTACTCCTTCCTCCTATATATACCTACGTACCCCCAAACGATCAAATATGGAGCCAAAAACCTAATTCCACCATCGTGGGCCCCAGTGACATTAGGGGCAGCAAGGCACGTATTGTATTGTTTCCATCGAGGATAACAAGATGGGTTTTTTTTATCATATTGCATGAATTTATCCCTCTACATCATGTCATCTTGCTTAAGGCGTTACTCTTTTCTTATGAACTTAATACTCTAGATGCATGCTGGATAGCGGTCGAGGTGTGGAGTAATGGTAGTAGATGCAGGCAGGAGTCGGTCTACTTGTCTCGGACGTGATGCCTATATACATGATCATACCTAGATATTCTCATAACTATGCTCAATTCTGTCAATTGCTCAACAGTAATTTGTTCACCCGCCGTAAAATACTTATGCTCTCGAGAGAAGCCAGTAGTGAAACCTATGGCCCCCGGGTCTATCTTCATCATATTAATCTTCCAACACTTAGTTATTTCCGTTGCTTTTTTACTTTGCTTTTATTTTACTTTGCATCTTTATCACAAAAATAGCAAAAATATTATCCTATCATATCTATCAGATCTCTCTCTCGTAAGTGACCATGTAGGGATTGACAACCCCTTATCGCGTTGGTTGCGAGGATTTATTTGTTTGTGTAGGTGCGAGGGACTTGCGTGTAGCCTCCTACTGGATTGATACCTTGGTTCTCAAAAAACTGAGGGAAATACTTACGCTACTTTGCTGCATCACCCTTTCCTCTTCAAGGGAAAACCAACGCAGTGCTCAAGAGGTAGCAAGAAGGATTTCTGGCGCCGTTGCCGGGGAGGTCTATGAAAAAGTCAACATACCAAGTACCCATCACAAACCCTTATCTCCCGCATTACATTATTTGCCATTTGCCTCTCGTTTTCCTCTCCCCCACTTCACCCTTGCCGTTTTATTCGCCCTCTCTTTTTCATTCACCTCTTTTCACTTGCTTTTTGTTTGCTCGTGTGTTGGATTTCTTGTTTGTCATGATGGCTCTACCTAGATTTGGTGATCTTCACCTTAAAAGGTTAGAAGAGATCGAAAGCAACGTTAGGAGTTTTATGGTTTTGGAATTTGAGCATAATAATTTCTTCAGAAACGAGCTTAAGGAACAAAAAAGCTTTATGAGTTATATGAATAAAGAGCTCGATGATATGTCTAAAGAATTTGATTGTTTGAGATCCCAAATTGCTCGTCTTGAAAAGTTGATAGCTGAAATATCGGATAAGCAGGCTACCTTAGTTAATAAGATGGCCGCTAAACCTGATTTCTATGAAAATAAAGATGAAGATCTAAAAGTTATTGATGTGTCCCCTATTAAATCCTTGTTTTGCAATATGAATCTCAATAATGATGGGACTGAATATGATCCACCTTTACCTAGAAGGCGTTCCAAGAATTCCGAGTTTTTAGATCTTGATGCTAAAAGTGATAAAAGTGGGATTGAAGAAATCAAAACCCTAGATATTAATAAACCCACTATTTTGGATTTCAAGGAATTTAATTATGATAATTGTTCTTCGATAGATTGTATTACCTTGTTGCAATATGTGCTAAATTCTCCTCATGCTTATAGTCAAAATAAAGCTTTTACCAAACATATCGTTGATGCCTTGATGCAATCTTATGAAGAAAAGCTTGAGTTGGAAGTCTCTATCCCTATAAAACTTTATGATGTGTGGGAACCTACTATTAAAATTAAGATTAAAGATCATGAATGCTATGCTTTGTGTGATTTGGGTGCTAGTGTTTCCACGATTCCAAAAACTTTGTGCGATTTGCTAGGTTTCCGTGATTTTGATGATTGCTCTTTAAATTTGCACCTTGCGGATTCTACTATTAAAAAACCTATGGGAAGAATTAATGATGTTCTTATTGTTGCAAATAGGAATTATGTGCCCGTAGATTTTATTGTTCTTCACATAGATTGCAATCCTTCATGTCCTATTATTCTTGGCAGACCTTTCCTTAGAACGATTGGTGCAATTATTGATATGAAGGAAAGGAATATTAGATTCCAATTTACATTAAAGAAAGGCATGGAACACTTCCCTAGGAAGAAAATAAAACTACCATATGAATCTATTATGAGAGCCACTTATGGAATGCCTACCAAAGATGGCAATACCTAGATCTATCCTTGCTATTATGCCTAGCTAGGGCGGTTAACGATAGCACTTGTTAGGAGGCAACCCAATTTTATTTTTAGTTTTTTTCTTTTTGCTTCTGTTTAGGAATAAATATTTGATCTAGCCTCTGGTTAGATGTGTTATTATGTTTTAATTAGTGTTTGTGCCAAGTTAAACCTATAGGATCTTCTTGGATGATAGTTATTTGATCTTGCAGAAAATTCCAGAAACTTTCTATTCACGAAAATAATTGTTAAAAATCACCAGGACGTGATAAAATATTGATTCCAATTGCTTCTGATCAATAAACACATTGCCTAGGTCTTCCTATTTTGTCTGGTTTTTTGGAGTTCCATAAGTTTGCGTTAGTTACAGATTACTACAGACTATTCTGTTTTTGACAGATGTTTTTTCATGTGTTGTTTGCTTATTTTGATGAATCTATGGCTAGTAAAATGTAACACCCCGGATGTAACTTTCCTTATTTGTAACTCCAACTCTTGCCATTTTCGGCATTGTGATATGATATTCCCTCCGTGGTTGGGTTTTTCTTCATTTTGCATTTTGTCCATGTCATGCATTTTATATCATGTCATCATGTGCATCTCATTTGCATACGTGTTCGTCTCATGATTCCGAGCATTTTTCCCGTTGTCCGTTTTGCAATCCGGCACTCCTATGTCCCCCGGCGTCCCCTTTTACGTTTTTCCGTGAGCGGGTACTAAACGTTCTCGGAATGGACCGAGGTTTGTCAAGTGGCCTTGGTATACCACCGGTAGACCACCGGTCAAGTTTCGGGTCATTTGGAGCTCGTTTGGTACTCCAACGGTTAACCGCACTCTCACAAAGGCCACTTTTAATTTGCAGCCCAACACCCTTTCAAAATAGTCCAATAACCCATCTAAGTCACTTCCATGCTCTCCGTCGTTCGATCACGATCGTGTGGGCGAAAACTACACCTCATTTGGAGCTTCCTAGCTCCTTCTACCTATAAATATGCATCTCCCCCTCCAAATCCGGATCCCAAACCCTAGCCTTCGCCTACCTCGCGCCCCCGGACACGTCTGGTCCGGCCGGACGAAACCGCCGCCGCGCCCCCGGCCACTCAACGCGCGCCACGTGTCGACGCCGCCGCCCCCGCGCCGCCGGCCCGCCGAGCCCGCGGCCGGCCCCCGTGGCCCGTACACCGTGCCGCCGCCCGCCCGGGCCGCGCCCCTCGCCGCCGCCGCCACCGGCCCTCGCCGCCGCCCCGACCGGCCCTCGCCGGCCCCGGCCTCCGCCGCCGCCGGCCGCTGCCCCGCCGCCCGGGCCGCCGGACCTCGCCGCGCGCCGCCGCCTCCCGGACCTCGCCGGCCGGCCCCGGCGCCCCCGGCCGCCGCCGCCCTCCCTCTGGCGCCACCGACTCCGCCCCGGCCGCCGGCCCCGCCTCCTCTCCCTCCTGCGGCCTCGTCCCGGCTCCGGCGAGCCGCGCCACCGCCGCCCTCGATCGGGCCGGATCTCAGATCCGATCGGGAACCGCATCGGTTGACTTTCTCCCCAACCCCAAATTTCGTCTAAGTTTTTATCTCGGTGATTAATTTGTGGCATTTTCAACGCATCATAACTCTGCACCCGTAGCTCCGTTTCGTGCGTGTAATATGTCAAAATGTTCGGCTCGATGAGTAGACCATTTCATCTCATTGCATCATTTTCATTTGATCTCATCTTGATGCCCGAAATGCCGTTAGAATAGGGCTATGTGATGTTAGTTTCTGTTTCTTAACAGAACTTGCACTTTTGTCATTTTTGCCATGATTGATGTGTGCACCCTATGAATTTGAGTCCTACATGTGTTTTGTAATATGCCATGCCATCTTTCCAGGGGTGTATGCCATGTATTTTTGTGATCTATGTGGTGACTAGCACAAGCATGCAAACTAGGCTTCCTGATGTTGCTGATTTCAGCCCTGTTTTGCTGATATTTTGATGCCATGTTAAATTGATGCTACCGAGAGATCCATGCATATTTTGAGATACTTCAGTAAGGATGTTTTGAACATATGGTTATGCTCTATCCATATATGCCTTTGTTTGCAATTATGGAGTGACATAGCTTGAGTCAATCGAGCTCTACTTTTGCTATAAAATGTTTCCTGGCAGATTGTTTACATGTTATTCAATTTTGCCAAGGTTGTTGTGGTTGATCCGTGTATGCTATGATGTTGTTCTTGCCATGTATGTCTTCTATGCCATGTCTTCTTGATGTAGGTATGCTTAGTTTATCATGTAAGGCTCTGTAGTGAGTGCTTTGAGCTCTTAAACATGCCTACTTGTTATCTGTTTTTGCCATGCCCTGTTGCTGAATCTGTTAACGAAACTTGCTATTTTGACATGGGTGTTACTATATTTTATGATCCTTTTTGCCTTATGGTCAGTAAGGGACTTTTGTTCTATGCTTTGAGTTGATTCATGCCATGCCATGTTTTGCTATTATAAGTTCCTGTAGCATGTTGTTTTCTTGCTCTGAACATTGCTACCTGATGCTGTTTTTGCCATGTTCAGTAATTTCACTAAGTCTGTGAAGCTGATATGTTTTGCATTTTTGCCATGCTTGTTTGGACCTGTTGTGGTGTGATTTAGCCGTAGCTCAGTGTTCATATTTTGTCAAGCATCTTGAGTAGATCACTGCCATGTGCTTTGTTGGTACGTTTGGGTGCAGTAGCTTAATTTCTTGTTGCTTGCTAAGTGGTATCATGCTGTTAATGGCAGATTTGTGCCATTCTTGTTTTGCTTGTCATTTGCAAACCGTGTATCCGATTCCGGTGATCTTTATATCGATTTCAATCGAAATCATCTCATCTTTCCAGCGGCATACTTGGTTTGCCAAGTTGATGCCTGGTTCATCATTTTCCTTCCGGAGCGCGCATACACATTGCATATCACATCTCGCATATCATGTCATGTTTTGCATCATGTTGCTTGTGCATTGCACCGTGATTTATTGTGGTTCCTTTGTTTGTGTTCTTGCTTTGGGTAGAGCCGGGAGACGAGTACGTGAACGAGGAACCTGTTGAGAACGCTTTCGAGGATCAAGCTTTCGACAACTCTGAGAACATTGCAGGCAAGATGACCATACCCTCGAAATCACTTCTATCTTTGCTATGCTAGATGCTCGCTCTTTTGCTATGCCTATGCTACGATGCCTATCACTTGCTATATCATGCCACCCATATTGCCATGTCAGCCCCTAACCATCCTTTCCTAGCAAACCGTTGATTGGCTATGTTACCGCTTTGCTCAGCCCCTCTTATAGCGTTGCTAGTTGCAGGTAAAGATGAAGTTTGTTCCTTGTTGGAACATGGAGATGTTGTTCCTATTTGGAAAATGTTTACTTGTTGGGGCTATCACAATATATCTGCTATAATTAATGCATCTATATACTTGGTAAAGGGTGGAAGGCTCGGCCTTATGCCTGGTGTTTTGTTCCACTCTTGCCACCCTAGTTTCCGTCATACCGGTGTTATGTTCCTTGATTTCGCGTTCCTTACACGGTTGGGTGATTTATGGGACCCCCTTGACAGTTCTCTTTGAATAAGACTCCTCCAGTAAGGCCCAACTTTGGTTTTACCATTTGCCACCTAAGCCTTTTTCCCCCGGGTTTTCGCGAGCCCGAGGGTCATCTTTATTTTAACCCCCCCGGACCAGTGCTCCTTCGAGTGCTGGCCCGAACTGAGCTGCCTGCGGGGCCACCACGAGGAAACTCGAGGCTTGGTTTTACTCGTAGCTAGTCTCATCCGGATGTGCCCTGAGAACGAGATATGTGCAGCTCCTATCGGGATTTGTCGGCACAATCGGGCGGCTTTGCTGGTCTTGTTTTATTGCTGTCGAAATGTCTTGTAGTCCGGGATTCCGAGACTGATCGGGTCTTCCCGGTAGAAGGAATATCCTTCGTTGACCGTGAGAGCTTATAATGGGCTAAGTTGGGACACCCCTGCAGGGTATTATCTTT
>LR880966.1:535982129-535993110 GCA_904067115.1 Aegilops sharonensis | reverse complement strand
GAGCTCGGGAGTATTGCCATGACTCGTATAACGGATGCTTTTCGAAGGTCGAGGTACACGATTTCCGAAGGTTTCTTGGTTATGTGTTGACGGATGGATACAGCTGGATCTAGGTATTGTTAGTTTGGGTGATATATTTTGTGTCCCCTGTATCCCCAACACCAGATTGCATAACCAGAAAGTTTCGGGAGTTTATAGGTGGGATTCAAGTTGCTCTTAGCATTTCTTCCCGCAGATATTTGGTTTGTGATTGGGTAATCCTTACCACTTATTTGTTCCAGTCGTACCTTGTTATTTTTTTCATCAACCCTTAATCAAGTGGCTTCTCACCTTAATGGACGTGTGATGTTCGCTTTTGGAATTCATTCGTTCATCCTTGTTCGAATGTTTATTGTGAAGACTATATGTTGCAATTTCTATCCGTTGATTCAACTTGTCTATCTGTCTATCAAAGTGCTAACGGATGTCACCCTCTTCAGGATGGCTCCGCCAACGCGTTAGAATCCGGAACGAAATGATGGGAATCAGTCGAACCCTCCACCTCCACCTCCGCCTCCGGAGGCCTGGCAAGCTATCATGGCAGCCACCAATGCCAATGCTCAGATGATTTTGCAGCTCTTGCAAGAGCGTACTCAAGGGCAAGGCAGTCAAGGAAATCAAGGTCAAGGCAACAACCAGCCGCACTTTGCTACTCTCAGTCAGTTCCTCGCTAATCAGCCGAAGTCTTTCAGTTTCTGTGTCGAGGCCACAGACGCCGACGATTGGCTTGTNCGGAGGCCTGGCAAGCTATCATGGCAGCCACCAATGCCAATGCTCAGATGATTTTGCAGCTCTTGCAAGAGCGTACTCAAGGGCAAGGCAGTCAAGGAAATCAAGGTCAAGGCAACAACCAGCCGCACTTTGCTACTCTCAGTCAGTTCCTCGCTAATCAGCCGAAGTCTTTCAGTTTCTGTGTCGAGGCCACAGACGCCGACGATTGGCTTGTGGACATCTGCAAGCATTTTGAATGTAGCAATGTCAGACCTGAGGACTTTGTCAAGTTTGCATCGTTTCAACTCAAGGACCAAGCTGCTGAGTGGTACCAGCAATACAAAGATTCCAGAGGAGGTCGTGTCATTACCTGGGATGAGTTCCGCCGTGATTTCAGAGCTCACCACATTCCGAAAAGTGTTGTTGAGAGCAAGCGTGAGGAGTTCCGCAATATCAAGCAAGGCAACATGTCTATGTATCAATACAATATCCAGTTCCAGAAACTCGCTCGTTTTGCTAAGCAAGACGTCCCTGATGAAAAGAGTATGATCTATCAATTCAGAGGTGGTCTCAGAGAAGATCTGCAATTAGCTCTTGTGCTTTTTGAGCCAGAAAAGTATGATGAATTCTACAACATGGCACTGAAGCAAGAAGCTGCCCAGCTCAAATGTGAGGCTTCTAAGAAGAGAATCAGGGATGCAGTTCAGTCTTCTTCTTCCTCTCAATTGGCAGCTAAGAAGCAGAAGTTCTACCTTCCTCCTCCTCCGTTCCGTCAGCCTTATCAGCAGAAGAACTCAGGTGGCCGTGGATCTTCCCACCCACCCAACCCAGGCTATCAGAACAAGTCAAATTCTCAAGATCCAAGGTCAAGTGCTCCTTACCACCGTCCGCTCTCAGAGGTGACTTGCAACAAATGTCAGCAGAAAGGTCACTATGCGAACAAGTGCTTCAACCAAAGGCGCCTTCCGCCTCCTCCTCCTGTGAAATCTTCCAGCAATGCAGTGGTCAAGCATAATCCAAAGCATGCCAAGGTGAATATGATGAATGCAGTGCAAGCGGAGGAATCTACTGATGTGATAATGGGTAATCTCTCAGTTAATGATATTCCTGCAAAAGTCTTATTTGATACTGGTGCATCGCATTCTTTCATGTCATATCCTTTTGGATCGAAGCACAATTTTGACACAGAGGAATTACCTAAAGCATTGCAAGTTATTTCTCCGGCTAAGCGTTTGAGCTCTAGCATGATGGTTCCGAATGTCGGTATCAAGATGGGCGATTATAGATTTCTGGCTAAACCAATTGTTCTCGGTGACTCGGATATTGATCTTATTCTCAGGATGGACTGGCTTTCTCAGCACAAAGCTCAACTTGATTGTGCTGTCAGGGAAATTCAATTGACTCACTCTTCTAATAATGTGATCATCTATGCCGCTCGTGATGAAACCATTCGGTTGTTTTCTCTCAATGAGAAGGGCGAATTGGATGCTATCTCTTAGATTCCAGTCGTTTGTGAGTACCAAGATGTCTTTCCAGAAGAGCTTCCGGGTATGCCTCCTCATCGGCCAGTTGAGTTCGTTATCGATCTTGAGCCTGGCACTGAACGCGTTTGCAAGCGTCCATACAAGCTTGGACCTGATGAGCTGAAGGAATTGAAGAAGCAGCTCGATGAACAAGAGCGTCTGGGTTTGATCAGACCGAGTTCATCTCCTTGGGGTTGTGGTGTTCTTTTTGTCCAGAAGAAGGATGGCACGGACCGACTGTGCGTCGATTACCGTCCATTGAATAAGAAGACAATCAAGAACAAGTATCCACTTCCCAACATCAATGAGCTTTTCGAGCAACTCAAAGGTGCTAAAGTGTTCTCCAAGCTTGACCTTCGTATGGGTTATCATCAGATTCACATTCGTGAAGAAGATATTCCCAAGACAGCATTCAGAACAAGCTTTCGTTCTTATGAATATACTGTCATGTCTTTCGGCCTTGTCAATGCTCCTCCAACATTCTCTCGGATGATGAACTTCATATTCAACCCCTACACCAATGAATTCGTCTTGGTCTATCTTGATGATATTTTGGTCTTCTCCAAGAATAAGAAGGATCATGCCAAACATTTGTGATTGGTGCTAGACAAGCTCAGAGAGTATCAATTCTATGCGAAGTTTTCCAAATGTGAATTTTGGCTTGATGAAGTGCTTTATCTTGGTCATATCATCTCCGCCAAGGGCATCGCTGTTAATCCCGAGAAGGTGTCTGCAGTTGTGAATTGGGAACCTCCTCAGAATGTCAAGCAGCTTCGCAGTATTCTTGGTCTTGCAAGCTATTGCCAAAGATTCGTTGAGAACTTCTCCAAGATTGCAAAGCCTCTTTCCAACCTCCTCCAGAAGCATGTGAAGTATGTCTGGCCTCCTGAGTGTGACGTTGCTTTCAATACTCTCAAAGAGAAACTCGTCACAGCTCCTGTCTTGACTCCTCCTGATGAATCCAAGCCATTCGAAGTTTTCTGTGATGCTTCTCTTCAAGGTCTCGGTGCTGTGTTAATGCAAGAGAAGAGGGTTGTGGCTTATACCTCTCGTAAGCTGAAGCCCAACGAAAAGAACTACCCCACTCACGATCTTGAGTTGGCGGCAGTTGTCCATGCATTGATAACATGGAGACATCTCTTGTTGGGAAGGAAAGTGGACATTTTCACCGATCACAAGAGTCTCAAGTATATCTTTACTCAACCCAACCTCAACCTCAGGCAGACTCGATGGGTCGAAATGATTCAAGAGTACAATCCGAGTATTGAATATACTCCGGGCAAGGCCAATGTCATTGCAGATGCTTTGAGCAGGAAGGCTTACTGCAACAGTTTAATCCTCAAGCCCTTCCAACCGGATCTCTGTGAAGCTTTCCGCAAGCTGAATCTTCAAGTTCTTTCTCAAGGCTTTCTTGCCAACCTCATAGTCTCTCCTACTTTGGAAGATCAGATTCGTGAGGCTCAACTTCTGGATACCATGGTGAAAAAGGTGAAACGTGGTATCGACAAGGGCATTTCCAAGTACAAGTGCTTCCACGTTGATGACAAAGATACTCTTTTCTTCGAGGACCGGATTGTGGTTCCTAAGGGTGATCTGAGAAAAGTCATTATGAACGAGGCGCACAATTCGCTTCTATCCATTCATCCTGGAAGTACGAAGATGTACCATGACCTCAAGCAGTCGTATTGGTGGACTCGAATGATGCGAGAAATTGCTCAATTCATGAATGAGTGTGATGTCTGTAGAAGAGTGAAAGCAGAACACCAATGACCAGCTGGTCTCCTTCAACCTCTTGCTATTCCAGAATGGAAGTTTGATCATATTGAAATGGACTTCGTGACTGGTTTTCCTAAGTCCAAGCGTGGAAATGATGCCATCTTCGTTGTCATTGACAAGCTTACTAAAGTGGCTCATTTTCTTCCTATCAAAGAGTCTATCACAGCAGCTCAGTTGGCAGAGCTATACACATCCAGGATTGTCTCCTTGCACGGCATTCCACAAGTGATCTCTTCAGACCGTGGCAGCATCTTTACCTCCAAGTTTTGGGATTCTTTTCAGAAGGCCATGGGCACCAACATTCGTTTCAGCACAGCTTTCCACCCTCAAACAAGTGGCCAAGTCGAGCGAGTCAATCAAATCCTTGAAGATATGCTCAGGGCTTGTGTCATTTCCTTCGGTATGAAGTGGGAAGATTGTCTTCCATATGCCGAGTTCTCCTACAACAACAGTTTCCAAGAGAGTTCGGGCAAGGCCCCATTCGAAATTCTCTATGGCAGAAAGTGTCGTACTCCTCTCAATTGGTCCGAGACAGGTGAACGCCAACTTCTTGGCAATGACTTGATCACAGAAGCCGAAGAAATGTGCAAAGTCATTCGTGAAAATCTCAAAGCCGCGCAATCGCGCCAGAAGAGCTATTATGATGACAAGCACCGTGATGTGGCTTTTGAAACCGGAGACCATGTCTACCTCCGCGTCTCTCCAATGAAAGGCACTCGTCGCTTCGGTATCAAAGGGAAGCTTGCCCCTAGATACGTGGGCCCTTTCAAGATCATTGGCAAAAGAGGCGATCTCGCCTATCAAATTGAGCTTCCGTCCAACTTCGCGAACGTGCATGATGTGTTTCACGTGTCACAGCTTCGCAAGTGCTTCAACACTCCGGAACGTACTATCAACTTTGAAGAAATTGACCTTCAAGAAGATCTCTCTTATCATGAGCACCCTGTTGCTATTCTTGAAGAAACCGAGTGCAAGACTCGGAACAAGTCAATCAAATTCCTGAAAGTGAAGTGGTCACACCATTCCGACCGAGGAGCCACCTGGGAGCGCGAGGATCACCTCCGTTCCGAATATCTCGAGTTCTTTCAGTCCTAGATCTCGGGACGAGATCCTCTTGTAGTGGTGGAGTGTTGTAACACCCCGGATGTAACTTTCCTTATTTGTAACTCCAACTCTTGCCATTTTCGGCATTGTGATATGATATTCCCTCCGTGGTTGGGTTTTTCTTCATTTTGCATTTTGTCCATGTCATGCATTTTATATCATGTCATCATGTGCATCTCATTTGCATACGTGTTCGTCTCATGATTCCGAGCATTTTTCCCGTTGTCCGTTTTGCAATCCGGCACTCCTATGTCCCCCGGCGTCCCCTTTTACGTTTTTCCGTGAGCGGGTACTAAACGTTCTCGGAATGGACCGAGGTTTGTCAAGTGGCCTTGGTATACCACCGGTAGACCACCGGTCAAGTTTCAGGACATTTGGAGCTCGTTTGGTACTCCAACGGTTAACCGCACTCTCGCAAAGGCCTCTTTTAAGTTGCATCCCAACACCCTTTCAAAATAGTCCAATAACCCATCTAAGTCACTTCCATGCTCTCCGTCGTTCGATCACGATCGTGTGGGCGAAAACTACACCTCATTTGGAGCTTCCTAGCTCCTTCTACCTATAAATATGCATCTCCCCCTCCAAATCCGGATCCCAAACCCTAGCCTTCCCCTACCTCGCGCCCCCGGCCACGTCCGGTCCGGCCGGACGAAACCGCCGCCGCGCCCCCGGCCACTCAGCGCGCGCCACGTGTCGACGCCGCCGCCCCCGCGCCGCCGGCCCGCCGAGCCCGCGGCCGGCCCCCGCGGCCCGTACGCCGCGCCGCCGCCCGCCCGGGCCGCGCCCCTCGCCGCCGCCGCCACCGGCCCTCGCCGCCGCCCCGACCGGCCCTCGCCGGCCCCGGCCTCCGCCGCCGCCGGCCGCTGCCCCGCCGCCCAGGCCGCCGGACCTCGCCGCGCGCCACCGCCTCCCAGACCTCGCCGGCCGGTCCCGGCGCCCCCGGCCGCCGCCGCCCTCCCTCCGGCGCCACCGACTCCGCCCCGGCCGCCGGCCCCGCCTCCTCTCCCTCCTCCAGCCTCGTCCCGGCTCCGGCGAGCCGCGCCACCGCCGCCCTCGATTTGGCCGGATCTCAGATCCGATCGGGAACCGCATCGGTTGACTTTCTCCCCCCCCAAATTTCGTCTAAGTTTTTATCTCGGTGATTAATTTGTGGCATTTTCAACGCATCAAACTCTGCACCCGTAGCTCCGTTTCATGCGTGTAATATGTCAAAATATTCGTATCGATGAGTAGATCATTTCATCTCATTGCATCATTTTCATTTGAGCTCATCTTGATGCCCGAAATGCCGTTAGAAGAGGGCTATGTGATGTTAGTTTCTGTTTCTTAACAGAACTTGCAATTTTGTCATTTTTGCCATGATTGATGTGTGCACCCTATGAATTTGAGTCCTACATGTGTTTTGTAATATGCCATGCCATCTTTCCAGGGGTGTATGCCATGTATTTTTGTGATCTATGTGGTGACTAGCACAAGCATGCAAACTAGGCTTCCTGATGTTGCTGATTTCAGCCCTGTTTTGCTGATATTTTGATGCCATGTTAACTTGATGCTACCGAGAGATCCATGCATATTTTGAGATACTTCAGTAAGGATGTTTTGAACATATGGTTATGCTCTATCCATCCATGCCTTTGTTTGCAATTATGGAGTGCCATAGCTTGAGTCAATCGAGCTCTACTTTTGCTATAAAATGTTTCCTGGCAGATTGTTTACATGTTATTCAATTTTGCCAAGGTTGTTGTGGTTGATCCGTGTATGCTATGATGTTGTTCTTTCCATGTATGTCTTCTATGCCATGTCTTCTTGATGTAGGTATGCTTAGTTTATCATGTAAGGCTCTTTAGTGAGTGCTTTGAGCTCTTAAACATGCCTACTTGTTATCTGTTTTTGCCATGCCCTGTTGCTGAATCTGTTAACGAAACTTGCTATTTTGACATGGGTGTTAATATATTTTCTGATCCTTTTTGGCTTATGGTCATTAAGGGACTTTTGTTCTATGCTTTGAGTAGATTCATGCCATGCCATGTTTTGCTATTATAAGTTCCTGTAGCATGTTGTTTTCTTGCTCTGAACATTGCTACCTGATGCTGTTTTTGCCATGTTCAGTAATTTCACTAAGTCTGTGAAGCTGATATGTTTTGCATTTTTGCCATGCTTGTTTGGACCTGTTGTGGTGTGATTTAGCTGTAGCTCAGTGTTCATCTTTTGTCAAGCATCTTGAGTAGATCACTGCCATGTGATTTGTTGGTACGGTTGGGTGCAGTAGCTTAATTTCTTGTTGCTTGATAAGTGGTATCATGCTGTTAATGGCAGATTTGTGCCATTCTTGTTTTGCTTGTCATTTGCAAACCGTGCATCCGATTCCGGTGATCTTTATATCGATTTCAACCAAAATCATCTCATCTTTCCAGCGGCATACTTGGTTTGCCAAGTTGATGCCTGGTTCATCATTTTCCTTCCGGAGCGCGCATACGCATTGCATATCACATCTCGCATATCATGTCATGTTTTGCATCATGTTGCTTGTGCATTGCACCGTGATTTATTGTGGTTCCTTTGTTTGTGTTCTTTCTTTGGGTAGAGCCGGGAGACGAGTACGTGAACGAGGAACCTGTTGAGAACGCTTTCGAGGATCAAGCTTTCGACAACTCTGAGAACATTGAAGGCAAGATGACCATACCCTCGAAATCACTTCTATCTTTGCTATGTTAGATGCTCGCTCTTTTGCTATGCCTATGCTACGATGCCTATCACTTGCTATATCATGCCACCCATATTGCCATGTCAGCCCCTAACCATCCTTTCCTAGCAAACCGTTGATTGGCTATGTTACCGCTTTGCTCAGCCCCTCTTATAGCGTTGCTAGTTGCAGGTGAAGATGAAGTTTGTTCCTTGTTGGAACATGGAGATGTTGTTCCTATTTGGAACATGTTTACTTGTTGGGGCTATCACAATATATCTGCTATAATTAATGCATCTATATACTTGGTAAAGGGTGGAAGGCTCGGCCTTATGCCTGGTGTTTTGTTCCACTCTTGCCACCCTAGTTTCCGTCATACCGGTGTTATGTTCCTTGATTTCGCGTTCCTTACACGGTTGGGTGATTTATGGGACCCCCTTGACAGTTCGCTTTGAATAAGACTCCTCCAGCAAGGCCCAACTTTGGTTTTACCATTTGCCACCTAAGCCTTTTTTCCCCCGGGTTTTCGCGAGGCCGAGGGTCATCTTTATTTTAAGCCCCCCGGACCAGTGCTCCTTCGAGTGCTGGCCCGAACTGAGCTGCCTGCAGGGCCACCACGAGGAAACTCGAGGCTTGGTTTTACTCGTAGCTAGTCTCATCCGGATGTGCCCTGAGAACGAGATATGTGCAGCTCCTATCGAGATTTGTCGGCACAATCGGGCGGCTTTGCTGGTCTTGTTTTATTGCTGTCGAAATGTCTTGTAGTTCGGGATTCCGAGACTGATCGGGTCTTCCCGGTAGAAGGAATATCCTTCGTTGACCGTGAGAGCTTATAATGGGCTAAGTTGGGACACCCCTGCAGGGTATTATATTTCGAAAGCCGTGCCCGCGGTTATGAGGCAGATGGGAATTTGTTAATGTCCGGTTGTAGAAAACCCGAAGTTGACCTTAATTAAAATACACATCAACCGCGTGTGTAACCGTGATGGTCTCTTCTCGGCGGAGTCCGGGAAGTGAACACGGTGTTGGAGTTATGTCTGACGTAAGTAGTTCAGGATCACTTCTTGATCGCTACTAGCTTCACGACCGTGCTTTGCATCTCTTCTCGCTCTCTTTTGCGATAGCCACCATATATGCTAGTCGCTTGCTGCAGCTCCACCTTACAACCCTGTCCTTCCTATAAGCTTAAATAGTCTTGATCTCGCGGGTGTGAGATTGCTGAGTCCCCGTGACTCACAGATTCTACCAAAACAGTTGCAGGTGCCGACGATGCCAGTGCAGGTGACGCAACCGAGCTCAAGTGGGAGTTCTACGAGGAACGTGGTCGTTACTATGTGTCTTTTCCCGATGATCAGTAGTGGAGCCTAGTTGGGACGATCGGGGATCTGTGTAGCATTTGGGGTATCTTCTTTTATTTTGGTTCCATAGTCAGGCCTTGAGTGTAATCTGAATGATGGATGTTTATTTATGTATTGTGTGAAGTGGCGACTGTAAGCCAACTATGTATCTCTTTCCCTTATGTATTACATGGGTTGTGTGAAGATTACCTCACTTGCGACATTGCTTTCAATGCGGTTATGCCTCTAAGTCATGCTTCGACACGTGGGAGATATAGCCGCATCGAGGGCGTTACATAAAATAGTTTATAAACCATAGAGAAGTTGGAATACATTAGGTTTAACACCAATATAAATAAAGAATGAGTTCATTACAGTACCTTGAAGTGGTCTTTTGTTTTCTTTCGCTAACAGAGCTCACGAGATTTTCTGCTGAGTTTTGTGTTGTGAAGTTTTCAAGTTTTGGGTGAAAGATTTGATGGATTATGGAACAAGGAGTGGCAAGAGCCTAAGCTAGGGGATGCCCATGGCACCCCCAACATAATCTAAGGACACCAAAAAGCCAAAGCTTGGGGATGCCCCGGAAGGCATCCCCTCTTTTGTCTACTTCCATCGGTAACTTTACTTGGAGCTATATTTTTATTCACCACATGATATGTGTTTTGCTTGGAGCGTCTTGTATGATTTAAGTCTTTGCTTTTTAGTTTACCACAATCATACTTTCTGTACACACCTTTTGAGAGAGACACACATGATTCGGAAATTATTAGAATACTCTATGTGCTTCACTTATATCTTTTGAGTTATATAGTTTTGCTATAGTACTTCACTTATATTTCTTAGTGCATAATGGTGGATTTGTTTTATAGAAACTATTGATCTCTCATGCTTCACTTAGATTATTTTGAGAGTCTTAAATAGCATGGTAATTTGCTTAAAAAATTCCTAATATGCTAGGTATTCAAGATTAGTAAAAACCTTTCTTATGAGTGTGTTGAATACTAAGAGAAGTTTGATGCTTGATGATTATTTTGAGACATGGAGGTAGTGACATTAAAGTCATGCTAGTTGAGTAGTTGTGAATTTGAGAAATACTTGTGTTGAAGTTTGCAAGTCCCGTAGCATTCACGTATGGTAAATGTTATGTAACAAATTTGAAACATGAGGTGTTCTTTGATTGTCCTCCTTATGAGTGGTGGTCAGGGATGAACGATGGTCTTTTCCTACCAATCTATGCCCCTAGGAGCATGCGCGTAGTGCTTGGTTTTTGATGACTTGTAGATTTTTACAATAAGTATGTGAGTTCTTTATGACTAATGTTGAGTCCATGGATTATACGCACTCTCACCTTTTCATCATTGCTAGCCTCTTCGGTACCGTGCATTGCCCTTTCTCACATTGAGAGTCGGTGCAAACTTCGCCGGTGCATCCAAACCCCGTGATATGATACGCTCTTTCACACATAAACCTCCTTATATCTTCCTCAAAACAGCCACCATACCTACCTATTATGGCATTTCCCTAGCCATTCCGAGATATATTGCCATGCAACTTTCCACCATACCATTCTTCATGACACATTCATCATTGTCATATTGCTTAGCATGATCATGTAGTTGACATAGTATTTGTGGCAAAGCCACCGTTCATAATTCTTTCATATAGGTCACTCTTGATTCATTGCATATCCCGATACACCGCCGGAGGCATTCATATATAGTCATACTTTGTTCTAGTATCGAGTTGTAATCATTGAGTTGTAAATAAATAGAAGTGTGATGATCATCATTCTATAGAGCATTGTCCCA
>LR880966.1:535968922-535981856 GCA_904067115.1 Aegilops sharonensis | reverse complement strand
GATATAAAAAGATATAACTGATCATAAACTCGAAGTTCATCAGATCCCAACAAACACACCGCAAAAGAGTTACATCATATGGATCTCCAAGAGACCATTGTATTGAGAGTTCAGCGAGAGAGAGAGAGAGAGAGAGAGAGAGAGAGAGAGAGAGAGAGAGAGAGAAAGTCCATAAAAAAGAGAAGGCCCAAAAAAATGAGAGAAAAAGAGAGAAGGGAGAATGTTACTATCCTTTTACCACACTTGTGCTTCAAAGTAGCACCATAATCATCATGATAGAGAGTCTCTTGTTTTGTCACTTTCATATACTAGTGGGAATTTTTCATTATAGAACTTGGCTTGTATATTCCAACAATGGGCCTCCTCAAGTGCCCTAGGTCTTCGTGAGCAAGCAAGTTGGATGCACACCCACTTAGTTTCTTCTATTGAGATTTCATATATTTATAGCTCTAGTGCATCCGTTGCATGGCAATCCCTACTCCTTGCATTAACATCAGTCGATGGGCATCTCCATAGCTCATTGATTAGCCTCGTTGATGTGAGACTTTCTCCTTTTTTGTCTTCTCCACATAACCCCCATCATCATATTCTATTCCACCCATAGTGCTATGTCCATGGCTCACACTCATGTATTGCATGAAGGTTGAAAAAGTTTGAGATTACTAAAGTATGAAATAATTGCTTGGCTTGTCATCGGGGTTGTGCATGATGAGAGCATTCTTTTGTGACGAAGATGGAGTATGACTAAACTATATGATTTTGTAGGGATGAACTTTCTTTGGCCTTGTTATTTTGAGAGGACATAATTGCCTAGTTAGTATGCTTGAAGTATTATTATTTTTATGTCAATATGAACTTTTATCTTGAATCTTTCGGATCCAAATATTCATAGCACAATTAAGAAGAATTACATTGAAATTATGCCAAGTAGCATTCCGCATCAAAAATTCTGTTTTTATCATTTACCTACTCAAGGACGAGCAAGAATTAAGCTTGGGGATGCTTGATACGTCTCCAACGTATCTATAATTTTTGATTGCTCCATGCTATATTATCTTCTGTTTTGGACATTCTTGGGCTTTATTATCCACTTTTATATTTTTTTTGGGACTAACCTACTAACCGGAGGCCAGCCCAGAATTGCTGTTTTTTGCCTATGTCAGAGTTTCGTAGAAAAAGAATATCAAACGGAGTCCAAACGGAATGAAACCTTCGGGAACGTGATTTTCGGAACAAACATGATCCAGAGGACTTGGACCCTACATCAAGAAAGCTTCCAGGAAGCCACGAGGTAGGGGGCGCGCCCTCCACCCTCGTGGGCCCCATGTTGCTCCACTGACGTACTCCTTCCTCCTATATATACCTACGTACCCCCAAACGATCAGATACGGAGCCAAAAACTTAATTCCACCACTGCAACCTTCTGTACCCATGAGATCCCATCTTGGGCCCTGTTCCGGAGCTCTCTTTTTGGGTCTCAATACAATGTTCTCCCCCTCTCTCGTGGAGATCTATTCGATGGAATCTTCTTTTGCGGTGTGTTTGTTGAGACCGATGAATTGTGGGTTTATGATCAAGTTTATCTATGAACAATATTTGAATCTTCTGAATTCTTTTATGTATGATTGGTTATCTTTGCAAGTCTCTTCGAATTATCAGTTTGGTTTGGCCTACTAGATTGATCTTTCTTGCAATGGAAGAAGTGCTTAGCTTTGGGTCCAATCTTGCGGTGTCCTTTCCCAGTGACAGTAGGGGCAGCAAGGCACGTATTGTATTGTTTCCATCGAGGATAACAAGATGGGTTTTTTATCATATTGCATTAATTTATCCCTCTACATCATGTCATCTTGCTTAAGGCGTTACTCTGTTCTTATGAACTTAATACTCTAGATGCATGCTGGATAGCGGTCGATGTGTGGAGTAATAGTAGTAGATGCAGGCAGGAGTCGGTCTACTTGTCTCGGACGTGATGCCTATATACATGATCATACCTAGATATTCTCATAACTATGCTCAATTCTGTCAATTGCTCAACAGTAATTTGTTCACCCACCGTAAAATACTTATGCTCTCGAGAGAAGCCACTAGTGAAACCTATGGCCCCCGGGTCTATCTTCATCATATTAATATTCCAACACTTAGTTATTTCCGTTGCTTTTTACTTTGATTTTATTTTACTTTGCATATTTATCACAAAAATACCAAAAAAAAATCCTATCATATCTATCAGATCTCACTCTCGTAAGTGACCGTGTAGGGATTGACAACCCCTTATCGTGTTGGTTGCGAGGATTTATTTGTTTGTGTAGGTGCGAGGGACTTGCGTATAGCCTCCTACTGGATTGATACCTTGGTTCTCAAAAAACTGAGGGAAATACTTACGCTACTTTGCTGCATCACCCTTTCCTCTTCAAGGGAAAACCAACGCAGTGCTCAAGAGGTAGCATCGGATCCCACACATACCAAGCATTTCAATCATACACACAATATGCTCGATATGTGTAAATACAACATGGCATCAACTCAAGTATTTATTCCATAGGCTCCGAGGAGCCAGGTATTACAATCATGGTCTCATGACCCAACATACAAAGCATACAAGCATCGAGCGGAAGCATAAACATGTCTGAGTACAGACAACTACAAATGAAAAAGGCCGAGAAGCCTGACTATCTACAAGACCCTCCCAAGGGTACAAGATCGTAGCTGAGGTAACAAGCTAAACGTCGGAGTCCACATGGAACTACTAGTGAGACTGAAGTCTCTCTGCAAAACATAAAATAAGCAAACGTGAGTACAAATATACCCAGCAAGACTTACATCAGAACTAGCTACATATGCATCAGTATCAATAAAGGGGGTGGTGGAGTTTAACTGCAGAAAGCCAGCTTTGACTCGGTGGCTATCCTAAACTACGACTGCAAGTAACTCTTTTGGGGTGGCGCACACGAGTCCACATATTCACCATATCAATACACCACTATGGATCCGCTCCCGTCTCCCTACGAGAAGGCCATCCATAGCACTCACACTTATCTTGCGCATTTTAGAGTATCCACTTTCACTTGTCTATGAACTGTACAGGCAACCCATAAGTCCTTTACCGCGGACACGGCTATTCGAATAGATGATGTTAACCCTGCAGGGGTGTACTTCTTCACACACGCTCTCGCCACTTACCACCATGTACACGTCGTGTATCTCGGCAACCTTCAAGCGGAAGCATGGCGAGGGAGTCGGCCACGACCTGACTAACCACACAAGTCTCTAGTCCAGGTTTATCGCCTATTCGGGTTCCATCCGCAAGGAGATCTGGCCGGGGTGTCGCTCACGGCCCCGAACGATGTGTACAGGGTTCCAAGCCCACCAAATGGGCGGTGCTTGGTCTACCTGGCCATGGTGCCTAGTCTTTCCCAAGCCCACCTGTACCGGGTGCCACTTGGTAGACTACTAACACTACCTACAAACACCAGAAACTAGTTGCAACTCCTGGACAGAGATCAGGTTGATTAATAAGTCGAGAGGGGCACTTAAGCATTCCAATGCATGGTAGTAACTGTTCATGGATCACAAACACTGAACTCAGTTCCTGAGGACGGTTTCAATGAGACAACCTACCATGTACTCCTACATGGCCTCTTACCGCTACCTTTAACAAATCGTGTTCACACACTTAGCTCTCAATAGTAGGACATGTTTCACAACATTCCAATTCATTCCCGATGAATCAGACCTGACTCAACTCTAAGCAATAGCAGGCATGACAAACAAGCATGAATGAGTAGGCACATCAGGGCTCGAACAACTCCCACTCATGCTAGTGGGTTTCATCTATTTACTGAGGCAATGACTGGTCATGCAGAGGAAAGGGGTTCAACTACCGCATCAGGTAGCAGATGGATCGTTGTTGTCCTAATGCAATAAAAGAGAGTAGGAGCGAGAGACTGGGATTGTATCGGAATGAACAAGGGGGTTTTGCTTGCCTGGCACTTCTGAAGATAGTATAGTTCTTCATTGGTGTCATCGAACTCATCGTCGGAACGAACGTCTACAAGAGGGAACAACCACCGGCAAACAGAGAATAAACACAATCAATGCAATGCAACAATATGATGCATGAACATGACATGGCAATATGATGTGATTTGAGCTAATGCAACTAAAACCAGAAGGGTTTGAGCTAATTTGAACCAAGGGTTCAAATCCAAACTCAAGTTATCAGTTTATATAATGCACTAGGTAATTGCCCGTGCGTTGCAACGGGAAAAATAGGTATAGCTCAAACGACGTGTGCAAGCTTAACTCCGAGTTACTACACATGAAAATGCATGTTGTCTCTTCTCCATCGACACCCTCGTTCTATTTTTGGTTCGCCCTGAATGAAATCTCCATCATCGATCCTTCTCTCTGATTATACTCCCACAAATATTGTCCCTAATACTATTCTTCCTAACTCACATATATGGCCAGAATGAATGTTATTGGTGATGCACATGGCCTCAACGTGTCATTTTCTTAATCACCAAACTAGCCTGTTTCATTTATCAACAAACTAACCCTTATACTGGACACAATCATTCAAATACAGAAAACACTGATAGACTAAGTAATAAACTTTTAAGAAGAAAGCAATGGACAGTGGCATTGGATGACAAGTTGACAATAAGAAACTCGTGAAAACAAATAACCAACTATCATTCATATGGTAGAGAAAATGTCCATCGCCACATGTTGCTTATTAGGAGACATGCTAGATTCAACAATGGTCATTTTTTGTCGCGATGTTCGCTGCCGCATCCTTCTAGCTAGCAGTTGACGCTCGCCCGATCGTTTGCCCGGGAGTCTGCTGTCTAGTCAACCTAGGTCCTTCCAGAAAAATGCGCGACGTCTTCTTTCTGCTTCCCATCTCCCAGTGACTCGGTGATGAAAAGGTTTGGTTGTGGTTCTGTGCCGAGAGAGAGTAGGGCACGAGTCTGAGTCCGGCCTTCCAATCATGAACTGGTGGAAGACGCACATCCGAGGGTTCAGCGGTGATGCTCAGGGCGACTACATCAGGAAGAGGGCTTGACGGCGGCAGTCAACATAGGTGCGCGGAGGAGATGGAGGTCTGGGCCTCAAGTGTCCTCCATTATTGGTGCAGACTTGAGGCGGGTACTCACAGTGTCGTGATCTTCCTTGGTCACGGTGCTCAAGCCTCTTCTCCTCGAGGAGGATGGTGACCTTGAGGCACGGTGCGAGTGCAATACCACCAGCAGTGCATGTAGGGTCTTGTGTTCCCATGTAAGGTCTTCTAATTATCATGGGATAAATTAGAGGAAATCAAGAAAGGAAGGAAGATATTTTATGAGCAAAACAATAAATAGACAGAAAAGGCAGGAAATTGATTACCATATGATACGATTTATTTGTGTTACCAAAGAATGACCTGTATTGATTGTGTTCCGCGTTAATAAATATAAGAGAAGAGAAGGAAGAGAAGAATACGGTATGTGATTGATGTGAATTGATTGTGTTACCAAATTGATTACCATACCATACAAGAACTGATTGGTCTTACCAAAGATTGATCCTGGTATGTCCGGCCAGATGAAAACCAATTCTAGATAGAAAAACCAGAAAGGAGAGGAAAACCGGTGTGGGATATTGTACGGGGAGGGAGGACGAAGGGTGGGACGACGTAAGAGGGGAGAGGGAACCTTACGTGTTTTTTAGGTAGTAGAGATTCCCATCTCCCAGTGACTCGGTGATGAAAAGGGTTGGTTGTGGTTCTGTGCCGAGAGAGAGTAGGGCACGAGTCTGAGTCCGGCCTTCCAATCATGAACTGGTGGAAGACGCACATCCGAGGGTTCAGCGGTGATGCTCAGGGCGACTACATCAGGAAGAGGGCTTGACGGCGGCAGTCAACATAGGTGCGCGGAGGAGACGGAGGTCTGGGCCTCAAGTGTCCTCCATTGTTGGTGCAGACTTGAGGCGGGTACTCACAGTGCCGTGATCTTCCTTGGTCACGGTGCTCAAGCCTCTTCTCCTCGAGGAGGATGGTGACCTTGAGGCACGGCGCGAGTGCAATCCCACCAGCAGTGCATGTAGGGTCTTGCGTTCCCATGTAAGGTCTTCTAATTATCATGGGATAAATTAGAGGAAATCAAGAAAGGAAGGAAGAGATTTTATGAGCAAAACAATAAATAGACAGAAAAGGCAGGAAATTGATTACCATATGATACGATTTATTTGTGTTACCAAAGAATGACCTGTATTGATTGTGTTCCGCATTAATAAATAGAAGAGAAGAGAAGGAAGAGAAGAATACGGTCTGTGATTGATGTGAATTGATTGTGTTACCAAATTGATTACCATACCATACAAGAATTGATTGGTCTTACCAAAGATTGATCCTGGTATGTCTGGCTAGATGAAAACCAATTCTAGATAGAAAAACCAGAAAGGAGAGGAAAACCAGTGTGGGATATTGTACGGGGAGGGAGGACGAAGGGTGGGACGACGTAAGAGGGGAGAGGGAACCTTACGTGTTTTTTAGGTAGTAGAGATTTATCATGTTTTGATCTAAACAGCAAGGTTAAGTTTCTCTTTCATGCATGAAACTAGTACCAATGGAAAGATTGGATTTTTCTGATCATTTTTCATATATAACTTATTTCATTTGGAGTTACGGTTGATTTTATATGATTTTTAGAAGTTTATAACATTTTCTGAAATAAATAAACCATTTAAGATTTATTTAAATTGAAATGAATTACTGCATCAGCATGACATCATTGTGATGTCAGCGGTCAACAGGGCATCCAGAGTCAAACCTGACGTGTGGGCTCCACACGTCAGTGACACATGGGTTAAACTGGTTTAACTAATCTAAACTGAAACTTAACTAGAGTTAGTTAGGGCGTGGGGCCCATATGTCAGTGACCCAGGGTTCATTAGCTTAGTGCTAATTAGTGGTTAGGCCGACGTTTAGCCGCCGGCGAGGTGCCGAGACGGCGACCATGCGCGAATTCGCATCACAGGCCACGGTTCGTTGCTCCGGTGGCACCTTTGGAACGATGGGCCTCGTCCGCGTCGATTGGAGGCGGAATGAGACCAAATGGTCGCTAGAGACGACAACGGCGACCAAATCAGCGGCCGCCGGAGCTCGCGCAGGACCGGCTACTCGCTATGGTTCATGGGAAGGTGAGCTAGCAGGTGCGTTCGTCTCCTGGCAGCAGCACGAGCACGATGACGTGCTCAGGGGCAAGCTACGGCGTCTGAAGCCACGACGGTGACATGGCCGTCGACGGCGAGCTTCGGGCACTTGTGGAACGATGGCTAGAGGACGGGAATGGAGGGGCGAGCAAAGAGGAGAGATGAGGAACTCACAGGGAGGCGACGCAGAAGGTCAGTGGGCTCGGGGGCGCGCCAGATGTCGCGAATCAACGGCGATGATCGGTGGCGCCCGAGGTGGAAGACGAGCTCGAAGGCGTCACCAAGGTGCTCTTGGGGTCGTTATATTCCGCATGGAGGAGCTTTGCATCGTCACGGAGCTTTTTGACACGGTAAAGGGGCGAGAGGACCACGGTGCTCACGGTGGCAGCGAACGGCGGCGACGAGCTCTGCTCGGGTCAAGCGAGAGGGCGAGGGAGAGGACAAATAGAGGGGGGAGCAAACGTGAAGGCTCTGGGGTCTGCGTGGCGCACTTAGTGACATGCAGGAGCAAGCGGCAAGCAGGAGGTGGCCGCCGCGCGGGGACCACGCACCTCGCGTCCTTCTGGCGTGAGGTAGGCGATGACTGGCAGCTGGGCTGCACAGTACTGGGCCGGCCAGTGGGCTATGGTAAGTGCGAGGTGGGTTTTTCCTCTCTCTGGTTTTCTCTATTTTATTTCTCTTTTCTATTTCTGACATTAGTTTTAATTTGGTTTTTGGACCAAACTAATTTTGTTGCTTCTGATAAATTTTGCAGGGACTAAAAGGATTATTCCAAAGCCCCTCAACAAAAATCAGAATTATTGGAGCAATAAAGTATTTACAGTATTTATTTGCTCCAATTCAAAATACAATATGTGTTAATTCAATAATCCAAAATGTCATGCAAAAATGTGCATCACCTCTGGTTGCTGTTTCAAGCATTTTCCAAAAATGATGAACATTTTTTAAGGCCATTTGGGTTCACTGAAAAATATTTTAATTGAACCTGGTGGATTCCTTTTTATGCTAGGGTTTGAACATCCCCCATTTCAAGTTCATTTGAAAATTTAAACATGATGCACACATGAAGGGCTAGCCTAGTGCATATCAGGACTAGGGATGTGACAACTCGCCCCCACTAAACAAGAATCTCGTCCCGAGATTCAAGACTTGAGGTAAGAGGAAAGGGGGTCACAAAATAATCACGATCTTCAGGATCCAACTGCCCTTCTCGAAGATGTTGATTCATTCCATCGTCTTGGTTTTGACATCTTTGCCTTCGAGATCTTCACTCGACACGACAACGGAAAGAGAGGGAAACTCTACAGGATTCGATCTTCACGAAGATCAAGCAAACCATGATCAACTCACGGAATGAGACGTTGAATCACCTCTTGAGCTGAGACACAAACACACTTCAAGAGGGATGGAAACAACAGATGACGAATGTTCAAATTGGTAGGAAACGATTCCACGCTTAAATAAAATGTTGCATGGTTTCAAAGTAGCGAGGAAATAATTGCCATGATTTCATAACGGGGCACCTTAGGGAGGTGGCTCGTAAAGTTATTCCTTTAGGTGGCAAAAAGAATTACTTTTGATACATAGATCATTGAAATTCTTCATACCAGCCCGAGGCAACTCACAATTGATCGTTTGAAAGAATTCAAAAGAATGGCATATTCAGTTTGGAAAGGAAATTGCGGTTATAGGGCAATTCGGCAAATGGAAGGCACATTCCAATTATACCGAGGATGTAACTTGGTGCCTGAGCGTGCTCCCAAGAACTTGAACATTTACATACTCATCAAAGTCTTACCAACATCTGTGCCGAGGATCGTGGCAACACATCTTACTACCATGATGAATAGTGATGGACAATGCAGATGTAAAGGAAGACAACGCTTTCTTAGATTTCACCTTAGCGAGGCCAAGGAAACGAGATCTGGATGATCGACCAAGAGACATTTATCACTTCGCTTCTAATGTTCTCCTTGATGTGCTAGCGTAAGCCATTTATAGATATGGTTTGGTATCCAGAACATCAGGTAAAAGGTCGGACTTCGTGAGCACAAGAATCCATAAGGAATAAATTCTAGAACAAGACATATGGAATCCTCGCGGGGAAGCGGCCAACTTTTCAATTCAAGGTATTACATTAATAAGTCTTCCGGCTAGGTGTGTTGGCCACAACTCCCACTTAACCGGGTCATAGAGAGACCAATATTACAATTCTTGGAAAACGTTCCAACCATCATATCTGCCTGAGATTCAGATCTGGTTAGTAACAGGATACTTCAGACTCAACATGTCTGCAAAAGAAAGTTTGCAACACAATTCGATGAGATGGCATTGCGAGATTCTCGGGGAGTGAACTAAGATAGCAAGCTCCAAAACATGAGCTGGTTCTGCTACATACATGTGAACACGTTGTCCAAGACAGGCATGACCACATAGTAGTCTTACAACAAAACACTACCGAGTTCTGATTAGAAACCATCATTGCGGAGAGCGAAGTCATGCGCATGTACCTTTGGGTCCTTAAGGATTAGCACTTAAGAACTTCTTTTCCTTGAACAAATCAATCAGTGGCTTGGTGTGCTAGGGATTCATATAGAATGAAGGTTGCAAGTCTCCAGACCACAGAATACTTCGCACGTATGCATGACTGACTTGGATGATTCCAGAGGAAGCGAAACAAAATTTCTCAAATTCACGGTGGCAACTTGCATCATATGCACATGAATTAGAGGAAGTCACTTCTTCCATCAAAACATAAACTTCATGAGCTAGCATGAAGAAAATGCTTTCAAAAGTTTCCAACGCTAACTTAGATGTTCAACATGAATCATGGACAAGATGAAAATGTTGTCAATGGGCTCAACAACAAACCATCCAGGCTTCCATATAGATGGAATTCCACAATTAAGTGAACACGGTGATAGCATTGGTCAGACCAAAGGATGTAATGGTGTATGCCCGAGGAATCAACCACGAGTAAGACAACATTAGGAACATCGTTGGTTCTGATTTTATTTGAGGATAGCCCACACTCAAATCAAAGTTTGGACAAGACAATAGATCCAATAACTGATAACGAGGACCAATCGATGAAGATATCATCTTTCTTCAAAACACACACACACACACACACAAAAATATATCCTTTAATACGAACTAAGTCAGACAAGCTTTTATCTTCCAACTCTCCAAGTTGTTGTTTGGCTTAACCAACTAGCTCAGGGGTATGCAACACGGATTCTTGGAGAAGGGGTGGTTACAAGAGAACCAACTTGATCTCGAGCTCAACATAACGGCCAGGGGACAACCTGGTGATACTTCCGAGAGGATATTCGGAAAATCATGAACCACCGATATGTTATTAAGATCGGGAATAACCCTGCTTTTCAGGGCAAGACGATATGATCAAATAAGCGAGGGATTGGCACAATCCTAACTCATTGATCGAAGTGTGCACTGGAAATAAGGACTAGGTAGCACGATCAATCTTAGGATGATGATTCAATAACCAGCACGCTAAGAGTGAGAGTATTGTCCATTAACTACCAAGCAACGAGGTTGCTAGTAGTATTGATTTCACACATCACAATTCACTTGTCGGCATTTCGGTTACAACAACACGGGACCGAGGAACGAATAATGACGGCGAGAGGTATCACTCCATCAAGAATTCATAAGTGGTGGTGCAATTCTCATGACATTCTTGACATAAATACGGTAACACTTCAAGGTAGAGCAGATCAAAAGCTAAATTGGCATTTTGATCCACGGAATATAACTACTTTGACCCAATCCTCGAAGTGAACAAGGTACTGGAGTTTGTTTCTCCTAGTCATTTCAGAATAGAATGGCTTGACAGACCACAAGAATACGAGGTATCGATGAACGAATGCACACATACTCTTGACTATCAATTGATAGATAAAGGTCGGAATACAACTGAAGGGGGACAACTCAAAGGAACATATAAATTTCTGAGTTGTGGACGCATGGATTAGTATGTCGAACAAGTTCAACATATTTCCTCCGGATAACCCATGCAGAAGAAGAAGGACTGGCAGATTCACAATTTGAATGGAGAACTCGTCAAGAGCACTCTGGTTGTGATCTTTTGGTTCAAAAGAACTTCTGCCATAAGCAGTTCATGGTATTTGGAAGAAGGAAATACCACGGACCTCGAGGACTACCACAAAGGTTACTAATATCCTAAAGGTACGAGCAACACTATCAACACGAGGTAAATAGAGTGAATCTTGGGTCAAGAACCCAGGAGTAGAATACCTATTACTAAATGGCATCATGGGATGCTTTCGAGAATAATGGCCAAAATCATCACACTGGGAATACCAAACATGGCTAGATACCTATCTCTAAGATACCCTAGTGTCATAATAATAGCTCGAACATATATGTCGAGACAACAGAATACCTCAACTCATTGATTAGTGTGCTTATTCTGACCAAAAGGACATCGGGAACCGAAAGAAAGGATTTGCAAATGCATCAGATTGTTTAGAAACCTGGGATGACTCGGACAGCATAACAGATGTAAATGCTCGAAAAAGATTGGAGACATCCTGCAAAATGATGGCATAGCCACTCAACATCACAGTAACAAGGTTCTGAGGCCGGCTATGAACACACGGAAGTAGTAAAAACTGAACTGAGACTTGAATCCAACATTCCTATAAGTCTACGGATTAGTAACACGTGATCCTGATAGAAAGATGAGAAGCCTAGTTCTTAAACCCCATAGAAGAGAAGAGGTTGACTCAGATCAGAAGGCATAAGGTACAGGAGTAAAAAGAGCCTTACGTTCCCTTCCACAATCAATTCCCTTATATAACTAAAGCATTTCTAGACTCAACTTCGACCAGCTTGGCTTGGTAATCCTACAGGCAGTCAGGCTCTGATACCAACGCTGTCAGGACCCCGATCCTAAGCCACATCGATCTAGCATGTAACACATCATATCACTTTGCGGCCTCACGCACGATATTCCCATAGGTGCCACCTTACCTGGCCCGGGACCCTTTGCGTCTTTTGGCTCACGTATATGATAGTGTCGCTAGCATCCATATGACAAAGAACCCGGGCCGACATGACTAGTCGTGAACCCAAAGTGGCACTAACTTATGAGGACAGGCATACATGAATCAACATCGAGCATGTTGGTCAGCAGCGTGCGAATCCGGGCTGTAGCACTGGGCTAACAGGACTCCGGTGAACCGGGCTGTAGCAGGCTAGGCAGGACTCTGGATGTCATCGCATGACATTTCCGCGAAGGGACAGACACAGGAACGAAGTGAATCACATGCCGGCCAGTCAAGTGTTCCGGAGCAGTAGTGCTGGGCTAGCAGGACTCCGGTGAACCGGGCTGTAGCAGAATACTATGGCTCATGGAAGCACAAGACTACATTTCCCCATAAGAGAGGCTACCAAGGATAAACAACTAGGTTGTCGGATCCCACACATACCAAGCATTTCAATCATACACACAATATGCTCGATATGTGTAAATACAACATGGCATCACAACATAACTCTACGACTCAAGTATTTATTCAATAGGCTCCGAGGAGCCAAGTATTACAATCATGGTTTCATGACTGAACATACAGAGCATACAAGAATTGAGCGGAAGCATAAACATGTCTGAGTACAGACAACTACAAATGAAAAAGGCCGAGAAGCCTGACTATCTACAAGACCCTCCCAAGGGTACAAGATCGTAGCTGAG
>LR880966.1:535952011-535968780 GCA_904067115.1 Aegilops sharonensis | reverse complement strand
GGAGCAGTAGTGCTGGGCTAGCAGGACTCCGGTGAACCGGGCTGTAGCAGAATACTATGGCTCATGGAAGCACAAGACTACATTTCCCCATAAGAGAGGCTACCAAGGATAAACAACTAGGTTGTCGGATCCCACACATACCAAGCATTTCAATCATACACACAATATGCTCGATATGTGTAAATACAACATGGCATCACAACATAACTCTACGACTCAAGTATTTATTCAATAGGCTCCGAGGAGCCAAGTATTACAATCATGGTTTCATGACTGAACATACAGAGCATACAAGAATTGAGCGGAAGCATAAACATGTCTGAGTACAGACAACTACAAATGAAAAAGGCCGAGAAGCCTGACTATCTACAAGACCCTCCCAAGGGTACAAGATCGTAGCTGAGTAACAAGCTAAACGTCGGAGTCCACGCAGAACTACTAATGAGACTAAAGTCTCTCTCCAAAACATAAAATAAGCAAACGTGAGTACAAATGTACCCAACAAGACTTACATCAGAACTAGCTACATATGCATCGGTTTCAATAAAGGGGGTGGTGGAGTTTAACTGCAGTAAGCCAGCTTTGACTCGGTGGCTAAAACTACGACTGCAAGTAACTCTTTTCAGGTGGCACACACGAGTCCACATATTCACCATATCAATACACCACTATGGATCCGCTCCTGTCTCCCTACGAGAAGGCCATCCATAGCACTCACGCTTATCTTGCGCATTTTAGAGTATCCACTTTCACTTGTCTATGAACTGTACAGGCAACCCAAAAGTCCTTTACTGTCAACACGGCTATTCGAATAAATGATGTTAACCCTGCAGGGGTGTACTTCTTCACACACGCTCTCGCCACTTACCACCATGTACACGTCGTGTATCTCGGCAACCTTCAAGCGGAAGCCTGACAAGGGAGTCGGCCACGACCTGACTAACCACACAAGTCTCTAGTCCAGTTTTATCGCCTATTCGGGTTCCATTCGCAAGGAGATCCACCCGGGGTGTCGCTCACGGCCCCAAACGATGTGTCCAGGGTTCCAAGCCCACCAAAACCAGCGGCGCTTGGTCTACCTGGCCACGGTGCCTAGTCTTTCCCAAGCCCACCTGTACCGGGTGCCACTTGGTAGACTACTAACACTACCTACAAACACCAGAAACTAGTTGCAACTCCTGGACAGAGATCAGGTTGATTAATAAGTCGAGAGGGGCACTTAAGCATTCCAATGCGTGGTAGTAATTGTTCATGGATCACAAACACAGAACTCAGTTCCTGAGGACTATTTCAATGAGACAACCCACCATGTACTCCTACATGGCCTCTCACCGCTACCTTTAACAAATCATGTTCACACACACTTAGCTCTCAACAGTAGGACATGTTTCACAGCATTCCAATTCATTCCCGATGAATCAGACCTGACTCAACTCTAAGCAGTAGCAGGCATGACAAACAAGCATGAATGAGTAGGCACATCAGGGCTCAAACAACTCCTACTCATGCTAGTGGGTTTCATCTATTTACTGTGGCAATGACAGGTCATGCAGAGGAAAGGGGTTCAACTACTGTAGCAGGTAACAGATGAATCGTTGTTGTCCTAATGCAATAAAAGAGACCAGGAGCGAGAGACTGGGATTGTATCAGAATGAACAAGGGGTTTTTGCTTGCCTGGCACTTCTGAAGATAGTATAGTTCTTCATCGGTGCCATCGAGCTCATCGTCGGAACGAACGTCTACCGAGAGGGAACAACCACCGGCAAACAAAGAATAAACACAATCAATGCAATGCAACAATATGATGCATGAACATGACATGGCAATATGATGTGATTTGAGCTAATGCAACTAAAACCAGAAGGGTTTGAGCTAATTTGAACCAAGGGTTCAAATCCAAACTCAAGTTATCAGTTTATATAATGCATTATCATGTTTTGATCTAAACAGCAAGGTTAAGTTCCTTTGTCATGCATGAAACTAGTACCAATGGAAAGATTAGATTTTTTCTGATCATTTTTCATATATAACTTATTTCATTTGGAGTTACGGTTGATTTTATATGATTTTTAGAAGTTTATAACATTTTCTAAAATAAATAAACCATTTAATATTTATTTAAATTCCAGAAATGAATTGCTGCGTCGGCATGACATCACTGTGATGTCAGCGGTCAACAGGGCATCCAGAGTCAAACCTGACGTGTGGGCCCCACACGTCAGTGACCCAGGGGTTAAACTGGTTTAACTAATCTAAACTGAAACTTAACTAGAGTTAGTTAGGGCATGGGGCCCATATGTCAGTGACCCAGGGTTCATTAGCTTAGTGCTAATTAGTGGTTAGGCCGGTGTTTAGCCGTCGGCGAGGTGCCGAGATGGCGTCCATGCGCGGATTCGCATCACAGGCCACGGTTCGTTGCTCCGGTGGTACCTTTGGAACGTTGGGCCTCGTCCGCATCGATTGGCGGCTGAACGAGACCAAATGGTCGCCGGAGACGACGACGGCGACCAAATCAGCGGTCGCCGGAGCTCGGGCAGGACCGGCTACTCGATATGGTGCATGGGAAGGTGAGCTAGCAGGTGCGTACGTCTCCAGGGAGCAGCACGAGCACGATGACGTGCTCAGGGCAAGCTACGGCGTCTGAAGCCACGACGGAGACACGGCTGTCGGCGGCGAGCTTCGGGCACTTGTGGAACGACGGCTAGAGGACGGGAACGAAGGGGGCGAGCAAAGAGGAGAGATGAGGAGCTCACAGGGAGGCGGCGCAGAAGGTCAGTGGGCTCGGGGGCGCGCCAGACGTCGCGAATCGACGGCGGTGATCGGTGGCGCCCGAGGTGGAAGATGAGCTCGAAGGCGTCACCACGGTACTCTTGGGGTCGGGATATTCCGCATGGAGGAGCTTTGCGTCGTCACGGAGCTTTTTGACACGGGAAAGGGGCAAGAGGACCACGGTGGTCACTGTGGCAGCGAACGGCGGCGACAAGCTCCGCTCGGGTCGGGCGAGAGGGCGAGGGAGAGGACGAACAAAGGGGGGAGCGAACATGAAGGCTCTGGGGTCCGCGTGGCGCACTTAGCGATGTCTAGGAGCAAGCGGCAAGCAGGAGGCGGCCAGCGCGCGGGTACCACGCGCCTCGCGTCCTTCTGGCGCGAGGTAGGCTATGACTGGTAGCTGGGCTGCACAGTACTGGGCCGGCCAGTGGGCTGCGATAAGTGTCAGGTGGGTTTTTCCTCTCTCTGGTTGCTGTTTTCTATTTCTGACATTTGTTTTACCAAACTAATTTTGTTGCTTCTGATAAATTTTGCAGGGACTAAAAGGATTATTCCAAAGCCCCTCAACAAAAATCAGAATTATTGGAGCAATAAAGTATTTATAGTATTTATTTGCTCCAATTCAAAATACAATATGTGTTACTTCAACAATCCAAAATGTCATGCAAAAATGTGCATCACCTCTGGTTGCTGTTTTCAGCATTTTCCAAAAATGATGAACATTTTTAAGGCCATTTGGGTTCACTGAAAAATATTTTAGTTGAACCTGGTGGGTTCCTTTTTATGCTAGGGTTTGAACATCCCCCATTTCAAGTTCATTTGAAAATTTAAACATGATGCACACATGAAGGGCTAGCCTAGTGCATACCAGGACTAGGGATGTGACACTACTCATCCCGCCTACAACCTCATGAAGATTCTAGGGAGCAAGGGCGTCCTCACTATGGTCGGGGACACCAAGGAAGCCTTGGCTGCCCTCAAACTCGCTTTCAGGGCCACAGCGGTAGCTTGCCCGGCCAGTAAGGCCGTGCCCCGGGCCAAGGGGGCTGCGCCGACCAAGAAGAAGGAGCAATTCACTCAAGGACAGGCCAGGACGAAGCAAGTACCAATTGACGAGGACGGTGCCTCAGGCGCCACCTTTACTATAGGCGCCGACCTCGCCCCAGACCAAGAAAGGGAGTTTGTTGACTTCCTGCGGGCGAACAAGGAAGTGTTCGCCTGGGAGCCCAAGCAGCTAGTTGGGGTCCCGAGAGAAGTGATTGAGCATCATCTGAAGGTGTGCCCTAACGTGCGCCCTGTGAAGCAGATGGCGAGGTGACAGTCCGTGGAGAAGCAGTCTTTCATCATTCACGAAACCCGCAAGCTGGAAGCAGCGGGCGTCATTCGCGAGGTCCGGTACCCAGAGTGGCTGGCAAACCCGGTTGTCGTGCCGAAGAAAGGTGGGAAGGAGCGCATGTGTGTCGACTTCACCAACCTCAACAAGGCTTGCCCTCAAGACCCATTCCCGCTGCCGCGCATCGACCAGATAGTCGACTCCACCGCCGAGTGTGACCTGCTATTCTTCCTGGATGCGTTCTCAGGCTACCACCAGATCAAGATGGCTGTGGAAGATGTGGAGAAAACGGCTTTCTTGACTCCGTGCGGGGTATACTGCTACACATGCATGTCGTCCAGACTATGCAACATAGGGGCAACCTTCGAGCGGCTTATGCACATCGCTTTGGGGCAGCAGCTCGGGAGGAACGCTGAGGCTTATGTCGACGACATTGTGTTGAAGTCTCGAGAGGCGAGAACTTTGATTCAGGACCTGGAGGAAACCTTCGCGAGCCTACGCCAGGTGCACTTGTAGCTCAACCCGGAGAAATGCGTGTTTGGTGTCCCTTCCGGCAAGCTGCTGGACTTCCTCGTGTCCCACAGGGGGATCGAGGCTAACACGGAGAAGGTCATGGCAATCGAAGACATGAGCCCACCACAAACCCTCAAGGAGATGCAGAAGCTTGCAGGCTGCGTGAACTCGCTGGGGCGCTTCATCTCCAAGTTGGGAGAGCGCGCCCTACATTCAAGCTGATGAAGAAGAAGGGCCCATTTGAGTGGACCCCGGAGGCTGACCAAGCGTTTCAAGACCTCAAGAGATACTTGACCAGCCCGCCAGTGATGGCGGCACCTCGTTCTCTCGAGCCCTTGGTACTCTACCTGTCTGCCACACCCCACTCCGCCAGCGCAGCGCTGGTGTCCCTTAGAGAGGAGCGCCAGGCCAAGGGCCTGACAAATGGAGCCGCCAAGCCGGACGAGGAAGCACAACACAAAGGCAATGCTCTTGAGACAGTGGATGCCCCGGCAAGTCATCAAGCCCCTGGAGCTGGGGATCCACAGGAAACACCACAACCCCCGAGAACAGAAGGCTCCGCCAGGTCTCCCGCCCTCGTCGAGCACCCGGTGCACTTCGTCAGCATAGTGCTACGGGATGCGAGAGCACGATACCCGATGCCTCAGAAGCTCTTGCTCGCGCTCCTGGTAGCTTCGTGTAAGCTGCGCCACTACTTCCAGGGTCACCCCATCAAGGTCGTCTATGCCTGCCCGTTGGAGAGAGTACTCAGGAGCCCCAATGCTGCGGGAAGGGTGGCCGAATGGAACATTGAGTTGCAAGCGTTTGACTTGGAGTTGAGCACAACTAGGGTCATCAAGGGGGCTGCACTCGCTGACTTTGTGGCTGAATGGACCGACACCCCGGAACTCGAAGCTGGCGAGGACCGATCCCTCTTGCCATGGAGTGAAGTGCTGGATGGCTGGGTCATGTACTTCGATCGCGCGTTCGCACGTCAGGGCGCGGGGGCTGGCGCCGTGCTCATCTCGCCCACTCAAGACAAGCTTTACTACGCCGTGCAGCTCTGCTTCCAGCAGGGCGAGAAGGTCTCCAACAACATCGCAGAGTACGAAGGCCTCTTCACCGGCCTCAGGGCTGCGGTGGCCCTTGGGGTGAAACGCCTCACCATCAAAGGAGACTCGCAACAAGGTGTACGAGCCGAGGGATGAGCACATGGAGGCATACCTCACGGAGGTACGCAAAATGGAGAAGTAGTTCCTGGGCCTGGAGCTATAGCATGTGCCTCGTGGCACCAACAAGGAGGCCGATGACATCGCCAAGAGAGCATCAAAGCGGCTACCCCAAGAGCCTGGTGTCTTCGAGGAGCGGCTCTTCAAGCCTTCAGCAGCACCCCCACCTGCGGAACCGGTGCCATCTCAGGAGGAACTCCCCCAGCCACCAGCCTCGGGAGCCCCCGCCTGTGGCCTGACCTCGGGAGCGCGCCTGCTCCTGGCGCTCGAGCCTCAGGAGGGGTGCTGGATCGAGGAGTTCAAGGCATACCTGACGCAAGGCACGTTACCGGAGAAGGAAGAAGACGCGGAGCGTGTGGCCCGGCAGGCTACGGCGTACTACATCCAGGACGGTGAGCTATACAGAAAGCGGCCAAATGATGTTTCTCTATGATGCATCTCTAGGGAATAGGGGAATGAGCTGCTGACTGACATACACGGCGGAGACTGCGGGCACCACTCATCGTCGCGCACCTAGTCGGCAAGGCCTTCCGCAGTGGGTTTTACTGGCCCACGGCACTCAATGACACGGCCGAGCTGGTGAAATCCTGCGAGGCCTACCAATTCCACGCCAAGCAGATCCACCAGCCAACTCAGGGTCTCCAGACCATCCCGCTCTCATGGCTGTTCGTGGTCTGGGGGCTGGATATCCTGGGCCCATTCCCTCGAGCGCCTAGAGGTTACCTCTACCTCTACATCGCCATCGACAAATTCACCAAGTGCGCGGAAGTGGAAGCTGTCCGCACCATCCCAGCCGGGTCAGCGGTCAAGTTCATCAAGGGCCTCATAAGCCGATTTGGGGTCCCTAACCGCATCATCACCGACAACGGCTCACAGTTCACTAGCAATCTCTTCAGAACATATTGTGCTAACCTTGGAACGCAGATATACTACGCCTCCGTGGCACACCCCACGAGCAACGGCCAGGTCGAATGCGCCAACGCGGAAGTCCTGAGGGGCCTCAAGACCAGGACCTTCAAGAAGAAGCTCGAGGCCTACGGCAGGGGCTGGCACGACGAGCTCCAGTCCATGCTGTGGTCCATCCGCACCACCGCCACCAAGCCAACAGGCGAGACTCCATTCTTCCTCGTCTATGGAGCAGAAGCGGTTCTCCCACACGAGGTCAGGCATCGCTCCGTGTGGGTCCTGGCGTTTGAAAAAACACAGCAGGTCGCCATGTAGGGGATGGACCTTGTGCTGGGGGGGGGGGGAAGCCGCCGTGAAGCCTCGCTCCGAGCCGCAAGGTACCAGCAGGCGCTGCGGTGGTACCACTGCCGCAGCATCCGCTCCAGGACGCTCGAGGTGGGCGATACCGTCCTGAGGCGGGTGCTCTCCAGGGAAGGGCTGCACAAGCTCTCACCCATGTAGGAGGGCCTGTTTCAGGTCGCCCACGTCTCTAGGCCTGGCACCATGCGCTTGGAGACGCAAGACGGGATCCCCATCCAGAACGCCTAGAACATCCAGCACCTCTAGAGGTTCTACCCATGAAGAAAGGCCCAGTGCATGTGAAGAAGGCCCAGTGCCTGTGAAGGTCTCCGCTCGTGACACTCTCACGTAATAATGAGTGGGGCTGTACACGCCTTGGAGTCTCAGGAGTGTCGCCATCGGGCCTTGGGGGCTCCCTCCCATGTCCTAGTGGCAGCACTTAGCTCCGCGCTGGCGAGAAGACAAGAAGACTAGACTAGGTGCCAGACGCGGCTTTTCATTTGCTTTCCGCAGTTAGCTTGCCCCTCTTTAATGAGAATTTTCTTTCTGGTGTTCCTCGCTGGCTTGGTTCCCCTGCCTTTTTTGCCCCCCTTTTTCTGCTCTCATTTCCTCGTTTTGACCCATTCTCTCCCTCGCATGCCTCGCGGGGGGCTGGACAGGGGCCCTCGTGAGCGTTTTTTTCCTGTTCTCCGCAAGGCACCCTCGCCCGAGCTCGCAAATTGGTGTACCTCCCTTAATCCGTACCCCTCGGGTACCGTGATGCGAGGCGTTGGGTCATGGCCGGCTGCGCCAGCGACCAGGACTCGGAAGAGCTCGTAGAGTAAGAGTTTCCTAATGAATTTTTGCAGTCCCCAGACGCCTCCGGAGCCATGGAGGCTTCGTCAGGTACTAATGTGCGCTTCACGAGGCGAAAACTACCACTTCGAGTGCGTCGAGCTAAGTTATTCCTGCGCACCTACATAAAGCGTTGATGCTGCAACGCAACATAGGAAAGATAAACATAGCATAGCCACTTGGAAATCATAGTTGTTGCACGCCCCAGCGGGGCCCCATACTTGTCTCTCTCTCTTAATGCATGAAGGAAGGAAAAACGGAACAAAAGTGGCACATGCTCCCGCGGAGGTTCGCGAGGATGGGCACATGGCACTCTCCTGAGCTCAGCCAGACCCCTCCTCGCGCTTCACTTGAGCACGGCGATGAGAACCCGCTGCCACCTTTGAAGCGGGCGCGGCGGCGTGATGGCTGGTCATAGCCGTCACTGCTGGAGCTGTCGCTGGAGGAAGAACCGCCGTAGCTATACGAGCAACGGCCAGTGCCGAGGGCAATGCCATCCTCACCCTTGTCATGACCATCGCCAAGGCCGAGCACCTCGTCGTCGTTGTCGTTTTCCTCGTGACAGCACCCGGCGCGCCGACTGTCTTCTCCGAAAACCCTCACGTAGAGGATCATGTTGCCGTCGTATTTGAAGTGGAGGGTGCACCGCCTGCCCAGGCCGCGCGCGCGGGCAAACGTCTGCCAGCCACGGTCGGGGCTGTGTTGCCGGCGACGGAGACCTCAACCGTGACCCAGGAAGCCTTTCTGCAGCAGCCGTCCGCCTGTAGCCAGAGCCCGCATGGACCTGTAGCCAGCAGCTCGTCGATGAAGAAGCGCGGGAGCTGAAGTCAGGCGCCGGCCGGGTTCTCCGACCACACAACAAACTCCGGCAGCACCTCCGTCGAGTGGAAGCACGGCCTCCTCCCTTCATCAACAGGGCTGCCATGACAAGGGCGACTCCTACCACGCGAAGGGGCGCCGCCGCGGCCGAGGGGGGCCATGGCGGGGGTCGCGGTGTGCTTGCGGGGACGACCACGCCCATGCTTGGGCGGCGGAGAGTCGGGCCCCTCTTGGCGAGCCTTCCCCTTCTCCGCGGCCGAGAACCTCTTCGGAGGTGCCATGGGTGTCGCTACTGGCAATGGAGCAAGGGAGAGGAAGCGAGCGGAACGGGAAAAGATGGGCGACAGGGGCTCCGCCCCCCTCCCCATTTATAGCAGGAGAAGGCCAACCGGCGATCCCCACGATCACAGGTAATGATGGTTTTTTATTGCATGCAGCAGGGACTCGTCAAGTTGGGCGGTTGCCAAGGCAACATGGGGAAGCGGAGACGCCCACTTCCAATAAATCGCCACGTGTCGACCAAGGCCGCCTGCTGTTGGGGCCCGCGGCGCTCCGCACTTGCCCTTTGGCTTCGCCTCAAAGCCTAGTCCGAGCGCGCCTTGGGCCCGGGGGCTACTGTCGGTGTTCTGGGAACTGGGGTCCCCAGACTTGCGTGCCTGCGGCCCACGGCGTGGCTCCACCAGCGGCCCTGTACGGCCCATCTTCACCAGCAAACACCCAAGACCCTCGCGAGGAGCCAAGCCTCGCGAGGCGGACGACACAAGACCTCCTCAGGGGCAGCCTGACCAGGCTGGCTCACGAGGGGCGGAGAGATCAAGGCAAGGGGAACCTCGCGAGGTTCCTATGACGTAAGCCATGACGACCAAGGCCAGGCGGGCGCGAGGCGGGCGCTAGGACGCACAGTGTCCTCATTTCCTCTTTGGTGTTAAAGGGGCAAGCGCAGGTGAGGAGTCCCGAGGCATCAGGAAAAGGTTTCCATATCGGTGCAATGAGACCAAGACCAGAAGGACGGCAAGACGGAGGTCACCATGGAGCCCAAGACGGCGTCACCACCAGAGCCTTTGGCAGGCGAAGACCACCTTTAGTCAGGAATAGCTTGTACTGGTTGTCCCCCTTCAAATTGGCCGTTGTGGCATCCCTTCCCGCTCAATATTTGGGAAGAGGACCAGGGCCTCTATTAATAGGACTAGCCATCACCATAGGAGGGGGGTCTAAAGCTCATCTTGGATTAGACCACCCTCATTCACTCAAGCTCATCGAGCACAAGAACACCTCTCCGCAGGAGGCTGTTCTTCCCTTGTACTGTTCATCCTCAGCCCAAGAGGCAATCCACCACACCACACTGGAGTAGGGCATTACACCACAACGGTGGCCCGAACCAGTATAAACCCTGCGTCCCTTTGTTCTTTGGGTTCGTCGAGCTAGGCCGTGAGATCTTGATGCGAGCAAGCTAGAGGGGGGGGGGGGAGAGATCTTCGTGCGCACCCCAGTGTTCGAACCTCAAGGGTTTTGCCGGAACCTGAAATCTGACAATGATCCTTTTAGAAACTGGACAGGACTATGAGTCGCCATGGATAGGTTATCAGTTATTGGTTTTTACAAAGGTTATAAGTCGCCGGGTTACAAAAATCCCGGATTACAATGGATGCGTATTAAGTCGCCATAGGCCAAGAGCCGTCGGGCATTTAAACTCCGGATTTACTTGTCAACAGATAAGGTATTCAAATCTTTAATAGCCAAACTTTGCTTGATTTTCATGATGATATTGAACGATTGAGGTTTTCATACCAGATTATATTATTCAAATCTTGAGTAGCCAAAATAGATGGATTTTTATTATGGTTATCAATAACAAGTATTATGATTGAGGTTTTCAAAGTTGCTGCAGCGTAATGGCTATTATTTCTTTATCAATGGATATGATTTATTCTGCAATGGAAGGAATAGTCCCGAGTCGCTGCAGGCTTACGACCCGGCACTTGGGGGCTACATTATTCAGATTGAGATTACATCAAATACGCAAGTCTCATGTCACTGCCAGCATGCACCATGGCACTTGGGGGCAGTCATTTTTAACTCACCTTATTGAGGACCTGACTCATCACATCATAATGAGCCTGCCCTTGGGGGCTACTAGTTGCTCCTGTCAAAGGTAACCCAAAACATGGGGGCTACCAATTGCTCCTGTCAAAAATTCAAAGTACACAAGCCTTAATCCATTATATTGAAGGGTCCACTGCTCAATTGGTAGAGCACAAGGATTTTAACCTTATGGTCATGGGTTCGAGCCCCATGGTGGGGGTTACATCATATGATGTTATTTTCAATGAAGTATATATAAAGTCCCAGCTCAGTATTATCTTACTGAGCTGGCCCTTGGGGGCTACACGTTGCTGCTCAAGTATACATGATCATATCTGAAAAGTCCCTACTCATTATTGCATAATGACCCGACACTTGGGGGCTACACATGTGAAGTACAAAATATTCAGTTTATGACTGAGGACGGAGATGAACAAACCGGATTTCTCCAAAGTTGGAGCATTTATATTGAAGCAGGTCTTAAGCTATCATTTTATTCTCCTCTTAAGATTTTGGGGCTACAGGTGATATGCATATAAGGGAGGTACACTTTCAAGCTGATGTTAGCAACAATTATGACCCGGTGCCATCAATATTTACAAACCGGCAATTTTGGCAATCATAGCTCGGCAAGCTCTACATATTTAAGCCAGCTGAAAATCAGATGAGTATTTCAAAGACCAATATTTTTTCAAGCTAGAGCATTGGAAGCCGAGTCAAATGGATTATTCTTTATATTATTTTTCTTCAAGAAGCCAATGTCATCAAATTGACTATGAAGCTAGTCTATTGACCTGGACTTCTCAGAAGAAGTGCCCGGATTTTTTACATTGGCAAAGTTTGAACATATCTGCTAAAGGAGATTTGTTATGAGATCATGGACACGTATTAAGGAGGAAATGACAAGGACTTAAGGATTAGTTTAACATGGGTAAATCCAAATTAAACTGGGGGCTAATGTCGGGGATATACCTCGTGGTATGACCCGGCCGAAAGTATGACCCGACCGGACTTGGCGACTCACTAGTGACCCACCCTAACTTGGCGACTCACTAAGTGACCCGCCCGGATCTCTTCACTGACTGATGACCCGGCCAGGCCTGGTGACTCATTGGTAACCCATCAGGCGGGACATAGGAGCGACAAGACCCGGTGGCCCATAAGGCGGCTTATGAGAAGACCGGCTTAAGGTGCATGTCCGGTGGGCCGGCTTAAGAGGAAAGCATAAGGAATATTCCCTTACAAAGGAAGCAAGACTAGGACTCCACTTGTAATAGAGTAATCCTAATCCTACTAGGACTCCACATGTAACCCGCCCCTCCAACTTATATAACGAGGGGCAGGGCACCCCAAGAAGGGGAGAAAATAATCTCAAGGGCTAGATACAATTAGAGGAGATCCGGCTTATACAACAACTCCCTCATGAGAATATTGAATAAGACCTAGTCACAAACAACATGTAGGGTTATTACCGGATGATGTTTCCAGGGGCCCGAAGCTGTCTAAATCTTGTCTCGTGTGCTAATCCGCTTCGACGATCTACACACATCTCTCGTCCCGATCAACCCCACTCAAGCTACTACCTAGTTGCGTTGGCCTCACGACAAGTCCTCACACTAGGACATCTGCCGTGACAAATCCACGACAGTCCTTCCATCCATACATCTATCTCGATATCTATCGGGGTATCTTCTATCGCACACACACCTTGTCACTCGATCTCCCACCCTTGTAGTCCCATCACGATCTCCATGGGATCTCTCTATGACAAACATACACTCTCTCCTTCCCATGTCTGCATTTTCTCCGTACGTCTCTCTCGACCTCTCTACCTTGTTTGTCAGACCCCTCTTGGCCATGTGCTAGGGGTCTTTCTCTCTCGGTTGCAAACAACCACACACTATCTCCTCACCTTGCTTCCGCTGTCAAAGATGCATGTGTGATATCTTTGCATAAGACACACACACGCTTTTTATCTACTTTTATCTTGTGTTGTCCATGTCTCTTTCACACATGCACACACATTTTTTTCAATCAATCTTTCTATTTCTCTCTCTCTCTCTCTCTCTCTCTCTCTCTAGTTAGGTACTCTCTCACGTCCATAAGCATATGGACGTTTTGAAGAGTCAAACCTTAGAAAAGTTGTACTAGGTATATGTGGAGAAAAACATTTACATTTGGAACGATCATTAGATTCATCACAACATGTACTTACTTCATACTATCATTTATCTTTGGTACTGTAGATATAAGTAATTTGTTTATAAACTTGGTCAAAGTTTCAAAAGTTTGACTTAAAAAATGTAGGCACTACATTATCGAACGGAGGGAGTAGCTCTTTCTCTCTCTGCTATCTCTCACGGGCCTCCCCTCTCACTCGAACTCTCTATACCGAGGAATTATACGGTCACTGTGTCAGCGTATAGCTATGTATATTGTTTAGTTGACCGGTCAACCAGTCCACATGCTGCCTTGTCAGCTCGTGTACTCTATCTTCGTGTGCTGGCCCATGTGGCAGTGGGTGAAAATAAGTAAACTAGAGGCCCATCTGACACGCGGTGAAGTAAACAAAGTTGAAACCACTCGGGGTAGCACCCCGTGATACGTCTCCAACGTATCTATAATTTTTATTGTTACATGCTATTATATTATCCATCTAGGATGTTTTATATGCATTTATATGCTATTTTATATGATTTTTGGGACTAACCTATTAACCTAGAGCCGAGGGCCAGTTTCTGGCTTTTCCTTGTTTTTTGAGTTTTACAGAAAAGGAGTACCAAACGGAGTCCAATTGATGTGCCAAAATTTGACATTTTTTTATGGACCAAAAGAAGCCTCCGGAGTAAAAGAGTTGGGCCAGAAGAGTCCTGGGCTGTCAACGAGGGTGGGGGCGCGCCCCCCTATCTTGTGGACGACTCGGAGACCCCTCCCCCCTGACGTGAGACCTACGCCAAAAATTCCTATAAATACAAAAACCTCCAGAACATAACCTAGATCAGGAGTTCTACCGCGGCAAACCTCTGTAGCCACCAAAAACTAATCGGGACCCTGTTCCGACACCCTGCTGGAGGGGGGATCCATCACCGGTGGCCATCTTCATCATCCCGGTGCTCTCCATGACGAGGAGGGAGTAGTTCACCCTCGGGGCTGAGGGTATGTACCAGTAGCTATGTGTTTGATCTCTCTCTCTCTCTCTCTCTCTCTCTCTCTCTCTCTCTCTCTCGTGTTCTTGATTCGTCACGATCTTGATGTATCGCGAGCTTTGCTATTATAGTTGGATCTTATGATGTTTCTCCCCCTATACTCTCTTGTAATGGACTGATTTTTCCCTTTGAAGTTTTTTTGAAGTTATCTTATCGGATTGAGTCTTTAAGGATTTGAGAACACTTGATGTATGTCTTGCACGTGCTTATCTGTGGTGACATTGGGATATTCACGTGATCTAGTTGATGTATGTTTTGGTGATCAACTTGCGGGTTCAGTGACCTTGTGAACTTATGCATAGCGGTTGGCACACGTTTTTGTCTTGACTCTCCGGTAGAAACTTTGGGGCACTCTTTGAAGTTCTTTGTGTTGGTTGAATAGATGAATCTGAGATTGTGTGATGCATATCTTATAATCATACCCACGAATACTTGAGGTGACATTGGAGTATCTAGGTGACATTAGGGTTTTGGTTGATTTGTGTCTTAAGGTGTTATTCTAGTACGAACTCTAGGATAGAATGAACGGAAAGAATAGCTTCGTGTTATTTTACTACGGACTCTTGAATAGATCGATCAGAAAGAATAACTTTGAGGTGGTTTCATACCCTACAATAATCTCTTTGTTTGTTCTCCGCTATTAGTGACTTTGGAGTGACTCTTTGTTGCATGTTGAGGGATTGTTATATGATCTAATTATGTTATCATTGTTGAGAGAACTTGCACTAGTGAAAGTATGAACCCTAGGCCTTGTTTCCTAGCATTGCAATATCGTTTGTGCTCACTTTTATCATTAGTTATATTGTTGTTTTTATATTTTCAGATTACAAAAACCTATATCTACCATCCATATTGCACTTGTATCACCATCTCTTCGCCGAACTAGTGCGCCTATACAATTTACCATTGTATTGGGTGTGTTGGGGACACAAGAGACTCTTTGTTATTTGGTTGCAGGGTTGCTTGAGAGAGGCCATCTTCATCCTACGCCTCCCACGGATTGATAAACCTTAGGTCATCCACTTGAGGGAAATTTGTTACTGTCCTACAAACCTCTGCACTTGGAGGCCCAACAACGTCTACAAGAAGAAGGTTGTGTAGTAGACATCAAGCTCTTTTCTGGCGCCGTTGCCGGGGAGGTGAGTGCATGAAGGTATATCTTTAGATCTTGCAATCGAATCTTTTTGTTTCTTGTTTTATCACAAGTTTAGTCTATAAAAGAAAACTACAAAGAAATGGAATTAAGGGTGCCTCATATGCTTCATCTTTTTAATGTCTTTCGTGAAAATGATGGGAAGGAAAATTGTGCTCAAGTACTAGAAGAAGAATTACATAGAATGCTTGGCATAAAATATGTGAATGATGAGCATGATTGCAATGTTGTTAGTATGAATTCTTTGAATACCCATGGTGCTAATGATATGCAAAGCCACAAGCTTGGGGATGCTATGTTTGATGAAGATGATATGTTTAGTCCCCCAAGTTTTGATGAGAAAGTTTATTATGATGAAAGCATGTCTCATATTTATGATGATTATTGTGATGACACGTATGCTATAAAGAATAAATATAACCATGAAACTTCTCATCATGATTTTAATTTTCAATTGGATTATGCTTCACATGATAGTTATTTTGTTGAGTTTGCTCCCACTACTATTGATAAGAATAAATTTGCTTATGTGGAGAGTAGTAAAATTTCTATGCAAGTAGATCATGAAAAGAATGCTTTATGTGATGGTTATATTGTTGAATTAATTTATTATGCTACTGAAAATTATTATGAGAGAGGGACATGTGCTCTTACATATTGCAATAATATCAAGTTTCCTCTCTATGTGTTGAAAGTTTTGAAGTTGCACTTGTTTTGCCTTCCTGTGCAAGTTGATTCTTGTTCCTATAAGTTGTTTGCTCACAAAATCCCTATGCATAGGAAGTGGGTTAGGCTTAAATATGCTAGTTATATTCTTCATGATGCTCTCTTTATGTTTCAATTCTTATCTTTTATGTGAGCATCATTGAAATCATCATGCCTAACTAAAAAGGCATTAAAGAAAAGCGCTTGTTGGGAGGCTACCCAATTTTTATTTTTGTTCTTTGCTTTTTGCTCCTGTTTAGTAATAAATAATTCATATAGCCTCTGTTTAGATGTGTTTTTGTGTTTTAATTAGTGTTTCTGCCAAGTAGAACCTTTTGGGAAGACTTGGGTGAAGTCTATGTGATCTTGCTGTAAAAAACAGAAACTTTTGCGCTCACGAGATTAACTGCCATTTTTTACTGGAGAGTGATTTTAGGTTGATTCTTTTTTTAGATGATTAATAGACAGATTCCTCAGGTCCAAAATTTTATTTCAGAATTTTTGGAGTTAAAGAAGTATTAGAATGATACATATTACTACAGATTGTTCTGTTTTTGACAGATTCTGTTCTCATTGTGTTGTTTCCTTATTTTGATGAATCTATGAGTAGTATCGGAGGGTATGAACCATAGATAAGTTTGAATACAATAGATATTACACCAATATGAATTTAGAATGAGTTCACAACAGTACCTAAGTGGTGGTTTTATTTTCTTATACTAACGGAGCTTACGAGTTTTCTGTTGAGTTTTGTGTTGTGAAGTTTTCAAGTTTTGGGTAAAGATTCGATGGACTATGGAATCAGGAGTGGCAAGAGTCTCTTTCGTCTTCATTCATCGGTAACTTTACTTGGAGCTATAGTTTTATTCACCACATGATATGTGTTTTGCTTGGAGCGTCAT
>LR880966.1:535917543-535943909 GCA_904067115.1 Aegilops sharonensis | reverse complement strand
TAAGTATCGAGTTGTAATTCTTGAGTTCTAAGTAAATAAAAGTGTGATGATCTTCATTATTAGAGCATTGTCCCAGTGAGGAAAGGATGATGGAGAGTTGGAGACTATGATTCCCCCACAAGTCGGGATGAGACTCCGGACGAAAAAAAAGAGAAAAGAAAAAAAAGAGGCCATAAAAAAAGAGAAGTCCCAAAAAAACAAAAAAATAATAATGAGAGAAAAAGAGAGAAGGGACAATGTTACTATCCTTTTACCACACGTGTGCTTCAAAGTTGCACCATGATCTTCATGATAGAGAGTCACCTATGTTGTCACTTTCATATACTAGTGGGAATCTTTCATTATAGAACTTGGCTTGTATATTCCAATGATGGGCTTCCTCAAAATGCCCTAGGTCTTCTTGAGCAAGCGAGTTGGATGCACACCCACTTAGTTTGTTTTTGAGCTTTCATACACTTATAGCTCTAGTGCATCCGTTGCATGGCAATCTCTACTCACTCACTTTGATATCTATTGATGCACAACTTCATAGCCCGTTGATACGCCTAGTTGATGTGAGACTATCTTCTCCCTTTTTGTCTTCTCCACAACCACCATTCTATTCCACCTATAGTGCTATGTCCATGGCTCATGCTCATCTATTGTGTGAAGATTGAAAAAGTTTGAGAACATCAAAAGTATGAAACAATTGCTTGGCTTGTCATTGGGGTTGTGCATGATTTAAATATTTTGTGTGATAAAGATAGAGCATAGCCAGACTATATGATTTTGTAGGGATAGCTTGCTTTGGCCATGTTATTTTGAGAAGACATGATTGCTTTGTTAGTATGCTTGAAGTATTATCGTTTTCATGTCAATATTAAACTTTTGTTTTGAATCTTTTGGATCTGAACATTCATGCCACAATAAAGAAAATTACAGTGAAAAATATGTTAGGTAGCATTCCACATCAAAAATTCTGTTTTTATCATTTACCTACTCGAGGACGAGCAGCAATTAATCTTGGGGATGCTTGATACATCTCCAATGTATCTATAATTTTTTATTATTGCATGCTATTATATTATCCATCTAGGATGTTTTATATGCATTTATATGCTATTTTATATGATTTTTGGGACTAACCTATTAACCTAGAGCCCAGTGTCAGTTTCTGTTTTTTCCTTGTTTTTGAGTTTTACAGAAAAGGAATACCAAACGGCGTCCAATTGACGTGCCAATTTTTGATGATTTTTTATGGACCAAAAGAAGCCCCCGGAGTAAAAGAGTTGGGCCAGAAGAGTCCTGGGCCGTCCATGAGGGTGGGGGGCGCGCCCCACCCCCCTGGGCGCGCCCCCTATCTCGTGGACAACTCGGAGACCCCCCCTGACGTGAGACCTACGCCAAAAATTCCTATAAATACAGAAACCTCCAGAACATAACCTAGATCGGGAGTTCCGCCGCTGCAAACCTCTATAGCTACCAAAACCCAATCGGGACCCTGTTCCGGCACCCTGCCGGAGGGAGGATCCATCACCGGTGGCCATCTTCATCATCCCGACGCTCTCCACGACAAGGAGGGAGTAGTTCACCCTCGGGGCTGAGGGTATGTACCAGTAGCTATGTGTTTGATCTCTCTCTCGTGTTCTTGATTCGGCACGATCTTGATGTATCGCGAGATTTGCTATTATAGTTGGATCTTATGATGTTTCTCCCCCTCTACTCTCTTGTAATGGACCGAGTTTTCCCTTTGAAGTTAACTTATCGGATTGAGTCTTTAAGGATTTGAGAACACTTGATGTATGTCTTGCATGTGCTTATCTGTGGTGACATTGGGATATTCACGTGATCTACTTGATGTATGTTTTGGTGATCAACTTGCGGGTCCAATGACCTTGTGAACTTGTGCATAGGGGTTGGCACACGTTTTGTCTTGACTCTCTGGTAGAAACTTTGGGGCACTCTTTGAAGTTCTTTGTGTTGGTTGAATAGATGAATATGAGATTGTGTGATGCATATCATATAATCATACCCACGGATACTTGAGGTGACATTGGAGTATCTAGTTGACATTAGGGTTTTGGTTGATTTGTGTCTTGAGGTGTTATTCTAGTACAAACTCTAGGATAGATCAAACATAAAGAATAGCTTCGTGTTATTTTACTACGGACTCTTGAATAGACCGATCAGAAAGAATAACTTTGAGGTGGTTTCGTACCCTACAATAATCTATTCGTTTGTTCTCCACTATTAGTGACTTTGGAGTGACTCTTTGTTGCATGTTGAGGGATTGTTATATGATCTAATTATGTTATCATTGTTGAGAGAACTTGCACTAGTGAAAGCATGAATCCTAGGCCTTGTTTCCTAGCATTGCAATATCGTTTGTGCTCTCTTTTATCATTAGTTACCTTGTTGTTTTATATTTTCAGATTACAAAAACCTATATCTACCATCCATATTGCACTTTTATCACCATCTCCTCGCCGAACTAGTGCGCCTATACAATTTACCATTGTATTGGGTGTGTTGGGGACACAAGAGACTCTTTGTTATTTTGTTGCAGGGTTGCTTGAGAGAGACTGTCGGCGTTCTGGGAACGGGGGTCCCCAGACTTGCCTGCCTGCGGCCCACAGTGCGGCTAGGCAGCAGGCCGTATGACCCATCTTCATCGACAAGGCATCCAATACCCTCGCGAGGGGCCAAGCCTCGTGAGGCATACGACACAAGACCTCCTCTGGAGTAGAGTAGCCAGGCAGGCTCACGAAGAGCGGAGATATCAAGGCGGAGCAAAACCTCACGAGGCTCTCNATAACTTTGAGGTGGTTTCGTACCCTACCATAATCTATTCGTTTGTTCTCCACTATTAGTGACTTTGGAGTGACTCTTTGTTGCATGTTGAGGGATTGTTATATGATCTAATTATGTTATCATTGTTGAGAGAACTTGCACTAGTGAAAGCATGAATCCTAGGCCTTGTTTCCTAGCATTGCAATATCGTTTGTGCTCTCTTTTATCATTAGTTACCTTGTTGTTTTATATTTTCAGATTACAAAAACCTATATCTACCATCCATATTGCACTTTTATCACCATCTCCTCGCCGAACTAGTGCGCCTATACAATTTACCATTGTATTGGGTGTGTTGGGGACACAAGAGACTCTTTGTTATTTTGTTGCAGGGTTGCTTGAGAGAGACTGTCGGCGTTCTGGGAACGGGGGTCCCCAGACTTGCCTGCCTGCGGCCCACAGTGCGGCTAGGCAGCAGGCCGTATGACCCATCTTCATCGACAAGGCATCCAATACCCTCGCGAGGGGCCAAGCCTCGTGAGGCATACGACACAAGACCTCCTCTGGAGTAGAGTAGCCAGGCAGGCTCACGAAGAGCGGAGATATCAAGGCGGAGCAAAACCTCACGAGGCTCTCGTGACGTGAGCCATGGCGCACGGCACCAGGCGGGCGCCAGCGGGCGCAGCGTCCTTATTTCCTCTTCGGTGCTAAGGAGGCCAGCGCAGGCGAAGAGTACCGAGGCATCAGGCTAAGGTTGCAATATTGGTGCAACGAGACCAAGACCAGGAGGACGGAAAGACGGAGGTCATCATGGAGCCCAAAACGGCGTCACCACCAGAGCTTTTCGTAGGCGAAGACCGCTGAGGGAGTCCTGGATTAGGGGGTATCCGGACAGCTAGATTATATCCTATGGCCGGACTATTGGACTATGAAGATACAAGATTGAAGACTTCGTCTCGTGTCTGGATGGGACTCCCTTGGTGTGGAAGGCAAGTTTGGTGATACGGATATGTAGATCTCCTTCTGTTGTAACCGACTCTGTGTAACACTAGCCCCCTCTGGTGTCTATATAAACCGGAGGGTTTAGTCCGAAGGACAACAACAATCATACCATAGGCTAGCTTCTAGGGTTTACCCTCTACGATCTCGTGGTAGATCAACTCTTGTAATACTCATATTCATCAAGATCAATCAAGCAGGAAGTAGGGCATTACCTCCATAGAGAGGGCCTGAACCTGGGTAAACATCGTGTCCCTTGCCTCCTGTTACCATCCTCCTTAGACGCATAGTTCGGGACCCCCTACCCGAGATCCGCCGGTTTTGACACCTACATTGGTGATTTCATTGAGAGTTCCACTGTGCCGTCACCATAAGGAAGGATTTCTCGTCTCGTTGTCAAGGACAGCGTCACCTCTGGGGGAGCCCTGGCTGTCGGCCAGGCTCTCCGGCTAGGCGAGTTCGTCATGACCACCCGTTCGGCTGTTGCGCCGAGGATGACTTCTCGGGTCATCAAAAAAAGCCTCCACGTCGGCTCGGAACTTGCCGAGCAGATGGATCCGATGGAGCTCTCTTCCCTAAACGAGCTCTTGGATCGCATCGCCGCTTTGGGAGTCGCTACGGACTATGATCAGACCGGGCTTTAAACCGACCAAAGGGAGATTAACTCTCCGCCTGTCACCCATCAGATAGCGGTGGTGGAGGAACAATGCGGTAATTTTTCCTCAATCTTGAGGACAAACTATGTCCGGATTCCAGAGCTCTCCGAGGTGGATACCTGTATACGGAAGGACATCCCCCAAGCCTTGAACGTAGAATCGGGCAGTGGGCCAGATCTATCGAGCGACATCCCGGAGCCCGAACCTCCAAGATCGGAAACTCCCATGCCCCTGGGTCTCAGATCGGGTCAGGGTTCGGACTTAAATCCGCCCACCCACCCAGATACAAGCGATCTCTCCCACATTAGACAAGAGCCCCAGGAAACAGTACATCACTATTGGACCAGATTCCTCCTTGTAATGAACAAGGTCAAGGATTGTCGAGAGGAAGTCGCAATTTCATTCTTCTGCAATAATTGCACGGATAAGGGAATCCTTAACGCCATAAGTCGCCGCAACATAGCACACTTCGCTGACTTGGCGGCCATAGTACGGAAGTACTGTGCGATGGAGCGCGCCTGGAAAACCGAAACAGAATTTTGGGATAATCCGGCTTTGGCTAAATACCCAGTCTGAATCAAAAGGGTGCACCCCCGTAGGTCACCAGATTCAATCCCAAAAAAGAAAAATCCCACTTCAGGGCACGGAACCGTATTGGAGGGATGGCTTAACAGACCCTGCAAAATTCACAGTACTGTGGATACCACACCAACACACAGCCTTAGAGCATGTTGGGTACTCCAGCAGGTTGCTAAGAGTGGTGAGGATCTCCTCATTCAAAACACCGCAGAGCAACATCCCGTGAATTACAATATGGTCTTAACATTCCTTGAGACATTCGCCTCAAATAATAGGTGCAAGCGAGCACTCAGCAGCCTTGCCGAGATCTGCCAGGTGGCAGCAATAAATTCATGGAGCGACACGGCTATCACCTTCAGTTCCAGTGACGAACCTAAATGCCGAACAGCCCGAGCACCAGCCGCATTAGTCCTTAGTCCAATTGTGGACGGCTTTCGGCTCACTAAAGTTATCATGGACAGCGGCAGCGGATTAAACCTCATTTACGAGGAAACTCTTCACAAAATGGAAATAGACTGGAACCGCATTGAGCAAAGTAGCACAACCTTTAGACGAATCATCCCCAGTCGGGAGGCACGTTGCGCTGGGAAAATCACACTAGATGTGGTATTCGGCACACCGGAAAATACAGGTCCGAAGAAATAACATTCCAAGTGGCCCCGTTCAGTAGCGGATACCACACCCTTCTAGGGCGGGAGGCATTCACGATCTTCCAAGCTATACCCCATTAGGGGTACATGAAGCTCAAAATGCCCGGGCCCAATGGAATTATCACTCTAGCTAGTGATCCGGACATAGCGCTCCACGCCGAAAACAAAACAGCCGCACTAGCCCTCGAGGCACTATCCGAAGCCCTAGCGGCAGAGGAGTTAACTGCGCTGCGCTCGACCATGGACAGGGACGACGTGATACTCGACAAGATATCCAAGTCCACCTCTTTCAATCCAGCAGACGAAATAGTCAAATTCCAAGTCCACCCAACGGACCCTACCAAAACAGCCTCAATTGGGGCACAGTTAAACCCCGATGTGGACGCCGCACTACGGGAGTTCCTGCGCGAGAACTGGGATATATTTGCCTGGCACCCATCAGATATACCAGGAATCCCACGCAAGTTGGCCGAGCATAGCCTTAACATTCTAAAAGGGTTCAAGCCGGTCAAGCAGACTCTTCGGCGCTTTTCCGAACCTAAGCGACAAGCTATGGGCGAAGAGCTAGCCAAGTTATTGGAGGCAGGATTCATCAGAGAAATAAAACACCCGGACTGGCTAGCAAACCTGGTGATGGTACCAAAGATGGACAAATCCTGGCGCTTATGTGTCAACTTCAAAGACCTCAATAAAGCTTGCCCGAAGGATCCCTTCCCCCTCCCCCGCATCAATCAAATTATCGACGCCACCGCGGGACACGATTCATTGTGCTTCCTCGATTCATACTCCGGATACCACCAAATCAAGATGGCCGAGTCCGACCAAGCCGCAATGGCGTTTATCATGCCATACGGCCCCTTCTGTTTCAACACAATGCCTTTCGGGCTTAAGAATGCCGGTGCAACGTATCAACGCATGATTCAGACATGCCTGGAAAAGCAAATCGGCAATACTGTGGAAGCATACGTAGACAATGTGGTCGTCAAAACCAGACACATCGACTCTTTAATAGACGACTTGAGGCTTACGTTCAACAACCTCCGAACATACGACATCAAGCTCAATCCGGAAAAATGCGTTTTCGGCGTGCCCGCCGGAAAGCTCCTGGGTTTCATCGTCTCCAGTAGAGGGATTGAAGCAAATCCGGCCAAAATCCGAGCCCTATCACAATTGGCCATCCCAACAGACCTCAAGCAAATCCAGAAATTAACTGGATGCGTTGCGGCCTTAAGTCGCTTTATCTCCCGATTAGGAGAAAAGGCACTACCCCTTTATCGCCTTCTTCGGCGCACCGAACACTTCTAGTGGACGGATGCTACCATGGCCGGACTGGAAGAATTAAAAGCCATACTGGCCACCAACCCAATCCTGTCCGCGCCAAACATCGGCGAACCGATGCTGATATATATAGCGGCGACTCATCAAGTCGTAAGCGCAGCACTCGTCGTCGAACGAGAAACGGACAGACATAAATTCCCCCTTCAAAGGCCAGTATATTATGTATCCACTTCCTCACCCCATGCAAATCACGGTACCCGCATTATCAAAAGATAGCGTATGCGGTATTCATGGCATCCCGGAAACTACGACACTACTATCATGAGTGTTCAATTACAGTGGCCTCTGAAGTGCCACTGAACGACATAATAAACAACCGCGACGCCACAGGCCGGATTTCCAAATGGGCCATAGAGCTCCTCCCGTTCAACATGACATATAAACCTCCGTGAGCTATTAAGTCGCAGGTATTGGCCGATTTTGTCTCCGAGTGGACAGAAGTCGAACTCCCTAAGGAATACGGCGCATACTCCAATTGGATTATGCACTTCGACGGCTCTAAAATGTTGGTCGTTCTGGGGATGGCGTTGTCTTGACGTCCCCTACTGGAGATACAGTCCAATATGTACTCCAAATACAATATACAGACTCCAACAATGCCGCCGAATACGAGGCCCTGTTACATGGTCTCCGGATGGCAGTCTCCATGGGCATTCAACGCCTGGAGGTGCGTGGGGACTCGAACCTCGCAATATCCCAAATAAATGGAGACTTCGATGCTAAAGATCCAAAAATGGCGGCTTATTGCAATGTCGTAATCAAGATGTCAGCTCGGTTCGAGGGGCTCGAATTCCACCATGTAGCTCGGGAAAACAATCAGGCGGCGGACGTCCTTGCCTGTATCGGCGCTAAGCGCGATCTGGTCCCACCCAACATATTCTTGGAAAGGCTGTTTAAGCCATCCGTGGCATGGGAAGGGGAAACAAGCACCACCTAACCATTCCCGGCCTACCTAACCAGGCAGGAACTTCCCAAAGATGACTCTGACATATTCGGCGGCTCCGCCACCGAAATAACACCTTCAGCCCACGTAATAATGGCCGTCATCGCCCCATGGACTGAACCATTCCCGGCCTACCTAACCAGGCAGGAACTTCCCAAGGACCAAGATGAGGCACGCTGCATTGTGTGACGATCTAAAGCCTACAAGGTCCACGAGGGAGAGCTCTATAGGAAAAGCACCACCGGAGTCCTTCAAAGGTGCATCTCCGAAGAGGAAGGGCGGAAGCTTCTGGCAGAAATTCGCGCCGGACTCGGTGGAAACCAAGCCGCAGCTCGGGCACTCGTAAGTAAGGCCTTCCGTACAGGATTTTATTGGCCGACGGCCCGAGCAGATGCACAGGACTTGGTCCAACGCTGCGTTGGTTGCCAGCTCTTTGAAAACCAAAGCCATATGCCACCCGTCGCCCTACAAGCAATCCCCATTACCTGGCCTTTTGCGGTCTGGGGGCTTGACATGGTTGGACCCCTTAAAGGGGGAACCCATAAGAAAAAATACTTACTGGTAATGGTAGATAAATTCACCAAATGGATAGAAGCCAAACCTGTTAAAACGGCCGAATCCGGACCAGTGATAGACTTTATATCAGGGGTTGTACACCGTTATGGTGTCCCCCACAACATCATCACTGACAACGGCATGAACTTCACTGCCGACGAGGTGAAACTATGGTGCAGCAACATGGGCATCAAGCTCGATTACGCTTCTGTCTATCATCCACAAACTAACGGTCAAGTCGAACGAGCAAATGGCCTTATCATGAGCGGCATCAAACCCAGATTAGTGCGGTCCTTAAAGGAATCTAACACGCACTGGGTAGAGGAGCTCGACTCCGTACTCTGGGGGCTGTGGACCACGCTGAATCGCACTACCGGATACACACCGTTCTTTGGTGTACGGCGCAGAGGCGGTTCTGCCCTGCGACATAATTCATGACTCACCTCGAGTGCGCATGTATGAAGAGAGAGAGGCTGAGCTCGATCGGCAGGATAGTTTGGATGCCCTCAAGGAGGAGCGTGACGTGGCAAAAGCTCGTTCCGCATTCTACCAGCAACAGGCTAGAAGATACCAAAGCAGAGAAGTACGGGCCTAAACATATAATGTTGGCGAACTCGTTCTACGCCTACCGGATAAGAAAAAAGGACGAGCTCAAGCCCAAATGGGAGGGTCCCTTCATTATTGACAAGGTCTTAACCGGTGGAGCGTACCGTCTGCGGGATGCATCGGACAACCGCCTCGAGCCAAATCCATGGAACGCAGCTAGACTCCGAAGATTCTATGCCTAGTGCCGGACTCCGTGTTTGTCTCCTTACCTCTGTCAAATTTTTATACATTCGTTAGCTGTATTTTCGTTCTTTCTTTCTTCCCCTTTGCTTTCGAGGCCTTGAAGGGCTAAAATATGTTTTGACTACACAATCTTGATGCGCCAACCGCGCTCATTATACCTGGGGGCTTCCTATACAGAAGCTTAAATATTTTATGGGCTTCATGCCCCGAACATGTGTTATTCTTCCGCATGTACCTTTTTTTCGCCACTATATGCATCGATATGACTTAAGTTTTGGCCAAGCTAGTTGCCTGGCTCTTGTATTTATGCCCTACGTTCCTGTTAATTCGGCTAGGGCATAAGGGGAACACCTCTGTGATTGTTACTGCCGGGTCACCCGGATGTGTACCTCAGACTGGGTGAAGTCGAAAGCTAGCGTTCTTAAGGGAATATTCGGTCGGTGAATAAAACATGACTTTTTATTTTTTCCACTTGCCCCCAGATGTTTTTGCCTGCCTGCATCTCTTTTCGCAGTTCGGACATGCACATTAGGGCATGCGTACCCAGGGAAAGGAACCCTTAACGAAACTATTCTCCCTGGAAGATGTTTCTTACTACCCATGTAATATAACATAACTAGTTGGGTACTTGTCTTTTCAAGCACTTATGACCCCTACGCCTGGCTTCCACGCATACCCCGGTTTTTACATAACTGAGCTGGTATTCGGATACACTCCAGACTATCGGGTCTAGAGGTTGAAGCGAAAAGGTCCGCCATGACAAATGATTTACAATCCGGTTAGAGACATTCTACATGTCATTCAAATTACATAGTCACTTAGACTGATTAAATTCTTCTTCTATGCCATCCAACAGGCTGTCTAGCCTACAATCCTGTTGGGAATACTTGGCGGCTAACTCTACTTGGTGATACACCAAACTGACAGGGATTTCTTTCCCATCGGGCCCCACAGGTCTGACCTCGGCCATGTGGTTTGAGTCAGCCTTGGTATACCGCGTCTTCACCATGGCCTAGGCTTCTCTGGCACCTTGACGGCAGGCCGGTACCTTCCATTATCGGAAGCGCCGCCGCGCTCCCTTGAGTTTCTCTGCAAGTCCTCCAAGGCCTTCGGGCAGGGAGATGGATGACCACAAGGCCTGGGCAATACCTTGCATCACCTGCCGAACTTGTTCGTGGAGTTGTGAGAGCTCTGGTAGAAGATCACCCGCAGACCCAGGCATGTCGTTCGCGGGATGACCTGTCAGCATACCTGCAGACATAGCTCTGTTAGTTGGCTTCCTCGCCGAATCTTTTTAAAGTTCGTTCAAGCACTTACTGAAAATGCTGCGTCGAAGCTGCTTGTTCTCCTTCACGGAGTCTGACAGCTGGGCACGAACATCCTTTAGTTCCACGCTCAGCTAGGTATTGGCATCTTGGAGATCGTTTTTCTCCTGCCTAACCTTTGTAAGCACGCGCTCGCTAGCCTTTAGCCGCCATATGACATGTTGCTCATCCGGATCCACTCCGGCGTCATCTGCAATATTTATTGTCAGAATTGTATGCATGTTGCATCCTATATGGTACTTGTCATTCTTTAAAGCAGGTGTTACCAGAGGGGGCCTTCTCGGACTCCTTCAATGCGGCCACTGCGACCCGTAGCTGGGCCTTGCACAACTTTCCAGCTCTTGAGACAATTGGGTATTCTTCTCTGTAAGAACCTGCACAGATAATGATCCTTAAATCAGTTGTTCCAACTGTTTCAAGTCTCAGGGGCTACTGCTATATATAATCATCAAATTTTCTTACCCGTATATCCTTTACATACTGGTCCGTGGCTCTGGCAAGACCATTTTGAGCAGCACGGATGTACGCGCCTCCCGAATTGAAGGCATCAAACGCCTCTTGGGAGAAACAAGCGTCATGGAGTATGGCCCGGCGGCGCCTGTGATTCATGGCGCTCTCCACTTCGGAATTTGTAGCGGAGATTTTATCCGCATCCTCTGTAGGGGGAACGTCCGACGCGTGCCCCGCCTCCGTGTCCGGCCCTGGAGCCCGGCTAGTGGAGGCGTGATCGGTAACTTCTCCGGATATAGTCCGGCGAGTATTTTTCCTTCTGGGAAACATGGGTGTTATTATGTTTTCAAAGACAAACCCACGGAGCGAGGTTTTATATCATACCTCTGCGCCGACGTCTCAGTCCGAACCGCTTTTCTTTTCAGCCTGCCTGTCCTCGGTACCCCTTGCTGGTAACTCGCAACGGGCTCGGCATGGCGTCCGGAGGACCTTCCCTGTAAGACACCGTGCATATACGGAAGGTAAGGTGCGTGGAAAGGAATACTTCCCAAAGGTTGGGCCCCTAGTCTTACTTACCTGCGAGGCAGGCAGTAGCCCCGGATAGTCGGCTGTAATAGCTACCATGGCCTCATCACGGCTTAATTGATAAAATATCCTATTGATTAGCTCCACGAATATGTCCGGATCCTCTTGAAGGCCAGGGTCGAGGGACCGTTCAGGTTCCTTTGGTTGTGGAGGTGGGCTATTTATCTCCCTTACTGCCTTACGCAGTTCCTGCGGTGAACGGGCAAAATAAGACATTTATTGTGGAAATGCGGAAGGGAAGGGCATGAAAAGTGGCAGCTTACCCAGCTCAGAGGATTGTACATGGAGAATCCGTCCCGCAGTTTGATGCGGAGGAACTCCTCTTCCTCTCCCTTATACAGACCGGACAGAGTTTTTGCCAGAGCGGCAACGAAGTCCGGCCCCTTACGGCCGCAGCGGGTGGCATCGTCTTCCCTGTTAAAGTCCCACATTGGGCGGCCTCGGTATTGAAGCGGCTGCACCCCTCGCATAATGCATACTGACATAACTTCGGTCGTAGTTAGTCCTGATAGAGCCAGCACCTTTATCCGGCTCATCAGGTAAGAAACGTCCCTATCATCTTCCTCTTGAGGGCTCCTTGGTCGCCAGCTTAGGCGTTTCTTCAGAGGAACATTATTAAACTCAGGAAGGCCGATCCGAATAGGATCCGGAAGAGGGACGTCCTCTATATAGAACCACTCTGAAGGCCAGTCTTCGGATGCCTTCTTCGGGGTGCCAGACAGGTATCCGGTCCCGGCGATGAGCCATATTTCGGCTCCGTCCACTTGAAACAATGACCCCTCCTGTGTACGGGGTATGAGGCAGAATAGCCTCTTCCATAGCTCGAAGTGAGCTTCGCAGCCCAGAAACAGTTCGCAAAGAGTGACATAGCCATCAATGTGCAATATGGAGGCAGGAGTGAAATTATGCAGCTGGAGGCCATAGAACTCCAGGAGCCCGCGGAGGAACGGGTGAATTGGAAATCCTAGTCCCCTTAATAAATAAGGGACAAGGCATACCCGTTCCCCTTTGGAGGGATTGGGGAAGCTCTCTGCTTGTTCTCCGCCATTATAGGTGGCAAGCCCGACTCGAACGGGGACCATATACGCTGGGGGGAGAAATCCCTGGGTCTGTAGCCTCACTAGTTGTCTATGCGGGATGGAACACTTTTTCCAATCACCGGGCTTAGGGCTATGGGGGCAAGAGGAGGAGCTGCGGCGACTGGCCATGTTGGAATGGATTTTTTCCAGGCGTGCTCCGATGGATACTCGCTGTGGGAGGATGGTATGATATGGATCTGTGAATCTTCGTCTCTTTAATAGGCGATTTGCCTAGATGGCTAGGGTGGCAATTGTAAAAATGCCCCGGCTTCTCGCATTCACTCGACGAGTGGAGGATCTCCATTATTAGGCGCAGAAGCCAAGGAGTGCAACATTTATGGGAAGCCGGACACTATTCAAACAAGTATTCAGAATTTGGAGAAGAACCCGCCTTGCAATGCCGAAGACAATCTGCGCGCCAGATTCATCGTCATTGAAGCTAGTTCGGGGGCTACTGAGGGAGTCCTGGATTAGGGGGTATCCGGACAGCCGGATTATACCCTTTGGCCTGACTATTGGACTATGAAGATACAAGATTGAAGACTTCTTCTCGTGTCTGGATGGGACTCTCTTGGCGTGGAAGACAACCTTGGCGATACGGATATGTAGATCTCCTTCTGTTGTAACTGACTCTGTGTAACCCTAGCCCCCTCCGGTGTCTATATAAACCAGAGGGTTTAGTCCGAAGGAGAACAACTATCATACCATAGGCTAGCTTCTAGGGTTTAGCCTCTACGGTCTCGTGGTAGATCAACTCTTGTAATACTCATATTCATCAAGATCAATCAAGTAGGAAGTAGGGTATTACCTCCATAGAGAGGGACCGAACCTGGGTAAACATCATGTCCCTTGCCTCCTGTTACCATCCGCCTTAGACGCACAGTTCGGGACCCCCTACCCGAGATCCGCCGGTTTTGACACCGACAACCGCTTTTGTTAGGATAGCTTGTACTGGCTGTCCCCCTTCAAATTTGCCTGCCGTTATTGGCTCCCTTCCCGCTCATTATTTGGGAAGAGGACCAGGGCCTATATAAGTAGAGCTAGCCACCATAGTGGGAAAAAGGGAATCCTGACCCGCACAAGTTCGACAAGCACAAGAGCACCTCAACCTCAGGAGGCTATTCTTCCCTTGTATTGTTCTTCATCAGCCCAAGAGGCAATCCACCACCACCACACTGGAGTAGGATATTACACCACAACGGTGGCCCGAACCAGTATAAACCTCGTGTCTTTCTGTATTGCGAGTTCGTCCGCGAGATCTCTGCGAGCTAGGGCGTAGACCGGTAGGAGGGAAAGGCTTCACGCGCACCCCAGTGTTCGAACCTTAAGGGTTTGCCAGAACCCCACATCCGACATATGGCGCGCCAGGTAGGGGTGCGCCGTCGCTTCCCTTCCATTAGTTCGTCGCTCCATCGCTCCGTCGTCTCCACGGCAGACGCTCGCCGTGCTCGAGCTGAGCGTCGGGCTGCCCTCTCCGCCGGCGTCGCTCAAACGGCTCCCGTTGGCGGGCCACCTCGTCGTTCTCCGTCTCCCGCCGCCAACGCTGCCACCAGCCTGGCGGGGAACGAGCAGCAGGCGTCCTCCCTGCATCCTTTGGTGCGGCAGGACGGCCGCACCGCTACTCCGTCGGTGACCCCTGCTGGTTCTTCGTCCCACGCGCACCGCGCTACCATGGAGGCACGGGCCGCACTCCTCGCGGCGAACGAGCTCCTGCACTACCGCCCCGTCGACGACCTCTACGAGGAGTGGCTCGATCGCATCGCCGAGCTCGTCCCCGCGCTGCCGGGGGCTCTCCAGCGCCGTCCCACTCTCTGCCTCCTCCTCAACCAGCCGCGGGCGACGGGGCTCATGGCATGCCTCCACCACCTCAGCCCCAAGACGGCGCCTTGGCACCAAGGCACGCGGCCCCGCAGCGTGATCCACCATGCACGGTGCCTGCGCGCGAAGAGAGACGCTGCCAAGGAATCCCGCGGCCGCGAGAAGCTGCACATGCGCTCCCTGCACCACCACGTCAAGACCGCGCGCCGCTAGCAGCGGCACAGGGCGAACCTCATCAAGACCAAGCTCCACCTCCAAAGCGGGCCCTGGCAACCATGGCCGGCTGCCGTGCCTTCACCTCTAAGCTGCGTAGTGTCGCCTTGCCACGCAAGTTCAAGCCGGATCTGCCTCCTCGCTACAACGGCACCACCGACCCCGCGGAGTTCCTGCAGCTCTATGAGCTGAGCATCAAAGCGGCCAACGGCGACGAAAAAGTCATGGCGAACTGGTTTCACATGGAACTCAAGGATGGAGCCCGCTCCTGGCTCCTGAACCTGCAGCACGGCTCGATCTCTTCCTGGGACGAGATGCGCGACCGCTTCCTCGCCAACTTCCAGGGCACTCGCGACCGCCCGCCGGCCGCGGGTGATCTACGCCACATCAAGCAACAACCAGGAGAGACCCTCCAGAAGTACATCCAGCACTTCGACAACACCCGCCTCAAGATCCCCAAGGTCACGGACGAGGCCATCATCTCCGCGTTTTCCGACGGCGTCTGTGACGTCAAGATGAAGGTAGAGCTCACCATCCACGAGGATCTCTGCACCTCTCAGGAGCTGTTCAACCTGGCGACCAAGTGCACAAGAGCCGAGGAGGGGCGCCTTTCTCTCCTCGAGCTGCCAGCCACAGGAGCGGAGGAGAAGAAGGCCAAGGCCAAGGACGTGAAGCGCAAGGAGGTGGTCGTGCTCGCGGCGGAGCCCGACACCAAGCGGGGCAGGGATCAGCCCGAGTCACCAAGAACGGTCGACCGTTCTGCGCCTTCCACAACCTGAACACCCATAACACCAGCGACTGCCAAGAGCTCAGAGCCATACGGGAAGGACGCTACGGTCGACACACCGACCGCAACGACCGGGGCTACGACCGCGGAGGAGGACGTGGAGGTGGACGCTGGGACGACCGTGGCCCGCGCTAGGAGTAGCGCGACCGGCCTCGTGAGGACCGCTGGCAGGACCAACCTCGCGAGGGCGCCTGGAGGGACCAGCCTCGTGAGGATCGCCCCCAGGGCAACACCGGTCTTCCCCCACTGTCGCCACCAAGGAGGAACGACGATCACCACCAGGACGAGGGGGCTGGGGGCTTCCAGGAGCCGTGTGCGATCGCCTGCATCTTGGGTGGTGCCCAGGCCCCGGCCTCTCAACGCATCTTCAAACAGTTCGCTCGCGAGGTGAACGCGGTGCTCCCCAAGCTCGAAGCCACGCGCCCGCTCAGGTGGTCCCAGTGCGCCATCACTTTCAACTCGGTGGATCAGCTCAAGTGCGCAGCCACCGCTGGTGCCCTCCCTATGTTGTGCTCCCTAGTCATCAGCAATGGGCAGGTCACCAAGACCGTCATCGACGGCGGCGCAGGGCTCAACGTCCTGTCCGTCGACACGTTCGACAACCTCCAAATGCCATATGAATAGCTTGAGCCCACCAAGCCCTTCTCAGGAGTGACCGACGCTTCCACCACACAGATAGGGCAAGTCCGCCTGCCTGTCACCTTCGGGGAGCGCAAGAACTACCGCACCGAGCTCATCGACTTCGACGTCGCGCACATCCGCCTGCCGTACAATGCCATCCTCGGGTATCCAGCCCTGGCCAAGTTCATGGCGGTCACTCATCACGGCTACAATGTTCTCAAGATGCCAGGAAGTGGAGGGGTCATCACGGTCCCGTGTGAAGAGAGGGATGCGGTGTGCTCCCTCGAGCGCGCCTTTCAGGCTGCAGCAATCGACGACCCCGACAGCAGAAGTGAAGGCCCTCCGGAGGCCATCCCCAAGAAGAAGCAGCCGCACCGTGCAGGACCTCAGAAGGATGGCACCGCGGCAGGAGCCTCGTCAGGATCAGCGCCCGCTCCAGGGGCGCCTCCCTCCATCGCATAGGAAGGCGCGCACAGTGCCCTCCTTAGGCAGGGCTCGGGGGCTCTCTTCTGGAGGGCCTCAGACCTTGCCAGCCCCACGAGGGAGGCGCTTGGGCACCACTTGGAGGCATGCTTCACGGCACGTGTACCTCAGGAGAGCACAGGGCAAGGAGTGCCCACCACCCAGGAGTTCATCACCAAGACCACTCAGGAGCTGCAAGGTGCAAGGGCCATGCGCGGTGACCGCCGCTCACAAGGCGCAGCTTCGCATCCTAGTGAGAATGCTGGGCTGCGTGTCTGCATCGACGTCCCTGGGCTCAACAGGGTCGCGTCTCAGGAGCGCTTCTGGCCATCGCGTGTGGGCCGCTGCGAAGGACCACCACATAGCTACGTTCGCATGCCCTTCGGCTTGCCGAGCATGGCGTCAGCCTATCAGCACAACATACCGCGAGTCCTGGCGGCTCAGGAGGCCAGGTACAATGTCGTCCTGGAGGAGATGGAGACGTCCTTCAGGGAACCTCCCGAGGCTCAGGGCCCCGGTGGCACATGAGAGGTCCTTTCTTCAGCGCACGCCTTCAGCTGCACCAACTCTACTTCGTCTACAGAGCCAGGTGACATCTTCCAAGCTCGTTTAGCTGGGAGCGCCCCTCGGGCTGCATTATTCCCAGGCCACGTGGGTCCGTCCCTGTGGCATGTATCCCTTTTGCTTATGTCTTTAGCTTACCCTACTGGGGGCGCCCCTCGGGCTGCATCACCCCCAAGCCGCTCGGGCCGGACCCAGTGGCATGTATCTTCCCGCATTTACCTAAGCTGATCTGCTCTCCATGCTTAACCTGCCAACTGCTACCACCTGTCCGATCATCGCCTCCCCCGGGGCCTTCACACAGGCACGGCGCTGATGCATGGGTCCGTCCCTGTCATGTCGACAAACCTGAGCGGTCGAGCTCTGGCTCGCGGCCCACCCCGCGCACTTCACCTCACCTGGCCCTCGGTGCCTTCATCCCGTCCAGGGCAACCAGCGGCAGGCTGACAGCTGTAACGGCAAACCTTGTTTCTTCTTGTGCCAGTTCACAGGGATCCTGTGAGAAGGATAGCAGGAGGCACCGCGAGTCTCCTTTTCTCTCGTGCAATTCGCTTGCACGTTAAAAGGGGGCTCCTGAGCATCGCGACTCAGGAGCTCTTACTGGCTCTCCAGCCCTCACCCCCTGGCCTTGACCACGGCATCGCGACCTGGCATACCAGCGGCGACTGAGCTCGCTCGAGGGCCGGAACCTGAGGACATAGAGCACTAAGGAGAGCATGAGGGGAGGGAACTCGTATGGGTCGGCCTGGCTATGCCGCACAAGTAGGCGTGCAGCTCTGGCGCAACGTCAGTAGTTGCCACAAAATCAACAAGATAAGTCCCGCACCCAGATCGGCTAAATGCTTGGGCCTAATGGTCGCTCACGCCTTGCCCCAACCCCGTTGCGGCCACGTCAACTCCCTTTCTCACCTCACCGTGGCTACTTGAGAGCTAAGGGGGACCTCCTAAGCATCGTGCCTCAGGGGCTCTTATTGGACCTCGGGCCGCACACCTCCTGGCCTTGACCACGGCATGCGACCTGGCATACCAGCGACGACTGTAGCCTGCCTGGGGACCGGGAGCTGTCAGCGTAGAGCAACAAGCTATCGCGAGGAAAGAAAGGGGGGGACCGAGCCTTAACGGGACATGCGCTCACCAAGTTTTCACAACAAGGAAGATAAGCACAAAAGACATTACAGATCCTTACATGCCTCAACGGGGTGATTCATGGTTCTTCGCAGGAAGCAAAAGCTTACACTAAGTGGAATCCCATCTACATCCTTCCGTGGCGGACGCCATCATCAACAGTGGGCCACGGGAGGCCGGCGCCAACCCCATCCAGATCAGTGGTGGCGACAGCCGACGCCGCAGCTCTGCTCCGGGCGCGGAGAGAGCTCGGGGGCACGTAGCTATCGTCGCTCGTCTCCGGAGTCTTGTAAAGCTCAGGAGAGCTGCTGGACTCCCGGGGGCTGCTGCTGCTGGAGTAGCCGTGAGCGGATCGTGCGTCAGTTCGGCGCTCCCCTCCTGGGAAGCACTCCACGCGGCGGCGACCTTGAAGAAGAGCGTGGAAGCGCCGTCGTACTCGAATTGGATCGCGAGGGCACCCCTCGCATGGCAGACCCGTGCGATCTCCCCCTAGTCGCGGGTCATGAAGATCTTGCCAGCGAGAACCGCTTCGATCTCCGCTCCGGTCGCCAGAGCGCTGCAGTCGGCGTGCTGCAGCCAGAGCTCGAGAGGCCCCCTCGGCGGCATCACGTATGAGAAGAACCGCGGGAAGCGGATCCAGGAGTTTGGAGGCATCGACGCCCACAGCACCAACTCGCGCGAGGAGTCCACGACATGGACCCCAGGGGTGGCGGCGCGCGTCGTCGCAGCACGGCGGCTCCGAACACGGCGTGGGCGGTGCTGCTCGATGCTTCGTCCTCTCGAGCCCTCGGCTCGGGCGTACAAGGGTAGCGGGTACCCCAGAGGAGGCTTCTCGCACCAGGGCCTCGACACCATGTAGGGGAACGTTGCATAAAATAAAAAATTTCCTACGTTCACCAAGATCCATCTATGAGTTCAACTAGCAATGAGAGAGAGAGAGATGCATCTACATACCCTTGTAGATCGCGTGCGGAAGAGTTCAAGAGAACGGGGTTGAGGGAGTCGTTCTCGTCGTGATCCAAATCACCGGAGATCCTAGCGCCGAAAGGACGGCACCTCCGCGTTCAACACACGTACGGTCAGCGTGACGTCTCCTCCGTCTTGATCCAGCAAGGGGGAAGGAGAGGTTGATGAAGATCCAGCAGCACTACGGCGTGCTGGTGGATGCAGCAGGGCTCCGGCAGGGCTTCGCCAAGCAACTGCGGGAGGAGGAAGAGGTGTAGCAGGGGGAGGGAGGCGCCAAGACTCAGGGGTGCGGCTGCCCTCCCTCCCCCTACTTTATATAGGCCCCTTAGGGGGGGCGCCGGCCCTGGAGATGGGAATCTCCCAAGGGGGCGGCGGCCAGGGGGTTGGAGTGCCCCCCAAGGCAAGTGGTGCGCCCCCCACCCTAGGGTTTCCAACCCTAGGCGCAGGGTGGGGCCCAAGGGGGGTGCACCAGCCCACTAGGGACTGGTTCCCCTCCCACTTCAGCCCACGGGGCCCTCCGGGATAGGTGGCCCCACCCGGTGGACCCCCGGGACCCTTCCGGTGGTCCCCGTACAATACCGGGTGACCCTGAAACTTTCCCGATGGCCGAAACAGCACTTCCTATATATAATTCTTTACCTCCGGATCATTCGGGAACTCCTCGTGACATCCGGGATCTCATCCGGGACTCCGAACAACATTCGGTTTGCTGCATACTCATATTCAAACAACCCTAGCGTCACCGACCCTTAAGTGTGTAGACCCTACGGGTTCGGGAGACACGTAGACATGACCGAGACGGCTCTCCGGTCAATAACCAACAGCGGGATCTGGATACCCATGTTGGCTCCCACATGCTCCTCGATGATCTCATCGGATGAACCACGATGTCGAGGATTCAAGCAACCCCGTATACAATTCCCTTTGTCAATCGGTATGTTACTTGCTCGAGATTCGATCGTCGGTATCCCAATACCTCGTTCAATCTCGTTACCGGCAAGTCACTTTACTCGTACCGTAATGCATGATCCCGTGACCAGACACTTGGTCACTTTGAGCTCATTATGATGATGCACTACCGAGTGGGCCCAGTGATACCTCTCCGTAATACGGAGTGACAAATCCCAGTCTCGATCCGCGACAACCCAACAGACACTTTCGGAGATACCTGTAGTGCACCTTTATAGTCACCCAGTTACGTTGTGACGTTTGGTACACCCAAAGCACTCCTACGGTATCCGGGAGTTACACGATCTCATGGTCTAAGGAAAGGATACTTGACATTGGAAAATCTCTAGCAAACGAACTACACGATCTTGTGCTATGCTTAGGATTGGGTCTTGTCCATCACATCATTCTCCTAATGATGTGATCCCGTTATCAATGACATCCAATGTCCATAGTCAGGAAACCATGACTATCTATTGATTAACGAGCTAGTCAACTAGAGGCTCACTAGGGACATATTGTGGTCTATGTATTCACACGTGTATTACGATTTCCGGATAATACAATTATAGCATGAATAAAACACAATCATTATGAACAAGGAAATATAATAATAATCCTTTTATTATTGCCTCTAGGGCATATTTCCAACAGTCTCCCACTTGCACTAGAGTCAATAATCTAGTTACATTGTGATGAATCGAACACCCATAGAGTTCTGGCGTTGATCATGTTTTGCTCGCGGAAGAGGTTTAGTCAACGGATCTGCGACATTCAGATCCGTATGCACTTTGCAAATTTCTATGTCTCAATCTTGAACATTTTCACGAATGGAGTTGAAGCGACGCTTGATGTGCCTAGTCTTCTTGTGAAACCTGGGCTCCTTGGCAAGTGCAATAGCTCCAGTGTTGTCACAGAAGAGTTTGATCGGCCCCGACGCATTGGGTATGACTCCTAGGTCGGTGATGAACTCCTTCACCCAAATTGCTTGTTGCGCTGCCTCCGAGGCTGCCATGTACTCCGCTTCACATGTAGATCCCGCCACGACGCTCTTCTTGCAGCTGCACCAGCTTACTGCTCCACCATTCAACATATACACGTATCCGGTTTGTGACTTAGAGTCATCCAGATCTGTGTCGAAGCTAGCGTCGACGTAACCCTTTACGACGAGCTCTTCGTCACCTCCATAAACGAGAAACATGTCCTTAGTCCTTTTCAGGTACTTCAGGATATTCTTGACCGCTGTCCAGTGTTCCTTGCCGGGATTACTTTGGTACCTTCCTACCAAACTTACGGCAAGGTTTATATCAGGTCTGGTACACAGCACGGCATACATAATAGACCCTATGGCTGATGCATAGGGGATGACACTCATCTCTTCTATATCTTCTGCCGTGGTCGGACATTGAGCCGAGCTCAATTTCACACCTTGTAATACAGGCAAGAACCCTTTCTTGGACTGATCCATTTTGAACTTCTTCAATATCTTTTCAAGGTATGTGCTTTGTGAAAGACCTATGAGGCGTCTCGATCTATCTCTATAGATCTTGATGCCTAATATATAAGCAACTTCTCCAAGGTCCTTCATTGAAAAACTCTTATTCAAGTAGGCCTTAATGCTGTCCAAAAGTTCTATATCATTTCCCATCAAAAGTAAGTCATCTACATATAATATGAGAAATGCTACAGAGCTCCCACTCACTTTCTTGTAAACGCAGGCTTCTCCATGAGTCTGCATAAACCCAAACGCTTTGATCATCTCATCAAAGCGAATGTTCCAACTCCAAGATGCTTGCACCAGCCCATAAATGGATCGCTGGAGCTTGCATACCTTGTTAGCATTCTTAGGGTTGACAAAACCTTCCGGCTGCATCATATACAGTTCTTCCTTAAGATAGCCGTTAAAGAATGCCGTTTTGACGTCCATTTGCCATATCTCATAATCATAGTATGCAGCAATTGCTAACATGATTCGGACGGACTTCAGCTTCGCTACGGGAGAGAAAGTCTCATCGTAGTCAACCCCTTGAACTTGCTGATAACCTTTAGCGACAAGTCGAGCTTTATAGATGGTAACATTACCATCCGCGCTAGTCTTCTTCTTAAAGATCCATTTGTTTTCTATCGCTCGCCGATCATCGGGCAAGTCTGTCAAAGTCCATACTTTGTTCTCATACATGGATCCTATCTCGGATTGCATGGCTTCAAGCCATCTGTTGGAATCTGGGCCCGCCATTGCTTCTCATAGTTTGAAGGTTCACCGTTGTCTAACAACATGATTTCCAGGACAGGGTTGCCATACCACTCTGGTGTGGAACGTGTCCTTGTGGACCTACGAAGTTCAGTAGCAACTTTATCCGAAGTACCTTGATCATCATCATTAATTTCCTCTCCAGTAGGTGTAGGCACCACATGAACATTTTCCTGAGCTGCACTACTTTCCGGTTCAAGAGGTAGTACATCATCGAGTTCTACTTTCCTCCCACTTACTCCTTTCGAGAGAAACTCTTTTTCCAGAAAGGATCCGTTCTTGGCAACAAAGATCTTTCCTTCGGATCTAAGGTAGAAGGTATACCCAATGGTTTCCTTAGGGTATCCTATGAAGACGCATTTTTCCGACTTGGGTTCGAGCTTTTCAGGTTGAAGTTTCTTGACATAAGCATCGCATCCCCTAACTTTTAGAAACGACAGCTTAGGTTTCTTCCCAAACCATAATTCATACGGTGTCGTCTCAACGGATTTAGACGGTGCCCTATTTAAAGTGAATGTAGCTGTCTCTAGAGCGTATCCCCAAAATGATAGCGGTAAATCTGTAAGAGACATCATAGATCGCACCATATCCAATAGAGTGTGATTACGACGTTCGGACACACCGTTACGCTGAGGTGTTCCAGGCGGCGAGAGTTGTGAAACGATTCCACATTTCCTTAAGTGTGTACCAAATTCTTGACTTAAATATTCTCCTCCACGATCTGATCGTAAGAACTTTATTTTTCGGTCACGTTGATTCTCTACCTCATTATGAAATTCCTTGAACTTTTCAAAGGTCTCAGACTTGTGTTTCATCAAGTAGACATACCCATATCTACTCAAGTCGTCTGTGAGAGTGAGAACATAACGATATCCTCCGCGAGCCTCGACGCTCATTGGACCGCACACATCGGTATGTATGATTTCCAATAAGTTGGTTGCTCGCTCCATTGTTCCGGAGAACGGAGTCTTGGTCATTTTGCCCATGAGGCATGGTTCGCATGTTTCAAATGATTCATAATCGAGAGACTCTAAAAGTCCATCAGCATGGAGCTTCTTCATGCGCTTGACACCAATGTGACCAAGGCGGCAGTGCCACGAGTATGCGGGACTATCATTATCAACCTTACATCTTTTGGTATTCACACTATGAATATGTGTAACATCACATTCGAGATTCATTAAGAATAAACCATTGACCATCGGAGCATGACCATAAAACATATCTCTCATATAAATAGAACAACCATTATTCTCGGATTTAAATGAGTAGCCATCTCGCATTAAACGATATCCTGATACAATGTTCATGCTCAAACTTGGCACTAAATAACAATTATTGAGGTTTAAAACTAATCCCGTAGGTAAATATAGAGGTAGCGTGCCGACGGCGATCACATCGACCTTGGAACCATTCCCGACGCGCATCGTCACCTCGTCCTTCGCCAGTCTCTGTTTATTCCGCAGCTCCTGCTGTGAGTTACATATATGAGCAACGGCACCGGTATGAAATACCCAGGAGTTACTATGAGTACTGCTAAGGTACACATCAATTACATGCATATCAAATATACCTTTAGTGTTTCCGGCCTTCTTGTCTGCTAAGTATTTGGGGCAGTTCCGCTTCCACTGACCCTTCCCTTTGCAATAAAAGCACTCAGTCTCAGGCTTGGGTCCATTCTTTGACTTCTTCCCGGCAACTGGCTTACCGGGCGCGGCAACATCCTTGCCGGCCTTCTTGAAGTTCTTCTTACCCTTGCCCTTCTTGAACTTAGTGGTTTTATTGACCATCAACACTTGATGTTATTTCTTGATTTCCACCTCTGCCGACTTCAGCATTGAAAATACTTCAGGAATTGTTTTCACCATCCCCTGCATATTGTAGTTCATCACAAAGGTCTTGTAGCTCGGTGGGAGCGACTGAAGGATTCTGTCAATGACCGCCTCATCCGGGAGGTTAATGTCCAGCTGGGACAGGCGGTTGTGCAACCCAGACATTTTGAGTATGTGCTCACTGACAGAACTATTTTCCTCCATCTTACAACTATAGAACTTGTCGGAGACTTCATATCTCTCGACCCGGGCATGAGCTTGGAAAACCATTTTCAGCTCCTCGAACATCTCATATGCTCCGTGTTGCTCAAAACGCTTTTTGAGCCCCGGTTCTAAGCTGTAAAGCATGCCACACTGAACGAGGGAGTAATCATCAGCACGAGACTGCCAAGCGTTCATAACGTCTTGGTTCTCTGGGATGGGTGCTTCACCTAGCAGTGCTTCTAGGACATATTGTTTCTTGGCTGCTATGAGGATGATCCTCAGGTTCCGGACCCAGTCTGAATAGTTGCTGCCATCATCTTTCAGCTTGGTTTTCTCTAGGAACGCGTTGAAGTTCATGGTGACATGAGCGTTGGCCATTTGATCTACAAGACATTTTGCAAAGATTTTAGACTAATGTTCATGATAATTAAGTTCATCTAATCAAATTATATAATGAACTCCCAGTCATATTTAACATCCCTCTAGTCATCTAAGTGTTACATGATCCGAGTCGACTAGGCCATGTCCGATCATCACGTGAGACGGACTAGTCATCGTCGGTGAACATCTCCATGTTGATCGTATCTTCCATATGACTCATGTTCGACCTTTCGGTCTCTTGTGTTCCGAGGCCATGTCTGTACATGCTAGGCTCGTCAAGTTAACCTAAGTGTCTTGCATGTGTAAAACTATCTTACACCCGTTGTATGTGAACGTAGGAATCTATCACACCCGATCATCACGTGGTGCTTCGAAACGACGAACTTTAGCAACGGCGCACAGTTAGGGAGAACACTTTCTTGAAATTATTATAAGGGATCATCTTATTTACTACCGTCGTTCTAAGTAAACAAGATGCCTAAACATAATAAACATCACATGCAATTATATAGTAGTGACATGATATGGCCAATATCATATAGCTCCTTTGATCTCCATCTTCGGGGCTCCATGATCATCTTGTCACCGGCATGACACCATGATCTCCATCATCGTGCCTCCATGAAGTTGCTCGCCAACTATTACTTCTACTACTATAGCAAACGGCTTAGCAATAAATTAAAGTAATTACATGGCGTTAAATCATTGACACGCAGGTCATACAATAATTAAGATAACTCCTATGGCTCCTGCCAGTTGTCATACTCATCGACATGCAAGTCGTGATTCCGATTACAAGAACATGATCTCATACATCACAATATATCATTCATCATTCATCACAACATCTGGCCATATCACATCACATGACAATTGCTGCCAAAACAAGTTAGACGTCCTCTAATTGTTGTTGCATCTTTTACGTGGCTACAATAGGGTTCTAGCAAGAACGTTTTCTTACCTACGAAAAAACCACAACGTGATTTGCCAACTTCTATTTACCCTTCATAAGGACCCTTTTCATCGAATCCGCTCCAACTAAAGTGGGAGAGACAGACACCCGCTAGCCACCTTATGCAACTAGTGCATGTCAGTCGGTGGAACCTATCTCACGTAAGCGTACGTGTAAGGTCGGTCCGGGCTGCTTCATCCCACAATACCGCTGAAGCAAAACTAAGACTAGTAGCGGCAAGAAAGTTGACAACTTCTACGCCCACAACTAATTGTGTTCCACTCGTGCAATAGAGAACTACGCATAGACCTAGCTCATGATGCCACTATAGGGGAACGTTGCATAAAATAAAAAAATTCCAACGTTCACCAAGATCCATCTATGAGTTCAACTAGCAACGAGAGAGAGAGAGAGAGAGATGCATCCACATACCCTTGTAGATCGCGTGCGGAAGCGTTCAAGAGAACGGGGTTGAGGGAGTCGTTCTCGTTGTGATCCAAATCACCGGAGATCCTAGCGCCGAACGGA
>LR880966.1:535835178-535871198 GCA_904067115.1 Aegilops sharonensis | reverse complement strand
CGGTGCTTGCGGGAAGGGGCAGGCAGCGGCGGAGTCCGAGCCGGACTCCAGGCAGAATCCACCGGCGGCGCGGCGCTGGGCTTGGCCCAGCTCGGCTAGGCCGTTGGCCCAGTCGGGCGCGTGATTTTTTTAAATAAATTCCACCGAAGAAAATCCTAAATAAATATTAAAAAAATTCTAAAATTGCCAAAAACAATTTTCACCGTCTAAATAAAATATTTAGAACAAAGTGAACATTTTTTCTGGCCTAAAAATGCAATTTTGAAAAAAATGCATATTTTTCTAATTCAAATGAAATAGCAAATAAAATATTTATTTGATTTTAACATTTTTCCTCCAATATTTCTTTTATTTTCGAGATGTCATTTTATCCCCTCTCATTTATTTTTAGTATCAGAAATATTTCAGAGAGAAAAATTATCAAAACCAAAATGATCCTCTTTTCAAATTTGAGAAAAATTCAAATATGAAAATAATGAAATCCCCAACTCTCTCCGTGGGTCCTTGAGTTGCTTAGGATTTCTAGGATCGCAAACAAATTGCAAATAAAATATGATATGCATATGATGACCTATGTATAACATTCCAAATTGACAATTTGGGATGTTACAAATGACCACAGCACGGACAACGGCATGGGAACCGATCTCGTGGGCGATGTCCACAGGATGGACCGCGACATCGGAATCTTTCTCCAGGGCGATGTCCACATGATGGACAGCGGCATCGGAATCGATATCCGGAGCGATGTCCACAGGACGGACCGCGACATCAGAATCAATCTCTGGGGCGATGTTGTCAGGACCCAGATCCTAAGTCACACCGACCTAGCATGTAACACATCATATCACTTTGTGGCCTCACGCACGGTATTCCCACGGGTGCCACCTTACCTGGCCCGAGACTGTTTGCGCCTTTTGGCTCACGTATATGATAATGTTGCTAGCATCCATATGACAGAGAACCCGGGCCGACATGACTAGTCATGAATCCAAAGTGGCACTAACTTACAGGGACAGGCATACATGACCCAGCAACGAACGTGTCGGTCATCAGCGTATGAACCCAAGTCGTAGCAAGCTACAAGGACTTAAAGGAACAACGCGTGACATTTCCCAGAAGGGACAGACACAAGAACGAAGAAGGACACATGCCGGCCAGCCTAAGTGTTCCGGAGCAATAGCAAGCTACCATGGCTCGGTGGAAGCACTAGGAGACATTTCCCCATAAGAGAGGCTACCAAGAATAAACAACTAGATTGTCAGATCCCACACATAACAAGCATTTCATTAACATATACACAATATGCTCGATATGTGCAAACACAACATGGCATCACAACAAAATTCTATGGCTCAAAATATTTATTCATCAGGCTCCGAGGAGCCAGATATTACAAACATGGGTCTGATGACCCAGCATTCAAGTCATACAAGCAATAAGCACATGCGGAAGCTTAACTTGTCTGAGTACAGACAACTACAAATGAAAAAGGCTGAGAAGCCTGACTATCTACAAGACCCTGCCGAGGGCACAAGATCGTAGCTTAGGTAACAAGCTAAACGTCGAAGTCCATGCGGAACTACTAGTGAGACTGAAGTCTCTCTGCGAAAACATAAATTAAGCAAACATGAGTACAAATGTACCCAGCAAGACTTACATAAGAACTAGCTACATATGCATCAATATCAACAAAGGGGGTGGTGGATTTTAACTGCAGCAAGCCAGCTTTGACTCAGCGGCTATCCTGAACTATGTATGCAAGTAACTCTTTTAGGGTGGCGCACACGAGTCCACATATTCACCAAATCAATACACCACTATGGATCCGCTCCCGTCTCCCTACGAGAACGCCTTCCATATCACTCATGCTTATCTTGCGCATTTTAGAGTATCCACTTTCACTTGTCTATGAACTGTATAAGCAACCAACTAGTCCTTTACCGCGGACGCGGCTATTCGAATAGTTTTGTTACGCTGCAGGGGTGTACTTCTTCACACACGCTCTCGCCACTTACCGGAATGTACACGTCATGTATCTCGGCAACCTTCAAGCGGAAGCCTAGCGAGGGTGTCGGCCACGACCTGACTAACCACACAAGTCCCTAGTCCAGGTTTATCGCCTATTCAAGTTCCATCCGCAGGGAGTGTTGGTGTCAAAACTAGCCGATCTCGGGTAGGGGGTCCTGAACTATGCATTTGAGGATCGAAGGTAACAGGAGGAGGGGGACATGATGTTTACCCAGGTTCGGGACCTCTTAATGGAGGTAATACCCTATGTCGGTGTCAAAACCGGCGGATCTCGGGTAGGGGGTCCCGAACTGTGCGTCTAGGCGGATGGTAACAAGAGACAAGGGACACGATGTTTTTACCCAGGTTCGGGCCCTCTCAATGGAGGTAATACCCTACTCCTGCTTGATTAATATTGATGATATGGGTAGTACAAGAGTAGATCTACCACAAGATCAATGAGGCTAAACCCTAGAAGCTAGCCTATGGTATGATTGTTGTTCGTCCTACGGACTAAAACCCTCTGGTTTATATATACACCGGATAGGTTAGGGTTACACTGAGTCGGTTACAATGCTAGGAGATCTACATATCCGTATCGCCAAGCTTGCCTTCCACGCCAAGGAAAGTCCCATCCGGACACGGGACGAAGTCTTCAATCTTGTATCTTCATAGTCTTGGAGTCCGGCCGTGATGATAGTTCGGCTATCCGGACACCCCCTAGTCCAGGACTCCCTCAGTAGCACCTGAACCAGGCTTCAATGACGACGAGTCCGACGCGCATATTGTCTTCGGCATTGCAAGGCGGGTTCCTCCTCCGAATACTTCATAGAAGGTTTTGAACACCAGGATAGTGTCCGGCTCTGCAAAACAAGTTCCACATACCACCGTAGAGAGAATAACTTTTGCACAGATCTGCTGACATATTCCGCGGCGTGACATCACACCGTGGCCAGGTCTTTATATGAATTGTTTTTTGCTGTTCCACCTCAGCGCGTTTAGCGAGGCGGTTTCCTTGGCACGTCTTATCAAAGCATAGATCGTGCCCCCTTATTCCGGGATTCTCATCAATACGGACGTGGGTAACCCATCTGCGCCATTGATTACGGCGCTTGGGAGATAAGCGAGTTTTACCAGGCTGGTGGGGGACGCATAACTTCGTCCGTCCATATAAGGGGATAAGGATCCACCTTTTCACCTACGCCTTCTTCCTCCTTTGCTCATCCATTTCCGCGCACTCGAGCTCCACCGCCCAAGTCCACACATCCCACCTCAACCTTCTCCAACCATGTCAGGAGCGGGAGGCATGTGGATGGCCTCCTCCGTCATGGAGGGGCAGATCATAAGACTGCGGGAGGCCGGATATTTGTTCGGCGACATCGCGCACAGGCTGCCCTATGCGGGGCAGCTTATTCCAACCCCCAGGCCCCATGAGAGGGTGGTGTTTCTCCCCCACTTCCTCTGCGGACTAGGTTTTCCACTTCACCCATTTGTCCGGGGGCTCATGTTCTACTACGGCCTGGACTTCCACGACCTGGCCCTGAATTTCATCCTCAACATCTCGGTGTTTACCGTCGTGTGCGAGGCCTTCCTATGCATCCAGCCCCACTTCGGCCTATGGCTAAAGACCTTTAATGTCAGGCCGAAGGTTGTGGGCGGCCGACAAGCGGAGTGCGGAGGCGCCATGGTTGGCAAGATGGCCAAATTCCTATGGCTCGAGGGCTCCTTTGTGGAGACAATAAAGGGGTGGCAATCGGGGTGGTTCTACATCACCGAGCCACGCGGCCCCAAATGGGTGGCGGCCCCCAAATTCAGATCTGGCTTCCCCACACGGCTCTCATCATGGAAAGTGACGGGCCTGACATGGGGGAATTCGGACAAGACATCCGGACTCCAAACATGTGTCCGTAACCTGGTGGACAAGAATCTCAGGCTTGTCAACGTAATCCAGGTGATGCTCATCCGCCAGATTCTCCCATGCCAACAACGGGCCTTCAAATTGTGGGAGTTCGATCCGGCACAACACTCGACTCTAAAAAGGCTCTTCGACACTACGTACGAAGATGCCTGGAAGGTGCTGTTCAAGGGCGCCGAGGCTCCCTCATCCGCTACGGATGATCGCGGATACAGCTCGCAACGTCAAGCCGGCGAGGTGAGTTATTTTACCCTTTACGGGACTCTTTTTTCATAGATTGACTCTATGTGGGATCTAAAACTCCCTAATCTTTAACAGGACTGGCTGAAGACGTCCGGACAGATTAACTGTCCGGCTCCTTTGCCGGAAGACCCAGCGGATGCCCGATTGACGGGGCTGCTGGCTCCGGTACCCCATGTGGTGCCGGAGAAGAAGGCCAAGAAGGAGGCCACGGGAACTCGAAGGAGCTCCCGATGCCAGGTGCTGTCAGATTCTGAAGCAGAATCTTCTCCTGAGGACGAGGAGGAGGAAAAAGAAGCTTCTCCCCCAGCGGGGGAGGAGAAGAAAAGGAAGGTCGCCCCAACTGGGGAGGCCGGAGGGTCCAAGAAGGGAAAACCCCTTCCTCCGGACTTCTCCACCAACGTCGACAACGACGAGGAGGATTGGCCGACAAGGGCCAAGCCCCTGGCGAGATTGTAAGTGTCCGGATACCCATGACTTTTTTATCATTGCATAGTGTTCTCTAATGCCGAACAATCATGCAGCCCGCCCAAGGGCGAGTTTGCCGCTTCGTCGAGCGGGTCCCTGGGTTCGTCGGAAATGCTTCACTTCCGGCCACCTCCTCGCCTCACGCTGCGGACGACGCCGAGGTGGGGCCCCAAGGGGGGCCTGGTCAAGAGGAGGTGGCGCAGGAGGCGCCGCAAGGCGACCTTCCAGACTCCAGACGCGTGGGGGGCGAGACCCCTAGGGGCTCTAAGCCCGACCCTCGTCCGTACTCCATGCCGGAACCTTCAGCGGTTCTGGAGTCCGGAAAGCGGTCCCTTCGCAAGAAAGGTAAGACGCCGGTGTCCTCCGTCCAACCAGAGGCACCGGATAACTTACTGGAGGCACTTACCAGCGCTTCCATCGAGGAGGAGCACCGCACTGTTATGAGTGCGGTGATCCGGACAGTTCAGTCCGCCAAGAGCGGGCTGACTGAAGCCTGTACCAACCTTCTAACAGGCTTTGAGGTAAGTTTAGAATATGTAAAAATATTACCGCATAGACAGTAGTCCCTGATGCTTAGTTCGGTGTTCGGAAAGAAAATCCGGACTAAGGATCTAAAAAGATATACGCAGGAGTCTAACATAAGTATGTCAATATGGGAATGCAGGCTACGCTGCTGACCTCTGCCGCACTGACTGCGGAGGTCGATGCATTAAAGCAAAGCCTCGAGCGGTCCGAGAACGAGCTCGGCCTTGCCAAGAAGCAGCTCGAGGACAGGAAAGGTAAGTAATACCTTATGAAAGAAATACCTTATAGAAAGGTTTCGGTTGCAAAAAATAACAGGAATAACATGGGTAATGCAGGGGCCACAAACGAGGTGGCGACCCTGAAGGAGGCGGTGTCCGTGGCCGAAAAGAAAGTGGCTGCGGAACACACCGAGCGAGAGAAGGGGGAGGCGCAGCTGGCGGAGGTGTGGCAAGAGCTCTAGGCTCTCATGGAAAAACACGAGAGTTTGGAGCGTGACTCGAAGACCCGAGAGTCCGAGCTTGCTTCGGCTCTTGAGAGTGCCAAAGCTGCTAAGGCCGAGGCCCAAAAAGCCCTCCAGGAGATTGAATCATGAAAGAAGATAGCGGCGGGTAAGGCATTCTTTATGCAAAGCAAGCATGTGAAAGTGAATTACCTATTCCTTACCCGGATTCGGAGCTCTCCAGGAGCATTTGCAGATTTGCCCCGTAGTGTGTCTGAGGCTGCCGCATTCTACCGCACCAAGGAGGGGAGCTCGACGGAAAAGGTGTTCTGGTCTCAGTATGCTGAGGCCGGACTTCCGGTGCCCTTGAGCGACCAGCTGAAGCAGCTGGTCGAGCTCCACGAGGTCGCCGAACAGGCCATGAAGGGCCTTATAGTGCGGCTGTGGCCATTGGAAGCCATGCCTGGGAGCTACTTCGGCTTAGTGCAGCGGCTGGTGGACGCTTGTTCACGGATTGAAGTCATCAAGCGCTCCGTCTGCATTGAAGGTGTCCGTCGGGCCCTTGTCCGTGCTAAAGTGCACTGGGGCAAGCTGGATGTGGAGAAGCTTGTGACGGACGGGCCACCGAAGGGCAAGGAGCATCGCACGCCCGAAATGTACTATGAGGGCCTCCTGAAGGGTGCCCGCCGAATAGCGGATGAGTGCTCCAAAGATGTAATTTTTGAATAGACTCGCATTTGTTATCCCATACGCTGAAAACTTGTTCATATGCGCTAAGCAACGCTTATTAATTTAAAATATTACCTTCTGTGCGGCCGTTTATCAAATCTGAGAGATGGCAAGTCGTTGGCTTCAGCCCCCATGCCACGAGTGCTGGGGTGTTCGGGATAAACTTGAGCACTCTTGTTCCCATTCTTGGATCCATCTAGGGAGGCGCTCAACGCAACTAACAAGGCAACCAGACTTATAATGCTTGAACACTCTCACTTAGCCATATAATTCTATAATTTTAAATTTCGGCGAAGCCCCTAGTATTCGGAAGACCGAGTTCGGGGCGCTATCCACGCCTTGGCCGAACAATTCCAGTTCCTCGCTCTAAGCGGCATAAGTCTTTAGGGACCCGAAAAAAACCTCTCGAACAGCGACCGGCTCTCGCCCTATCATGACGGTCAGTTTTAGCTTTCTCCACTGAGGTGCTCGACCCAGCTCAACTGGGGCACAATCACAGTGGTTCTCCCGGTGCTACCTTAGCCGATATAACGGAACGTAAGGTACCAAAACACGGGAGCCGGGCAAACCCAACTATTGACCCAAGACATGATTCGGAGCCGATTCATATAATGCTATAAGTTCGGGGTGCCGCACTTGTGAAAGTGTTCGGACTTATCACACCATAATTTTGGGGTATGTAAGCCCCTGGTGTACTGGCCGTACCAAAGTGTACGGGTGCGACATGTCATGAAATGAATATATATATAGATAAAGAAAAGAGTGCAATAATAAGCAAAAGCAATGTATTATTTATTCAAAAAGGTACTGCAATGAAAGTAGAACGATACAAATAGTGTGATAAGCAAGGGATGGGACTATCTACCATGTCCCCCTCCAGGGGTAAGCTGCGGGATGGTATGTAAAACAGGTATAATGCTCGTAATAGAGACCACCTGAACACTTGACGTGGCTTTCTGCTTCCCTGGCTGTTGTATCGTGAGTTCGGCGATTCTAGTGCCGGACAGGACTTCTGGAAGACGGAGTCCTGAAAGTAAGAAAAACAAAGAAAAAGGAAAAAAGAAAAGGAATGACACAATCGGGAGCCCCTGGTGCGGTTGAGCCGCATTCCGGGCGTGTCGTGGTCGTGCCCCTCCCCTTATGCCCATGGTATCTCCAGAGCGTAGTTATGTACGCGTAGTACTGGCTTCGCAATTTTGAGAGGGCTAGGGTTGGGGACGGATTGCTACGCGTGCTTGAATCGTGACAGGCGGTCTTGTTGTAGGTTACTCCGGGCGCGCTTGACAGTGTCCGGACGCTTAGTGGCCGGACTCGAGAATTGCTGTGAGAGGCTGCTTTGTACCTCCGCCGCGAGGGCCGCCGTGTGCTCCTCCGTTCGTTGAGAGCGTTCGGTGTTTCCATTGACCGTTATTACTCCTCGAGGGCCTGGCATCTTGAGCTTGATGTATGCGTAGGGCGGCACCCCATTGAGCTTTGCAAATGCAGTTCGTCCGAGCAGTGCATGATAGCCGCTGCGGAACGGGACGATGTCGAAGATTAACTCTTCGCTTCGGAAGTTATCTGGTGATCCGAAGACCACTTCGAGTGTAACTGAGCCCGTACAATTGGCCTCTACACCCGGTATGACGCCTTTAAAGGTCGTCTTTGTAGGTTTAATTCTTGAGGGGTCTATGCCCATTTTGTGCACTATATCCTGATAAAGTAGGTTCAGGCTGCTACCGCCGTCCATCAGGACTCTGGTGAGGTGAAATCCGTCAATAATTGGGTCAAGAACCAATGCGGCGAAACCGCCGTGACGGATGCTAGTGGGGTGGTCCCTTCGATCGAAGGTGATCGGGCAGGAAGGCCATGGGTTGAACTTCGGGGCGACTGGCTCCATCGCATATACGTCCCTTAGTGCACGCTTCCGCTCCCTTTTGGGTATATGGGTTGCGTATATCATGTTCACCGTCCGCACTTGTGTGGGAAAACCCTTCTGTCCTCTATTGTTTGGCGGCCGGGGCTCTTCCTCGTCATCGCTATGCAGCCCCTTGTCATTGAGTTCGGCACTTAACTTGCCTGCTTGCTTGAACACCCAACAATCCCAGATGGTGTGATTGGCTGGTTTTTCGGGGGTGCCATGTATCTGGCACAAGCGATCGAGTATTCGGTCCAAGTTGGACGGGCCCTGGGTATTTCTTTTGAATAGCTTCTTCCGCTGACCGGGTTTAGAGCCTCTGAATCCGGCATTGACGGTCGTATCTTCCGTTAACGCGGCGCTTGTTCTTGTTGCGACGCGACCTGCCATTGTTGTCCTTGGTATCCGAACTATCAGGGTGTTTGGCCAAGTTGTTGCTTCAAGCTAGCCAGATGTCCTCTCCCGCACAAAAGCGGGTCATGAGCGTTGTGAGGGCTGCCATGGATTTTGGCTTTTCCTGTCCTAGGTGCCGAGCAAGCCACTCGTCGCAGATGTTATGTTTGAAGGCTGCGAGGGCCTCTGCATCCGGACAGTCAACGATTTGATTTTTCTTAGTTAGGAACCGTGTCCAGAATTGTCTGGCCGATTCTTCTGGCTGCTGAATTATGTGGCTAAGGTCATCGGCGTCTGGTGGTCGCACATATGTGTCGTGGAAGTTATCAAGGAATGCGGCTTCCAGGTCCTCCCAACAACCAATTAATTCTGCTGGCAAGCTATTTAGCCAATGCCGAGCTGGTCCTTTAAGCTTGAGTGGGAGGTATTTGATGGCATGTAGATCATCGCCGCGGACCATGTGGATATGGAGGAGATAGTCCTCGATCCAGACCGCAGGATCTGTGGTACCATCGTATGATTCGATGTTTACGGGTTTGAAGCCCTCGGGGACTTGATGATCCATTACTTCATCTGTGAAGCATAGTGGGTGTGCGGCGCCTCTGTATTGGGCTATATCACGACGTAGCTCATATGAGCTTTGTCTACTGTGTTCGGCCCGGCCAGGTTTGCTGTATCCGACGCGATGGTAATCATCCCGCGTCGTTCGGCACCCACGCGATCCATAGATCGATCTTGTAAGTTTTGCCTTATCCTCCAATATATCTCGCAAGTCCGGCGCGTTTTCCCGTGCCTTGGTACTTTTTGAGCGGCGTCGGGGTGTGGCTTGAGCGGAGGGCCGAGAGGCTTCTCTGTCGCGGCCACGGGGTGGCCGGTCTGCCATGTCGTGCGCTGGTGACTTGGGTGCTTCCTCCTCTGATCGAGGCAACGGCCTGCGTTTGGGGTAGCTTTTGGAGGGGCGTTCGAGTTCATACTCTTCGGCTGCAAGGACTTCAGTCCATCTGTCAGCTAGCAGGTCTTGGTCAGCTATAAGTTGTTGCTGCTTTTTCTTGAGGCTGCTTGTCGTGGCTATAAGCCTGCGTTTGAAACGCTCCTGTTCGGCGGGATCCTCAGGCACGACAAATTCTTCATCGTCGAGGCTTGCCTCATGTTCGGAGGGAGGCGCATAATTATCGTCCTCGACCTCTCTTTCTGCCGCACTGTCGTGCGGACTTGCTTCTCCCTCCTCCTGCGCTGAGTCCTGCTGGAGGGGGTTGTCTTCGGCACTTTCCGGGGTGTTATTAACTCCCGTGCCGGAATCGCCGTTTTTGCTGTGGCGGGATTTAGAGCGGCGCCGCTGACGTCGGCGCTTCGGTTGCTTTTTGGAGGGGTCATCCTCCGTTGTTCCATCGCCGTTCCCATCTTTTGGGATATCCACCATGTATATGTCGTATGATGAGGTGGCCTTCCAGTGCCCTGTAGCGCTGGGTCTTGGTCGTCTCCGGCATCGTCGTCCATACCGTCGATGTCTTCGGAGTCGAAGTCGAGCATGTCGGTTAAATCATCGACAGTGGCTATAAAGTGGGTGGTGGGTGGGCGTTGAATTTTTTCGTCGTCCGTATCCCAACCTTCCTGTCCATAGTCCGGCCAGGGCTCTCCGGATAAAGAGAAAGACTTTAGTGAATTCAGGATGTCGCCAAAGGGCGAATGCTGAAAGATGTCCGCGGCAGTGAACTCCATAACAGGCGCCCAATTGGATTCGATTGGCAGGGGCGCGGAGGGTTCGTAGTCCGGAGAGGAGTCCGACACCCTGGAGTCGAAGTCTTCGCAAAGGATAGGGATGGAGTTCGGCTCAACCGCCGTAGAGATTGTAGCCCCCGAGGCGGTGTCCAACCGCTCGTCCTCGATTGGGGAATCCGGCTCCGGGTTAAGGGTCGGAGCGGATGCCGGTGCGGCCTCCAGGGCACTGTTCGGCTGCAGAGCTAGATCATGCCCATCGAGACAGTGCGTCACGCTTGGCTGCGGCTCGAATCCGTCGAAGATCAAGTCTCCGCGGACATCGGCCGTATAGTTCAAGCTTCCAAATCTGACCTGATGGCCAGGGGCGTAGCTTTCGATCTGCTCCAGATGGCCAAGCGAATTGGCCCGCAGTGCAAAGCCGCCGAATACGAAGATCTGTCCGGGGAGAAAAGTCTCACCCTGGACCGCGTCGTTGTTGATGATCGAAGGAGCCATCGGGCCTATCGGTGACGACACAGAGGAACTCTCAATGAAAGCACCAATGTCGGTGTCAAAACCGGCGGATCTCGGGTAGGGGGTCCCGAACTGTGCGTCTAGGCGGATGGTAACAGGAGACAAGGAACACGATGTTTTTACCCAGGTTCGGGCCCTCTCGATGGAGGTAATGCCCTACTCCTGCTTGATTAATATTGATGATATGGGTAGTACAAGAGTAGATCTACCACGAGATCAAGGAGGCTAAACCCTAGAAGCTAGCCTATGGTATGATTGTTGTTCGTCCTATGGACTAAACCCCTCCGGTTTATATAGACACCGGATAGGTTAGGGTTACACAGAGTCAGTTACAATGGTAGGAGATCTACATATCCATATCGCCAAGCTTGCCTTCCACGCCAAGGAAAGTCCCATCCGGACATGGGACAAAGTCTTCAATCTTGTATCTTCATAGTCTTGGAGTCCGGCCGTGATGATAGTTCGGCTATCCGGACACCCCCTAGTCCAGGACTCCCTCACCCTACTTCCTGCTTGATTTACTTTGATGAGTATAGGGGTTACAAGAGTTGATCTACCTCGAGATCGTAATGGCTAAACCCTAGATGTCTAGCCCGTATGACAGTGATTGCCTCTACGGACTAAACCCTCCGGTTTATATAGACACCGGAGGGGCCTAGGGTTGTACAAAGTCGGTTTACAGAGAAAGGAATCTTCACATCCGAACGCCAAACTTGCCATCTACGCAAAGGAGAGTCCCATCCGGACACGGGGGAAGGCCTTCTATCTTGTATCTTCACAGCCCATCAGTCCGGCCCATATCACATAGCTCGAACGTCCGGGGATCCCCTAATCTAGGACTCCCTCAGTAGCCCCTGAACCAGGCTTCAATGACGATGTGTCCGGCGCGCAGATTGTCTTCTGTATTGCAAGGCGGGTTCCTTCTCCGAATACTTCAAAGTAGTTGATCAAATGAATTATATCCGGCTCTGTATAATAGTTACAACCCTGAACCAGAAGAGCAAAATACTTAAACAGAACACGTCATGTCTACTGACAGCTTTTTTCGGCGAGACATTATGTTCTGGCCTTATTTTTATTTCAAACCGTTTTTCAGCCTCCCGCATCGCGTTTCGAGGCACGGTCTTCATTGACACATCTTGTCAAAGCGGAGATCGTGTCCCCTTATTGCGGGATTCTCATCAATACAGGTTTGGGTAATCCAACCGTGTCGCTTGCACGACCCCTTGGGAATAGGCGAGTTATAAGGCTCGTGGGGGGACGCTCGATATGCACTGCCTTTATAAGAAGATAAGGATCCATCTTTTTACCCCACGCCTTCTTCCTCCTCAGCCCATCTGCCCTTGAGCTCCAGCGCCCAAGGTTCAATCTCTTCCGTCCCTAGCAAACACTCCAGCCATGTCCGGATCTCGAGCGCAGGGCAAGTGATGGCCTCCTCCGTCACAGAGAGGAACATCAAGGAACCCCGGGAAGCGGGGTACTTAGCCGAGGAAATCGCCCACCGGCTCCCTGCCAAAAAGCAGATCATTCCCACCCCGGAGCCCAATGAGAGGGTATTATTCATCCCCCACTTTCTTTGCGGGCTAGGGTTTCTGCTCCACCCTTTCGTCTGCGGGCTCATGTTCTATTACGGGCTAAGCTTCCACGATCTAGCCCCGAATTCCTTCCTCAACATCTCGGCATTCATCGTCGTGTGTGAGGCGTTCCTCCGCATTCCCCCCAACTTCGGCCTGTGGCTCAAGGTCTTAAACGTGAAGCCGAAAGTGGTCGAGGGTCAACACGCGGAGTGTGGCGGCGCCACGGAGAGCAAGCTCCCCAACGTCATCTGGCCAAAGGGGACCTTCTAGAGACCGTGAAGGGATGGCAACAGGAGTGTTTCTACATTACGGAGCCCCGTGATGCCACATGGGCTGCCACTCCTGAGTTCAAATCCGTTCCTCCGATGCGTCTTGCATCATGGATTAACAAGGGCCTGGATTGGGCGTCGTCCGACGAGGTGATGACGCTGCACAAGCGCATCAAGAGCATAATAGAGAAGAACATCAGTCTTGCCAACGTGATCTAGGTGATGCTCTTTCGCCGGATTCTCCCTTGCCAACGCCGGACTCTCCATATGTGGGAGTTTGATCCGGCCAGTCCCCAGACCTTGCAGCGGTTCTTCGGCACAATGCACGAAAACATATGGAAGCTACTTTTCAAGGCCCAGAAGTCATGGCTGAAAACGACCAAAGACCTTGGCCTCGACTACGCTCATCCGGCTACTCCAGTAAGTTTTTTAGATTTCCAAACATATCCTCAACTTGTAGATCCAAGGAGTATGCTAAGCCTTCCCCTTACGCTTCAGGACTGGACGAAGAAGGCGGAGCGGATCCAGTGTCCGGCTCCACTCCCCGAAGACCCAGCTATTCCTCTTCTGACGAAGATGTTGGTTCTGGCGTCGTACCAGGCGCCGGAGAAGAAGGCCAGGAAGAAGGGCGAGGAGGCCAGAAGTGGCCTTCGCCATAAAGGTACTTCGGACATAGTGTCCCAAGATACCGAAGATCTCTCCTCCCACGAGGGAGATGAAGAGGAAGAGGAGGAGAGAAATTATCCCCTTAAGGGGGGAAAGAAGAAAAGGGGGGCTTCCATGGACCTAGAGGTGGAGGCGTCCAAGAAGGGGAAGCTCTCCCTTTCGGACGATTCGGATTCGGAAGCCGAAGCCGTCCCTGAGTGGCACCCCAGGCCGAAGCCCCTGGCCGAATCGTAAGTATTCAAAGATATTGTATATATCCAGCTTTTTATAAATTGTAGGATGACATATCATCTATGTGTTTCAGTACGGCCGGAGATCTCCCCCAACAATCATCGTCTTCGGGGAATTCTCTTGCGCCGGAGATGGTGGAGAGCGAAACGCCTCTGCGAGCCTCTCCACGGACGACACCGAGGTGTTGTCCCGAGGACCTCTCTGGGCCAGGGAGAGGTGCGGAAGACCGCAGAAACGGCGCCAGAGGGTAATGCCTTGGCTGCCAAAAACATGGGCGGCACAATCCCCATGGAAACCGATGACGGGGGCCTGGACTAGTCCGACCCCCAGCCAAATACGACTCCAGAGACCCACGTGGCTCCGGAACCGAGTGAGCATCCCCCTTTGAAGGAGGGGGGGAGCTCCGACTCCACCCACGACCTCCATCAATCCAGAGGCACCGGATACATTGAGGGAAGCACTTCGACGTGCTTTTGTCGTGGAAGAGCACCGTACCCTAATGGGTACAGTGGTTGAGAAGGTTCAGTCCGCAAAAAGCAGGCTGAACGAAGCTTTTACCAGCCTGCTAACAGGCTTTGAGGTATATGGTTTTAATATTATTTAGCCACTTTTGCGTATGTAAAAAGTATGCCTGTGTATAGATAGTAGCCCCTGAGACTCTGTTCGGCATTTTGAAAAAGGGACCGGACAGAGGATCAAATATTCCAGAGATAACATACTTGTCTATGTCGATAAACAGGCTTCACTGCTAGCAACTTCAGCCAAGGATGCTGAAGTGTCTGAGCTCCAGCGAAAACTGAAGCTGGCTGACGATGAGATCGACCGCATTAACAAGCGGTTCGATGAGGCCCAAGGTATGCTTTTAAAAAAGACCACTTACAAGCCTAATTATGATGCAAACTCAGAGTTTAAGCTCGCGCGCTACTACGTAAATGGTTGTAGGCAACGCGACCGAGGTCGAGGCCCTCCCTTGCCGAAGCCAAGGAGGAGGCGAGGTTAAGCAAAGCAGCCACAGAGAAGGCGGCTGCAGATGTGGAGGCCGAAAAGGCCGCCCGCCTTCAGTATGAGGCAAGGGTGACCGAAGCAGAGCAAGCGCTCCAGGAGGCCGCCAACAAGTGTGAGTCCTTGGAAGAGAGTAACAAGACCCAAGCGGCGGAACTCACCAAGGCTCTTCAAGCTGCAAAGGAGGCGTGGTCCGAGTCCCGGGCGGCTCGCTAGGAGATCAAGCAAGCCAAACAGATAGCGGCTGGTAAGCCTTTCCTTTTACAGAGTATATTCAGCGGTTGAAGATATGCTTTGCTAAATCGACTGTGGAGTGCTCCAGACACTTTTGCGGATCTCCCGAGGAATGTTGCCGACGCTGCCCAGTATTTTCGGGCCCAAGAAGGGAGCGTGACGGAGAAGTTCTTTTGCTCGTAGTACTTGGCGCTAGAGCGACCAGCGCTACTGAATAATCAGATGATGCAGCTGGCGGAGCTGCATAGGATGTCTGGTTTGGCCATGAAGGACATCATAGTCCAGCTATGGCCAGCCTGACCCATTCCAATCAGCTACTTTGGCCTGGTCAAGCGACTCTGTGACGCCTTGCCCCGAGTAGAGGCAGTGAAGTGCTCGGCATGCATTGAGGGTGCACGGATGGCCTTTGCCCGTGTCAAGATGCACTGGGCAAAGATGAAGGCCGCCGACGTGGCGGTTGAGGGCCCGCCCGGAGGCTAGGTCCACCATAAGCCAGAGCTCTATTTCGAAGATGTCCTTGAGGGTGCCTGTTTGATAGAGGGTCAATGCTCGAAGGATATCATGTTCGAGTAAATGTATCCGGACTACCCGGACAATGTATTATAAACCAAGGATGTGTGATATATTTGATGCATTTATCTGAACTATTTTCCTCTTGTGCGGCCATTTATTATTATTCTAAAAGTTTGCCAGTTGTCAGCTTCAGCCCCCACATAGATACTACGGGGGTGTTCGGGATAACGTGTAATCACTCTTGACCCAACGTCATGGTCCAGAAAGGAGGTGATTTACGTAGTGAACCAGGCAATCAGACTATGAGGCTTTAGCACTTTCTCGTAGCCATAGGAGTTTGACAATGGGGTTGTAAGGTAGCCCCTGGTGCATATGTGGCTATCAAATTTAGATGCCTTAGATGCGTGACTGAAAAAAGTCAGCCCTTCGTATAATATGGAAGAAATTGCTAGAGATTTAATAAGCCGGCGAATTGCGGACCGGCTCTTGCCGTATCAGACAGTCGGTTTTCGGTTTTCTCTACTGAGGTGCTTGACTGGGCCAGCCGAAAACACAATCGCAGTAGTTCTCCCTTTACTACCTTAGCCGAAAACGGAACGTAAGGTAGTAACCACAGGAGCTGGGCAACCCAACTATTGACCAAAGACGTGCTTCGAAGCCGATGCATATAATGCAATATTCGGGACGCCGAAGTGTACTCTGAGAGTGTTCGGACTTTCTATTGTTGAGGATATGTATATGGCTGGAATAGAGCCCCTGGCGATTTAAGTCGTACCAAGATTAAAAATAAGCCAAGACCAAACAGGGTTGGGCGAAACTGCTTCCATTATAGTCTGATTGGTACGTCAAAACATATTTTTATAGAAGATGCGATAAGCATCACGGCTATTTTACATGCAAGGACAACGGAAAGCTGTATACAGGTCCTAAAATTAAAAAGATGATCTTGAAGATCCTTTGGACACTCTGCCGCACGTCTACGCCACTTTTCGCCTTGGTGTATAATCCTTTGAGAGGATCAACAATCGAGTATGCGTAAGGGGCTTAGAAGGGGGCCCTTGTTAACACCAGAAATTGATGTGGGTTGTAAAGAACCTGAAAAATAAATACAAGAAGAAAAAGGTGGAGCAATATGGAGGTCCGGATAGGGGCGAGCCGTACCGTGGACCTTATGTTTAGTATGCCTCCGTCCTTGCCCGTGGTATTTTTAACACGTAGTTATGTACGCGCGGTACGTATGCCACTATCAGGCTAGGGCATTGATGGAGGAAGAATTGCTAATCTAGCTCTCGATGAGCCGGACTAGCGTTCTGCAGGGTAGACCGGACTCGTTTAACAGTGTCCGGGGGCTTGACTGCTAGTGTAGTATTCGGCTTAGTGAGGTCACCCTGCACCTCGGCTGCAAGGGCCCGGTATGCTCCTCTATACGGAGGGAGCGCTCCATGTTTCCATTGACTGTTATAACACCACGTGGTCCAGGCATCTTGAGCTTTAGATAAGCGTACTGCGGGACTGCATTGAAATGAGCGAAAGTGGTTCGTCCGAGTAGTGCGTGATAGCCACTGCGGAACGGGACGATGTCGAAGATCAGTTCTTCGCTCCGGAAGTTATCCGGTGAGCCGAAGATGACTTCCAGTGTTACGGATCCTGTGCAACAGGCCTCTACATCGGGTATTACCCCTTTAAAGGTGGTTTTAGTGGGCTTGATTCTTGATGGATCAATGCCCATTTTACGGACGGTGTCCTAATAAAGCAGATTGAGACTGCTGCCGCCGTCCATAAGGACTCTCGTGAGGTGGAATCCGTCAATAATTGGATCGAGGACCAATGGAGCCGAACCTCCATGACGGATATTGGTCGGATGGTCTCTGTGATCAAAGTTGATCAGAAAGGATGACCACGGATTAAATTTTGGGGTGACTGGCTCTATGGCATAGATGTCCCTTAACGCGCGCTTGCGCTCCCGCTTAGGGATATGAGTAGCGTAGATCATGTTCGCCGTTTTGAGTTCGGTGGGAAATTTCTTCTGTCCCCCTGTGTTCGGTGGGCGAGGCTCTTCATCGTCGTCCTCGCTGGGCGGCCCTTTCCCCTTGTGTTCGGCGTTGAGCTTGCCGGCCTGTTTAAAGACCCAGCAATTTCTGTTGGTATGATTGGCAGACTTATAAGGGGTGCCATGAATCTGGCAAGGTCGATCGAGTATTCTGTCCAAACTAGATGGACCATCATGGTTTCCTTTGAATGGCTTCTTCCGTTGACTGGGTTTAGAGCCACTGGATCCGGTGTTGATCACCGTTTCTTTGGTACCTTCGTTGTAGCTTCGACAATTGTGCTTGTTGCGTCATGGCTTGCCATTGCCATCCCTGGCTTCGGAGGTGCCAGGGTCGCTGGTGTTATTGCTTCTACGAGCTAACAGCTATCTTCTCCAGCGCAAAAGCGGGTCATAAGTGCGGTAAGGGCTTCCATGGACTTCGGCTTTTCTTGGCCAAGGTGTCAGGCGAACCACTCGTCTTGGACACTGTGTTTAAAGGCCGCGAGGGCTTCGGCGTCCGGACAATCCACAATTTGGTTCTTTTTAATTAAGAACCTGGTCCAAAGTTTCCGGGCTGATTCTCCGGGTTGCTGCACTGTGAGACTAAGGTCATCGGCGTCTGGAGGCCGGACATAGGTACCTTGGAATATGTCTCTAAAGGCGTCCTCCAAGTCTTCCCAGCTACCAATAGAGTTTTTGGGAGGTTGTTCAGCCAGTGTCGTGCTAGCCCCTTGAGTTTTAGGGGCAGGTACTTGATGGCATGGAGGTCGTCACCGCGAGCCATGTGAATGTGGAGAAGAAAATCTTCAATCCATACTGCGGATCCATTGTACCATCTTATGATTCAATGTTCACGGGTCTAAACCCTTTTGGGAACTGATGTTCCATCACTTCGTCGGTGAAGAATAAGGGGTGTGCAGCGTCATATGTCTCCAACGTATCTATAATTTTTGATTGCTCCATGCTACTTTATCTACTGTTTTGGACTATATTGGGCTTTATTTTCCACTTTTATATTATTTTTGGGACTAACCTATTAACCGGAAGCCCAGCCCAGAATTGCTGTTTTTTGCCTATTTCAGTGTTTTGAAGAAACAGAATATCAAATGGAGTCCAAACGGAATGAAACCTTCGGGAACGTGATTTTCTCGCCGAATGTGATCCAGGAGACTTGGACCCTACTCCAAGAAGTAACAGAGGTGGTCACGAGGGTGGGGGGCGCCCCCCCCCCCTCCCCAGGGCGTGCCCCTGCCTCGTGGGCCCCCTGTTGCTCCACCGACGTACTCATTCCTCCTATATATACCTACGTACCCCCAAACGATTAGAACAGGAGCCAAAAACCTAATTCCACCGCCGCAACTTCCTGTATCCACGAGATCCCATCTTGGGGCCTGTTCCGGAGCACCGCCGGAGGGGGCATCCACCACGGAGGGCTTCTACATCAACACCATAGCCCCTCCGATGAAGTGTGAGTAGTTTACTTTAGACCTTTGGGTCCATAGCAAGTAGATAGATGGCTTCTTCTCTCTTTTTTGATTTCAATACAATGTTCTCCCCCTCTCTCATGGAGATCTATTCGATGTAATCTTCTTTTTGCGGTGTGTTTGTTGAGATCGATGAATTGTGGGTTTATGATCCAGCTTATCTATGAATAATATTTGAATCTTCTCTGAATTCTTTTATGTATGTGACTTCACCAATACCAATAATAGTGATTTCCTTAGCACTCCGATTGCTCCTCTTGCCAATACTGAATCTTGTGAAATCAATACTGCTTTGTTGAATCTTGTTATGAAAGATCAATTCACGGGCCTTCCTAGTGAACACGCCGCTACTCATCTGAATAGCTTCGTTGATTTATGTGATATGCAAAAGAAAAAGGATGTCGTTAAATTGAAGCTATTTCCTTTTTCGCTTAGAGATCGTGCTAAAGCGTGGTTTTCATCTTTGCNATGGAGATCTATTCGATGTAATCTTCTTTTTGCGGTGTGTTTGTTGAGATCGATGAATTGTGGGTTTATGATCCAGCTTATCTATGAATAATATTTGAATCTTCTCTGAATTCTTTTATGTATGTGACTTCACCAATACCAATAATAGTGATTTCCTTAGCACTCCGATTGCTCCTCTTGCCAATACTGAATCTTGTGAAATCAATACTGCTTTGTTGAATCTTGTTATGAAAGATCAATTCACGGGCCTTCCTAGTGAACACGCCGCTACTCATCTGAATAGCTTCGTTGATTTATGTGATATGCAAAAGAAAAAGGATGTCGTTAAATTGAAGCTATTTCCTTTTTCGCTTAGAGATCGTGCTAAAGCGTGGTTTTCATCTTTGCCTAAAAATAGCATTGATTCTTGGAACAAGTGCAAAGATGCTTTTATCTCTAATTATTTTCCTCCCGCTAAGATTATCTCTCTTAGGAACGATATTATGAATTTTAAGCAACTTGATCATGAACATGTTGCACAAGCTTGGGAGAGAGTGAAATTAATGATACGTAATTGTCCTACTCATGGTTTGAACTTGTGGATGATTATACAAAAAATTTATGCCTGATTGAATTTTCCTTCTAGAAATCTTTTAGATTCGGCCGCGGGAGGCACTTTTATGGAAATCACTCTAGGAGATGCTACTAAACTTCTAGATAATATTATGGTTAATTATTCTCAATGGCATACTGAAAGATCTACTAATAAAAAAGTGCATGCGATAGAAGAAATTAATCTTTTGAGTGGAAAGATGGATGAACTTATGAAATTATTTGCTACTAAGAGTGTTTCTTCTGATCCTAATGATATGCCTTTGTCTACTTTAATTGATAATAATAATGAATCTATGGATGTGATTTTTGTTGGTAGGAATAATTTTGGTAACAACGCATATAGAGGGAATTTTAATCCTAGGCCTTATCCTAGTAATCCTTCTAATAATTATGGAAATTCCTACAATAACTCTTATGGAAATTTTAATAAGATGCCCACTGAATTTCAGAATAGTGTTAAAGAGTTTATCAATTCACAAAAGAATTTTAATGCTTTGCTTGAAGAGAAATTGCTTAAAGTTGATGATTTGGCTAGGAACGTTGATAGAATTTCTCTTGAGGTTGATTCTTTAAAGCTTAGATATATTCCTCCTAAGCATGATATCTCAAAGCTATGAGAATTTCCATTGATGAGTGCAAAGAAAGAACCGCTAGGATGCGTGCTTCCAAAGATGCCTTTATTAAAGCGTGTTCTTCCAATTCCTATGAAAATCGAGATGAAGATCTAAAAGTTATTGATGTGTCCCCCATTAAATCTTTGTTTTGCAATATGAATCTTGATGAAACTGAATATGATCTTCCTTTACCTAGAAGGCGTTCTAAGAATTCGGAGTTTTTAGATCTTGATGATGAAATTGATAAAAGTGGGATTGAAAGAAATAAAAATCTAGATGTTGCTAAACCCACTATTTTGGATCTCAAGGAATTTAATTATGAAATTTCTCTTTAATTGATTGTATTTCCTTGTTGCAATCCGTGCTAAATTCTCCTCATGCTTATAGTCAAAATAAGGCCTTTACCAAACACATCGTTGATGCCTTGATGCAATCTTATTAAGAAAAACTTGAGTTGAAAGTCTCTGTCCCTAGGAAGCTCTATGATGAGTGGGAACCTAATATTAAAATTAAAAATAAAAATTATGAGTTTCATGCCTTGTGTGATTTGGGTGCTAGTGTCTCCACTATTCCCAAAACTTTGTGTGATTTGCTAGATTTCCGTGACTTTGATGATTGCTCTCTAAACTTGCATCTTGCGGATTCCACTATTAAAAATCCTATGGGAAGAATTAATGATGTTCTTATTGTTGCAAATAGGAATTATGTGCCCGTAGATTTTATCGTTCTTGATATAGATTGCAATCCTTCATGTCCTATTATTCTTGGTAGACCTTTCCTTAGAACGATTGGTGCAATTATTGATATGAAGGAAGGGAATATTAGATTCCAATTTCCATTAAAGAAAGGCATGGAACACTTTACTAGAAATAAAATAAAACTAACATATGAATCTACCATGAGAGCCACTTATGGATTGCCTACTAAAGATGGCAATACCTAGATCTATCCTTACTTTTATGCCTAGCTAGGGGCATTAAACGATAGCGCTTGTTGGGAGGCAACCCAATTTTTATTTTTAGTTTTTTTTTTTGTTTTTGCTTCTATTTAGGAATAAATAATCCCTAGCCTCTGTTTAGATGTGGTTTTATGTTTTAATTAGTGTTTGTGCCAAGCTAGACCTATTGGATCTTCTTGGATGATAGTTATTTGATCTTGCTGTAATTTCCAGAAACTTTGCGCTCAGTGCCCGAATTATTAAAAATCACCAGAACGTGATAAAATACTGATTCCAATTGCTGATGATCAATAAACAAATTTTGTAGGCCATCTAATTTTGGTCGATTTTTGGAGTTCCAGAAGTTTGCGTTAGTTACAGATTACTACAGACTGTTCTGTTTTTGACAGATTCTGTTTTGCGTGTGTTGTTTGCTTATTTTGATGAATCTATGGCTAGTAAAATAGTTTATAATCCATATAGAAGTTGGAATAAAGTAGGGTTAACACCAATATAAATAAAGAATGAGTTCATTACAGTACCTTAAAGTAGTCTTTTGTTTTCTTTCTCTAATGGAGCTCACGAGATTTCTATTGAGATTTGTGTTGTGAAGTTTTCAAGTTTTGGGTGAATTCTTTTGATGGATTATGGAACAAGGAGTGGAAAGAGCCTGAGCTTGGGGATGCCCATGGCACCCCAAGATAATCCAAGGACACCAAAAATTCAAAGCTTGGGGATGCCCCGGAAGGCATCCCCTCTTTCGTCTACTTCAATCGGTAATTTACATGGAGCTATATTTTTATTCACCACATGATAAGTGTTTTGCTTGGAGCATCTTATATTATTTGCGTCTTTTCTTGTTAGTTTACCACAATCATCCTTGCTGTACGCACCTTTTGAGAGAGCCATACATAAATTGGAATTTGCTAGAATACTCTATGTGCTTCACTTATATCTTTTGAGCTTGATAGTTTTGCTCATAGTGCTTCACTTATATCTTTTGAGCGTGATAATTTTTGCTCTAGTGCTTCACTTAGATCTTTTAGAGCACGGTGGTGGATTTCTTTTAAAGAAACTATTGATCTCTCATGATTCACTTAGATTATTTTGAGAGTCGTTAATAGCATGGTAATTTGCTTAATATTAATATACTTGGTATTCAAGATATGCGAAACTTTCTTTTGAGTGCGTTGAATACTAAAATAAGTTTGATGCTTGATAATTGTTTTGAGATATGGATGTGATAATATCAAAGTCGTGCTCGTTGAGTAGTTGTGAATTTGAGAAATGCTTGTGTTGAAGTTTGCAAATCCCGTAGCATGCACGTATGGTTAGAGTTGTGTAACAAATTTGAAACATGAAGTGTACCTGGCTTGTGCATCCTTATGAGTGACGGTCGGGGACGAGCAATGGTCTTTTCCTACCAATCTATCCCCCTAGGAGCATGCGCGTAGTACTTTATTTTTGATGACTTCTAAATTTTTGCAATAAGTATATGAGTTCTTTTGACTAATGTTGAGTCCATGGATTATACGCACTTTTACCTTTCCGCCTTTGCTAGCCTCTTCGGTACCGTGCATTGCCCTTTCTCACCTTGAGAGTTGGTGCAAACTTCGCCGGTGCATCCAAACCCCGTTATATGATACGCTCTATCACACATAAACCTCCTTATATCTTCCTCAAAACAGCCACCATACCTACCTATTATGGCATTTCCATAGCCATTCCGAGATATATTGCCATGCAACTTTCCACCGTTGCGTTCATCATCATCATGACATACTTTACTTTTGTCATATTGCCATTGCATGATCATGTAGTTGACATCGTATTTGTGGCAAAGCCACCATGCATTATTTTTCATACATGTCACTCTTGATTCATTGCACCATCCCGGTACACCGCCGGAGGCATTCATATAGAGTCATATCTTGTTCTAAGTTTCGAGTTGTAATCCTTATGTTGTAATCAATAGAAGTGTGATGATCATCATTATCAGAGCATTGCCCAAAAAAGAAAGAGAGAGAAAGGCCAAAAAGAAAAAAAGAAAGGCCCAAAAAAAGGGCAATGCTACTATCTCTTTTTCCACACTTGTGCTTCAACATAGCACCTTGTTCTTCATGTAGTGAGTCTCATATATTGTGCTTCAAAGTAGCACCTTGTTCTTCATGTAGTGAGTCTCATATATTGTGCTTCAAAGTAGCACCATGTTTTTCATATAGTGAGCCTCGTACTAGTGGGAATTTTTCATTATAGAACTTGGCTTGTATATTCCTACAATGGGCTTCCTCAAAATGCCCTAGGTCTTCATGAGCAAGCAAGTTGGATGCACACCCACTAGTTTTCTTTTGTTGAGCATTCATAGCTCTAGTGCATCCATTGCATGGCAATCCCTACTCCTCATGTTGACATCAATTGATGGGCATCTCCATAGCCCGTTGATTATCCTCATCAATGTGAGACTTTCTCCTTTTTTGTCTTCTCCACACAATCCCCATCATCATATTCTATTCCACTCATAGTGCTATATCCATGGTTCACGCTCATGTATTGCGTGAAGGTTGAAAAAGTTTGAGACTATTTAAGTATGAAACAATTGGTTGGCTTGTCATCGGGGGTATAGAAGTTGGGAACATCTTTGTGTGACGAAAATGAAGCATAGCTTAACTATATGATTTTGTAGGGATGAACTTTCTTTTGCCATGCTATTTTGAGAAGACATGATTACTTTGATTAGTATGCTTGAAGTATTATTATTTTTATGTCAATATGAACTTTTGTCTTGAATCTTTCGGATCTGAATATTCATACCACAATGAAGAAGATTTACATTGAAATTATGCCAAAGTATCACTCCGCATCAAAAATTCTCTTTTTATCATTTACCTACTCGAGGACGAGCAGGAATTAAGCTTGGGGATGCCTGATACATCTCCAATGTATGTATAATTTTTTATTGCTCCATGCTACTTTATCTACTGTTTTGGACTATATTGGGCCTTATTTTCCACTTTTATATTATTTTTGGGACTAACCTATTAACCGGAGGCCCAGCCCAGAATTTCCGGGTTTTTTTTTTGCCTATTTCAGTGTTTCGAAGAAACAGAATATCAAACGGAGTCCAAACGGAATGAAACCTTCGGGAACGTGATTTTCTCACCGAACGTGATCCAGGAGACTTGGACCCTACTCCAAGAAGTAACAGAGGTGGTCACGAGGGTGGGCCCCCCCCAGGGCGCGCCCCCTGCCTCGTGGGCCCCCTGTTGCTCCACCGACATACTCCTTCCTCCTATATATACCTACGTACCCCCAAACGATCAGAACAGGAGCCAAAAACCTAATTCCACCGCCGCAACTTCCTGTATCCACGAGATCCCATTTTGGGGCCTGTTCCGGAGCTCCGCCGGAGGGGGCATGCACCACGGAGGGCTTCTACATCAACACCATAGCCCCTCCGATGAAGTGTGAGTAGTTTACTTCAGACCTTCGGGTCCATAGCTAGTAGCTAGATGGATTCTTCTCTCTTTTTGGATCTCAATACAATGTTCTCCCCCTCTCTCGTGGAGATCTATTCGATGTAATCTTGTTTTTGCGGTGTGTTTGTTGAAACCGATGAATTGTGGGTTTATGATCCAGCTTATCTATGAACAATATTTGAATCTTCTCTGAATTCTTCTATGTATGATTGGTTATCTTCGCAAGTCTCTTCGAATTATCCGTTTGGTTTGGCCAACTAGATTGGTAGTTCTTGCAATGGGAGAAGTGCATGGCTTTGGGTTCAATCTTGCGGTGTCCTTACCCAGTGACAGAAAGGGTTGCAAAGCACGTATTGTATTGTTGCCATCGAGGATAACAAGATGGGGTATTTATCATATTGCATGAATTTATTCCTCTACATCATGTCATCTTGCTTAAGGCGTTACTCTGTTTTTAACTTAATACTCTAGATGCATGCTGGATAGCGGTCGATGAGTGGAGTAATAGTAGTAGATGCAGAATCGTTTCGGTCTACTTGTCTCGGACGTGATGCCTAGATATACTCATAACTATGCTAAATTATTTTAATTGCTAAACAGTAATTTGTTCACCCACCGTAGAATACTTATGCTCTTGAGAGAAGCCACTAGTGAAACCTATGGCCCCCGGGTCTATTCTCATCATATCAATCTCCATCACTTTTATACTTGCTTTGTTTTTACTTTGCCTTTTACTTTTCACTTTGCATCTCTATACCAAAAATACCAAAAATATTATATATCATCTCTATCAGATCTCACTCTCGTAAGTGACCGTGAAGGGATTGACAACCCCTAATTGCGTTGGTTGCGAGTAGCTATCGTTTTGTGCAGGTACGAAGGACTTGTGCGTGGCCTCCTACTGGATTGATAACTTGGTTCTCAAAAACTGAGGGAAATACTTACGCTACTTTGCTGCATCATCCTCTCCTCTTCGGGGAAATCCAACGCAGTTCTCAAGAGGTAACACAGCGCCTCTGTACCGGGCGATGTCGCGGCACAGTTCGGATGAAGTCCGTATGCGATTTTTGGCCCGGGTGAGGTTGTGCCTATCACGCCATGACTGATGGCCGTGCTCTCGCGTTGGAGCACGCCCCCTCGATCCATAGATAGATCTTGTCTGACCAGCTCTATTGTCCAGGTCCTTGCATAGGTCGTAGGTATAGCCCGGGGCCGTTGCCTCCTTGCCTCGACGACGGGGTGGCGTGGGCTGGTGTTCGGCATAAGTAGCCGTTCTGTCCCGTCCATGTGGTGGTCGGTCGGGTTCGTCAGCAGTTTTACGCTTTGGCGGTATTAGCTCAGGGGCGTCGTCGTCAAATTGTGGTAGTAGCTTGCGCTTCGGGTAACTCTTAGTTGGGCGTTCGAGGCCGTATTCCTCGGCTACGAGGACATTAGTCCATCTGTCATTGAGTAAATCCTGTTCAGCTTGAAGCTGCTGCTGCTTCTTTTTTAGGCTTCTCGCAGTGGCGATTAGCCAGCGCTTAAAGCGCTCTTGTTTCGAGGGGTTCCTCTGGCACGATGAAGTCTTTCTCGCCTAGCCTCACATCCTCTTGGGATATTGGTAGGCAGTTACTATCCTCCGAGTCCTTGTTCCCGACAAGATCGTCGGGGTTAACTTGGCCATCCTCCCAATCGTCATGTTCGGATGTTGGCTCGACAGGGGCTTCGGGGTCTTCGTCATTCTCCGAGTGTTATTATCTCTGGTGCCGGTATTGCTGTCTTTGTTGCGACATGATTTTGAGCGACGCCGCTGACGTCGACGCTTCGGAGGTGCTTCAGCAGGCTTGTCCTCAACCGGATCCTTCTTGTCGTCGTCATCATCCTCTTTGAGTGTGTCCACCATGTACACGTCGTATGTGGTGGTGGCCGTCCAACGTCCGGTAAACGGAGGGTCTTGGCCTTGTTCATCTCCGGCATCATCGTACATGCCATCGATGTCTTCGGAGGCGTAGTCCAGCATGTCGGTTAATCTTCGACAGTGGCTATGAAGTGGGTGGTGGGTGGGACGTAAAATTCCCCGCTCTCATCCCCTAGTCCGGGCTGGGCATAATTTAGAAGCGATTCCTCTGTAATGGCGAGGGATTGCATTAAGTCGAGAGCCTCGTTTAGGAGCGAGGTTTGGACAGAGAAGCGAGAGTCCGCAGGGCTGACAGGGGTAAGAGCCTCATGGCCGCACCCGCTTGACGCAGCCCTCGAGAGTTCGGATTTAGAGTCCGAGGGAGAGTCTGGCACTTTAGCGACAAGGGGAGCTCGGTTAGTCTTTGGGTTTGCCGATGACGCCGTCCCCTCCAGATCTCCGGTAGCAAGTTCTATCATTGCAGGGAGTCCGGCGGGCTCTAAACTCCCGTCTTCAGACCTGGTAGTCTGCTCTGGATCTAAGGCCAAAGCGGCGGTCGGGGCGGTGAATGTTGGATCACGGGTCCGGCAAAACCCTTAAGGTTCGAACTCTGGGGTGCGTGCGAAGTTCTTTCCCCCCACCGATCCACGCCCTAGCTTGCTAAGATCTCGCGGACGAACTTGACAAACTCACAACACAAAAGACGCAAGATTTATACTGGTTCGGGCCACCTTTGTGGTGTAATACCCTACTCCGGTGTGGTGGTGGTGGATTGCCTCTTGGGCTGATGATGAACAGTACAAGGGGAAGAACAGCCTCCTGAGGTTGAGGTGTTCTTGCGCTCTGTGGATGAGGATCGATCGAGATCAGATGAGATGCCTCCGAATGAGTTATCCCTTACGGTGGTGGCTAGTTCTACTTATATAGGCCCTGGTCCTCTTCCAAATATTGAGCGGGAAGGGAGCCAACAACGGCCAATTTGAAAGGGGACAACTAGTACAACTTATCCTGACAAAAGCGGTCTTTGCCTGCAGAAGGCTCTGGTGGTGACGCCGCCTTGGGCTCCATGGTGACCTCCGTCTTGCCGTCCTGCTGGTCTTGGTCTTGTTGCACCGATATGGAAACCTTTGCTTGACGCCTCGGTACTCTGCGCCTGCGCTCGCCCCCTTAGCACCAAAGAGGAAACAAGGGCGCTACGCGCGCTGGCACCCGCCTGATCTTGATTGTTATGGCTCACGTCACGAGAACCTCATGAGGTTTGCCCTGCCTTGATCTCTCCGCTCCTTGCGAGCCAACCTGGTGAGGCCGCTCCTGAGGAGGTCTTGTATCGTACGCCTCACGAGGCTTGGCCCCTCGCGAGGATCTTGAATGCCTTGTTGATGAAGATGGGCCGTACAGGCCTGCTAGCACAGCCACGCCGTGGGCCGCAGGCAGGCAAGTCTGGGGACCACCATTCCCAGAACGCCGACAGTAGCCCCCGGGCCCAAGGCGCGCTCGGGCTTGGCTTCGAGGCGAAGCCAAAGGTCAAGTACGGAGCACCGCGGGCCCCAAAAGCCTGCGGCCCTGGTCGACGTGTGGTGGTTGATTGCACGTGGGCGTCTCCGCTTCCCCACGTTGCCTTGGCGACTACCCGACTTGACAAGTCCCTACGACATGCAAGGGAAAATCATCATTACCTGTGATCGTGGGAGGCGCCGGTTGGCCTTCTCCCGTTATAAATGGGGAGGAGGACAGAGCCCCCGTCGCCCATCTCTTCCTAGTCCGCTTGGTTCTTCCTTGCTCCTCTGCTAGTAGCAATGGCGCCGTCGAAGAGGTTCTCTGCCACGGAGAAGGGGAAGGCCCCCGCGAGGGGCCCGGCACCCCTGTGCCCAAGCACGGACGCGGCCGTCCCCGTAAGCACACCGCAACCCCCGCCGCGGCCCCCCACTCCCGGGGTGGCGCCGCTGCGCGTGGCAGGGGTCGCTCCGGTTGCGGCGGCCCCGTCGATGAAGGGAGACGCGCCGTGGTTGTGCGGCCTCCCCGGCTGCGCTTCCACTCGGCTGAGGTGCTGCCGTAACTCGTTGTCTGGTTGGAGGATCCGGCCGATAACTAGCTCCAGCTTCCCCGCTTCTTTGCCGATGAGCTGCCGGCCTCCGGTCCAAGTGGGCTCTGGCTGCAGGCGGACGGTTGCTGCAGCTGGGCTTCTTGGGTTGCGGTCAAGGTCTCCGTTGCGGGCAACATAGCTCTGGCCCGCTGTTGGCAGACGTTCGCCCGCGCGCGCGGCCTGGGCAGCTGGTGCACCCTCCACTTCAAGTATGACGGTGACGCGACCCTCTACGTTAGGGTGTTCGGGGAGGACGGTCGCCGGGCCGGGTGCTGCCCTGAGGTGAACGACGGAGAGGAGGTGCTCGGCCTCGACGACAGCCGCGACGAGGACAAGGGCAAGCCCGCCCTAGGCACCGGCCGCGCCTCGTCCAGCTACGGGAGCTCTTCTCTCGGCGACAGCTCCAGCAGTAGCGGCTACGACCAGCCGCCACGCTCGCTTCGAAGGAGGTAGCGGGTCGTCTCGTCGTCGCGCCTCCGTGAAGCCCGAGGGGGGATCCGACTGAGCCCGTGATGTCAGCTAGGGCCTGCCCCCGCGGACCGCTGCAGGGGCAAGCGCCGCTTTTGTTTTGTTCTTCCTTTCCTTCCTGCATCAAAAATGAAACCAGTATGGGCCCGGAGGGGCGTGTATCGAACTATGATTCCTCAATCATTATGCTATGTTTGTTGTTTCCGTGTTGTGTCGTTATTTTGTGCAGAGATAACTTAGCTTGGCGCATTTGGGGTGGCCTCCTCTTCACAAGGCACTTGTTTCCTCGTGCCTGTCTTGACTTAGTGGTCGCTCAGGAACTACAAAAAATTCGTTAGGAAGCTCGCTAGGAAACTTACCGTTTGCCCAAGCCTTGACCCAGCGCTTCATATCGCGTTACCCGAGGGGCACGGATTAGGAGAGATGCACCAGCTTGTGGGCTCGAACAAGGGTGCCTCGCGAGAAAGCAGACAGAAGGCAGAGAGAAGGAAAAATGCTTGCGAGGGCACCTGCCTAGCCCCCTCGCGAGGTATGCGAGAGAGAGAACACAGGCTAACTAGAGTCGGAAATAGCGGCAAAAGGTGACGGAACCAAATCAGCAAGGAACACCAGAAGCAAACTTCGATTAAAAGAAGGCGAGCCAACTATGGAAAGCAAATGAAAAGCCGCATCCGGCACCTAGTCTAGTCTTCAAGTCTTCTCACCAGCGCAGAGCTAAGTGCTGCCACTAGGCATGGGAGGGAGCCCCCGAGACCCGAGGGCGGCACTCCTGAGACTCTGGGGCGTGTACAGCCCCACTCATTATTACGTGAGAGTGTCATGGGCGGCGATTCTTCACAGGCACCGGGCCTTCTTCACAGGCACTGGGCCTTTCTTCATAGGCACTGGGCCTTGCTTCATGGGTAGAACTTCCGGTTATGCTAGATGTTCTAGGCGTTCTGGATGGGTACCCCGTCCTGCGTCTCCAGGCGAGGGCGCCAGGCCTGGAGACATGGACGACCTTGAACGGGCTCTCCCACATAGGTGAGAGCTTGTGCAGCCCTTCCCTGGAGAGGACCCTGATACGTCTCCAACGTATCTATAATTTTTGATTGCTCCATGCTATATTATCTACTGTTTTGGGCAATATTGGGCTTTATTATCCACTTTTATATTATTTTTGGGACTAACATATTAACCGAGGCCCAGCCCAGATTTGTTGTTTTATGCCTATTTCAGTGTTTCGAAGAAAAGGAATATCAAACGAAGTCGAAACGGAACGAAATCAACTGGAGAAGTTATTTTTGTAAGGAAACCTACCGGATGGGCATGGAGTGCATGTCAGGGAAGAAGGGAGGTGCCCACGAGGGTGGGGGCGCGCCCACCCCCCTAGGGCGCACCCCCCTGCCTCGTGCCCCCCCCTTCGGTCCACCGACGTACCCCCTGCACCCATATATACCTACGTATCGTAAAACTTCCAGAACAGAAGATAGATCGGGAGTTCCGCCGCCGCAAGCCTCTGTAGCCACCAAAAACCCAATCGGGACCCTGTTTCGGCACCCTGTTGGAGGGGGGAACCCTCTTCGGGGGCCATCTTGATTATCCCAGCGCTCTCCATGACGAGGAGGGAGTAGTTCACCCTCGGGGCTGAGGGTAAGTACCAGTAGCTATGTGTTTGATCTCTCTCTCTCTCTCTCTCATGTTCATGATTTGGCACGATCTTGATGTATCGCGAGATTTGTTATTATAGTTGAATCTTATGTTGCTTCTCCCCCTCTTCTCTCTTGTAATGAATTGAGTTTTCCCCTTGAAGTAATCTTATCGGATTGAGTCTTTAAAGATTTGAGAACACTTGATGTATGTCTTGCCGTGCGTATCTGTGGTGACAATGGGATATCACGTGATTCACTTGATGTATGTTTTGGTGATCAACTTGCGGGTTCCGCCCATGAACCTATGCATAGGGTTGGCACACGTTTTTGTCGTGATTCTCCGGTAGAAACTTTGGGGCACTCTGAGGTTCTATGTGTTGGTTTGAATAGATGAATCCGAGATTGTTTGATGCATATCGTATAATCATACCCACGGATACTTGAGGTGACATTGGAGTATCTTGGTGACATTAGGGTTTTGGTTGATTTGTATCTTAAGGTGTTATTCTAGTACGAACTCTAGGGCTGTTTGTGACACTTATAGGAATAGCCCAACGGATTGATTGGAAAGAATAACTTTGAGGTGGTTTCGTACCCTACCATAATCTCTTCGTTTGTTCTCTGCTATTAGTGACTTTGGAGTGACTCTTTGTTGCATGTTGAGGGATAGTTATGTGATCCAATTATGTTATTATTGTTGAGAGAACTTGCACTAGTGAAAGTATGAACCCTAGGCCTTGTTTCCTAGCATTGCAATACCGTTTACGCTCACTTTTACCACTTGCTACCTTGCTGTTTTCATATTTTCAGATTACAAAAACCTATATCTACCATCCATATTGCACTTGTATCACCATATCTTCGCCGACCTAGTGCACCTATACAATTTACCATTGTATTGGGTGTGTTGGGGACACAAGAGACTCTTTGTTATATGGTTGCATGGTTGCTTGAGAGAGACCATCTTCATCCTACGCCTCCCACGGAATGATAAACCTTAGGTCATCCACTTGAGGGAAATTTGCTACTATCCTACAAACCTCTGCACTTGGAGGCCCAACAACGTCTACAAGAAGAAGGTTGTGTAGTAGACATCAAGCTCTTTTCTGGCGCCGTTGCCGGGGAGGCTAGGTAAGCGGCACTCACACCCCGTCAACTAAGCTCTTTTGTGGCGCCGTTGCCGGGGAGGTGAGTGCTTGAAGGTATATCTTTAGATGTTGCAATCGAGTCTTTTAGTTTCTTGTTTTATCACAAGTTTAGTTTATAAAAGAAAACTAAAAAAATGGAGTTGAGTTTGTCTCATACGCTTCGTCTTTTTAATATCTTCCGTGAGTATGATGAAAAGGAAAATTGTGCTCAAGTTCTAGAAGAAGAAATTTATAGAATGTTTGATACTAAATTTTTGAATGATGAGCATGGTTGCAATGTTGTTAGTATGAATTCCTTGAATATCCATGATGCTAATGATATGCAAAGCCACAAGCTTGGGGATGCTATGTTTGATGAAGATGATATTTTTTGTCCCCCAAGCTTTGATGAGCAAATTTACTATGATGAAAGCATGCCTCCTATCTATGATGATTATTGTGATGACACGTATGCTTTAAAGAATAATGATAACCATGAAACTTGTCATCTTGATCTTAATTTTCAATCACATGATAGTTATTTTGTTGAGTTTGCTCCCACTACTATTCTGAATGAGAAGAATTTTGCTTATGTGGAGAGTAATAAAAATTCTATGCTTGTAGATCATGAAAAGAATGCTTTAGGTGCTGGTTATATTGTTGAATTCATTCATGATGCTACTGAAAATTATTATGAGGGAGGAATATATACTTGTAGGAATTGCAATAATATCAATTTCCTCTCTATGTGCTTAAAATTTTACACTTATGCTTGTTTTGCCTTCCTATGCTAGTTGATTATTGTTCCCATAAGTTGTTTGCTCACAGAATCCCTATTCATAGGAAGTAGGTTAGACTTAAATGTGCTAGTCATATTCTTCATGATGCTCTCTTTATGTTTCAATTCTTATCTTTTTGTGAGCATCATTGAAATCATCATGCCTAGCTAGGGGCGTTAAACGATAGCGCTTGTTGGGAGGCAACCCAATTTTATTTTAGTTTCTTGCTTTTTGGTTCTGTTTAGTAATAAATAATCCATCTAGCTTTTGTTTAGATGTGGTTTTATGTTTTAATTAGTGTTTGTGCCAAGTAGAACCTTTGGGAAGACTTGGGTGAAGCCTTTATGATCATGCTGTAAAAAACAGAAACTTTAGCGCTCACGAGATTAACTAGAACTTTTTACTGGAAAGTGCTATTCAGTTGATTCTTTTGGAGATGATTACTAAACAAATTCCTCAGGTCCACCAATTTATTTTAGAATTTTTGGAGTTCCAGAAGTTTGCGTTAGTTACAGATTACTACAGACTGTTCTGTTTTTGACAGATTCTGTTTTCATTGTGTTGTTTGCTTATTTTGATGACTCTATGGCTAGTAACATAGTTTATAAATCATAGAGAAGTTGGAATACAGTAGGTTTAACACCAATATAAATAAATAATGAGTTCATTGCAGTACCTTGAAGTGGTGTTTTGTTTTCTTTTGCTAACGGAGCTTCCGAGTTTTCTGTTAAGTTTTGTGTTGTGAAGTTTTCAAGTTTTGGGTAAAGATTCGATGGACTATGGAATAAGGAGTGGCAAGAGCCTAAGCTTGGGGATTCCCAAGGCACCCCAAGGTAATATTCAAGGATAACCAAGCGTCTAAGCTTGGGGATCCAAGCAAAACACATATCATGCTGGCATCCCCTCTTTCGTCTTCGTTCATCGGTAACTTTACTTGGAGCTATATTTTTATTCATCGGTAACTTTACTTGGAGCTATATTTTTATTCACCACATGATATGTGTTTTTCTTGGAGCGTCATTTTATTTTGTTATTATTTGCTTGATGTTATTTATAATAATGTTTTGCATATTTAGTTTCAATAAAAAAGTCAAGGATAGCCTTTGCCATGCTTATTTTGCTAGTATACATATTGCTGGTTGAAAACAGAAAGTTTACCGATGTTGCAAAAATTACGTAGAAAAGTCAGAGAGAGGTATAATGTTAAATCTTTTTGCATATTGAGCTCTGATAAATTTATTACAGTGGGAATTTTAGTTCATAATTTTTGGAGTTAGGGAAGTATTGATACTCTTGCATTCTTCACAGACTATACTGTTTTGGCAGATTGCTGTTATGTTTGCATTGTTTGCATATGTTTGCTTGTTTAATGATTCTATTTGAGGATAGGAGTATTAAATATGCAGAGCCATTTAGTTTTCAATGTTGAATAATAATCTAAGTTATTTGGTACAGTAGAAAATGATAAGGTTTTGCATTGGTTTATACTAACCCATCTCACGAGTTCTTGTTGAGTTTGGTGTGGATGAAGCTTTTGATAAAAAGAGAAACCATGATATGAGAGGAATTAAGGAGACACAAAAGTTCAAGCTTGGGGATTCCCAAGGAACCCCAAGATAATATTTTAAGAAGTCTCAAGCATCTAAGCTTGGGGACGCCCCGGTAGGCATCCCACCTTTCTTCTTCAACAACTATCGGTTAGTATCGGTTGAACCTAAGTTTTTGCTTCTTCACATGAGTTGTGCTATCCTTTAAATGTCGTTTTATTTAGCTTTGCTTGATATTTGAATAAAATACCAAGATCTGAAATTCTTAAATGGGAGATTCTTCACATAGTTGTATAATTATTCGACTACTCATTGATCTTCACTTATATCGTTCGGAGTAGTTTGTCATTTGCTCTAGTGCTTCACTTATATCTTTTAGAGCATGATGGTAGTTTTATTTTGAATAAATAGATGAACTCTCATACTTCATTTATATTATTTTGAGAGTCTTAAATAGCATGGTAATTTGCTTAAATAATCCTAATATGCTAATCATACAAGATTTGTAGGAATTCTTATGAGTGTGTTGAATACTAAGAAAAGATTGAAGCTTGATAATTGTTTTGAGATATGAAGATGGTGATATTAGAGTCATGCTAGCTGAGTAGTTGTGAATTTGAGAAATACTTTTGTTAAAGTTTGTGATTCCCATAGCATGCACGTATGGTGAACAGTTATGTGATGAAGTCGGAGCATGATTTATTTATTGATTGTCTTCCTTATGAGTGGCGGTCGGGGACGAGCGACGGTCTTTTCCTACCAATCTATCCCCCTAGGAGCATGCGTGTAATACTTTGCTTTGATAACTTCTAGATTTTTGCAATAAGTATATGAGTTCTTTATGATTAATGTTGAGTCTATGGATTATACGCACTTTTCTCATCCTTCCACCATTGCTAGCGTCTCTAATACCGTGCACTTTTCGCCGGTATCATACACCCACCATATATCTTCCTCAAAACAGCCACCATACCTACCTATCATGGCATTTCCATAGCCATTCCGAGATATATTTCCTTGTAAATTTCCACTGTTCCGTTCTTATGACACACTTCATCATTGTCATATTGCTTTGCATGATCATGTAGTTGACATCGTATTTGTGGCAAAGCCACCGTACATAATTCTTTCATACATGTCACTCTTGATTCATCGCACATCTCGGTACACCGCCGGAGGCATTCATATAGAGTCATATCTTGTTCTAAGTATCGAGTTGTAATTTTTGAGTTGTAAGAAAAATAAAAGTGTGATGATCATCATTATTAGAGCATTGTCCTAGTGAGGAAAGGATGACGGAGACTATGATTCCCCCATAAGTCGGGATGAGACTCCGGACGAAAAATAAAAAAAAGAGGCCGTAAAAAAAAGAGAAAAGGCCCAAATAAAAAAATAAAAAAAATAAAAAAATGAGAGAAAAAAAGAGAAGGGGCAATGCTACTATCCTTTTACCACACTTGTGCTTCAAAGTAGCACCATGATCTTCATGATAGAGAGTCCCTTATGTGGTCACTTTCATATACTAATGGGAATTTTCATTATAGAACTTGGCTTGTATATTCCAATG
>LR880966.1:535785609-535796192 GCA_904067115.1 Aegilops sharonensis | reverse complement strand
GAGTCCTGGTGTTGATCATGTTTTGCCCGCGGAAGAGGCTTAGTCAACGGGTCTGCAACATTCAGATCCGTATGTATCTTGCAAATTTCTATGTCTTCCACCTGGACTAGATCCTGGATGGAATTGAAGCGTCTCTTGATGTGCTTGGTTCTCTTGTGAATTCTGGATTCCTTCGCCATGGCAATTGCACCAGTATTGTCACAAAAGATTTTCATTGGACCCGATGCACTAGGTATGACACCTAGATCGGATATGAACTCCTTCATCCAGACTCCTTCATTTGCTGCTTCCTAAGCAGCTATGTACTCCGCTTCACACGTAGATCCCACCATGACGCTTTGTTTAGAATTGCACCAACTGACAGCTCCACCGTTCAATGTAAACACGTATCCGGTTTGCGATTTAGAATCGTCCGGATCAGTGTCAAAGCTTGCATCAACGTAACCATTTACGATGAGCTCTTTGTCACCTCCATAAATGTAACGCCCCGGATACAACTTGCCATATTTGTAACTCCAACTCTTGCCATTTCTGGCGATGTGATATGTTATTTCCTCCGTGGTTGGGTTTTGTCTGTTGTTTTGCATTGTGTTCATGGCGTGCATCTCATCTCATCGCATCATGTGCACTGCATGTTTTCATAAAACTTGCACCCGTTCGTAGTTTCCGCGTCCCACCTTGCCTTCATTGACCGTTCCGAGGCCAATCGAGTTTTCGCTTCCCTCTTGACCGTGACCACCTAACATCTCTTGCCAGCTCGCAGCACCCTCGTGTGCGTGTCCGAAACTTACCCGAACACGAAACGGTCTGTCGTTACCAATGAGTTCGGATCATCCCCAAACATTCCGAAAGTATCTCCGTTTTCTTTGTTGGACTCTCCTAAGTTATTTTCTCGACCGTTCGATTTTGATCGAAGGGTCCAAACCTAGACTCACTTTGCTATATATAGACCAACCCCTATCTAGACAAACCACCTAATTTCTAGGGATCCTACCCTAGCGCCGCCACCTTCTCCTTCGGGATCCCTCCCGATCCCCTCGTTTCACCCAACCAGCCAACCACCTCCTTCCCTCGATCCACCCAATCCCGCAACCGAGGCCCCGAGCTCCTCCGCTCGATCCCTCCCAGAGCACCTCATGCCCGACTGCCGCTGTTCCCGTGTGCGTCCAGGAGCCCCTGCCTCTGCCGAGCCCCACTACCTCCTCGTCGTTGTCCAGCAGCAGCACCGAGCTACCGGCGAACAGCAACTGCAGCACCGCCGCCGGCTGACCGAACCAGCATCCCGCGCCAAGCCTCCTGTCCCAGGGACGCGAGCTGCCTCCCGAGCTCGTCCTTCAATCCCTGCCTTGCCGCGTCTGCCTCCCGCTCCAACCTCGTCCACCAACAGCCCCGAACGCCGCAGATGAGTACAACGCCGCCCCTTCCCTTCCTTCTACCTCTGCCTTCCTCGCTCTCTCTGCTTGTCAACAAGAGCTCCGCCATGACCGCCCAGGGCCTTCTCTTGCCTCGATCCGTCAAGCCCGCCGCCGGGAACGACCTCCACCTCCCAGGGCCCCGGCGACCTCACCGTCCGAGCCTCCTTCACCGTCTCCCACAAGTTCCAGGGCGCCGCTGCTCTGCCTCATCATCGCCGGAGTCAAAGCCGCGCCTGCCGCCTCCCCTCCTTCGCGTCGAATCACTCCAGCCCGCTCGCGTTGACCAAGCCAAGCGAGCGCCTTGGCCTAGCCTCCCGCCCCAGCCCCAGCTCCAGCCGCGGCCTGCCAGCTGCTTCACCAAGCCGGCCCATCTGCTAATCTGGGCCCAATGTGAGCAGCGCACCAGTTCCAGCCCGATCTATTTTTTTTCTGCTCTGGACGATTTATCTAATTTCCAGAGAAACTGCATATTTACAGATTGACCCCTATTGTTCATGCATTAATAATTCACAAACCATGCATCAGATTAAAATGATTTATATATGAAAATTGCTTAGTTTTTCATCTAGATTCATAATCTGCTGTTTTCATCCAAGTTTAAAATGTTTAAAATGTTGTTTATTTAAATTTGCTCAAATGCCATGTTAAAATGATTTATTCCATAACTAAATAACCGTAGCTCGGTTTTAAATAAACTTTATATGTAAATGGGGTGGAAAAATGCCTAGTTTAAAATGGTGGACTTTATTTTCCTGTTTAACAACATTAAAATATGTTTTAGAGAAGAACAGTACCAAATCAAAATATGCACATGAGGATTTTCCGGAATTGTTGTTTCTTATTTCCAGCCTCATTTAAACTTGCCTAAATAGTTAGTTTACTTATGCTTCACCTCTTGCCATGTTTAACAACAATTAACATTGTTTGGTAGCTTAAACGCGATTAAACTAAATATTTCTATGTGGTGTTTTGTCAATATGCAACTCGTTGCATATCGAGCTCCACTTAACTTGTAGCATTGTTTGTTGCACTTTGCCATGCCATGCCTCATTAAACCGGACATGCATCATACTTGATTGTGCATCATGCCATGTTTATGCTTGTGCATTTACCATGTTGTTTGTTTCTTTCTGGTATTGCTTCTTCTCGTTAGTTCTTGTTTCGTTGCGATTGTGAGGATTCGTTCGTCTACGCTTGGTTCGTCTTCATGGATTCATCTTCTTCATGGACTCGTTCTTCTTCCTAGCGGGATTTCAGGCAAGATGACTGTCACCTTGGATCTCACTACTATCATTGCTATGCTAGTTGCTTCGTTCTATCGCTTTGCTGCGTTACCTTCCACTTGCTTATCAAGCCTCCCAAATTGCCATGAACCTTTAACCTTTGTCACCCTTCCTAGCAAACCGTTGTTTGGCTATGTTACCGCTTTTGCTCAGCCCCTCTTATAGCGTTGCGAGTTGCAGGTGAAGATGAAGATTGCTCCATGTTGGATTATGTTTATGTTGGGATGTCACAATATCTTTTATATTATTAATGCATATATATACCTGGTAAAGGGTGGAAGGCTCGGCCTTATGCCTGGTGTTTTGTTCCACTCTTGCCGCCCTAGTTTCCGTCATATCGGTATTATGTTCCCGGATTTTGCGTCCCTAACGCGGTTGGGTGATTTATGGGACCCCCTTGACAGTTCGCTTTGAATAAAACTCCTCCAGCAAAGCCCAACCTTGGTTTTACCATTTGCCTCACCACCTCCTACTTTTCCCTTGGGAGTCGCTCTCTCGAGGGTCATCTTTATTTAGCCCCCCCCCCCCCGGGGCCAATGCTTGTCTAAGTGTTGGTCCAAACTAGAGCACCGTGCGGGACCATCCCTTGGCAACTTGGGTTACGTCGGTACCTGTACGCTTCGCTTATCCGGTGTTGCCCTGAGAACGAGATATGTGCAGCTCCTATCGGGATTGTCGGCACATCGGGCGGCTTTGCTGGTCTTGTTTTAACATTGTCGAAATGTCTTGTAAACGGGATTCCGAGACTGATCGGGTCTTCCCGGGAGAAGGAATATCCTTCATTGATCGCGAGAGCTTATCATGGGCTAAGTTGGGACACCCCTGCAGGGTTTGAACTTTCAAGAGCCGTTCCCGCGGTTATGTGGCAGATGGGAATTTGTTAATATCCGGTTGTAGTAAACTTGAAGTAAACTCTTCTAAAATACACCAACCGTGTGCGTAACCGTGATGTCTCTTTTCGGGGTTGTTTGAGGGGAGAACACGGTTCTTGGGTTATGTTTGACGTAAGTAGGAGTTCAGGATCACTTCTTGATCATTACTAGTTCACGATCGTTCCGTTTGCTTCTAGCTCTCACTTGTGTATGTTAGCCACCATATCATGCTTAGTCGCTGCTGCAACCTCACCACTTATCCATTCCTTACCCATTAAGCTTTGCTAGTCTTGATACCCATGGTAATGGGATTGCTGATTCCTCGTGGCTCACAGATTACTACAACAACAGTTGCAGGTACAGGTTATGCGATGATCATGACGTGAGAGCGGTGTTTGCTTGTTTTGGAGTTCCTCTTCTGCTTCTTCGATCAGGGATAGGTTCCAGGTCGGCAGCCTGGGCTAGTAGGGTGGATATTGTTGAGTTTCTGTTTATGATTCATCCGTAGTTGGATGTTGATCTTGTATGTTGCATTGTTGTATTCATGTGACATTGTATGTATTGGATTTATCCCCACTATTATGTAATGTTGATGTAATGATATCCACCTTGCAAAAGCGTCTTCAAGATGCGCTTCTATCCTTGGTGGGACCTTCGAGTTCCTTTAGGATAGGGTCGCATCTTGGGCGTGACAAGTTGGTATCAGAGCCTCGACCGACCATAGGAGCCCCCTTGTTTGTTGGCCATTGTTGTGTCTAGAAGAGAACTATTTTGAGTCTTAGGATTATATATATCAGAGAATAGGATTCTTTTTACTCCTCAGTCCCTTCGTCGCTCTGGTGAGGCCTCCTGACGTAGATATTTTGTCTTTCCTCTCCTCAAATTTCACGATTTTTTTTTAGGATCACGCGGGTATCTTGGGATCGTTCTGACAGTCTTGTGACGAGAACATTGTTCTTGGTGCCTCCTGACATTTAGGGGTTGTGGCAGTGTCCCGGGGAGTTGAGCTCCGAGGTGTTGTCGTCACAATTTTATCGTTGCAGTTCTGGAATACCTGAGTTTTGCCGACATCGAAAATCTCTTTTATGCAGTTGTTGGTGAGATAACCTCGACGCCACCCAGTACTGGGGAGTTCGGGAGTATTGCCATAGCTTGTATAACGTATGCTTTTCCAAGGTTGAGGTGCACGATTTCCGGAGTTTTCTTGGTTATGTGTTGAAGGATGGATACAGCTGGATCTAGGTATTGTTAGTTTGGGTGATATATTTTGTGTCCCCTGTATTCCCAACACCTGATTGCATAACCAGAAAGTTTCGGGAGTTTATAGGTGGGAATTCAAGTAGCTCCTAGAATATCTTTCCGACAGATGCATGATATGAGATTGGGTAAATCTCTATCATATGTATTTGTTCCGGCTTATTCTGCAAGCCAAATCCTTTGTTTTGTTTTATTTGTGGTATTCGAGTTGCTTCGATGTCAAGTGTTGATCCATACCTTCCCTAAACGGTGTTCTCATATTGCTATGTGAATACTAATCCTTCTTGATAATCAAGGTCGTCATGTCAATTCTTTTCCCAACAGGCGTGCTTCTCTTCAAGTGGATCCGATCATTTCAACATTTGTGAGATCAATTCTAAGTTTTATCAACGGTGTTTGTTTCATCCGTCCCAAGTTGTCTTTGTTTTCCCGCCCTCCCACCCTTTTCTGCAAGGATTTATATATTTTAATCAAGTATCCATTTATTCATGTGAAGTCTCTTTACTCTTTTCAATCAATGTTCTGATCCAGTGATCCCTCATGAAGATGCTCAACAGATCCAAGTTCATCATTCTTCATTCTCGTATTCTTTTCCGATGTATTTAACTCAAGCTTTCAGTGTTGATAATATTCCTTTCCTTGTTGCAAATGCTTTCTCTTGCCGATGCACCTCTTAATCATTCACTTCTCGCTATTCATTTGTTCTGGAGTGTTGAAGATATCTCAGAAGGCTCGTCTTTTCATTCCAGATCCGTTCAAGTTATTTTGAGGTTGTTATCTCATTCAAGCCATTTAATTCTACCGGTACAATCTTTATTTCAAGCAATCGTTCAACGATGTTTCTTTCGAGTGGGCCCTAACCCACAGGTCTTTTTCCAGGATCTTACCTGACTCTTCTAATTTTCCCGGAACTATTCTCAAATTCATTTCAAAGTTTGACGTAAGAATGAATTTTCTTCAGTCATATGTCTTTCTCCAAGATCTTTCAAATTATTTTCATCGTTGGTCCAACCTTTCCAATTTTCATTCCGGAGTGCCTCAACAATTCATGGTGGTGTTTCTCATCATCATTCTCAACATTTGAAGACCGAAGAAGAGTTTCTCTTAAATCTTGCTCCATTCTCTTCAAGATTCATGGTTCTAGCTTGATGCCATCCTCTCATAATTGTTTCCGATTGTGAGAATTCTTTTCACCCATCTGGAGCATTTCAGGAGTCTTTTCAGTTTGAGTCTCCGGAGCCCATCATCTCAGAATTATTCATTCAAGCTTTCAGCTCTCGTTCTCCAAATCATACCGGTGCATCATTCAAGTATTATCTAATCAGCTCAGGATCTCTGCGTTCACTTGTATCTAAATTCTCTCAAGTATCTTCGTTCATTTTCTAATTCTTCCTGGTGTTTCTTTATCTTTTCGTCGTTCATTTTCAGGTGGTTCGTTCAAGATTTCTCTTCCTTCATTATCGTATCAATTCACTCATTCATTCGTTGTTTCCAAATCCCACCGGTGGTTCCTTCAATACCTTCTCAAGTTTGCGCTATCTCTATCCTTAATCCCTCAAGAAGAATAAGCAGTGTGCCAAATCCGTTGCTTATCATCATTTAAATTGGTGAAGGATACACATAACGTAATTCTTATTATTGTTTCATCCAAGTGATCTAGTTTCTTCTTTCCAGAGTTATTCATCATGTCACATTTCTCGGTTCGATATGCTTCATCTTTTCTTTTCCGGAGTTCCAAGTTCTCTCGGTTATATAATCACGAAGCTCCATCTAAATCATTGCAAGGTTTATCCTTGTGTCTTCAACTTATCCTTCTTTTTATCATCCTTTTATTACCGGAGTTCTTCATGGAGGCTCTACATGGTGGTTCGTCAAGGATTCTTTTCATTCTTCAATTGTTCTTCAAGATTTCTCTTGAAGTTATGATCCGTCAAGCCAACTTCAAATTAAACATGGTGCCCAACACATGTTTTGTTTTGAGGAGCTCAAGTATTCTTCATCTTGCATTCCAAAGTACAATTCTTTCTACCTTATCTTTTGACATGGTGTTATATCATTCTTGGCAATTACCATTCATGTTTCATGTTTCACATGCTGTCAAGAATGAGATATTTTAAATCCATCAATCCCTTTGTTGGAGTCATCTTGGGTCATATTTCACCTAAAGCCTTCCCTATGGAATGTTGCTATTATGGTGTTTATCAATGATCCAAGTTATCTCTCTATCATCTTGGTGGAAGAAGTTTTTCATCTCTTCGGTGCTCTCAATCAAATCAATGGTTTCCATTTGTGGCCGGCTGTCACCTCACAGTCTTGAGATGTTTTCCATAAGACCACTACAAGCTTATTCGATTCATTGTGGGTTTTCCAACAACCCCGTTGTAACCTTCTTGGAAGGGTGCTTTCCAAGCTCATTTGTGGCAGAAGTTGGCATTTTCTTCTCCATTCTGTTATTCCAATGATCTATCTTCAATTCTTGTTCCGGAGGCTTTGTGATGTAGCTCTCTTCTACCAATTATCTTGTTTTGTCAAGATCATGTAATTTTCCTTGCTTATCCGTTTAGCCGGAGTGTTGTGTTTTCATTCGAGTTCTCTCATCTTATCAAGTTTTGCCTCCCTTCTCAACCGGAGTGCGGTCTGAAATGTTTCTTACCCCTTGTGCCATTCTTTCAATTCCGGAGGCAGTGTGTTGTTGATTTCATCAAGTATCCTCTCATCTTGTCAAGTTCATGTTCAATTCCTTCCATTTACAGTCGGAGTGCTGCCAAAATTATATCAATCTTATTTCTTCTCTATCTAGTTTTAACCGGAGTGGTTTCAATATCTATCTTATCACTAAACCTCTTGGTTCTCGTCGTATCCCTTGTTCCTCTTTTCTATCGGAGTGTTTTCAACTTTGCTCATCTTCGTTGTTTTCTTTCTTTCATTTTGCTCAACATCTCAAGGTTTGTGGTTTCACTCATTTGTCGAAGAAGCAACTTAGTTTTACCTCTTCTCTTCCTCTTCCGTTTCTCTCCGGTGCCATCCTAGATCTCGGGACGAGATCCTCTCGTAGTGGTGGAGTGTTGTAACGCCCCGGATACAACTTGCCATATTTGTAACTCCAACTCTTGCCATTTCCGGCGATGTGATATGCTATTTCCTCCGTGGTTGGGTTTTGTCTGTTGTTTTGCATTGTGTTCATGGTGTGCATCTCATCTCATCGCATCATGTGCATTGCATCTGCATGTTTTCATAAAACTTGCACCCGTTCATAGTTGCCCCGTCCCCCCTTGCCTTCATTGACCGTTCCGAGGCCAATCGAGTTTTCGCTTCCCTCTTGACCGTGACCACCTAACCTCTCTTGCAAGCTTGCAGCACCCTCGTGTGCGTGTCCGAAACTTACCCGAACCCAAACCGGTCTGTCGTTACCAATGAGTTCGGATCATCCCCAAACATTCCGAAAGTATCTCCGTTTTCTTTGTTGGACTCTCCTAAGTTATTTTCTCGACCGTTCCATTTTGATCGGAGGGTCCAAACCTAGACTCACTTTGCTATATATAGACCAACCCCTATCTAGACAAACCACCTAATTTCTAGGGATCCTACCCTAGCGCCGCCACCTTCTCCTTCGGGATCCCTCCCGATCCCCTCGTTTCACCCAACCAGCCAACCACCTCCTTCCCTCGATCCACCCAATCCCGCAACCGAGGCCCCGAGCTCCTCCGCTCGATCCCTCCGAGAGCACCTCGTGCCCGACTGTCGCTGTTCCCGTGTGCGTCCAGGAGCCCCTGCCTCTGCCGAGCCCCACTGCCTCCTCGTCGTTGTCCAGCAGCAGCACCGAGCTACCGGCGAACAGCAACTGCAGCCCCACCGCCGGCTGACAAAACCAATATCCCGCGCCAAGCCTCCTGTCCTAGGGACACGAGCTGCCTCCTAAGCTCGTCCTCCTGTGGATTTCCTCAATCCATGCCTTGTCGCGTCTGCCTCCCGCTCCAACCTCGTCCACCAGCAGCCCTGAACGCTGCAGATGAGTACAACGCCGCCCCTTCGCTTCCTTCTACCTCTGCCTTCCTCGCTCTCTCAACTCACTCTCTCTTCTTGTCAACAGGAGCTCCGCCATGACCGCCCAGGGCCTTCTCTTGCCTCGATCCGTCAAGCCCGCCGCCGGGAACGACCTCCACCTCCCAGGGCCACGGCGACCTCACCGTCCGAGCCTCCTTCGCCGTCTCCCACAAGTTCCAGGCACCGCTGCTCTGCCTCGTCGTCACCGGAGTCAAAGTCGTGCCTGCCGCCTCCCCTGCTTCGCGGTGAACCACTCCAGCCCGCTCGCGTTGACCAAGCCAAGCGAGCGCCTTGGCCTAGCCTCCCGCGCAAGTCAGCCCAGCCCCAGCTCCAGCCGCGGCCTGCCAGCTGCTTACCCAAGCCGGCCCATCTGCTCCTCTGGGCACAATGTGAGTAGCGCACCAGTTCCAGCCCGATCTTTTTTTTTCTGCTCTGGACGATTTATCTAATTTCCAGAGAAACTGCATATTTACAGATTGACCCCTATTGTTCATGCATTGATAATTCACAAACCGTGCATCGGATTAAAATGATTTATATATGAAAAATGCTTAGTTTTTCATCTAGATTCATAATCTGCTATTTTCATCCATGTTTAAAATGTTGTTTGTTTAAATTTGCTCAAATGCCATGTTAAAATGATTTATTTCATAACTAAATAACTGTAGCTCGGTTTTAAATAAACTTTATATGTAAATGGGGTGGAAAAATGCCTAGTTTAACTTGGTGGACTTTATTTTCCTGTTTACCAACATTAAAATATGTTTTAGAGCAGAACAGTACCAAATCAAAATATGCACATGAGGATTTTCCGGAATTGTTGTTTCTTATTTCCGGCCTCATTTAAACTTGCCTAAATAGTTAGTTTACTTATGCTTCACCTCTTGCCATGTTTAACAACATTTAACATTGTTTGGTAGCTTAAACGAGATTAAACTAAATATTTCTATGTGGTGTTTTGTCAATATGCAACTCGTTTCATATCGAGCTCCACTTAACTTGTAGCATTGTTTGTTGCACTTTGCCATGCCATGCCTCATTAAACCGGACATGCATCATACTTGATTGTGCATCATGCCATGTTTATGCTTGTGCATTTACCATGTTGTTTGTTTCTTTCCGGTATTGCTTCTTCTCGTTAGTTCTTGTTTCGTTGCGATCGTGAGGATTCGTTCGTCTACGCTTGGTTCGTCTTCGTGGCTTCATCTTCTTCATGGACTCGTTCTTCTTCCTAGCGGGATTTCAGGCAAGATGACCGTCACCTTGGATCTCACTACTATCATTGCTATGCTAGTTGCTTCGTTCTATCGCTTTGCTGTGTTACCTTCCACTTGCTTATCAAGCCTCCCAAATTGCCATGAACCTTTAACCTTTGTCACCCTTCCTAGCAAACCGTTGTTTGGCTATGTTACCGCTTTTGCTCAGGCCCTCTTATAGCGTTGCTAGTTGCAGGTGAAGATGAAGATTGCTCCATGTTGGATTATGTTTATGTTGGGATATCACAATATCTCTTATATTATTAATGCATCTATATACCTGGTAAAGGGTGGAAGGCTCGGTCTTATGCCTGGTGTTTTGTTCCACTCTTGCCGCCCTAGCTTCCGTCATATCGGTATTATGTTCCCAGATTTTGCGTCCCTAACGCGGTTGGGTGATTTATGGGACCCCCTTGATAGTTCGCTTTGAATAAAACTCCTCCAGCAAAGCCCAAC
>LR880966.1:535773212-535785065 GCA_904067115.1 Aegilops sharonensis | reverse complement strand
CCAATGCTTGTCTAAGTGTTGGTCCAAACTAGAGCACCGTGCGGGACCATCCCTTGGCAACTTGGGTTACGTCGGTACCTGTACGCTTCGCTTATCCGGTGTTGCCCTGAGAACGAGATATGTGCAGCTCCTATCAGGATTGTCGGCACGTCGGGCGGCTTTGCTGGTCTTGTTTTACCATTGTCGAAATGTCTTGTAAACGGGATTCCGAGACTGATCGGGTCTTCCCGGGAGAAGGAATATCCTTCGTTGATCGCGAGAGCTTATCATGGGCTAAGTTGGGACACCCCTGCAGGGTTTGAACTTTCGAGAGACGTGCCCGCGGTTACGTGGCAGACGGGAATTTGTTAATATCCGGTTGTAGTAAACTTGAAGTAAACTCTTCTAAAATACACCAATCGTGTGCATAACCATGATGGTCTCTTTTCGGGGTTGTTCGAGGGGAGAACACGGTTCTTGGGTTATGTTTGACGTAAGTAGGAGTTCAGGATCACTTCTTGATCATTACTAGTTCACGACCGTTCCGTTTGCTTCTCTTCTCGCTCTCACTTGCGTATGTTAGCCACCATATCATGCTTAGTCGCTGCTGCAACCTCACCACTTATCCATTCCTTACCCATTAAGCTTTGCTAGTCTTGATACCCATGGTAATTTGATTGCTGAGTCCTCGTGGCTCACAGATTACTACAACAACAGTTGTAGGTACAGGTTATGCGATGATCATGACGCTGGAGCGATGTTTTCTTGTTTTGGAGTTCTTCTTCTGCTTCTTCGATCAGGGGATAGGTTCCAGGTCGGCAGCCTGGGCTAGCAGGGTGGATATTGTTGAGTTTCTGTTTACGATTCATCCGTAGTCGGATGTTGATATTGTATGTTGTATTGTTGTATTCATGTGACATTGTATGTATTGGATTTATCCCCACTATTATGTAATGTTGATGTCATGATATCCACCTTGCAAAAGCGTCTTCAAGATGCGCTTCTATCCTTGGTGGAACCTTCGAGTTCCTTTAGGATAGGGTCGCATCTTGGGCGTGACCATAAACAAGAAACATATCCTTAGTCCTTTTCAGGTATTTCAGGATGTTCTTGACTGCTGTCCAGTGATCCACTCCTGGATTACTTTGGTACCTCCCTGCTAGACTTATAGCAAGGCACACATCAGGTCTGGTACACAGCATTGCATACATGATAGAGCCTATGGCTGAAGCATAGGGAACACCTTTCATCTTCTCTCTATCTTATGGAGTGGTTGGGCATTGAGTCTTACTCAACTTCACACCTTGTAACACAGGCAAGAACCCTTTTTTGCTTGATCCATTATGAACTTCTTCAAAACTTTGTCAAGGTATGTGCTTTGTGAAAGTCCTAATTAAGCGTCTTGATCTATCTCTATAGATCTTGATGCCCAATATGTAAGCAACTTCACCGAGGTCTTCCATTGAAAAACTCTTATTCAAGTATCCCTTTATGCTATCCAGAAATTCTATATCATTTCCAATCAGCAATATGTCATCCACATATAATATCAGAAATGCTACAGAGCTCCCACTCACTTTCTTGTAAATACAGGCTTCTCCAAAAGTCTGTAACAAATCAAATGCTTTGATCACACTATCAAAGCGTTTATTCCAACTCCGAGAGGCTTGCACCAGTCCATAAATGGATCGCTGAAGCTTGCACACTTTGTGAGCTCCCTTTGGATCGATAAAACCTTCCGGTTGCATCATATACAACTCTTCTTCCATAAATCCATTCAGGAATGCAGTTTTGACATCCATTTGCCAAATTTCATAATCATAAAATGCGGCAATTGCTAACATGATTCGGATAGGCTTAAGCATCGCTACGGGTGAGAAGGTCTCATCGTAGTCAAACCCTTGAACTTGTCGAAAACCTTTCGCGACAAGTCGAGCTTTGTAGACAGTAACATTACTTTCAGCGTTAGTCTTCTTCTTGAAGATCCATTATTCTCAATTGCTTGTCGATCATCGGGCAAGTCAACCAAAGTCCACACTTTGTTCTCATACATGGATCCCATCTCAAATTTCATGGCCTCAAGCCATTTTGCGGAATCTGGGCTCACCATCGCTTCTTCATAGTTCGTAGGTTCGTCATGGTCTAGTAGCATAACTTCCAGAACAGGATTACCGTACCACTCTGGTGCGGATCTTACTCTGGTTGACCTATGAGGTTCAGTAACAACTTGATCTGAAGTTTCATGATCATCATCATTAACTTCCTCACTAATTGGTGTAGGTGTCGCAGAAACCGGTTTCTGTGATGAACTACTTTCCAATAAGGGAGTAGGTATAGTTACCTCATCAAGTTCTACTTTCCTCCCACTCACTTCTTTCGAGAGAAACTCCTTCTCTAGAAAAACTCCGAATTTAGCAACAAAAGTCTTGCCTTCAGATTTGTGATAGAAGGTGTACCCAACAGTCTCCTTTGGGTATCCTATGAAGACACATTTCTCCGATTTGGGTTCGAGCTTATCGGGTTGAAGCTTTTTCACATAAGCATCACAGCCCCAAACTTTAAGAAACGACAACTTTGGTTTCTTGCCAAACCATAGTTTATAAGGCGTCGTCTCAACGGATTTTGATGGTGTCCTATTTAACGTGAATGCAGCCGTCTCTAAAGCATAACCCCAAAACGATAGCGGTAAATCAGTAAGAGACATCATAGATCGCACCATATCAAGTAAAGTACGATTACGACGTTTGGACACACCATTACGCTGTGGTATTTTGGGTGGCGTGAGTTGCGAAACTATTCCGCATTGTTTCAAATGTAGACCAAACTCGTAACTCAAATATTCTCCTCCACGATCAGATCGTAGAAACTTTATTTTCTTGTTATGATGATTTTCAACTTCACTCTGAAATTCTTTGAACTTTTTCAAAAGTTTCAGACTTATTTTTCATTAAGTAGATATACCCATATCTGCTTAAATCATTTGTGAATGTGAGAAAATAACGATATCCGCCACGAGCCTCAACATTTATCGGACCACATACATCTGTATGTATGATTTCCAACAAATCTGTTGCTCTCTCCATAGTTTCGGAGAACGGTTTTTTAGTCATCTTGCCCATGAGGCACGGTTCGCAAGTACCAAGTGGTTCATAATCAAGTGGTTCCAAAAGTCCATCGGTATGGAGTTTCTTCATGCGCTTTACACCGATATGACCTAAATGGCAGTGCCACAAATAAGTTGCACTATCATTATCAACTCTGCATCTTTTGGCTTCAACATTATGAATATGTGTATCACTACTATCGAGATTCAATAAAAATAGACCACTCTTCAAGGGTGCATGACCATAAAAGATATTACTCATATAAATAGAACAACCATTATTCTCTGATTTAAATGAATAACTGTCTCGCATCAAACAAGATCCAGATATAATGTTCATGCTCAACGCTGGCACCAAATAACAATTAGTTAGGTCTAATATTAATCCCGAAGGTAGATGTAGAGGTAGCATGCCGACCGTGATCACATCGACTTTGGAACCATTTCCCATGCGCATCGTCACCTCGTCCTTAGCCAATCTCCGCTTAATCCATAGCCCCTGTTTCGAGTTGCAAATATTAGCAACAGAACCAGTATCAAATACCCAGGTGCTACTGCGAGCATTAGTAAGGTACACATCAATAACATGTATATCACATATACCTTTGTTCACCTTGCCATCCTTCTTATCCGCCAAATACTTCGGGCAGTTCCGCTTCCAGTGACCAGTCTGCTTGCAGTAGAAGCACTCAGTTTCAGGCTTAGGTACAGACTTGGGTTTCTTCTCCTGAGCAGCAACTTGCTTGCTGTTCTTTTTGAAGTTCCCCTTCTTCTTCCTTTGCCCTTTTTCTTGAAACTAGTGGTCTTGTTGACCATCAACACTTGATGCTCCTTCTTGATTTCTACCTCCGCAGCCTTTAGCATTGTGAAGAGCTCGGGAATCGTCTTTTCCATCCCTTGTTTGTTATAGTTCATCACGAAGCTTTTGTAGCTTGGTGGCAGTGATTGGAGAATTCTGTCAATGACGCTATCATCCGGAAGATTATCTCCCAGTTGAATCAAGTGATTATTATACCCAGACATCTTGAGTATATGCTCACTGGCAGAACTAGTCTCCTCCATCTTGCAGCTATAGAACTTATTGGAGACTTCATATCTCAATCTGGGCATTTGCTTTAAATATTAACTTCAACTCCTGGAACATCTCATATGCTCCATGACGTTCAAAACGTCGTTGAAGTCCCGGTTCTAAGCCGTAAAGCATGGCACACTGAACTATCGAGTAGTCATCATCTTTGCTCTGCCAGACGTTCATAACATCTGGTGTTGCTCCTGCAGCAGGCCTGGCACCCACGGTGCTTCCAGGACGTAATTCTTCTGTGCAGCAATGAGGATAATCCTCAAGTTACGGACCCAGTCCGTGTAATTTATACCATCATCTTTCAACTTTGCTTTCTCAAGGAACGCATTAAAATTCAACGGAACAACAACACGGGCCATCTATCTACAATCAAACATAGACAAGCAAGATACTATCAGGTACTAAGTTCATGATAAATTTAAGTTCAATTAATCATATTACTTAAGAACTCCCACTTAGATATGTTGGGGAACGTTGCAGAAAATTAAAATTTTTCCTACGGTTTCACCAAGATCCATCTATGAGTTCTACTAAGCAACGAGTCATGAGAGAGAGTTTGCATCTACATACCACTTGTAGATCGAGTACGGAAGCGTTCGAGGGAGTGGTGATGATGAAGACGTTCCCAACGTGATTCCGATCACCGATGACCAAGTGCTGAACGGACAGCACCTCCGCGTTCAACACACATACGGGACGACGGCGTCTCCTTCGTCTTGATCCAGCAAGGAGGAAGGAGAGGTTGAGGAAGACAACTCCAATGGCAACACGACGGCGTGATGCAGATGGAGTGGCTGTTCTCCGGCAGGGCTTCGCCAAGCTCACGCGGAGGAGGAGAGGTGTTGGGGAGGGGAGGGGCTGCGCCTTCAATGGTGTGTGCAGCCCTCCCCTCCACCCCTCTATTTATAGGGGAAGGGAGGAGGGGGCCGGCCCCCTCTAGATGCATCTAGAGGGGGGGCGGCGGCCAAGGGGAGGGGGCTTGCCCCCCAAGCAAGGGGGGGCGCCCCCCTTAGGGTTCCCCCCTCAACCCTAGGCGCATGGGCCAAGGGGAGGGGGTGCGCCCAGCCCACCAGGGGCTGGCTGCCTCCCATGCAGCCCAAGTGGCCCCCCAAAACGGGTGGCCCCTCCCGGTGGTCCTCCGGAACCTTTCCGGTGGACCCTCCATAATACCGATATGACCCGAAACTTTTCCGGTGTCCGTTTGACGACTTCCCATATATAAATCTTTACCTCCGGACCATTCCGGAACTCCTCGTGACGTCCGGGATCTCATCCGGGACTCCGAACAACATTCGGTAATCACATACAAGTCTTCCTATTAACCCTAGCGTCACCGAACCTTAAGTGTGTAGACCCTACGGGTTTGGGAGACATGTAGACATGACCGAGACGCTCTGCGGTCAATAACCAACAGCGGGATCTGGATACCCATGTTGGTTCCCACACGCTCCTCGATGTTGTCATCGGATGAACCACGATGTCGAGGGTTCAAGCAACCCCGTATGCTTTTCCCTTTGTCAGACGGTATGTTACTTGCCCGAGACTCGATCGTCGGTATCCCAATACCTCGTTTAGTCTCGTTACCGGCAAGTCACTTTACTCGTACCGTAATGCATGATCCCGTGACCAGACACTTGGTCACTTTGAGCTCATTATGATGATGCACTACCGAGTGGGCCCAGTGATACCTCTCCGTCATACGGAGTGACAAATCCCTGTCTCGATCCGTGTCAACCCAACAGACACTTTCGGAGATACCTGTAGTGTACCTTTATAGTCACCCAGTTACGTTGTGACGTTTGGTACACCCAAAGCACTCCTACGGTATCCGGGAGTTACACGATCTCACGGTCTAAGGAAGAGATACTTGACATTGGAAAAGCTCTAGCAAAACGAACTACACGATCTTTGTGCTATGCTTAGGATTTGGTCTTGTCCATCACGTCATTCTCCTAATGACGTGATCCCATTGTCAATGACATCTGATGTCCATAGTCAGGAAACCATGACTATCTGTTGACCAATGAGCTAGTCAACTAGAGGCTTACTAGGGACGTATTGTAGTCTATGTATTCACACGTGTATTACGATTTCCGGATAATACAGTTATAGCATGAATAAAAGACAATTATCATGAACAAGGAAATATAATAATAATGCTTTTATTATTGCCTCTAGGGCATATTTCCAACAAGATAGACATCCCTCTAATCCTCTAAGTGATCACGTGATCCAAATCAACTAAACCATGTCCGATCATCACGTGAGATGGAGTAGTTTCAATGGTGAACATCACTATGTTGATCATATCTACTATATGATTCATGCTCGACCTTTCGGTCTCCGTGTTCCGAGGCCATATCTGTTATATGCTAGGCTCGTCAAGTTTAACCTGAGTATTCCGCGTGTGCAACTGTTTTGCACCCGTTGTATTTGAACGTAGAGCCTATCACACCCGATCATCACGTGGTGTCTCAGCACGAAGAACTTTCGCAACGGTGCATACTCAGGGAGAACACTTATACTTTGATAATTTAGTGAGGGATCATCTTATAATGCTACCGTCAATCAAAGCAAGATTAGATGCATAAAAGATAAACATCACAGGCAATCAATATAAGTGATATGATATGGCCATCATCATCTTGTGCTTGTGATCTCCATCTCCGAAGCACCGTCATGATCACCATTGTCACCGACGCGACACCTTGATCTCCATCGTAGCATCGTTGCCGTCTCGCCAATCTTATGCTTCTACGACTATCGCTACTGCTTAGTGATAAAGTAAAGCATTACAGGGCGATTGCATTGCATATAATAAAGTGACAACCATATGGCTCCTGCCAGTTGCCGATAACTCGGTTACAAAACATGATCATCTCATAGAATAAAATATAGCATCACGTCTTGACCATATCATATCACAACATGCCCTGCAAAAACAAGTTAGACGTCCTCTACTTTGTTGTTGCAAGTTTTACGTGGCTGCTATGGGCTTAGCAAGAACCGTTCTTACCTACGCATCAAAACCACAACGATAGTTTGTCAAGTTGGTGCTATTTTAACCCTTGCAAGGACCGGGCATAGCCACACTCGGTTCAACTAAAGTTGGAGAAACTGACACCCGCTAGCCACCTTTGTGCAAAGCACGTCGAGAGAACCGGTCTCGCGTAAGCGTACGCGTAATGTCGGTCCGGGCCGCTTCGTCCAACAATACCGCCGAACCAAAGTATGACATGTTGGTAAGAAGTATGACTTATATCACCCACAACTCACTTGTGTTCTATTCGTGCATATGACATCTACGCAAAAAACCAGGCTCGGATGCCACTGTCGGGGAACGTAGTAATTTCAAAAAAATTCCTACGCACATGCAAGATCATGGTGATGCATAGCAACGAGAGGGAAGAGTGTTGTCTACGTACCCTCGTAGACCGAAAGCGGAAGCGTTAGCACAACGCGGTTGATGTAGTCGTACGTCTTCACGATCCGACCAATCAAGTACCGAACGTACGGCACCTCCGAGTTTAGCACACGTTCGGCCCGATGACGTCCCTCGAACTCCGATCCAGCCGAGTGTTGAGGGAGAGTTTTGTTAGCACGACGGTGTGGTGACGATGTTGATGTTTTACCGACGCAGGGCTTCGCCTAAGCACCGCTACAGTATTATCGAGGTGGGCTATGGTGGAGGGGGGAACCGCACATGGTTGGGAGAGATCAACTGATCAACTTGTGTGTATAAAGGTGCCCCCCTGCCACGTATATAAAGGAGCAAGGGGGGTGCAGCCGGCCAAGGGGAGGGCGCGCCATGAGGAGTCCTCCTCCCACCGCAAATAGGACTCCCCCCCTTTCCTAGTTGGAATAGGATTCGGGAGGGGGAAAGAGGAGGGAGCGAAGGAAGGGGGGGCGCCGCCCCCCTCTCCTTGTCCTATTCGGACTAGGGGGGAGGGGCGCGCGGCCCAGCCTGGCCACCTCTCCTCTTCTTCGTAAAGGCCCACTAAGGCCCATTTACCTCCCGGGGGTTCCGGTAACCTCCCGGTACTCTGGTAAAATCCCGATTTCACCCGGAACACTTCCAATATCCAAACATAGGCTTCCAATATATCAATCTTCATGTCTCGACCATTTCAAGACTCCTCGTCATGTCCATGATCACATCCGGGACTCCGAACAACCTTCGGTACATCAAAACATATAAACTCATAATATAACTGTCATCGTAACGTTAAGCGTGCGGACCCTACGGGTTCGAGAACTATGTAGACATGACCGAGACACATCTCCGGTCAATAACCAATAGCGGAACCTGGATGCTCATATTGGCTCCCACATATTTTACGAAGATCTTTATCGGTCAGACCGCATAACAACATACGTTGTTCCCTTTGTCATCGGTATGTTACTTGCCCGAGATTCGATCGTCGGTATCTCAATACCTAGTTCAATCTCGTTGCCGACAAGTCTCTTTCCTCATACTGTAATACATCAACCTGCAACCAACTCATTAGTTGCAATGCTTGCAAGGCTTAAGTGATGTGCATTGCCGAGAGGGCCCAGAGATACCTCTCCGACAATCGGAGTGACAAATCCTAATCTTGAAATACGCCAACCCAACAAGTACCTTCGGAGACACCTGTAGAGCTCCTTTATAATCACCCAGTTATGTTGTGACGTTTGGTAGCACACAAAGTGTTCCTCCGGTAAACGGGAGTTGCATAATCTCATAGTCATAGGAGCATGTATAAGTCATGAAGAAAGCAATAGCAACATACTAAACGATCATGTGCTAAGCTAACGGAATGGATCATGTCAATCACATCATTCTCCTAATGATGTGATCCTGTTAATCAAATGACAACTCATGTCTATTGCTAGGAAACATAACCATCTTTGATCAACGAGCTAGTCAAGTAGAGGCATACTAGTGACAATCTGTTTGTCTATGTATTCACACATCTATTATGTTTCCGGCTAATACAATTCTAGCATGAATAATAAACATTTATCATGATATAAGGAAATAAATAATAACTTTATTATTGCCTCTAGGGCATATTTCCTTTAGTCTCCCACTTGCACTAGAGTCAATAATCTAGATTACACAGTAATGATTCTAACACCCATGGAGTCTCCCACTTGCACTAGAGTCAATAATCTAGAGGGTGGACATAATTGCTTAGTTAGTATGCTTGAAGTATTATTATTTTTATGTCAATATGAAATTTTATCTCGAATCTTTCGGATCTGAATATTCATACCACAATTAAGAAGAATTACATTGAAATTATGACAAGTAGAATTCCACATCAAAAATTCTGTTTTTCTCATTTACCTACTCGAGGACGCGCAGGAATTAAGCTTGGGGGTGCTTGAGACGTCTTCAACGTATGTATAATTTTTGATTGCTCCATGCTATATTATCTTGTGTTTTGGACATTATTGGGCTTTATTATTCACTTTTATATTATTTTTGGGACTAACCTATTAACCGGAGGCCCAGCCCAGAATTGCTGTTTTTTGCCTATTTCAGAGTTTCGCAGAAAAAGAATATCAAATGGAGTCCAAACGGAATGAAACCTTCGGGAACGTGATTTTCGGAATGAACGTGATCCAAAGGACTTGGAACCTACGTCAAGAAAGCTACTAGGAAGCCACGAGGTAGGGGGCGCGCCTACCCCCCTGGGCGCACCCTCCACCCTCGTGGGCCCCACGTTGCTCCACCGACGTACTCCTTCCTCCTATATATACCTACGTACCCCCAAACGATCAGAGACAGAGCCAAAAACCTAATTCCACCGCCGCAACCTTCTGTACCCGTGAGATCCCATCTTGGGGCCTTTTTCGGAGCTCCGCCGGAGGGGGCATCGATCACGGAGGGCTTCTACATCAACACCATAACCTCTCCGATGAAGTGTGAGTAGTTTACCTCAGACCTTCGGGTCCATAGTTATTAGCTAGATGGCTTCTTCTCTCTTTTTGGATCTCAATACAATGTTCTCCCCCTCTCTTGTGGAGATCTATTCGATGTAATCTTCTTTTGCGGTGTGTTTGTTGAGACCGATGAATTGTGGGTTGATGATCAAGTTTACCTATGAACAATATTTGGATCTTCTGAATTCTTTTATGTATGATTGGTTATCTTTGCAAGTCTCTTCAAATTATCAGTTTGGTTTGGCCTACTAGATTGATCTTTCTTGCAATGGGAGAAGTGCTTAGCTTTCGGTTCAGTGTTGCGGTGTCCTTTCCCAGTGACAGTAGGGGCAGCAAGACACGTATAATATTGTTGCCATCGAGGATAACAAGATGGGGTTTATATCATATTGCATGAGTTTATCCCTCTACATCATGTCATCTTGCTTAAGGCGTTACTCTGTTCTTATGAACTTAATACTCTAGATGCATGCTGGATAGCGGTCGATGTGTGGAGTAATAGTAGTAGATGCAGGCAGGAGTCGGTCTACTTGTCTCGGACGTGATACCTATATACTTGATCATACCTAGATATTCTCATAACTATGCTCAATTCTGTCAATTGCTCATTACTTAATTTGTTCACCCACCGTAAAATACTTATGCTCTTGAGAGAAGCCACTAGTGAAACCTATGGCCCCCGGGTCCATCTTCATCATATTAATCTTCCAACACTTAGTTATTTCCGTTGCCATTTTTGTTTTGCTTCGCATCTTTATCATAAAAAATACCAAAAATATTATCTTATCATATCTATCATATCTCACTCTCGTAAGTGACCGTATAGGGATTCACAACCCCTTATCGCGTTGGTTGCGAGGATTTATTTGTTTGTGTAGGTGCGAGGGACTCGCGTGTAGCCTCCTACTGGATTGATACCTTGGTTCTAAAAAACTAAAGGAAATACTTATGCTAATTTGCTGCATCATCCTTTCCTCTTCAAGGGAAAATCAACGCAGTGCTCAAGAGGTAGCAAACACCATGCTAACGAAATACACCGGGTGCTCGACAAGGGTTGGCGCATTGGTGAGGCTCATGTCTTGCTGAAGTTGGGGTGTCTCCTGAGGTGGTGGAACTCCTGATGCCTGATCGCTTGCGGGAATCTCGGCGACATCGTCCTGCCGAGCTTGGTCTTCCGTTGATGCCGCCACAGCTCTTGTTGCGCCTTCCTGATCTTGCGTCATCCCGGCTCGTGGCATAGCTTGGCACGATGCGCCCTTGGCTGGGTGCTCTTCCCGAACCGCCACCAGCGCCACGCTGGCGGAGTACGGGGTGGCGGCAAGGTAGAGTACTAGAGGTTCGAGAGGTCGTGGCGCCACCATCACCGGAGGGCTGGTCAGGTATCTCTTGAGGTCTTGAAAAGCTCGGTTGGCCTCCGGGGTCCACTCGAATGTGCCCTTCTTCTTCATCAGCTTGTAGAAGGGTAGGGCGCGCTCTCCCAGCTTGGAGATGAAGCGTCCCAACGCAGTTACCTGACCAGCCAGCTTTCGCATTTCCTTGAGGGTCTGTGGTGGGCTCATGTCCTCAATGGCCTTGATCCTCTCTGGGTTCGCCTCGATCCCTCTGTGGGACACGAGGAATCCCAGGAGCTTGCCGGAAGGGACACCGAACACGCACTTCTCCGGGTTAAGCCGCAAGTTCACCTGGCGCAGGCTCGCGAAGGTCTCCTCCAGATCTTGGATCAAGGTCCTTGCCTCCCGAGACTTCACCACAATGTCGT
>LR880966.1:535758993-535772994 GCA_904067115.1 Aegilops sharonensis | reverse complement strand
GGTGCTCTTCCCGAACCGCCACCAGCGCCACGCTGGCGGAGTACGGGGTGGCGGCAAGGTAGAGTACTAGAGGTTCGAGAGGTCGTGGCGCCACCATCACCGGAGGGCTGGTCAGGTATCTCTTGAGGTCTTGAAAAGCTCGGTTGGCCTCCGGGGTCCACTCGAATGTGCCCTTCTTCTTCATCAGCTTGTAGAAGGGTAGGGCGCGCTCTCCCAGCTTGGAGATGAAGCGTCCCAACGCAGTTACCTGACCAGCCAGCTTTCGCATTTCCTTGAGGGTCTGTGGTGGGCTCATGTCCTCAATGGCCTTGATCCTCTCTGGGTTCGCCTCGATCCCTCTGTGGGACACGAGGAATCCCAGGAGCTTGCCGGAAGGGACACCGAACACGCACTTCTCCGGGTTAAGCCGCAAGTTCACCTGGCGCAGGCTCGCGAAGGTCTCCTCCAGATCTTGGATCAAGGTCCTTGCCTCCCGAGACTTCACCACAATGTCGTTGACGTAGGCCTCTGTGTTTCTCCCGAGCTACCGCCCTAAGGCGATGTGCATCAGCCGCTGAAAGGTCGCACCCGCGTTGTGCAGTCCAAAGGGCATGCAGATGTAGCAGTACACCCCACACGGGGTCAGGAAGGTTGTCTTCTCTACATCTTCTACCGCCATCTTGATCTGGTGATACCCTGAGAACGCATCCAGGAAGCACAGCAGGTCGCACTCGGCGGTGGAGTCAATGATCTGGTCGATGCGTGGGAGCGGGAACGGATCTTGGGGGCAGGCCTTGTTGAGGTTGGTTAAGTCGACGCACATTCACTCCTTCCCGCCTTTCTTCGGCACTACGACGGGGTTTGCCAGCCATTTGGGGTACCAAACCTCGCGAATGGCACCCGCTGCCTCCAACTTGCGGGTCTCTTGGACGATGAAGGCATGCTTCTCCATGGACTGCCGTCTCGCCCGCTGCTTCACAGGGCGCACATTGGGGCATACCCTTAAGTGATGCTGAATCACCTCTCTCGGGACCCCCACCAGCTGATTGGGCTCCCATGTGAATATATCCTTGTTTGCCCGCAAGAACTTCACCAACGCTTCCTCTTGGCTCGGGTCGAGGCCGGCACCTATGGTGAAGGTGGCTCCTGAGGACTCGTCCTTGTTGACCGGCAGCTACTTGGTTTCCGCCTTGTCTTGGGTGAACAGCTGCTTCTTCTTGGTTGGTGCGGCTCCCTTGGCCTCGGAGGTGCCCGCATCGGAAGGCTACGCCGCCGCGGCGGTCTTGAGGGCGAGCTTAAGCACCACCAGGGCTTCCTTGGCGTCCCCCTTGATGGTGAGGACGCCCTTGCTTCCAGGCATCTTCATGAGGTTGTAGGCCGGATGGGTCGCTGCCATGAACTGGGCCAACGCCGGGTACCCGAGGATGGCGTTGTATGGGAGGCCGATGCGGGTGATGTCGAAGTCGACCAGCTCGGTGCGGTAGTTGTCGTGCGTGCCGAAGGTGACAGGGAGGCGGATCTGCCCCAAGGAGTGGGCGGTGCCACCGCCAACCCCTGAGAAAGGCTTGCTGAGACTGATCTGCTCGAGCGGCACATGAAGAAAGCTGAAGGCCTCCACAGAGAGCACGTTGAGGCCGGCACCGTCGTCGATGACGGTCTTGGTGACGGCCACGTTGCAGATGGTGGGCCTGCAGAGCATCGGAAGCATGCCCGAGCCAGTGGTGGTGACGGGGTGGTCTTCTGAGTTGAAGGTGAGGTCGGCCTCAGGCGCAGCCCAGCCCGGCGGAGCCCCCGAGCACTTGGAAGCGGCGCCGATCTGGAGAAGGAATGGCTTGATATGGTGATCTGAAGGCGGTGCTTGAGAGCCGGCTAGCAGGGCCGCAACCGCGTGATACGCCGGTACCGCGTAGCGCGCAGTGAAGAGGTCGCGCAGCTCCTCCCAAGATGCCACCGCAGATCCAGGGAGGTTGAGCAGCCAGGCACGCGGCGCACCGGTGAGGGCCATGGGAAACCAGTTGGCCATGACCTTGTTGTCACCCCCGGCCTCGAGGATGGCCTCCTCGTATGCTAGCAGGAAAGCTGTCAGGTCCGCCGTGCCGTCGTAGCACGGCGGCATCTCCGACTTGAACTTGCGTGGCCACTGCACCTGTCACAAGGCGGGGGGCAGGGCTCGGAGCCCCCTGGACCCGTCGTCAGCGCCGGCTGTCGGAGTCGGTAGCGGGGCGCCTGCCATGAGGGCGGAGCGAGGTGGTGGCAGAGCGTAGATTGGCGGAGGGAAGGCTATGGCGCACCCCTACCTGGCGCGCCAAATGTCGGATCACGGGTTCCGGCAAAACCCTTAAGGTTCAAACTCTGGGGTGCGCCCGAAGTTCTTTTCCCCCTACCGATCCACGCCCTAGCTTGCTAAGATCTCGCGGATGAACTCGACGAACTCACAACACAAAATACACAAGATTTATACTGGTTCGGGCCACCATTGTGGTGTAATACCCTACTCCAGTGTGGTGGTGGTGGATTGCCTATTAGGCTGATGATGAACAGTACAAGGGGAAGAACAGCCTCCTGAGGTTGAGGTGTTCTTGCGCTCTATGGATTAGGATCGCTCGAGATCATATGAGATGCCTCCGAATGAGTTATCCCTTACGGTGGTGTCTAGTTCTACTTATATAGGCCCTGGTCCTCTTCAAAATATTGAGCGGGAAGGGAGCCAACAACGGCCAATTTGAAAGGGGACAGCTAGTACAGCTTATCCTGACAAAAGAGGTCTTCACCTGCAAAAGGATCTGGTGGTGATGCCGCCTTGGGCTCCATGGTGACCTCTGTCTTGCCGTCTTGCTGGTCTTGGTCTTGTTGCACCGATATGGAAACCTTTGCTTGACGCCTCGGTACTCTGCGCCTCCTCTCGCCCCCTTAGCACCAAAGAGGAAACAAGGACGCTGCGCGAGCTGGCACCCGCCTGGCGCCCGCCTGATCTTGATCGTCATGGCTCACGTCACGAGAACCTCGCGAGGTTTTCCCTACCTTGATCTCTCTGCTCGTCGCGAGCCAACCTGGTGAGGCCGCTCCTGAGGAGGTCTTGTATCATCCGCCTCGCGAGGGTCTTGAATGCCTTGTTGATGAAGATGGGCCGTACAGGCCTGCTAGCACAGCCACGCCGTGGGCCGCAGGCAGGCAAGTCTGGGGACCACCGTTCTCAGAATGCCGACAGCGAACCCTTCGAAGATCAAATCTCCTCGGATATCGGCGACATAGTTTAGGTTCCGAAACTGATCTGATGACCAGGGACGTAGCTGCCGATCTGCTCAAGGTGGCCAATCGAGTTGGCACGTAGTGCGAAGCCGCTGAATACGAAAATTTGGCCGGGGGGGGGGGAGTCTCCCCCGAAACAACATCATTGTAGATGATCGAAGGAGCCATCAAACCTTCTGTCGACAGCACAGAGGAACTCTCACTGAAAGCATCAATGTCGGTGTCAAAACCGGCCGATCTCGGGTAGGGGGTCCCGAACTGTGCGCTTGAGGATCGAAGGTAACAGGAGGAGGGGGACATGATGTTTACCTAGGTTCGGGCCCTCTTAATGGAGGTAATACCCTACTTCCTGCTTGATTGACTTTGATGAGTATAGGGGTTACAAGAGTTGATCTACCTCGAGATCGTAATGGCTAAACCCTAGATGTCTAGCCTGTATGATTGTGATTACCTCTACAAACTAAACCCTCCAGTTTATATAGACACCGGAGGGGCCTAGGGTTGTACAGAGTCAGTTTACAAAGAAAGGAATCTTCACATCCGAACGCCAAACTTGCCATCCAAGCAAAGGAGAGTCCCATCCTGACACGGGAGAAGGCCTTCTATCTTGTATCTTCACAGCCCATCAGTCCGGCCCATGTCACATAGCCCGGACGCCCGAGGACCCCCTAATCCAGGACTCCCTCAGGGAGTCCGGCCGAGGTTTCCACTTCGGCCCTGAACGATGTGTGCAGGGTTCCCGGGTCACCAAACGGGCGACTCGGTACACCAGGGCACGTGCCTTCACAGCCCACCCCTCGGGTCAGTGCTGCGCACGGCCTCCAGCATACTACAAACACCAGAAACTACTTGCAACACCTAGACAGAGGACATGGGCGCTTAATAAGTCGAGAGAGTCAATTAAGGATCCCAATGTGTAGTAGTAGCTGATCTTAAATCACACATACAGATCTCAGTTCCTAAGGACGGTTCCAATGAAACAACCCACCGTGTACTCCTACATGGCCTCTCATCAATACCTTTACCAAATTGTGTTCACACACTTAGCTCTCAACAGTAGGACATGTCCACACACCTCCAATTCATCCCCGATGAATCAGACCTGACTCAAATCTAAGAAGTAGCAGGCATGACAAACAAGCATGAATGAGTAGGCACATCAGGGCTCAAACAACTCCTACTCATGCTAGTGGGTTTCATCTATTTACTGTGGCAATGACAGGTCATGCAGAGGAAATGGGTTCAACTACCGCAGCATGTAATATATGAACCACTGTTGTCCTAATGCAGTAAAAGAGAGCAGGAGCGAGAGAGTGGGATTGTATCAGAATGAACAAAGGGGGTTTTGCTTGCCTGGCACTTCTGAAGATAGTATAGGTCTTCATCGGTGTCATCGATCTCTTTGTCGGAACAACGTCTACTGAGGGGGGAACAACACCGGCAAGCAGAGCAGGAACACAATCAATGCAATGCAACAATACGATGCATGAATCTGACATGGCAATATGCTGTTGATTGAGCTGATACAACTAGCAACAAGTTAAATGAAGTTGGTTCGAACCCTAGGTTCAAATTCAAACTCCATATGTTAATATTCAAATGCCATTTAATTGATTTGACCTGATCAGTAGGTTTAACTTGCTTTAACATGCATGATAAAGGTACAGATGGACAGATTGGATTTTACTGATAATTTTTCATATATAAATTATTTCATTTGGAGTTACGGTTGAATTTCTATGAGTTTTAGAAGTTTTAACTATTTTCTGGAATTTCTGAATTATTTTAAATACATAAATTATTTACTGCGTCGGCATGACATCATCATGATGTCAGCAGGTCAACGGGGCTAGTCCAGGTCAAACCTGACGTGTGGGGTCCACACGTCAGTGACACAGGGCTGGTTAGTATCGCTGACAGGTGGGCCTGGTCAACGGCCATGTCAGGAGGGTCAATTCTGACGTGTGGGTCCCACTGGGTTATAAACTAATCTAAGCAGGAAATAAACCCAGGGTTAATTAAGTGTGGGGTGCATCCGTTAGTGAGCTAGGGGGTTAGTTAGTGGCGTCATTAGTGTTTAATAATGGTGCCACGTCAGATGCACCGGCGGTTAGACGACGACGACGAACCAGAGCGGCGGTGTCGCTCGTTCCGGCGATTTCGGCGATGAGAGAGGGCGGGGTAGGGCTTTACAGCTGCGGCGCGATGAGGCGCATCGGGTGGTGGTCGTGGGCGGTGCCGGGATGGACTACAGCGGCGACAGCAAAGGCGACAGCGGCGGCCGGAGCACGGCTATGCGCGGGCGCGGGGCTACGCTTGGCTAGCAAGCAAGCTGAGAGGCTGGGCGGGCTCGTGGGAGTTTGACGAGCTCGAGGGTGTGCTAGGACGCGACTGAAACGAGCTGTGGCGACGATGGCGACATGGCTGGCGGCAGGGGAAGCTCGTACACGGCGGTTACGGATGCTAGGGGTTGCAAACGACGGAGGTAACAAGGGGGAAAGCAAGATGAGCTCACAGCGGTCACATAGAGAAGCTCAGCAGGCTCGAGGATGTCCTGTGTGCGGCGAATCGACGGCAGTGGTGGTCGGAGCCCGAGGTGGAAGACGACGGCGATGGTGGCTTCACAGGCCGCTCGAGCTCATGGGACTCGACGGGGCAATGTAGCGGAGGCTGGCGGAGCTCGGCGATAGCTCGGGCGGCTCGGGGAGCACGGTGGTCGCGGGTTCGACGGTAGCGCTCTCGGGCGCGCTCGGGTCCAAGCGAGAGAGATCAGAGGAGGGGGAAAACTCGGGGGAGAGTGAGAGAGGTCCGGGGGGTGTCGTGGCGTCTCCTGGTGCATCAGAGCAGCGGCGAGAAGCAGGAGGTGGCCCGCGTGTGCGTGCACGGCAGTCACACGCCCTCCTGCCTACTGGCAGGAGGTTGAAGACGGTGGCGGCTGCGGTGGGCTGGGCCAGCAGTAGTTGGGCCAGGTGGGGTGCCAGGTGAGCGCCAGGTAAGTCTGTTCCTTTCTCTCTCTCGCTCTCTTATTTGTTTCTATTTTCTAATTTCTGACATTTGTGTCTGATTTATAAAAATACTAAATCAATTTGTTTTCTTCTAAGAATTTTTGTAGGGACTAGTTGGACTTTTCCAAAGCCCCTCACAATTTCTCTGAATTATTGGACACATATTAAATATATATCAAATATAAATCCAATGCAAATAGTTATTGCATTAACTCCAAATGCCCAAAATAAATATTTACGAGCTCCTAAAAATATTGGTTTGAATTTTACCTCTGGCAAATATTTGAAGCAATTTTTATCTTGGTCATTTTTAGAAATGATCTCTGAGGCTTTCACATGTCCCCATTTCAAATTCATTGAAATTTAAACATGATGCACACATGACTAGCTAGTCTAGGTCATACCAGAACTAGGGATGTGACAACTCACCCCCACTAAACAAGAATCTCATCCCGAGATTCAAGACGTGAGGTAAGAAGACAGAGGGGACACTAAATCTCACAAAATTCATGATCCAAGTTGCACCTCATAAGAACGTTGATTCGATCATCATCTTTGTCTCGACGTCTTGCTCTGAGAACTCCATCCAACATGACAACGAGAAGAAAGGGAAAACTCTAGAAAAATCGATATTCGTGAAGATCGAGCAACTCAGGATCAACTCATGGAGTGAGACATTGAAACATCTCTCAAACTGAGACAAAAACACACATCAGAGATGATGGTAAGGATCTGATGACGAAGGTTTAATTTGGTAGGCAAGAATTCCACGCTTGAAAAGATGGTGCACTAGTTTCAGAGTAGCGAGGAGTTAACTGTCCTTCATACCATAACAGGGCACCTTAGAGGAGGTGACTCATAGAATTATTCCCTAAATTGGCAAAAATAATTACTTTTGATCCATAGATCATTGAAACTCTTCATACCAGCCAGAGGCAATTCACAATGGATCGTTTGAAGGAGTTCAAAAGAATGACATACTTGGACTAGGATGGACAATGTAGACTACCTTTTTGAAGACAACGTAATGGATGATTTTGCTTATCATCGGAAATGTATGGGACCCATGGTAAGTCCACTTTTGAAGATGATCCTGTTGGAAATATGCCCTAGAGGCAATAATAAAATGGTTATTGTTATATTTCTTTGTTCATGATAATTGTCTGTTATTCATGCTATAATTGTGTTATCCGGAAATCGTAATACACGTGTGAATACATAGACCACAACATGTCCCTAGTGAACCTCTAGTTGACTAGCTTGTTGATCAGCAGATAGTCATGGTTTCCTGACTATGGACATTGGATGTCATTGATAACGGGATCACATCATTAGGAGAATGATGTGATGGACAAGACCCAATCCTAAGCGTAGCACAAAGATCGTGTAGTTCGTTTTGCTAGAGCTTTTCCAAATGTCAAGTATCATTTCCTTAGACCATGAGATTGTGCAACTCCCGGATACCGTAGGAGTACTTTGGGTGTGCCAAATGTCACAACGTAACTGGGTGACTATAAAGGTGCACTACGGGTATCTCCGAAAGTATCTGTTGGGTTGGCACGAATCGAGACTGGGATTTGTCACTCCGTATGACGGAGAGGTATCTCTGGGCCCACTCGGTAATGCATCATCATAATGAGCTCAATGTGACCAAGTGTCTGGTCACGGGATCATGCATTACGGTACGAGTAAAGTGACTTGCCGGTAAAGAGATTAAACGAGGTATTGGGATACCGACGATCGAATCTCGGGCATGTAACGTACCGATTGACAAAGGGAATTGTATACGGGGTTACTTGAATCCTCGACATCGTGGTTCATTCGATGAGATCATCGAGGAGCATGTGGGAGCCAACATGGGTATCCAGATCATGTTGTTGGTTATTGACCGGAGAGGCGTCTCGATCATGTCTGCATGTCTCCCGAACCCGTAGGGTCTACACACTTAAGGTTCGGTGACGCTAGGGTTGTAGATATATGAGTATGCAGTAACCCGAAAGTTGTTCGGAGTCCCGGATGAGATCCCGGACGTCACGAGGAGTTACGAAATGGTCCGGAGGTAAAGAATTATATATAGGAAGTCAAGTTTCGACCATTGGGAAAGTTTCGGGGGTCACCGGTACTGTACCGGGACCACCGGAAGGGTCCCGGGGGGTCCACCGGGTGGGGCCACCTATCCCTGAGGGCCCCATGGGCTGAAGTGGGAGGGGAACCAACCCCTGGTGGGCTGGTGCGCCCCCCCTCCCTTGGCCCCCCTGCGCCTAGGGTTGGAAACCCTAGGGGTGGGGGCGCCTCCACTTTGCTTGGGGGGCAAGCCACCCCCCCTGGCCGCCGCCCCCTTGGAGATTGAATCTCCTAGGGCCGGCGCCCCCCCTAGGGGGCCTATATAAATAGGGGGAGGGAGGGCAGCCGCACCCATGCTCTTGGCGCCTCCCTCTCCCCACGCACCACCTCTCCCTCTCGCTGAAGCTTGGCGAAGCCCTGCCGAGATCGCTGCTGCATCCACCACCACGCCGTCGTGCTGCTGGATCTCCATCAACCTCTCCTTCCCCTTGCTGGATCAAGAAGGAGGAGACGTCTTCCCCAACCGTACGTGTGTTGAACGCGGAGGTGCTGTCCGTTCAGCACTAGGATCATCAGTGATTTGGATCACGACGAGTACGACTCCCTCAACCCCGTTCTCTTGAACGCTTCCGCTCACGATCTACAAGGGTATGTAGATGCACTCCTCTATCTGTTGCTAGATGAACTCATAGATAGATCTTGGTGAAGCGTAGAAATTTTTTATTTTCTGCAACGTTCCCCAACAGTGGCATCATGAGCTAGGTCTATGCGTAGTTCTCTTTGCACGAGTAGAACACAATTTGTTGTGGGCGTAGATGTTGTCAACTTCCTTGCCACTACTAGTCTTATTTTGCTTCAGCGGTATTGTGGGATGAAGCGGCCCGGACCGACCTTACACGTATGCTTACGTGAGACAGGTTCCACCGACTGACATGCACTAGTTGCATAAGGTGGCTAGCGGGTGTCTGTCTCTCCCACTTTAGTTGGAGTGGATTCGATGAAAAGGGTCCTTATGAAGGGTAAATAGAAGTTGGCAAATCACGTTGTGGCTTTTACGTCGGTAAGAAAACGTTCTTGCTAGAACCCTATTGCAGCCACGTAAAACATGCAACAACAATTAGAGGATGTCTAACTTGTTTTTGCAGCATATGATTTGTGATGTGATATGGCCAAAAGTTGTGATGAATGATATGGCCAAAAGTTGTGATGAATGATATATATGTGATGTATGAAATCATGTTCTTGTAATAGGAATCACGACTTGCATGTCGATGAGTATGACAACCGGCAGGAGCCATAGGAGTTGTCTTAATTATTGTATGACCTGCGTGTCGATGATTAAACGCCATGTAATTGCTTTACTTTATTGCTAAACCGTTAGCCATAGTAGTAGAAGTAATAGTTGGCGAGCAACTTCATGGAGACACGATGATGGAGATCATGGTGTCATGCCGGTGACGAAGATGATCATGGAGCCCCGAAGATGGAGATCAAAGGAGCTATATGATATTGGCCATATCATGTCACTATTTGATTGCATGTGATGTTTATCATGTTTTTGCATCTTGATTACTTAGAACGACGGTAGTAAATAAGATGATCCCTCATAATAATTTCAAGTAAGTGTTCCCCCTAACTGTACGCCGTTGCGAAAGTTCGTTGTTTCGAAGCACCACGTGATGATCGGGTGTGATAGATTCTAACATTCACATACAACAGGTGTAAGACATATTTACACATGCATAAACACTTAGGTTAACTTGACGAGCCTAGCATGTACAGACATGGCCTCGGAACACAAGAGACCGAAAGGTCGAACATGAGTTGTATGGAAGATGCGATCAACATGGAGATGTTCACTGATGATGACTAGTCCGTCTCACGTGATGATCGGACACGGCCTAGTCGACTCGGATCATGTATCACTTAGATGACTAGAGGGATGTGTAATCTGAGTGGGAGTTCATTAAATAATTTGATTAGGTGAACTTAATTATCATGAACTTAGTCTAAAAACCTTTGCAAAATGTCTTGTAGATCAAATGGCCAATGCTCATGTCCACCTCAACTTCAACGCGTTCCTAGAGAAAACCAAGCTGAAAGATGATGGCAGCAACTATACGGACTGGGTTCGGAACCTGAGGATCATCCTCATAGCTACAAAGAAAGATTATGTCTGAGAAGTACCGCTAGGTGAAGCTCCCATCCCAGAGAACCAAGACGTTATGAACGCTTGGCAGTCTCGTGCTGATGATTACTCCCTCGTTCATTGTGGCATGCTTTACAGCTTAGAACCAGGGCTGCAAAAGCGTTTTGAGCAACACGGAGCGTATGAGATGTTCGAAGAGCTGAAAATGGTTTTCCAAGCTCATGCCTGGGTCGAGAGATATGAAGTCTCTGACAAGTTCTTTAGTTATAAGATGGAGGAAAATAGTTCTGTCAGTGAGCACATACTCAAAATGTCTGGGTTGCACAACCGCTTGACTCAGCTGGGAGTTAATCTCCCGGATGACGCGGTTATTGACAGAATCCTTCAGTCGCTTCCACCGAGCTACAAGAGCTTTGTGATGAACTTCAATATGCAGGGGATGGAAAAGACCATTCCTGAGGTATATTCAATGCTGAAATCAGCAGAGCTAGAGATCAAAAAAGGAACATCAAGTGTTGATGGTGAATAAAACCAGTAAGTTCAAGAAAGGCAAGGGTAAGAAGAACTTCAAGAAGGACGGCAAGGGAGTTGCCGCGCCCGGTAAGCCAGTTGCCGGGAAGAAGCCAAAGAATGGACCCAAGCCTGAGACTGAGTGCTTTTATTGCAAGCGAAGCGGACACTGGAAGCGGAACTGCCCCAAATACTTAGCGGACAAGAAGGCCGGCAACACCAAAGGTATATGTGATATACATGTAACTGATGTGTACCTTACCAGTACTCGTAGTAGCTCCTGGGTATTTGATACCGGTGCGGTTGCTCATATTTGTAACTCAAAGCAGGAGCTGCGGAATAAGCGGAGACTGGCGAAGGACGAGGTGACGATGCGCGTCGGGAACGGTTCCAAGGTCGATGTGATCGCCGTCGGCATGCTACCTCTACATTTACCCACGGGATTAGTTTTAAACCTCAATAATTGTTATTTAGTGCCAGCTTTGAGCATGAACATTGTATCTGGATCTCGTTTAATACGAGATGGCTACTCATTTAAATCCGAGAATAATGGTTGTTCTATTTATTTGAGAGATATGTTTTATGGTCATGCCCCGATGGTCAATGGTTTATTCTTAATGAATCTCGACCGTGATGTTACACATATTCATAGTGTGAATACCAAAAGATGTAAAGTTGATAACGATAGTCCCACATACTTATGGCACTGCCGCCTTGGTCACATTGGTGTCAAGCGCATGAAGAAGCTCCATGCTGATGAACTTTTAGAGTCTCTCGATTATGAATCATTTGACACATGCGAACCATGCCTCATGGGCAAAATGACCAAGACTCCGTTCTCTGGAACAATGGAGCGAGCAACCAACTTATTGGAAATCATACATACTGATGTGTGCGGTCCAATGAGTGTTGAGGCTCGCGGAGGATTCGTTATGTTCTCACTCTCACTGACGACTTGAGTAGATATGGGTATGCCTACTTCATGAAACACAAGTCTGAGACCTTTGAAAAGTTCAAGGAATTTCAGAATATGGTAGAGAATCAACGTGACTGAAAGATAAAGTTCTTACGATCAGATCGTGGAGGAGAATATTTAAGTCACGAATTTGGTACGCACTTAAGGAAATGTGGAATCATTTCACAACTCACGCCGCCTGGAACACCTCAGCGTAACGGTGTGTCCGAACGTCGTAATCGCACTCTATTGGATATGGTGCGATCTATGATGTCTCTTACCGATTTACCGCTATCTTTTTGGGGATACGCTCTAGAGACAGCCACTTTCACTTTAAATAGGGCACTGTCTAAATCCGTTGAGACGACACTGTACGAATTATGGTTTGGGAAGAAACCTAAGCTGTTGTTTCTAAAAGTTTGGGGATGCGATGCTTATGTCAAGAAACTTCAACCTGAAAAGCTCGAACCCAAGTCGGAAAATGCGTCTTCATAGGTTACCCTAAGGAAACCATTGGGTATACCTTCTACCTAAGATCCGAACGCAAGATCTTTGTTGCCAAGAACGGGTCCTTTCTGGAGAAAGACTTTCTCTCGAGAGAAGTAAGTGGGAGGAAAGTGGAACTTGATGAAGTACTACCTCTTGAACCGGTAAGTAGCGCAGACCAGGAAGATGTTCCTGTGGTGCCAGCACCAACTGAAGAGGAAGTTAATGATGATGATCAAGGTACTTCGGATCAAGTTACTACTGAACTTCGTAGGTCTACAAGGACACGTTCCACACCAGAGTGGTATGGCAACCCTGTCCTGGAAATCATGTTGTTAGACAACGGTGAACCTTCGAACTATGAAGAAGCGATGGCGGGCCCAGATTCCAACAATGGCTTGAAGCCATGCAATCCGAGATTGAATCCATGTATGAAAACAAAGTATGGACTTTGACAGACTTGCCCGGTGATCGGCGATCAATAGAAAATAAATGGATCTTTAAGAAGAAGACGGACGCAGATGGTAATGTTACCATCTATAAAGCTCGACTTGTCGCTAAGGGTTATCGGCAAGTTCAAGGGGTTGACTACGATGAGACTTTCTCTCCCGTAGCGAAGCTGAAGTCCGTCCGAATCATGTTAGCAATTGTCGCATACTATGATTATGAGATATGGCAAATGGACGTCAAAACGGCATTCCTTAACGGCTATCTTAAGGAAGAACTGTATATGATGCAGCCGGAAGGTTTTGTCGATCCCGAGAATGCTAACAAGGTATGCAAGCTCCAGCGATCCATTTATGGGCTGGTGCAAGCATCTCAGAGTTGGAACATTTGGTTTGATGAGATGATCAAAGCGTTTGGGTTTATGCAGACTTATGGAGAAGCCTGTGTTTACAAGAAAGTGAGTGGGAGCTCGGTAGCATTTCTCATATCATATGTAGATGACATACTTTTGATGGGAAATGATATAGAACTTTTGGACAGCATTAAGGCCTACTTGAATAAGTGTTTTTCAATGAAGGACCTTGGAGAAGCTGCTTACATATTAGGCATCAAGATCTATAGGAATAGATCAAGACGCCTCATAGGTCTTTCACAAAACACATACCTTGATAAGATATTGAAGAAGTTCAATATGGATCAGTCCAAGAAAGGGTTCTTGCCTGTATTGCAAGGTGTGAGATTGAGCTCGGCCCAATGCCCGACCACGGCAGAAGATAAAGAAGAGATGAGTGTCATCCCGTATGCCTCAGCCATAGGATCTATTATGTATGCCATGCTGTGTACCAGACCTGATGTAAACCTTGCCGTAAGTTTGGTAGGAAGGTACCAAAGTTATCCCGGCAATGAACACTGGACAGCAGTAGAGAATATCCTGAAGTACCTGAAAAGGACAAAGGACATGTTTCTCGTCTATGGAGGTGACGAAGAGCTCGTCGTAAAGGGTTACGTCGACGCTAGCTTCGACACATATCTGGATGACTCTAATTCACAAACTGGATACATGTATATTTTAAATGGTGGGGCAGTAAGCTGGTGCAGTTGCAAGCAAAGCGTCGTGGCGGGATCTACATGTGAAGCGGAATACATGGCAGCCTCGG
>LR880966.1:535712095-535734621 GCA_904067115.1 Aegilops sharonensis | reverse complement strand
CCACGGAGGGCTCCACCCAAGAAGGGTCCACGAAGAAGCAACCTTGTCTATCCCACCATGGCCGTCGCCCACGAAGGACTTGCCTCACTAGCGGTAGATCTTCACAAAGTAGGCGATCTCCTTGCCCTTACAAACTCCTTGGTTCAACTCCACAATCTTGTCGGAGGCTCCCAAGTGACACCTAGCCAATCTAGGAGACACCACTCTCCAAGAAGTAACAAATGGTGTGTTGATGATGAACTCCTTGCTCTTGTGCTTCAAATGATAGTCTCCCCAACACTCAACTCTCTCTCACAGGATATGGATTTGGTGGAAAGAAGATTTGAGTGGAAAGCAACTTGGGGAAGGCTAGAGATCAAGATTCATATGGTTGGAATGGAATATCTTGGCCTCAACACATGAGTAGGTGGTTCTCTCTCAGAACTGGTAAGTTGGAAGTGTAGGTTTGTTCTGATGGCTCTCTCCACGAATGAAGAGGAGGTGGAGGGGTATATATAGCCTCCACACAAAATCTAATCGTTACACACAATTTACCAAACTCGGTCAGACCCATTTAGTAAACCTAGTGACCGTTAGGGTTTTCGGGGGAACTGACATGCATCTCGGTAGGACCGATTTGGTTAGGGTTAGGGCATAACGTAATCTCGATGAGACCGATTACACAAACTCGGTGAGACCGAATTTGGTAATTAGCTAACTAGAGAGTTGGTAAGGTAAACTCGGTGGGACCGATTTGCTCTTTCGGTGAGACCGAAAAGTTACAAAAGGGAAACAAAGAGTTTACATTGTAATGTCGGTGGGACCGATTCGCTCTTTCAGTGAGACCGAAAAGTTACGAAGGGGAAACAGAGAGATTACAATCCCATCTCGGTGAGACCGAGATCCCTATCGGTGAAACCTATTTGCCTAGGGTTTGTGGCAGTGGCTATGACATCTGAACTCGGTGGCGCCGGATAGAAAGAATCGGTAGGGTCGAGTTTGACTTTGGGTTTAGGTCATATGTGAATGTGAGAAAGTAGTGGAGGGTTTTGGAGCATATCACTAAGCACATGGAGCAAAAGGCTCATTAAGCAACACCTGATCCCTTCTTGATAGTATTGGCTTTTCCTATAGACTCAATGTGATCTTGGATCACTAAAATGTAAAATGTAGAGTCTTGAGCTTTTGAGCTTGAGCCAATCCTTTGTCCTTAATATTTTTAGGGATCCACTTTCATCATCCATGCCATGCCATTCATTGAGCTTTCCCGAAATATTCATCTTGGAATAGTATTAGCTCAATGAGCTATATGTTGTTATGAATTACCAAAACCACCTAGGGATAGTTGCACTTTCAATCTCCCCCTTTTTGGTAATTGATGACAACATATAGATCAAATCTTCGACAAATGAGAATAAAATTGAAAAACATCGTCGCTTTGAGAAGTATGTTATAAGCAAGAGCTCCCCGTAAATTTCTACATATCTTAAGATTTGCTTTGGACTACAAATGCACAAGAAATTAGGCTCATGGGTTACTCTTCCATGTCACATACATCTTGGTGGAGCGCTCAAAATAATAACGATTAAATACATGCACTCATCACCAAGCACAGTGAATGATCATATAAGGATAAATAAGATAATATCATAAAAGGCATAAGTGTAGCTTATGATCAAACACATGATCTCAAGCAATCAAACGCAAAAAAAGTTCAACCAAGAAGGCAAGAGAGAACAAAAGCAAATCTCTCTCTCTCTTCAAGCCTATGATCTATACATTTGTCTCCCCCTTTGGCAACAAGTTACCAAAAAGATCCTAGAAAATGCATAGTACTATGTCATCTCTCAGGCTTGGTCTTCTGGTGGTGGTGTAGACAGGACTCCAAGGATGAACGCATCAGTAGACGTGGTAGGAGCTGAAAAAGTTGGAGCTGGAGCTGGTTGAGCTGGAGTTGTAGCTGGAGCTGAAGAAGTGGCTCTGGTATCTGGAGTTGGTACTGCAGCTGACCTCTGAGCTCTAGGCACTCTGGCAAATGCATCAGTTGTCGTCTTGCCCTTCCTCTCCTGCATATCATCTTGTAACTGCTCCACAGCTGACTGAATCTCAGTCACTTTGACATCAAGATCATAGAATTTTTGTTCCATGATTCTCTCCAGGCTCTCCTGGTTTTGAGTTAGGGTGGCCAACCCCTTCTCAATCCGCAGAGTTGATGCTATTAATTAACCAAGCTGCTCCTGCTTGTTCTTCAGAAAGTAGTCAGATGCCTCTACTTGAGTTGGCATCTTTGCAGCTTTCTCTTGCCTTGCCTTCTCCTTTCTCTCCTGAGCTTGCACTGATGATGGTTCATTCTCGGTCATGACAACTCGATTGTCCTCAAAATCAGGATAGAGAACCATGTGTTCCTTATCCAATAGATACTTTCCTGTGCCCATCTTCGAGTTTATCAACTCCTGAATCTGTGGGGCATAACCACAGCTCCTCTTCTGATCTGCTGCTGTCCTCTTAATTGTCTCGACTATGAGGCTCATGACCTTGAATTTCTGAGGCACATCAAAAACATGAAGCAAATTGATTGCATGTCCTCTAATCATGTTATGGTCACCTGATTTGGGCAATAGAGTATGCCTTAAGATCCAGTTGATTGTAGGCAGCCCGGACAACAGAAAATGGACTGATCCAAACTTGAAATTCTCAAGTGCATCATCGGGGATCTCCTTGTACATGTGTGACATTGTGCTATGATCCATTTTCTTCTTACCATAAATGTCCAGGTCATCCTCACTTTCCTTTGGGGCATTGATCAAACTTGCCCATTCCTCTATGGTAGACAGATATCTGGTTCCTTCTGACATCCACACTATCCTGCCATCTGGATAGAAATGTGTTGTGGAGTAGAATTGCATGATGAGTTCATCGTTCCAGTTGGTGAGCTTCTGCCCAACAAAATCAGCAACTCCACAAGCACTGAAGTTGTCATATACTCCAGGGTAGTGTTCTGCGTTCTCCTTCATGTAGGTCCAGTTGACCCCTCTCATATAGCAAACTATGGGCTTCTTATCCAGCAAGACAGTCTCATAAAAGTCCTACTGCTCCTTGGTGTGGAACCTGTAATCCACAGCAGTCCTTCTCCTCGTGGCATATGGATCTGACTCTCTCCATAGCCTCAACCCATTATCTCTCCTAATCTTCATGTTTTCAGCCACAGGATGAGCATCATTGTGGTCTGGGATCTTGGGTTTGAGCTTCCTTAGGACATGCCCTTCTTCATCTTCTTCAGCTTCAACCTCAGGCAATGGGGCCTTGTTCTTTTTGGCTGCTGGTATGCTCCTGGTATTCCTCTTGGGTGCATTCTTGGGCTTGGGGGCAGCTTTGGGCTTGGAAGTTGCAGCCCCTGACTTGATAGCATCACCCATCAGCTTTTGTGCCTTGGGTGCTGGCTCTGCAACCTCTTCTTCTTCTTCCTCTTCCATCATGGAAGGCTTCCCTATCACTCTTGCCATGGTCTTCTTGACCCTTTCTTTCCTTTCCTTTCCCTCTGCAGCAACAGGCTCTTTGGGTTGAGATTCCAAAGGAGCTTGAGTAGACACTCTAGCTCTGTACATTGGTTGTCTGCCTGCTGGCCTTTTGATTTTCAAACCAGGCTTCACTGTAGCTGAGCTGAACTCCCTCTTGAGCACTTTCTTCTTGGAGCTTGCCTCATCCTCAACTGCCACGTAATCCTCATCCTCAGACTCTGAGGCCTTCTTCTTTCTTGACCTTGTGGCAGCCTTGGGCAAATTGCTCGGAGTGCTTCTGCTCCCCTCATTTGAGCTGCCTCAGGGACTAGTGCCCTCGCTCAATTGGATCTGCTCTTCAGATTTGTTCTGGCTATCACTCTGGTCTGACATGATGTCCAACTGACTGCTGACCCTGTGAATAGTTATAGATGAGGTAGAGTGGATGAGCATCACAAAATACAAAGATTTTTGCAAAAGAATGATTCAAAAAACTTAGTTTTAGTTTCCCACTGAAAACATTTCGGATCTATCGATTTTCAAACTCGGTGATACCGAAGCAGTTTTGGACCCTAAACTAGTGAACTCGGTCAGACCGAGTCACAGTTTGGTGGCACCGAGACTGCTAGGGTTTCACAAAGTTCGGAAATCGGTCACACCGATTAGCAATTCTCGGTCAGACCGAGACTTACTAGTGCAATGGCATTAGCCAAATCGGTGGGACCGAGTTTTTCAACTCGGTGGGTCCGAGATGGTTTCGGCGGAAACCTAACCCTAAATTTTCGAATCACAACTATTCTAAGGATTGATTTGACTGGATAGGAGTGATTCAATCGTGGCAAGATGCATAATGTACAATGTGCTGAGAATCGGACGAGGAAAGCACTGTGATCGAGTCCATACCCTAGTTCGGCGGGAACTCGCTACGGCGGGAACGGCGGAGGAGAATTCCGTTGACGGCGGCGGAGACCAGCGACTGGAGGCGGCTGGCGACGAAGTCGACGATCCGTAGACCAAGTTGGCAGAGCGAGCTATGTGCGGGCGAGAGGATTCGGAGAAAGTTTTCCAAATTTTGCCCGTGTGATATATATATAGCCCGACCGTGTCGGTGTGACCGAGTGGTACAACTCGGTAGCACCGAGATGCAAAACTGTGAACATTTATTGCAACTCGGTGTGACCGAAAAGTACAAATCGGTTGCACCGAGATGAAAACCTAGATCGACTTAATAATCTCGGTATGACCGAAATGGAGGAATCGGTCAAACCGAAAATCACAAAGAAGTTTTGGAAGTTTAAGTCTATGACGAATCGAGGACTCCGAGTGCTCCTCACACAGAGTGGTTCGAATCTGACTTGATCAAATTTTGTGATGTAGCATGAATAGAGGTTGAGACGAGAAAAGCATAGATAGCTAGAGAAGGTTCTTAGGCATTCTTGTTCATCCACTTGGCCAAAGAAGAAAAAACCAAACAATCAAAACAACAAGTGAATGTCCTCGAATGAGTAAATATGCAACCAACATGCTCACGCAATAAGATGACAAATGAAATATGTGGCAAAGCATGCACAACCAATTCTAGCATCTATCAAACAATTGGCGATGACTAGGTCATCTATATATGAGTATATTGACTTAGGAGTCAAATGAGAAGATTTGATCATAGGTCATACTCATCGTTTAAGCTCAAGTGGGGTTACCACTTTTACATAAAGCATTTATGTGTTCACATCATTAGAGTTGCTTTGACTCAATTCTTAGAGTTAAGCTCCCCCTAGATGTGATATCCCCCCTTAGAGGGATAAACTACACTTGGGTTTTGTCGATGATGACTTCATGTAGGTGTCGAAGATGTGGATGCTCAATGTTGATGTAGATCGTTTGGAGCAATCCTTTGGAGTGAGTTGCACTTTCAATACCTACATGGGTTAGTCCCACAAGGAACAAACAAGAATATCCATAGACATAGAGTGATGCACACACAAAATGATGTCCATGAAAACATTGGGTTACCTTGTCCCTTGCCTTACCAACGTGAGGGTTTGTGACTCCTTGAACTAGTGCAAGATATGGAAGTTGATTGCACTTGTCCTCGCCATAATGATATGAGTGAAAAATGTTGGCAGAGTCACCCTCGAGAACTCTCTAGTTCTTCTTCTTCGGGATCCACATCAACTTGATGGGAATCCTTGGTGTAGTAGTTGTACTTGATGAAGTAGAACTTGACGTAGTCTTGGGAACCCACTTGACCAAGGCCTTAGGTGCTTCTTCAAATGCATCAATTTCCTCTTGAAGCTTGTCCTTGCCTTTGTTCTTGTGGTCTTGTGGTGGAAGATCATCTTGTGCTTGTGTTCCCTTGAAGGAAGTAGGATCATACTTCTCTTGTTGAGGAACAAACTTCGTCTTGGGGTATTGATCTTCTTCCCACCCAACTCCATTGGCATTGAACTTTCGTTCAAAACCAACACCTTGATTCTTCCGGTGCCTTCCTTGCTTGCGTACAATTTCCTCAAATTGCTTACTCCCAGCAAGACTCTTGTATACACCTTTCTCTATAATTCCCTTCAATAAGCTGTTTTCTTGCTCAAGTGTAACTTGGCTAAGAGGATCATTAGTGGAATCAAGAGAACTACTAGAAGCAACAATATTGGATTTAGCATTGTTATTGTTACTACTAGAAGAAGAATCTTTCTTGATCTTGTTACTAGACTTGACTTGAGGCATGTAAGTAGATAAGAGTAAACGCTTGGCAATGTAAGAAGAACTTTTCTTACGAAGATCATCATTGATTGCCTTTAAGAACTCATGCTCTTGCTCAAGATTGAGCTTTTCAAAGCGTAACTTCTCATGAGCCCTTAAAAGTTCTCGATGATCTTCAAAGATAGTTTCATGAGCTAACTTAAGAGTGTTTAGTTCTTTAGTTAGACGCTCAATTTTCTCCTTATCATTGGCATTCGTTTCAACTTGATTAGCATGATTAATTGACGTTTCATCATAGTATTCATCACTAGAGTTGTCAACAAGTAAATCATCATCACCTAGCAAGTCATCTTCATCAACATCAAAATCAACATACTCGGGGTGTGTTACCTTAGGACCTTTGGCCATGAAGCATCTACCAATTCCTTCATTTGGTGATTCAAATATGTCGTAGGAGTTGGTTGACACAAGTGCTAGACCGGCAACACCTTCATCTTGAGTGTATTCGGAGTCGGAGTGATAGCTTCTCTCGGAGTGATGTTCGGAGTCGGAGCCAGATACCCATTCACCAACATGAGCTTGATGTCTTCATTTTGTGTAGCTCTTTGATGACTTGTCCTTCCTTTCCGAATCCTTGCTTCTTCGTGAGGGTCTTCGTTCATAACGATCATCTCTACTCCTTCTCTCTCTTGGTGGTGATTCTTCTCTTCTACTTCTTCTCTTGGGAGAATCTTCTCTTCTTTTGTAGGGTGACGTACACTCATTGGAATAGTGTCCGGGTCTCCCACAATTGTAGCAATTGTGCTCTCGACTAGAAGATCTTTTGTCATTGTAGGACCTTGACTTAGAGCTTCTTTCTTTGCTTCTACTCTTGTAGAATTTGTTGAAGTTCTTCACCATTAAGCTCAATTCTTCATTGAAGGTTTGTTTCTCACTTGATGATGTGGGGGCTTCACATGAGGCTTTGTAAGCACCACTCGACTTGTTGTGAAGTTCCTCCTTATCCTTGAGTGACATCTCATGAGCAACAATTCTTCCAATGACTTCTGTAGGCTTGAGATCTTTGTAATTTGGCATCATTTGGATCGATGTGCACACGGTATCATATTTTCCATCCAATGCTCTTAGGATCTTCTTGATGATGAATCTGACCGTCATCTCTTCACTTCCTAAGCCGGCAATCTCATTTGTGATAAGAGCAAGCCTAGAGTACATTTCAGCGACACCTTCACCATCCTTCATTTTGAACTTGTCAAGCTGACTTTGGAGCACATCCAACTTGGATTCCTTGACGGAGTCGGTACCTTCGTGCATATCAATCAAAGTATCCCAAATTTCCTTTGCATTCTCAAGACGACTGATTTTTTGAACTCCTCGGGGCACAATCCATTGAAGAGGATATCGCAAGCTTGAGCGTTGTATTGCAACATCTTCAACTCATCCGCACTAGCTTCACGGTTCGGTTCTCTCCCATCAAAGAATTCACCTTGCAAGCCAATACACACAATAGCCCAAATGGCAGGGTTATGTCCAAGAATATGCATTTTCATCTTATGCTTCCAACTAGCAAAATTAGTGCCATCAAAGTAAGGACCTCTACGGTGATAATTTCCCTCGCTAGACGCCATACTCTCCTAGGTTGTGAAACCAAGGCTATGACCACCAAAAGCTATGGAAATCAAAGCAAATGGAGACCAAAGCTCTGATACCACTTGTAGGACCTTGAAGTATGTCTAGAGGGGGCGTGATTAGACTACTTGACCAATAAAAACTTAACCTTTTCCCAATTTTAGACTTTGGCAGATTTTAGCTATTTCAGAACAAGTCAAGCAATCTTCACACAATTCAAGCAAGCATGCAAAGAGTATATTGGCAGCGGAAAATAAAGCATGCAACTTGCAAGAATATAAAGGGAAGGGTTTGGAGGATTCAAACGCAATTGGAGACACGGATGTTTTTGTCGTGGTTCCGATAGGTGGTGCTATCGTACATCCACGTTGATGGAGACTTCAACCCACGTAGGTTAACGGTTGTGCGAGTCCACGAAGGGCTCCACCCACGAAGGGTCCACGAAGAAGCAACCTTGTCTATCCCACCATGGCCGTCACCCACGAAGGACATGCCTCACTAGCGGTATATCTTCACGAAGTAGGCGATCTCCTTGCCCTTACAAACTCCTTGGTTCAACTCCACAATCTTGTCGGAGGCTCCCAAGTGACACCTAGCCAATCTAGGAGACACCACTCTCCAAGAAGTAACAAATGGTGTCTTGATGATGAACTCCTTGCTCTTGTGCTTCAAATGATAGTCTCCCCAACACTCAACTCGCTCTCACAGGATATGGATTTGGTGGAAACAAGATTTGAGTGGAAAGCAACTTGGGGAAGGCTAGAGATCAAGATTCATATGGTTGGAATGGAATATCTTGGCCTCAACACATGAGTAGGTGGTTCTCTCTCAGAATTGGTAAGTTTGAAGTGTAGGTTTGTTATGATGGCTCTCTCCACGAATGAAGAGGAGGTGGAGGGGTATATATAGCCTCCACACAAAATCTAACCGTTACACACAATTTACCAAACTCGGTGGGACCGAATCATCAAACTCGGTTAGACCGATTTAGTAAACCTAGTGACCGTTAGGGTTTTCGGTGGGACTGACATGCATCTCGGTAGGACCGATTTGGTTAGGGTTAGGGCATAACGTAATCTCGGTGAGACCGATTACACAAACTCGGTGAGACCGAATTTGGTAATTAGCTAACCAGAGAGTTGGTCAGGTAAACTCGGTGGGACCGATTTGCTCTTTCAGTGAGACGAAAAAGTTACAAAAGGGAGAGAGTTTACATTGTAATCTCGGTGGGACCGATTCGCTCTTTCGGTGAGACCGAAAAGTTATGAAGGGGAAACAGAGAGATTACAATCCCATCTCGGTGAGACCGAGATCCCTATCGGTGAAACTGATTTGCCTAGGGTTTGTGGCAGTGGCTATGACATCTGAACTCGGTGGCGCCGGATAGAAAGAATCGGTAGGGCCAAGTTTGACTTTGGGTATAGGTCATATGTGAATGTGAGAATGTAGTGGAGGGTTTTTGAGCATATCACTAAGCACATGGAGCAAAAGGCTCATTAGGCAACACCTCATCCCTTCTTGATAGTATTGGCTTTTCCTATAGACTCAATGTGATCTTGGATCACTAAAATGTAAAATGTAGAGTCTTGAGCTTTTGAGCTTGAGCCAATCCTTTGTCCTTAATATTTTGAGGGCTCCACTTTCATCATCCATGCTATGCCATTCATTGAGCTTTCCTGAAATATTCATCTTGGAATAGTATTAGCTCAATGAGCTATATGTTGTTATGAATTACCAAAACCACCTAGGGATAGTTGCACTTTCACCATAACCGTCAGAGCCTAGTTGTCTGGAGGAACAAACATACTTACGAGCTCACGTACAAGGTCGTTGATAAGCTCATTCATGGACTCGCTGTTCCAAGCACGTCGAGGCATGCCGTGGAAGGTAAGCTTTGTTAAAACTCAAGCTCAGAGGGCACCGAGCCCCATCCTGGGTGCCACCGATCAAAGCTCACCAGCGTGCCATCGCAGAACAAACGCTGGGAAGATTCGAACACACGACTGCAATCGAAAGTTGTCCAGAACCTGACGAAGAAATCAGCCGGTGGCGGACAGACTTCAATGAGCAAGTCACTTATTTGGATGTCGTGGGCAATGCCAAGAGATTTTACAAGGTTGTCCTGCGAGACAGGAGGCCGGTCGCCGTTGATGGTTACTATCAGCACTTTGTCGGCAAACTGGTCGTCAAGTGCCGCCATGCCACTGTTGAGCGACAGCACGCAGCGACCGAAGGCAGGACGGACCTCAGGATCTCCGGCTCGGAGATCTGTGTTGACCGGTGACATGATAGTGAGCTTGAGTACAGGGAGTATAGGAGGGGGATTTGGGGGAACTGGAGTAGGAATCGAGATTCCAAAGGTGGGGGAGGGGCGGGAGATTGGGGATTAAAAGGTAACTTGAATTTCGAACACGCGCCAATATGCTCTCGGCGTGCAAGCGCACGAAAACACCGGTGGCGCCCACATGTCGGCCTAAGAGTCCTTATTCTTTCCTTTTGGAGAGCCCGGCCTTTTTTTAGGATCTTGTGAGAGCCCGGCCTAAGATCCATAATTGACCTGTTTGGCATTGCGTTACTACTCGGCCCATATTCAACGACACCTCACTGGCCCAAACAAGTGTACATCATCGAAAAGACACTGAGCTCAAATTATATAACTTGAAAAAAGGAGATACACTCTGAACACTGGAGAATGGTGATGCCCTCATTTAGCCCACTAGTAGTTTGAGACAATAAACAGTTCGAAACAACGATATATACAACATTCAAACACTAACTAGTGACTACTACTGACATAAACAGCAAGACATGATAGTTCATAAGAAGTCTTGCTACACCACCAAAACGCACCCATCTACAGCGCTCAGACTCTCGTGATCCAGATGAGAATGACATTCTAAACAGAGGCAACTATTACATAGTAAGAGTGACATAGACGAGGATGACCAAATGACAAGGAATATGCATAACAAAAGAAAGAACTACCCATCCAGAACAAGCAGCAAAGACAACAAAGTCATTTGAAGAGATGATCCAACACCATCATAATTTGCAGCCCCGCTTCAGCGACCAATGATCCAGAGACACCAGTACTCCACCCTTTCGACGCAACAGCCCAATTACCTATCAACCTGAAGGCTTGAACCACATCACTGCCTATCGTAATTGAGACATCCAAGGATCAAAGTTAATCCGGATGCCTTTGTCATTCTCACCTTGTTTTGTCTGCAGGCTGTATCATTGACAATTAGGGGAGTTTGCTCCCAAACTCCTAGGGCTCGCAGTGTAGACACAGTTTTCCATAGCAAACAGAGCCTCTCTACCATCAAGGTCCTTGCCAACGGTGATCTCCTGGTAAATCGGATAATTGAGTCTAAGAAACAGAGAGTGTGAACCAAGGCTGTTTACCCGCCTCCAACTAAAAAATCCTGAAGGCCCCAACAAGTTGGTATCCTGCTCATAGACGTAACAGCCACTTTCCGGATACTCACGTATTTCACGGTGCTTGTATACAGTGGGTTTTTTGCAATATAACTTTTCCGACTCATGTGTCCGAATGATCATCAGTCTTTCGTCGTCGTCTGATCGAGCGAGGAACCAGTTGTGCTTCCCTGTTTTTGGCAAAGGTGGTGTGATTACGAAGGGCAGTAACTGTAGGGACACTACATCATATCAAAAAGGATAGGCATTGTTAATGTAAGATCAGCATTGTTCAGAGTATGAGTAGGATAATGCAAGAAACAACATTGATATGTCCCTGTTGGAACTGGGAGGAAAATACAGGGAAATGTATACTGGGTTCGAAATTATAGAAGTGCCATGCATGGTTATACTCATGTTATCTCGCAATCGATTCTTCACAGGAAACTACCATGTCATGCATGTTATGTAATCATGTTCTTTCCTCACAAACAAATTCTTCAAGGTAAGTAACAGACCATGCATTGTTATATACTCGTGTTCTATGGGCAATTTTTTTGTGAGGATATTATTCTAGCCATTGATTGCTGAAGGGCGAATATAGTTATGTACACATGGTAAGCATTACAGGATTTCACTACTTCCAAATATAGAGTTCTCCATATGCACATTTACTTCCCTAATGTATGGTTAGATGAAACCAACAGTGTGGTGCATGTTTCTGCATCATGAAAATGAGGAAACTAACATGGCCATTGATACACACTCATATTTAGTAGTAGTATATAGATTACTGTAAAATAAGGAGAATATCCATATATTCCTAACCGTTTGATTATTCAGGGGTACAAATTGGTTGTAATGATGAATTAACTCATTCCAAATATAGCTGATTTACGGCGTCTCTAATACATTGCCATAGTTCTACTCAAACTCTGCTCAAACAGGGATATGCCAATCATCACAAAAAGTTCAAACAGTGTCATGGCGTCATCATTAACATGAGATGGAAACAACTTACATGCGCCGTCCCAGCAATACGTGGTGCCATATGCTTTGTCGATCGTGTATATTATGCCATTGTGTTCAATAGCATCACAGAAGTGTGTATCAGCTTTGACGATGATCCACTGCAAGCTAAGTTGTCTCCAGCCAAAGAAGGCACCAGCGTAAAGATAGGCGAGTCCGCGGTCGAACAAGGCAATTAGCTTGAAGTCTGCGTAATTCGCATGTCGTGTGGGCACTTGGCAGATTACAATTTTCTGCAAAACAAGGTCCGTCCAACTGACGTGGTAATCTAGATGACTAGGACCGCGATGGTAAAACTCTATATAATCCAACGGAGGAAGGATAATCTCATGGGAGGTCTGGAAGTTCATGAGCACCAACTTTTTACCATCTTCTCTGAAGGAAGCCATCCAGTGGGAGTTCATGCCGACCCGGTACATACCTTCCAAGAAGTTCGGATCGAAGTCGAGGGAAATGATGTACGGCGACCCACTACATACCTACAAAGAAGTTTCGGCTAATGGAGATCGGATCTAAGTCAAGGGGCATCATGTATGCCTCCGTATCATGGTGAGCCAATCTCGCAAGACTAGATAGCAGCAAGCAGGGTGTCTTGAAAAGCTCTGGCCTCGCTTCAATGATGGCCATGTGCATGCCCCTCGAGCATGCAGCCAGCCGCAGGGCGCTCAACATATCCATACACGAACAACAGAGGTCGAGGATGTCACTGGGGAGATTGCTCCAATCGCGGCTCATATGGATCATGCGCGGTTCGCGTTCGGCCATGGTGGAGTTTGGAAGGTGGGGTTTTGGGGGGCTGGATTTACGAGGGAGAAGGCTGTTGGTGCTGGAGCGGCTAGCGAGGGAATAGTGGTACCAGGGGAAGCGAGCAAGGTGAGGGTATGTGGGGGCACAGTGAGATAATGAAGAGTGACCTCAGGATCTCCGGCGAGACGGAGATGGAGATGGAGTGGTGCTAGGCGAGAGGGAGACGAGGTGAGGCATGCTATACAGCGGTGGTGATAGTGACTGCACAATGCACAAGGTGAGGCTGACTTTGGTAACCCGGACACGCCGCCTGGATTGGTGTCACCTCGGGTGCAGGGTCTTGTCACTTCACTGTGAGGACCGGATGAATAATAGTATTTTGACCATCAAGTGTACCACAGTTGTACTACTACTACTAGTAGGAGTAGTAGGAACATGAGTACACTCCCGTGCTAGTATGCCTCTGGGTTCACTTCATCCTCCAGCTATCATCCATATTGCGAGTAGAACCAAATTCTCGTGCATGCGTAAGCGCGAAGAAGGGCTTTTCTTTTTTGAGGATAACCGCATATTCCTTAACCGTAGTAGGAACATGAGTAGTACTCCCTCCGGTCCTCTTTTGTCTGGGCATAACTTTTTTTAGTATTTCTCTAATTAGTGTGCATCTATACCCTTTTGCATGTGCCCATTTCCCTCCATGCTCCGCATTCACAGCATTAATTAGCGTATGCATGAGCAGCTGCAGCCAGACTCCAGCCAATAAGCTGCAGCATGCAAGTGGGCCATTTTGTGCGTGTGGTAGAGAGAAAAGGCAACCGAAGAACCCGTCCAATCCATTGCATGTAGCAGCCAAACCACCGCAGCTCTCCTCATGCATGCGCATAACTTCTCCCATTTACTTCTCCATCGGGAACCGATTTTCCTCGGCTTTTTCACTACTCCTTGATCTTCATTTGCATCCAAACCACACTGCATTCACATTGTTTTAACCTCTTCACATCCCCCTAGAGTAATTCCGAAGCCCCTATAAAAAATCATCTTCTTCAGTTAGACTAGCCATCTAATCCTAATTCTCCAAACCATAGCCCTCCGGTCCAGCGGTTCCAAATGGCGAAAGAGATCGAGATGCAGGTTTTTAGCGTCCAACATGTTCTCGTCGAAGGCTCATTGAGCATAGTTGCCATAGTCACCGACCACCCAAGGGTTGTTCGGAAGTGGATCAACAATGTATCCAACTCCCTCTACTACCTCTTGATCACTGCGTTGGTTTTCCTTTGAAGAGGAAAGGGTGATGCAGCAAAGTAGCGTAAGTATTTCCCTCAGTTTTTGAGAACCAAGGTATCAATCCAGTAGGAGGCTATGCGCGAGTCCCTCGCACCTACACAAACAAATAAATCCTCGCAACCAACACGATAAGGGGTTGTCAATCCCTACACGGTCACTTACGAGAGTGAGATCTGATAGATATGATAGGATAATATTTTTGTTATTTTTATAATAAAGATGCAAAGTAAAATAAAAGCAAAGTAAAAAAGCAACGGAAATAACTAAGTGCTGGAAGATTAATATGATGAAGATAGACCCGGGGGCCATAGGTTTGACTAGTGGCTTCTCTCAAGAGCATAAGAATTTTACGGTGGGTGAACAAATTATTGTTGAGCAATTAACAGAATTGAGCATAGTTATGAGAATATCTAGGTATGATCATGTATATAGGCATCACGTCCGAGACAAGTAGACCGACTCCTGCATGCATCTACTACTATTAATCCACACATCGGCCGCTATCCAGCATGCATCTAGAGTATTAAGTTCATAAGAACAGAGTAACGCCTTAAGCAAGATGACATGATGTAGAGGGATAAATTCATGCAATATGATAAAAAACCCATCTTGTTATCCTCGATGGCAACAATACAATACGTGCCTTGTTGCCCCTACTGTCACTGGGAAAGGACACCGCAAGATTGAACCCAAAGCTAAGCACTTCTCCCATTGCAAGAAAGATCAATCTAGTAGGCCAAACCAACCTGATAATTCGAAGAGACTTGCAAAGATAACCAATCATACATAAATGAATTCAGAAGATTCAAATATTGTTCATAGATAAACTTGATCATAAACCCACAATTCATCGGTCTCAACAAACACACCGCAAAAGAAGATTACATCGAATAGATCTCCACGAGAGAGGGGGAGAACATTGTATTGAGATCCAAAAAGAGAGAAGAAGCCATCTAGCTAATAACTATGGACCCGAAGGTCTGAGGTAAACTACTCACACTTCATCGGAGAGGCTATGGTGTTGATGTAGAAGCCCTCCGTGATCGATGCCCTCTCCGGCGGAGCTCCGGAACATGCCCCAAGATGGGATCTCGTGGGAACAGAAAGTTGCGGAGGTGGAATTAGGTTTTTGGCTCCGTATCTGATCGTTTGGGGGTATGTAGGTATATATAGGAGGAAGGAGTACGTCATTGGAGCAACATGGGGCCCACGAGGGTGGAGGGCGCGCCTGGGGGGGTAGGCGCACCCCCCATACCTCGTGGCTTCCAGGAAGCTTCCTTGACATAGGGTCCAAGTCTCCTGGATCATGTTCGTTCCAAAAATCATGTTCCCGAAGGTTTCATTCCGTTTGGACTCCGTTTGATATTCTTTTTCTGCGAAACACTGAAATAGGCAAAAAACAGCAATTCTGGGCTGGGCCTCCGGTTAATAGGTTAGTCCCAAAAATAATATAAAAGTGAATAATAAAGCCCAATAATGTCCAAAACAGAAGATAATATAGCATGGAGCAATCAAAAATTATAGATACGTTGCTGACGTATCAAGCATCCCCAAGCTTAATTCTTGCTCGTCCTCGAGTAGGTAAATGATAAAAACAGAATTTTTTATGCAGAATGCTACTTGGCATAATTTCAATGTAATTCTTCTTAATTGTGATATGAATATTCAGATCCGAAAGATTCAAGATAAAAGTTCAATATTGACATAAAAATAATAATACTTCAAGCATACTAACTAAGCAATTATGTCCTCTCAAAATAACATGGCCAAAGAAAGTTCATCCCTACAAAATCATATAGTTTAGTCATGCTCCATTTTCGTCACATAAGAATGCTCTCACCATGCACAACCCTGATGACAAGCCAAGCAATTGTTTCATACTTTAGTAATCTCAAACTTTTTCAACCTTCACGCAATACATGAGCGTGAGCCATGGATATAGCACTATGGGTGAAATAGAATATGATGATGGGGGTTACGTGGGGAAGACAAAAAAGGAGAAAGTCTCACATCAACGAGGCTAATCAATGAGATATGGAGATGCCCATCGATTGATGTTAATGCAAGGAGTAGGGATTGCCATGCAACGGATGCACTAGAGCTATAAATATATGAAAGCTCAAAAAAGGAAACTAAATGGGTGTGCATCCAACTTGCTTGCTCACGAAGACCTAGGGCACTTGAGGAGGCCCATTGTTGGAATATACAAGCCAAGTTCTATAATGAAAAACTCCCACTAGTATATGAAAGTGACAAAACAAGAGACTCTCTATCATGAAGATTACGGTGCTACTTTGAAGCACAAGTGTGGTAGAAGGATAGTAACATTGTCCCTTCTCTCTTTTTCTCTCATTTTTTTGGGCCTTCTCTTTTTTTATGGCCTTTCTATCTCTCTTTTTTATATATATTTTTATATTCCTCACTTGGGACAATGCTCTAGAGAATGATGATCATCACACTTCTATTTATTTACAACTCAGTGATTACAACTCGATACTAGAAAAAAGTATGACTCTATATGAAAGCCTCCGGCGGTGTACCGGGATATGCAATGAACCAAGAGTGACATGTATGAAAGAATTATGAATGGTGGCTTTGCCACAAATACTATGTCAACTACATGATCATGCAAAGCAATATGACAATGATGAACGTGTCATGATAAACGGGATGGTGGAAAGTTGCATGGCAATATATCTCAGAATGGCTATGGAAATGCCATAATAGGTAGGTATGGTGGCTGTTTTGAGGAAGATGTAAGGAGGTTTATGTGTGAAAGAGCGTATCATATCACGGGGTTTGGATGCACTGGCGAAGTTTGCACCAACTCTCAATGTGAGAAAGGGCAATGCACGGTACCGAAGAGGCTAGCAATGATGGAAAGGTGATAGTGCATATAATCCATGGACTCAACATTAGTCATAAAGAACTCACATACTTATTGCAAAAATCTACAAGTCATCAAAAACCAAGCACTATGCGCATGCTCCTAGGGGGATAGATTGGTAGGAAAATACCATCGCTCGTCCCCGACCGCCACTCATAAGGAGGACAATCAAAGAACACCTCATGTTTCAAATTTGTTACATAATGTTTACCATACATGCATGCTACGGGACTTGCAAACTTCAACACAAGTATTTCTCAAATTCACAACTACTCAACTAGCACAACTTTAATATCACTACCTCCATGTCTCAAAACAATCATCAAGCATCAAACTTGTCTTAGTATTCAACACACTCATAAGAAAGTTTTTACTATTCTTGAATACCTAGCATATTAGGATTATTTAAGCAAATTACCATGCTATTTAAGACTCTCAAAATAATATAAGTGAAGCATGAGAGATCAATAGTTTCTATAAAACGAATCCACCACCGTGCTCTAAAAGATATAAGTGAAGTACTGGAGCAAAAACTATATAACTCAAAAGATATAAGTGAAGCACATAGAGTATTCTAATAATTTCCGAATCATGTGTGTCTCTCTCAAAAGGTGTGTACAGCAAGGATTATTGTGGTAAACTAAAAAGCAAAGACTCTAATCATACAAGACGCTCCAAGCAAAACACATATCATGTGGTGAATAAAAATATAGCTCCAAGTAAAGTTACCGATGGAAATAGACGAAAGAGGGGATGCCTTCCTGGGCATCCCCAAGCTTTGGCTTCTTGGTGTCCTTAGATTATCTTTGGGGTGCCATGGGCATCCCAAAGCTTAGGCTCTTGCTACTCCTTGTTCCATAATCCATCAAATCTTTCACCCAAAACTTGAAAACTTCACAACACAAAACTCAGCAGAAAATCTCGTGAGCTCCGTTAGCGAAAGAAAACAACAGACCACTTCAAGGTACTGTAATGAACTCATTCTTTATTTATATTTTTGTTAAACCTACTGTATTCCAACTTATCTATGGTTTATAAACTCTTTTACTAGCCATAGATTCATCAAAATAAGCAAACAACACACGAAAAACAGAATCTGTCAAAAACAGAAAAGTCTGTAGTAATCTGTAACTAACGCAAACTTCTGGAACTCCAAAAAATCATCCAAAATAGGAAGGCCTAGAGAATTTGTTTATTGATCAGAATCAATTGGAATTAATATTTTATCACGTTCTGGTGATTTTCAAAAATTGTTTTCGTGAACAGAAAGTTTCTGGAAGTTTCTGCAAGATCAAATAACTATCATCCAAGAAGATCCTATAGGTTTAACTTGGCACAAACACTAATTAAAACATAAAAACACATCTAACCAGAGGATAGAACAAATATTTATTCCTAAACATAAGCAAAAATCAAAAAACTAAAAATAAAATTGGGTTTCCTCCCAACAAGCACTATCGTTTAACGCCCCTAGCTAGGCATAAAAGCAAGGATAGATCTAGGTACTGCCATCTTTGGTAGGCAATCCATAAGTGGCTCTCATGATAGATTCATATGGTAGTTTTATTTTCTTCCTAGGAAAGTGTTCCATGCCTTTCTTTAATGGAAATTGGAATCTAATATTCCCTTCCTTCATATCAATAATTGCACCAATCGTTCTAAGGAAATGTCTACCAAGAATAATAGGACAAGAAGGATTGCAATCTATATCAAGAACAATAAAATCTACGGGCACGTAGTTCCTATTTGCAACAATAAGAACATAATTAATTCTTCCCATAGGTTTCTAAATAGTGGAATCCGCAAGGTGCAAGTTTAAAGAGCAATCATCAAAATCACGGAAACCTAGCAANCTTCCTTCATATCAATAATTGCACCAATCGTTCTAAGGAAATGTCTACCAAGAATAATAGGACAAGAAGGATTGCAATCTATATCAAGAACAATAAAATCTACGGGCACGTAGTTCCTATTTGCAACAATAAGAACATAATTAATTCTTCCCATAGGTTTCTAAATAGTGGAATCCGCAAGGTGCAAGTTTAAAGAGCAATCATCAAAATCACGGAAACCTAGCAAATCGCACAAAGTTTTTGGAATCATGGAAACACTAGCACCCAAATCACACAAAGCATAGCATTCATGATCTTTAATCTTAATTTTAATAGTAGGTTCCCACTCGTCATAAAGTTTTCTAGGGATAGAAACTTCCAACTCAAGCTTTTCTTCATAAGATTGCATCAAGGCATCAACGATATGTTTGGTAAAAGCTTTATTTTGACTATAAGCATGAGGAGAATTTAGCACCGATTGCAACAAGGAAATACAATCTATCAAAGAGCAATTATCATAATTAAATTACTTGAAATCGAAAATAGTGGGTTTATTAATATCTAGGGTTTTGTTCTCTTTAATCCCACTTTTATCAATTTTAGCATCAAGATCTAAAAACTCCGAATTTTTGGAGCGCCTTCTAGGTAAAGGTGGATCATATTCAGTCCCATCATTATCAAGATTCATATTGCAAAACAAGGATTTGATAGGGGACACATCAATAACTTTTAGAGCTTCATCTTTATTTTCAAAGTTCTCCGGTTTAGCGGCCATCTTATTAACTAAGGTAGCCTGCTTATCCGATATTTCAGCTATCAACTTCTCAAGACGAGCAATTTGGGATCTCAAACCATCAAATTCTTTAGACATATCATCGAGCTCTTTATTCATATAACTCATAAAGCTTTTTTGTTCCTTAAGCTCATTTCTGAAGAAATTATTATGCTCAAATTGCAAAACCATAAAACTCCTAACGTTGCTTTCGTTCTCTTCTAACCTTTTAAGGTGAAGATCACCAAATCTAGGTAGAGCCATCGTGACAAACAAGCAATCCAACACACGAGAAAACAAGAAGCAAGCAAGGCGAACGAAAAAGAGGGGGCGAATAAAACGGCAAGGGTGAAGTGGGGGAGAGGAAAACGAGAGGCAAATGGCAAATAATGTAATGCGGGAGATAAGGGTTTGTGATGGGTACTTGGTTTGTTGACTTTTGCGTAGACCTCCCCGGCAACGGTGCCAGAAATCCTTCTTGCTACCTCTTGAGCACTGCGTTGGTATTCCCTTGAAGAGGAAAGGGTGATGCAGCAAAGTAGCGTAAGTATTTCCCTCAGTTTTTGAGAACCAAGGTATCAATCTAGTAGGAGGCTACGCGAGAGTCCCTCACACCTACACAAACAAATAAATCCTCGCAACCAACGCGATAAGGGGTTGTCAATCCCTACACGGTCACTTGCGAGAGTGAGATCTGATAGATATGATAGGATAATATTTTTGGTATTTTTATAATAAAGATGCAAAATAAAATAAAAGCAAAGTAAAAAGCAACGGAAATAACTAAGTGTTGGAAGATTAATATGATGAAGATAGACCCGGGGGCCATAGGTTTCACTAGTGGCTTCTCTGAAGAGCATAAGTATTTTACGGTGGGTGAACAAATTACTTTTGAGCAATTGACAGAATTGAGCATAGTTATGAGAATGTCTAGGTATGATCATGTATATAGGCATCACGTTCGAGACAAGTAGACCGACTCCTGCCTGCATCTACTACTATTAATCCACACATCGACCGCTATCCAGCATGCATCTAGAGTATTAAGTTCATAAGAACAGAGTAACGCCTTAAGCAAGATGACATGATGTAGAGGGATAAATTCATGCAATATGATAAAAAAAACCATCTTGTTATCCTCGATGGCAACAATACAATACGTGCCTTGCTGCCCCTACTGTCACTGGGAAAGGACACCGCAAGATTGAACCCAAAGCTAAGCACTTCTCCCATTCCAAGAAAGATCAATCTAGTAGGCCAAACCAAACTGATAATTCGAAGAGACTTGCAAAGATAACCAATCATACATAAAAGAATTCATAAGATTCAAATATTGTTCATAGATAAACTTGATCATAAACCCACAATTCATCAGTCTCAACAAACACACCGCAAAAGAAGATTACATCGAATAGATCTCCACGAGAGAGGGGGAGAACATTGTATTGAGATCCAAAAAGAGAGAAGAAGCCATCTAGCTAATAACTATGGACCCGAAGGTCTGAGGTAAACTACTCACACTTCATCGGAGAGGCTATGTTGTTGATGTAGAAGCCCTCCGTGATCGATGCCCCTTCGACGGAGCTCTGAAACAGGCCCCAAGATGGGATCTCGTGGGTACAGAAGGTTGTGGCGGTGGAATTAGGTTTTTGGCTCCATATCTGATCGTTTAGGAGTACGTAGGTATATATAGGAGGAAGGAGTACGTCGGTGGAGCAACGTGGGGCCCACGAGGGTGGAGGGCGCGCCTGGGGGGTAGGCTCGCCCCCCAACGTATCTATAATTTTTGATTGCTCCATGCTATATTATCTTCTGTTTTGGACATTATTGGGCTTTATTATTCACTTTTATATTATTTTTGGGACTAACTTATTAACCGGAGGCCCAGCCCAGAATTGCTCTTTTTTGCCTATTTCAAGTTTCGTAGAAAAAGAATATCAAACGGAGTCCAAACGGAATGAAACCTTCGGGAACGTGATTTTCGGAACGAACATGATCCAGGAGACTTGGACCCTACGTCAAGCAACCAATAGGGAAGCCACGAGGTAGAGGGGCACGCCTACCCCCCAGGGCGCGCCCTCCACCCTCGTGGGCCCCCTGTTGCTCCACCGACGTACTTCTTCCTCCTATATATACCTACGTACCCCCAAACGATCAGATACGAAGCCAAAAACCTAATTCCACTGCCGCAACCTTCTGTACCCACGAGATCCCATCTTGGGCCCTGTTCCGGAGCTCCACCGGAGGGGGCATCCATCACGGAGGGCTTCTACATCAACAACATAGCCTCTCTGATGAAGTGTGAGTAGTTTACCTCAGACCTTCGGGTCCATAGTTAGTAGCTAGATGGATTTCTCTCTCTTTTTGGATCTCAATACAATGTTCTCCCCCTCTCTCGTGGAGATATATTCGATGTAATATTCTTTTGTGGTGTGTTTGTTGAGACCGATGAATTGTGGGTTTATGATCAAGTTTATCTATGAACGATATTTGAATATTCTGAATTCTTTTATGTATGATTGGTTATCTGTAACATCCCAAATTTTCAATTTGGAATGTTATACATTAGGTCATCATGCATATCATATTTTCTTGCATTTTCCGATCCTAGAAATTTCACGCAACTCAAGGACCCTCGGAGAGAGTTGGAAGTTTCATAATTTTCATATTTGGGATCTCTCAAATTTTGAAAATAGGATCATTGGATTATTTAAATTATCTTCATAAAGTTTTTCCTATAAAAATATCTT
>LR880966.1:535598284-535610742 GCA_904067115.1 Aegilops sharonensis | reverse complement strand
GAACTGTGCGTCTAGGCGGATGGTAATAGGAGACAAGGGACACGATGTTTTTACCCAGGTTCGGGCCCTCTCGATGGAGGTAATACCCTACTCCTGCTTGATTAATATTGATGATATGGGTAGTACAAGAGTAGATCTACCACGAGATCAAGGAGGCTAAACCCTAGAAGCTAGCCTATGGTATGATTGTTGTTCGTCCTACGGACTAAAACCCTCCGGTTTATATAGACACCGGATAGGTTAGGGTTACACAGAGTCGGTTACAATGGTAGGAGATCTACATATCCGTATCGCCAAGCTTGCCTTCCACGCCAAGGGAAGTCCCATCCGGACACGGGACGAAGTCTTCAATCTTGTATCTTCATAGTCTTGGAGTCCGGCCGTGATGATAGTTCGGCTATCCGGACACCCCCTAGTCCAGGACTCCCTCAGTAGCCCCTGAACCAGGCTTCAATGACGACGAGTCCGGCGCGCATATTGTCTTCGACATTGCAAGGCGGGTTCCTCCTCCGAATACTTCATAGAAGGTTTTTGAACACCAGGATAGTGTCCGGCTCTGCAAAACGAGTTCCACATACCACCTTATAGAGAATAATTTTTGCACAGATCTGCTGACGTACTCCGCGGCGTGACATCACACCACGGCCAGGCCTTTATATGAATCGTTTTTTACCGTTCCACCTTAGCACGTTTAGCGAGGCAGTTTCCTTGGCACGTCTTATCAAAGCATAGATCGTGCCCCCTTATTCTGGGATTCTCATCAATACGGACGTGGGTAACCCATCCGCGCCATTGATTATGACGCTTGGGAGATAAGCGAGTTTTACCAGGCTGGTGGGGGACGCATAACTTCGTCCGTCCATATAAGGGGATAAGGATCCACCTTTTCACCTACGCCTTCTTCCTCCTTTGCTCATCCATTTCCGCGCACTCGAGCTCCAGCGCCCAAGTCCGCACATCCCACCTCAACCTTCTCCAACCATGTCAGGAGCGGGAGGTAGGTGGATGGCCTCCTCCGTCATGGAGGGGCACATCACAAGACTGCGAGAGGCCGGATATTTGTCCGGCGACATCGCGCACAGGCTGCCCGACGCGGGGCAGCTCATTCCAACCCTCAGGCCCCATGAGAGGGTGGTGTTTCTCCCCCACTTCCTCCGCGGACTAGGTTTTCCACTTCACCCATTTGTCCGGGGGCTCATGTTCTACTACGGCCTGGACTTCCACGACCTGGCCCCGAATTTCATCCTCAACATCTCGGGGTTTATCGTCGTGTGCGAGGCCTTCCTCTGCATCCAGCCCCGCTTCGGCTTATGGCTGAAGATCTTCAATGTCAGGCCGAAGGTAGTGGGCGGCCGTCAAGCGGAGTGCGGAGGCACCATGGTTGGCAAGATGGCCAAAGTCCTATGGCTCGAGGGCTCCTTTGTGGAAACAATAAAGGGGTGGCAATCGGGGTGGTTCTACATCACCGAGCCACGCGACCCCAAATGGGTGGCGGCCCCCGAATTCAGATCTGGCTTCCCCACACGGCTCTCATCATGGAAAGAGACGGGCCTGACGTGGGGGAATTCGGACGAGACATCCGGACTCCAAACATGCGTCCGAAACCTGATGGACAAGAATCTCAGGCTTGTGAAAGTAATCCAGGTGATGCTCATCTGCCGGATTCTCCCATGCCAACAACGGGCCTTCAAATTGTGGGAGTTTGATCCGGCACAGCACTCGACTCTAAAAAGGCTCTTCGACACTACATACGAAGATGCCTAGAAGGTGCTGTTCAAGGGCGCCGAGGCTCCCTCATCCGCTACTGAAGATCGCGGATATAGCTCGCAACGTCAAGCCGGCGAGGTAAGTTATTTTACCCTCTACGGGACTCTTTTTTCATAGATTGACTCTATGTGGGATCTAAAACTCCGTAATCTTTGACAGGACTGGCTGAAGACGTCCGGACAGATTAACTGTCCGGCTCCTTTGCCGGAAGACCCAGCGGACGCCCGATTGACGGGGCTGCTGGCTCCGGTACCCCATGTGGTGCCGGAGAAGAAGGCCAAGAAGGAGGCCACGGGAACTCGAAGGAGCTCCCGGCGCCAGGTGCTGTCAGATTCTGAAGCAGAATCTTCTCCTGAGGACGAGGAGGAGGAAAAAGAAGCCTCTCCCCCAGCGGGGGAGGAGAGGAAAAGGAAGGCCGCCCCAGCTAGGGAGGCCGGAGGGTCCAAGAAGGGAAGAACCCTTCCTCCGGACTTCTCCACCAACGTCGACAACGACGAGGAGGATTGGCCAACAAGGGCCAAGCCCCTGGCGAGATCGTAAGTGTCCGGATACCCACGGCTTTTTTATTATTGCAGAGTGTTCTCTAATGTAGGACAATCATGCAGCCCGCCCAAGGGCGAGTTCGCCGCTTCATCGAGCGGGTCCCTGGGTTCGTCGGAAATGGAGAGTACTTCGCTTCCGACCGCCTCCTTGCCTCACGCTGCGGACGACACCGAGGTGGTGCCCCAAGGGGGGCCTGGTCAAGAGGAGGTGGCGCAGGAGGCGGCACAAGGCAACCTCCCGGACTCCAGGCGCGTGGGGGGCAAGACCCCTAGGGGCTCTAAGCCCGACCCTTGTTCGGACTCCATGCCGGAACCTTCAGCGGTTCCAGAGTCCGGCAAGCGGTCCCTTCGTAAGAAGAATAAGACGCCGGTGTCCTCCGTCCAACCGGAGGCACCGGATAGCTTACTGGAGGCACTGAACAGCGCCTCCATCGAGGAGGAGCACCGCACTGTTATGAGTGCGGTGATCCGGACAGTTCAGTCCGCCAAGAGCGGGCTGACCGAAGCCTGTACCAGCCTTCTAACAGGTTTTGAGGTAAGTTTAGAATATGAAAAAAATATTACCTCATAGACAGTAGCCCCTGATGCTTAGTTCGGTGTTCGGAAAGAAAAGCCGGACTAAGGATCTTAAAAAGATATACGCAGGAGTCTAACATAAGTATGTCAATATGGGAATGCAGGCTACGCTGCTGACCTCTGCCGCACTGACTGCGGAGGTCGATGCATTGAAGCAAAGCCTCGAGCGGTCCGGGAACGAGCTCGGCCTTGCCAAGAAGCAGCTCGAGGACAAGGAAGGTAAGTAATACCTTATGAAAGAAATACCTTATAGAAAGGTTTCGGTTGCAAAAAAATAACAGGAATAACATGGGTACTGCAGGGGCCAAGAACGAGGTGGCGACCCTGAAGGAAGCGGTGTCCGTGGCCGAAAACAAAGCGGCCGCGGAGCGCACCGAGGGAGAGAAGGGGGAGGCGCAGCTGGCCAAGGTACGGCAAGAGCTCCAAGCTCTCGTGGAAAAACACGAGAGTTTGGAGCGTGACTCGAACACTCGAGAGTCCGAGCTCGCCTCGGCTCTTGAGAGTGCCAAAGCTGCTAAGGCCGAGTCCCAAAAAGCCCTCTAAGAAATTGAATCATTAAAGAAGAAAGCGGCGGGTAAGGCATTCTTTATGCAAAGCAAGCATGTGAAAGTGAATTACCTATTACTTACCCGGATTCGGAGCTCTCTAGGAGCACTCGCAGATTTGCCCCGTAGTGTGTCTGATGCTGCCGCATTCTACCGCGCCAAGGAGGGGAGCTCGACGAAAAAGGTGTTCTGGTCTCAGTATGCTGAGGCCGGACATCCGGTGCCCCTGAGCGACCAGCTGAAGCAGCTGGTCGAGCTCCACAAGGTCGCCGAACAGGCCATGAGGGGCCTTATAAGGCGGTTGTGGCCATTGGAAGCCATGCCTGGGAGCTACTTTGGCTTAGTACAGCGGCTGGTGGACTCCTGTCCACGGATTGAAGTCATCAAGCGCTCCGTCTGCATTGAAGGTGTCCGTCGGGCCCTTGCCCGTGCTAAAGTGCACTGGGGCAAGCTGGATGCGGAGAAGCTTGTGATGGATGGGCCACCGAAGGGCAAGGAGCATCGCACGCCCGAAATGTACTATGAGGGCCTCCTGAAGGGTGCCCGCCGAATAGCGGATGAGTGCTCCAAAGATGTAATTTTTGAATAGACTCGCATTTGTTATCCTGTATGCTGAAAACTTGTTCATATGCGCTAAGCAACGCTTGTTAATTTAAAATATTACCTTCTGTGCGGCCGTTTATCAAATTTGAGAGATGGCAAGTCGTTGGCTTCAGCCCCCATGCCACGAGTGCTGGGGTGTTCGGGATAAACTTGAGCACTCTTGTTCCCATTCTTAGGTCCATCTAGGGAGGCGCTCAACGCAACGAACAAGGCAACCGGACTTATAATGCTTGAACACTCTCACTTAGCCATAGAATTCTATAATTTTAAATTTCAGCGAAGCCCCTAGTATTCGGAAGACCGAGTTTGGGGCGCTATCCACGCCTTGGCCGGACAACTCCGGTTCCTCGCTCTAAGCGGCATAGGTCTTTAGGGACCCGAAAAGACCTCTCGAATAGCGACCGGCTCTCGCCCTATCATGACGGTCAGTTTTAGCTTTCTCCAATGAGGTGCTCGACCCAGCTCAACTGGGGCACAATCGCAGTGGTTCTCCCGGTGCTACCTTAGCCGATATAACGGAACGTAAGGTACCAAAACACGGGAGCCGGGCAAACCCAACTATTGACCCAAGACATGATTCGGAGCCGATTCATATAATGCTATAAGTTCGGGGTGCCGCACTTGTGAAAGTGTTCGGACTTATCACACCATAATGTTGGGGTACTTAAGCCCCTGGTGTATTGGCCGTACCAAAGTGTACGGGTGCGTAATGTCATGAAATGAACATATAAAGAAAAGAGTGCAATAATAGGCAAAAGCTATGTATTGTTTATTCAAAAAGGTACTGCAATGAAAGCAGAACGATACAAATAGTGTGATAAGCAAGGGATGGGACTATCTAACATGTCCCCCTCCAGGGGTAAGCTGCGGGATGGTATGTAAAACAGGTATAATGCTCATAATAGAGACCACCTGAACACTTGACGTGGCTTTCTGCTTCCCTGGCTGTTGCATCGTGAGTTCGGCAATTCTAGTGCCGGACAGGACTTCTAGAAGACGGAGTCCTGAAAGTAAAAAAAAGGAAAAAAAAGGAAAAAAGAAAAAGAATGACACAATCGGGAGCCCCTGGTGCGGTTGAGCCGCATTCCGGGCGTGCCGTGGTCGTGCCCCTCCCCTTATGCCCATGGTATCTCCAGAGCGTAGTTATGTACGCGTAGTACTGGCTTCGCAATTTCGCGAGGGCTGGGGTTGGGGCCGGATTGCTACGCGTGCTTGAATCGTGCCAGGCGGTCTTGTTGTAGGTTACTCCGGGCGCGCTTGACAATGTCCGGATGCTTAGTGGCCGGACTCGAGAATTGCTGTGAGAGGTTGCTTTGTACCTCCGCCGCGAGGGCCGCCGTGTGCTCCTCCGTTTGGAGAGAGCGTTTGGTGTTTCCATTGACCGTGATTACTCCTCGAGGGCCTGGCATCTTGATCTTGAGGTATGCGTAGTGCGGCACCGCATTGAACTTTGCAAATGCGGTTCGTCCGAGCAGTGCATGATAGCCGCTGCGAAACGGGATGATGTCGAAGATTAATTCTTCGCTTCGGAAGTTATCCGGGGATCCGAAGACCACTTCGAATGTAACTGAGCCTGTACAATTGGCCTCTACACCCGGTATGACGCCTTTAAAGGTCGTCTTTGTAGGTTTAATCCTTGAGGGGTCTATGCCCATTTTGCGCACTGTATCCTGATAAAGCAGGTTCAGGCTGCTACCGCCGTCCATCAGGACTCTGGTGAGGTGAAATCCATCAATAATTGGGTCAAGAACCAATGCGGCGAAACCGCCATGACGGATGCTAGTGGGGTGGTCCCTTCGATCGAAGGTGATCGGGCAGGAAGACCATGGGTTGAACTTCGGGGAGACTGGCTCTATCGCATATACGTCCCTTAGTGCACGCTTCCGCTCCCTTTTGGGTATATGGGTTGCGTATATCATGTTCACCATCCGCACTTGTGTAGGAAAACCCTTCTGTCCTCTATTGTTCGGCGGCCGGGGCTCTTCCTCGTCATCGCTATGCAGCCCCTTGTCATTGAGTCCGGCACTTAACTTGCCTGCTTGCTTGAACACCCAACAATCCCTGTTGGTGTGATTGGCTGGTTTTTCGGGGGTGCCATGTATCTGGCACAAGCGATCGAGTATTCGGTCCAAGTTGGACGGGCCCTGGGTATTTCTTTTGAATGGCTTCTTCCGCTGACCGGGTTTAGAGCCTCTGAATCCGGCATTGACGGCCGTATCTTCAGCATTATCGCCGTTAATGCGGCGCTTGTTCTTGTTGCGACGTGACCTGCCATTGATGTCCTTGGTATCCGAACTATCAGGGTGTTTGGCCAGGTTGTTGCTTCGAGCTAGCCAGCTGTCCTCTCCCGCACAAAAGCGGGTCATGAGTGTTGTGAGGGCCGCCATGGATTTCGGCTTTTCCTGTCCTAGGTGCCGGGCAAGCCACTCAACGCGGATGTTATGTTTGAAGGCTGCAAGGGCCTCTGCATCCGGACAGTCAACGATTTGATTTTTCTTTGTGAGGAACCGTGTCCAGAATTGTTTGGCCGATTCTTCTGGCTGCTGAATTATGTGGCTAAGGTCATCAGCGTCTGGTGGTCGCACATATGTGCCCTAGAAGTTATCAAGGAATGCGGCTTCCAGGTCCTGCCAAAAACCAATTGATTCTGCTGGCAAGCTGTTGAGCCAATGCCGAGCTAGTCCTTTAAGCTTGAGTGGGAGGTATTTGATGGCATGTAGATCATCACCGCGGGCCATGTGGGTATGGAGGAGATAGTCCTCGATCCAGACCGCAGGATCTGTGGTACCATCGTATGATTCGATGTTTACGGGTTTGAAGCCCTCGGGGATTTGATGATCCATTACTTCATCTGTGAAACATAGTGGGTGTGCGGCGCCTCTGTATTGGGCTATATCACAACGTAGCTCATATGAGCTTTGTCTACTATGTTCGGCCCGACCGGGTTTGCTGTATCCGGCGCGACGGTAATCATCCCGCGTCGTTGGGCGCCCACGCGATCCGTAGATCGATCTTGTATGTTTTGCCTTATCCTCCAATATATCTCGCAAGTCCGGCGCGTTTTCCCGTGCCTTGGTACTTTTTGAGCGGCGTCGGGGTGTGGCTTGAGCGGAGGGGCAAGAGGCTTCTCTGTCGCGGCCACGGGGTGGCCGGTCTGCCATGTCGTGCGCTGGTGACTTGGGTGCTTCCTCCTCTGATCGAGGCAACGGCCTGCGTTTGGGTTAGCTTTTGGAGGGGCGTTCAAATTCATACTCTTCGGCTGCAAGGACTTCAGTCCATCTGTCAACTAGCAGGTCTTGGTCAGCTCTGAGTTGTTGCTGCTTTTTCTTGAGGCTGCTTGCCGTGGCTATAAGCCTGCGTTTGAAACGCTCCTGTTCGGCGGGATCCTCAGGCACGACAAATTCGTCGTCGTAGAGGCTTGCCTCATCTTCGGAGGGAGGCGCATAATTATCGTCCTCGACCTCTCTTTCTGCCGCACTGTCATGCGGACTTGCTTCTCCCTCCTCCTGCGCTGAGTCCTGCTGGAGGGGGTTGTCTTCTGCACTGTCTGGGGTGTTATTATCTCCTGTGCCGGAATCACCGTTTTTATTGTGGCAGGATTTAGAGCGGCGCCGCTGACGTCGGCGCTTCGGTTGCTTCTTGGAGGGGTCATCCTCCGTTGTTCCATCGCCGTTCCCATCTTTTGGGATGTCCACCATGTATATGTCATATGACGAGGTGGCCTTCCAGTGCCCTGTAGGCGCTGGGTCTTGGTCGTCTCCGGCGTCGTCGTCCATACCGTCGATGTCTTCGGAGTCGAAGTCGAGCATGTCGGTTAAATCATCGACAGTGGCTACAAAGTGGGTGATGGGTGGGCGTTGAATTTCTTCGTCCGTATCTCAACCTTCCTGTCCGTAGTCCGGCCAGGGCTCTCCGGATATAGAGAGAGACTTTAGTGAATTCAGGATGTCGCCAAAGGGCGAGTGCTGAAAGATGTTCGCGGCAGTGAACTCCATAACCGGCGCCCAATCGGATTCGATTGGCAGGGGCGCAGAGGGTTCGGAGTCCGGCACCCTGGAGTCGAAGTCTTCGCAAAGGACAGGGATGGAGTTCGGCTCAACCGCCGTAGAGATTGTAGCCCCCGAGGCGGTGTCCAACCACTCGTCCTCGATTGGGGAATCCGGCTCTGGGTTAAGGGTCGGAGCGGATGCCGGTGCGGCCTCCAGGGCACTGTTCGGCTGCAGAGCTAGATCATGCCCATCGAGACAGTGCGGCACACTTGGCTGCGGCTCGAATCCGTCGAAGATCAAGTCTCCGCGGACATCGGCCGTATAGTTCAAGCTTCCAAATCTGACCTGATGGCCAGGGGCGTAGCTTTCGATCTGCTCCAGATGGCCAAGCGAGTTGGCCCGCAGTGGAAAGCCGCCGAATACGAAGATCTGTCCGGGGAGAAAAGTCTCACCCTGGACCGCGTCGTTGTTGATGATCGAAGGAGCCATCGGGCCTATCGGTGACGACACAGAGGAACTCTCAATGAAAGCACCAATGTCGGTGTCAAAACTGGCGGATCTCGGGTAGGGGGTCCCGAACTGTGCGTCTAGGCGGATGGTAATAGGAGACAAGGGACATGATGTTTTTACCCAGGTTCGGGCCCTCTCGATGGAGGTAATACCCTACTCCTGCTTGATTAATATTGATGATATGGGTAGTACAAGAGTAGATCTACCACGAGATCAAGGAGGCTAAACCCTAGAAGCTAGCCTATGGTATGATTGTTGTTCGTCCTACGGGCTAAAACCCTCCGGTTTATATAGACACCGGATAGGTTAGGGTTACACAGAGTCGGTTACAATGGTAGGAGATCTACATATCCGTATCGCCAAGCTTGCCTTCCACGCCAAGGAAAGTCCCATCCGGACACGGGACGAAGTCTTCAATCTTGTATCTTCATAGTCTTGGAGTCCGGCCGTGATGATAGTTCGGCTATCCGGACACCCCCTAGTCCAGGACTCCCTCACCCGCCACGGCCTAGGTACTTGTCACCTTTAAACCCGTCCAGCATCACCTGCCCAATGTACTTCAAATATACTAATAGGTCGCTGTTACCTATTATGCAGCTGGAAAAACTACAAAGACGATGTTTCTTCTGGACCTAACAGCTTGGCCAACCAAGATCCTGGACCGAGGCATTGCTATGATTTTGTAAGCGTGTCTCTCTCTATCTCTTGTATTGTTCTGTGCCTGCCAATGTGCTTTGCTAGGATTTTCGACCAGTAATCCCTTTGTGCAGACAATGATTTCTACTACTGGCTGCTAAATTAGATATGTAGATGTCATACATGATACTACCTCGTACCTCCGTTCCTAAATATAAGTCTTTCTAGAGATTCCACTATAGGATACATACGGAGCAAAATGAGTGAATCTACACTCGAAAATGCATCTATATACATCTGTATGTGGTCCATACTGGAATCTCTACATAGACATATATTTAGGAATAGAGGCAGTACATTACATAAAATCGTAGGTGGCATGTAGGAATTCCAGTACACTACATTAGGCTCCCTTAGAGTGCCTGCTAGTCCAGCACACAGAGTCATGGCTAGTTTATGCTACGCGCAAAATCATTAATTGGTGGTTTAAATATGGCAAGGGATATGCAATGTATTATCATGTAGAGATGTCTGAAATTAGTCGTGTCAACTTGCAGATAGGGTTACACAATGAAAAAGTACAAGATGTATGTGGCAATTTCATGGAACATCGCAAAAAAAAGGAGAGCCAGCGGTGAACCTATACAGTGTTCTATGGTACGTCACTCCTCCATTGCAATCATCATGACATGTTATTTGTATGTCAGTTCTATTGACCAAGTTTCTTAGGGACAGTTATTACGAGTTATCCTAAGAAAATAAGCACCTGTGAATATAAGCTCCATGTAATAAGCCAACCAGTTCTTTTCATTGCATTTTCAGCTTATCTTTGGTATGATCAGTGAAAAGTCTAGATTGCATTATATTTTTTCATTTTGCAGCCCATATAAAAATTAATTTGACTTGCAAACATCACAAAATGAACCCAGTGCAGTAATTAATATGATAGGAAAACATACCATCACTATTTGCTCAAAATGCAAATACAAGATACCATCTACTTGGCACAATCTACTTTGGTCAATGTTTTTCATAGATATCCCATTTCCTAATTTAAACGAAAAACGCATGACCCACATTTAAATGAAGAACAATTATTTATTGAAATTCGATGGTCCAAGTGGCTGGTTATTATCATATAGCAGCACCACCTAAAAGCATCATATAGCAGCAGCAGCTCATAGAACTCATCATACAGCAGCAACAGTGTGCAATTCATCATATACCAGCAGCAGCTCATAGCAATTCATCATATAGCAGCAGCAGGAGCAGCTCATAGAAATTCATCATATAGCAGCAGCAGGAGAAGCTCATAGCAATTCATCATATAGCAGCAGCAGGAGCAGCTCATAGCAATTCATCATATAGCATCAGCAGGAGCAGCTTGATACGCCCATTTTGCATCATGCTTTTATATCGATATTTATTGCATTATGGGCTGATATTACACGTTATGTCACAATACTTATGCATATTCTCTCTTATTTTACAATGTTTACATAAGGAGGGAGAATGCCGACAGCTGGAATTCTGGGCTAGAAAAGGAGCAAATATTAGAGACCTATTCTGCACAACTCCAAAAGTCCTGAAACTCCAAGAAAGTCATTTTTGGAAATAATAAAAAATATTGAGCGGAAGAAGTTCACCAGAGGGGGCCCACCTGGCCACGAGGGTGGGGGCGCGCCCTACCCCCCAGGGCACGCCCCCCTGCCTCGTGAGCCCCCTGTTGGCTCTCCGATGGCCATCTTCTGCTATATGAGGTCTTTCATTGGAAAAAATCATAAGCAACCTTTCGGGACGAAACTCCGCCGCCACGAGGTGGAACCTTGGCGGAACCAATCTAGGGCTCCGGCAGAGCTGTTCTGCCGGGGAGACTTCCCTCCGGGAGGTGGAAATCATCGCCATCATCATCACCAACGCTCCTCTCATCAGGAGAGGGCAATCTCCATCAACATCTTCACCAGCACCACCTCCTCTCAAAACCCTAGTTCATCTCTTGTATCCAATTCTTGTCTCGAAGTCCGGGATTGGTACTAGTAGGTTGCTAGTAGTGTTGATTACTCCTTGTAGTTGATGCTAGTTGGTTATTTGGTGGAAGATCATATGTTCAGATCCTTTATGCATATTAATACCCCTCTGATTATGAACATGAATATGCTTTGTGAGTAGTTACGTTTGTTCCTGAGGACATGGGAGAAGTCTTGCTATTAGTAGTCATGTGAATTTGGTGTTCGTTCAATATTTTGATGAGATGTATGTTGTCTAGCCTCTAGTGGTGTTATGTGAACGTCGACTACATAACACTTCGCCATTATTTGGGCCTAGAGGAAGGCATTGGGAAGTAATAAGTAGATGATGGGTTGCTAGAGTGACAGAATCTTAAACCCTAGTTTATGCGTTGCTTCGTAAGGGGCTGATTTGGATCCATATGTTTCATGCTATGGTTAGGTTTACCTTAATACTTTTGTTGTAGTTGCGGATGCTTGCAATAGAGGTTAATCATAAGTGGGATGCTTGTTCAAGTAAGAACAGCACCCAAGCACCGGTCCACCCACATATCAAATTATCAAAGTACCGAACGCAAATCATATGAACGTGATGAAAACTAGCTTGACGATATTCCCATGTGTCCTCGGGAGCGCTTTTCCTATTATAAGAGTTTGTCCAGGCTTATCCTTTGCTACAAAAAGGATTGGCCACCTTGCTGCACTTTATTTACTTTTGTTACTTGTTGCTCATTACAAATTATCTTATCACAAAACTATCTGTTATCACTTATTTCAGTACTTGCAGTGAATACCTTGCTGAAAACCGCTTATCATTTCCTTCTGCTCCTCGTTGGGTTTGACACTCTTACTTACCGAAAGGACTACGATAGATCCCCTATAATTGTGGGTCATCAAGACTCTTTCTGGCGCCGTTGCCGGGGAGTGAAGCGCCTTTGGTAGGTGGAATTTGGTAAGGAAAATTTTATATAGTGTGCTGAAATTTTCTGTCACTTGTTACTATGGAAAGTAATCCTCTGTGGGGCTTGTTCAGGGTATCTTCACCCCGACCAGTAGAGCAAAGAATTGCTCCTCAACCTACTGAACCTATTGCAAATGAAAATTTTCCCTTTGAAGTTCCTTCGGGTATGTTGGAAAAACTGCTAGATAATCCTTTTTGAGGAGATGGAACAAAGCATCCTGATGAGCACCTAATATATGTGGATGAAGTTTGTGGATTATTTAAGCTTGCAGGTATACCCGATGATGTTGTTAAGAATAAGGTATTACCTTTATCTTTGAAGG
>LR880966.1:535586984-535597739 GCA_904067115.1 Aegilops sharonensis | reverse complement strand
TATATATAATTTTTGGCCTCGCGAAGGAGAAAGCATCACTCAAGCTTGGGGAGGCTTAAATCAATGTTATATTCATGCCCCAATCATGAGCTCTCAAAATAAATAATCCTTCAAAAAATTTATGCTCGGCTTTCTGAAAACAATCGCACCATGCTCGATACTTCTTGTGCTGGCTCTTTTATGATGAAGACTATTGAATTCAGATGGAATTTATTGGATAGAATTAAACGCAACTCTGAAGATTGGGATCTCGACGAAGGTAAGGAGTCAGGTATGACACCTAAGTTTGATTGTGTTAAATCTTTTATGGATACCGATATTTTCCGTAAATTTAGCACTAAATATGGACTTGACTCTGAGATAGTAGCATCTTTCTGTGAATCTTTTTCTACTTATGTTGATATCCCCAAGGAGAAGTGGTTTAAATATCATCCTCCCATAGAAGTAAAAGTAGCTGCACCTACTAAAGTTGAAGAAAAGACTGACACTTATAATGATCCTATTGTTCCTACTTCTTATGTTGAGAAACCACCTTTCCCTGTTAGAATAAAGGATCATGCTAAAGCTTCAACTGTGGTTCGTAAGAGCAATATTAGAACTTATACACCTCCTGAGAAAATTAAAGTTGAACCTAATATTGCTATTGTTAAAGATCTCTTAGCTGATAATATTGATGGGCATGTTATTCATTTCTGCGATGAAACCGCTAGAATTGCCAAACCTTGAGCTAAAGATAAACATAGACCTGTGGTAGGCGTGCCTGTTATTTCTGTTAAAATAGGAGATCATTGTTATCATGGCTTATGTGATATGGGTGCCAGTGCTAGTGTTATACCTCATACTTTATACGAAGAAATTAAGCATGAAATTGCACCTGCTGAGTTAGAAGGTATTGATGTCACAATTAAACTTGCCAATAGAGATACTATATCCGCAATGGGAATTGTTAGAGATGTTGAAGTCTTGTGTGGGAAAACTAAATACCCTGCTGATTTTCTTGTTCTTGGTTTCCCACAAGATAGCTTTTGTCCCATAATATTTCGTAGACCCTTCTTGAATACTGTCAATGCTAGAATAGACTGCGAAAAGAATGTTGTTACTATTGGCCTGGGTGATATGATTCATGAGTTTAATTTCTCTAAATTTAGTAGACAACACCGGGAAGAAGAATTGCCTAGTAAAGATGAAATTATTGGTCTTGCTTCTATTGCCGTACCTCCTAGTGATCCTTTAGAACAATATTTGCTAGACCATGAAAATGATATGTTTATGAATGAAAGAAGGGAAATAGATGAAGTATTCTTTAAGCAGGAACCCATTCTGAAACACAATTTGCCTGTTGAAATCCTAGGGGATCCCCCTCCACCCAAGGGTGATCCCGTGTTTGAGCTTAAACCATTGCCTAATAATCTTAAATATGCTTATCTTGATGAAAAGTAGATATATCATGTTATTATTAGTGCTAACCTTTCAGAACATGAAGAAGAGAGATTATTGAAAACTCTGAAGAAGCACCGTGCTGCTATTGGATATACTCTTGATGATCTTAAGGGCATTAGTCCCACTCTATGTCAACATAAAATAAATTTGGGAGAAGATGCCAAACCGGTTCGTGATCATCAACGACGGCTGAATCCTAAGATGAAAGAAGTGGTAAGAAAAGAAATACTAAAGCTTCTGGAGGCATGTATAATTTATCCCGTTGCTGATAGTCAGTGGGTAAGTCATGTTCATTGTGTCCCTAAGAAGGGAGGTGTTACTGTTGTTCCTAATGATAAAGATGAATTGATTCCGCAAAGAATTATTACAGGTTATAGGATGGTAATTGATTTCCGCAAATTAAATAAGGTTACTAAGAAAGATCATTACCCCTTACCTTTTATCGATCAAATGCTAGAAAGATTATGCAAACATACACACTATTGCTTTCTAGATGGTTATTCTGGTTTCTCTCAAATACCTGTGTCAGCCAAGGATCAATCAAAGACTACTTTTACTTGCCCTTTTGGTACTTTTGCTTATAGAAGTATGCCTTTTGGTTTATGTAATGCACCTGCTACCTTTCAAAGATGCATGATGGCTATATTCTCTGACTTTTGTGAAAAGATTTGTAAGGTTTTCATGGACGATTTTTTCGTCTATGGATCTTCTTTTGATGATTGCTTGAGCAATCTTGATCGAGTTTTGCAGAGATGTGAAGAAACTAATCTTGTCTTGAATTGGGAAAAGTGCCACTTTATGGTTAATGAAGGTATTGTCTTGGGGCATAAAGTTTCTGAAAGAGGTATTGAAGTTGATAAAGCCAAGGTTGATGCTACTGAAAAGATGCCATGTCCCAAGGACATCAAAGGTATAAGAAGTTTCCTCGGTCACGCCGGATTTTATAGGAGGTTCATTAAAGACTTCTCAAAAATTTCTCAGCCTCTGACTAATTTATTACAAAAAGATATACCATTTGTCTTTGATGATGATTGTGTAGAAGCATTTGAAATACTTACGAAAGCATTGATCTCTGCACCTATTGTTCAGCCACCTGATTGGAATTTACCCTTTGAAATTGTGTGTGATGCTATGCTGTAGGTGCTGTTCTAGGGCAAAGAGTTGATAAGAAATTAAATGTTATTCATTATGCTAGTAAGACTCTAGACAATGCTCAAAGAAATTATGCTACTACTGAAAAGGAATTCTTAGCAGTTGTATTTGCTTGTGATAAGTTCAGACCCTATATCGTTGATTCTAAAGTAACTATTCACACTGATCATGCTGCTATTAAATATCTTATGGAAAAGAAAGATGCTAAACCTAGACTTATTAGATGGGTTCTCTTGCTACAAGAATTTGATTTGCATATTGTTGATAGAAAAGGAGCTGAGTACCCCGTTGCAGAAAACTTGTCTAGGTTAGAAAATGTTCTTCATGACCCACTACCTATTGATGATAGCTTTCCTGATGAACAATTAAATGTTATAAGTACTTCTCGTAGTACTCCATGGTATGATGATTATGCTAATTATATTGTTGCTAAATTTATACCACCTAGTTTCACATACCAGCAAAAGAAAAAGTTTTTCTATGATTTGAGACATTACTTTTGGGATGACCCACATCTTTATAAAGAAGGAGTAGATGGTGTTATAAGACGTTGTGTACCTGAGCATGAACAGGAACAGATCCTACGCAAGTGTCACTCCGAATCTTATGGAGGACACCATGCTGGAGATAGAACTGCACATAAGGTATTGCAATCTGGTTTTTATTGGCCTACTCTCTTCAAGGATGCCCGTAAGTTTGTCTTATCTTGTGATGAATGTCAAAGAATTGGTAATATTAGTAGACGCCAAGAAATGCCTATGAATTATTCACTTGTTATTGAACCATTTGATGTTTGGGGCTTTGATTATATGGGACCTTTTCCTGCCTCTAATGGATATACACATATTTTAGTTGTTGTTGATTACGTTACTAAGTGGGTAGAAGCTATTACAACTAGTAGTGTTGATCATAACACTTCTATTAAATGCTCAAAGAAGTTATTTTTCCAAGGTTTGGAGTCCCTAGATATTTAATGACTGATGGTGGTTCACACTTTATTCATGGTGCTTTCCGAAAAATGCTTGCTAAATATGGTGTTAATCATAGAATTGCATCTCCTTATCACCCACAGTCTAGTGGTCAAGTATAATTGAGTAATAGAGAACTCAAATTAATTTTGCAAAGACTGTCAATAGGTCTAGAAAGAATTGGTCCAAGAAACTTGATGATGCATTATGGGCCTATAGAACTGCATATAAAAATCCTATGGGTATGTCTCCGTATAAAATGGTTTATGGAAAAGCATGTCACTTACCTCTCGAACTGGAACATAAGGCATATTGGGCTATTAAAGAGCTCAACTATAATTTCAAACTTGCCGGTGAGAAGAGGTTATTTGATATTAGCTCACTTGATGAATGGAGAACCCAAGCTTATGAAAATGCCAAGTTGTTTAAAGAGAAAGTCAAAAGATGGCATGACAAAAGGATACAAAAGCGTGAGTTTAATGTAGGTGATTATGTATTGCTATACAACTCTCGTTTAAGAATTTTTGCAGGAAAACTTATCTCTAAATGGGAAGGCCCCTACGTCATCGAGGAGGTCTATCGTTCCGGTGCCATAAAGATCAACAACTTCGAAGGCACAAATCCGAAGGTGGTAAACGGTCAAAGAATCAAACACTATATCTCAGATAATCCTATAAATGTTGAAACCAATATTATTGAAACCGTAACCCCGGAGGAATACATAACAGACACTTTCCGGAACGTTCAGACTCCGAAAAGGAATAGGTATGTGGTACGGTAAGTAAACCGACTCCAAAACAGTTTTTAAGGCAGTATTTCTCCGTTTTGGAATATTTAGAAAAATAAAAAATAAGTAGCAATCCGGGAAGGACACGAGGGCCCCATGAGGGTGGAGGGCACGCCCCCCTACCTCGTGGGCACCTCGTGTGCCTTCCGGACTCCGTTTTCTTGCAAGATACGTATTTTGGTTGGTAAAAAATCATTATATAATCTCCCGTAGGTTTTGACTCTCGTATCACGCAATTATCCTCTATTTTTGTTTCGAGCTGTTGCTGCTGCAGATTAGAGCGAGATGTCTTCTCAAGAGTCAGTTGGGGAGAGCCGGGTGTCTCATCCGGCATCGGAACCAAGGACAAATAGCGATGCTGACCACTTTGGGCTAGCAACGGAGGAAGAGATGGAGGCTGACTTGATGAGAGTAGATGCTATGGAGGACCAAGAAGTCACTTCTCGCTTACGAGCTGGATTCACGATGGGGGAACTGCAGAGCTCAGCTATTCCAAACTCGGTTATTCCTTCCAATGTTAGATTGATTTCTTATGAAAAATATGAAGAGGAGTGTCACTTGTTCTCCCGCAGCTATGCAACACCCTTGGGTGCAAGGAGCCTTGGTCGTTATAGGAAAGCTTCGTAAGGAAATAATGGACCTCAAGCAGCAAGTCAATAAGCTCGAGGAGGAGAATCGTATCCTGAGGGGCATCATCGCCAAGAATATTACACCATCACCAAAGAAGGAGGCATAATCACATGGGTATGGGCACTCCCCTTGGAAACTGCCAAGCTTGGGGGAGGTGCCCCAGTATCGTATCACCATCACAACTCCTATCTTTACCGTTTTTCTTAGTTCGATCCTATTAGTAGTACCTTGATCTAGTAGAATAAAGTTTATGGTATGATCTAGTTTTGAGTTTTGCTTTATGATCTCTCTATGTAATCGAGTCTGTGAGCTATATAATAAAGATTAGTGTTGATTCAAGGGCTTGATTATTTTTCCATGATCTTCAATGAATAAAATAAAGAGAAAAGAATAAAAAGAAACAAAGAGATCATATTGATCTTATCGAGAGTGATGACTTCACATAGAAAGAGTATGATGATTAAAAGTTGTTGGAAGTTGGCAAACATAGCTTTGGTCATCGTTGCAATTAATAGGAAGTAATAAGGAAAGAGAGGTTTCACATATAAATATACTATTATTGACATCTTTTATGATTGGGAGCACTCATTAAAATATGACATGCTAAAGAGTTGACATTGGACAAGGAAGACAACGTAATGGGTTATGTTTTCTTATATCTGAGATAAAGTATATTATCATGGATCGTCCAACATGTTGAGCTTGCCTTTCCCCCTCATGCTAGCCAAATTCTCAGCACCAAGTAGAGATACTACTTGTGCTTCCAAAACCCTTAAACTAGTTTTGCCATGAGAGTCCACCATATCTACCTATGGATTGAGTAAGATCCTTCAAGTAAGTTGTCATCGGTGCAAGCAATAAAAATTGCTCTCTAAATATGTATGATTGATGGGTGTGGGGGAAATAAGCTTTATACGATCTTGTGATGTGGAAGAAATAAAAGTGACAGACTGCATAATAAAGGTTCATATCACAAGGGGCAATATAAAGTGACGTTCTTTCGCATTAAGATTTTGTGCATCCAACCATAAAAGCACATGGCAACCTCTGCTTCCCTCTGCGAATGGCCTATCTTTTATTATTATCTTCTACCTTATGCAAGAGTCATGGTGATCTTCACCGTTCCTTTTTACATTTTATCCTTTGGCAAGCACAGTGTGTTGGAAAGATCCTGATAGATATATCTAATTGGATGTAGGGGAGCATGAATTATTATTGTTGACATTACCCTTGAGGTAAAAGGTTGGGAGGCGAAAATATAAGCCCATGTCTTTCTCTGTGTCCGATTAAAACTCCGTAACCACAAGTATCGCGTGAGTGTTAGCAATTATGAAAGACTAAATGATAGTTGAGTGTGTGGACTTGCTATTAAGCTCTGACATAGACTCTTTCTGATGTTATGATAAATTGCAATTGCTTCAATGACTGAGATTATAGTTTGTTGGTTCTCAATAAAGTTTATGATTCGTACTCTGCATTGTGAATGGATTATTACTTGAGCATAAGAAATCATATGACAGTACATATATATGTTGCTGTTATGAGAATAATCATGATGCCTTCATGTTCGTATTTTATTTTTTATCGACACCTCTACCTCTAAACATGGGGACATATTTATCGCTATCAGCTTCCACTTGAGGACAAGCAAGGTCTAAGCTTGGGGGAGTTGATACGTCCATTTTGCATCATGCTTTTATATCGATATTTATTGCATTATGGGCTGATATTACACGTTATGTCACAATACTTATGCCTATTCTCTCTTATTTTACAAGGTTTACATAAGGAGGGAGAATGCCGGCAGCTAGAATTCTGGGCTGGAAAAGGAGCAAATATTAGAGACCTATTCTGCACAACTCCAAAAGTCCTAAAACTCCACGAAAGTCATTTTTGGAAATAATAAAAAATATTGAGCGGAAGAAGTTCACCAGAGGGGGGCCCACCTGGCCACGAGGGTGGGGGCGCGCCCTACCCCCCAGGGCGCGCCCCCTGCCTCGTGGGCCCCCTGTTGGCTCTTCGATGGCCATCTTCTGCTATATGAGGTCTTTCGTCGAGGAAAAAAATTATAAGAAACCTTTCGGGACGAAACTCCGCCGCCATGAGGCGGAACCTTGGCGGAACCAATCTAGGGCTCCGGCAGAGCTGTTCTGCCGGGGACACTTCCCTCCGGGAGGGGGAAATCATCGCCATCATCATCACCAACGCTCCTCTCATCGGGAAGGCATTGGGAAGTAATAAGTAGATGATGGGTTGCTAGAGTGACAGAAGCTTAAACCCTAGTTTATGCGTTGCTTCGTAAGGGGCTGATTTGGATCCATATGTTTCATGCTATGGTTAGGTTTACCTTAATACTTTTGTTGTAGTTGCGGATGCTTGCAATAGAGGTTAATCATAAGTGGGATGCTTGTTCAAGTAAGAACAGCACCCAAGCACCGGTCCACCCACATATCAAATTATCAAAGTGCCGAACGCAAATCATATGAACGTGATGAAAACTAGCATGACGATATTCCCATGTGTCCTCGGGAGCGTTTTTCCTATTATAAGAGTTTGTCTAGGCTTATCCTTTGCTACAAAAAGGATTGGGCCACCTTGCTGCACTTTATTTACTTTTGTTACTTGTTGCTCGTTACAAATTATATTATCACAAAACTATCTGCTACCACTTATTTCAGTACTTGCAGAGAATACCTTGCTGAAAACCACTTATCATTTCCTTCTGCTCCTCGTTGGGTTCGACACTCTTACTTATCAAAAGGACTACGATAGATCCCATATACTTGTGGGTCATCACAGCTCATAGCAACTCATCATACCGCAGCAGCAGGAGCAGCTTATAGCAACTCATCATATAGCAGCAGCGGCTCATAGCAATTCATCATATAGTAGTAGCAGCTCATAGCAATTCATCATATAGCAGCAGCAGCTCATAGCAAATTATCATATAGCAGCAGCAGGAGTAGCTCATAGCAATGCATCAGATAGCAGTAGCAGAAGCAGCTCATAGCAATTCATCGTATAGTGGATCCGAATGAAAATTTGGCAAAAAATCAGAGGAGATCCTCACCATGTTGGATGAGCTCATCCTTCAACAGCACCTCAAGGCCACGGCCTGGGAGGTGGGGAGGGGGAATAAGGTGCCTTCTGCCGCAGTGTGGCATCAGCCGTAGTTGTGCAGCGCCTGCCGGAGTAGTGCGTTGGACGAACCACAGTGGAGCAGCTGCTGGAGACCATGAGAATGAGGGTCGGCGCCAGAGGGAGGAGCAGCCAGGGAGATTTGCCCCTACCTGCCGGCCATGTAGCCTAGCTGGACAGAGCATCGTCGAGGACCAGGCCAGATGGGACCAGTGGCGATGGCTTGCTGGAGGAACCATAGTGCTGCAGGCAGGGGATCGAGGTAGAGGGAAAGGGGAGAGGAGATGCAAGCGGGCAGGGCAATGAACGCTTGCGTGTTTGTTTTTACTTGAGGGTGAGGTGTGACGCGGGCGTCACCAGTTGCATTTTGAGTGCAATATAGGCAGACAACAGAGTCATTTCACTATTCCCCTTCCCTTCAATTTTTAGTGAGGTTCTACCCGAAACACCCCCCTCCAAAGCGAAATTAGTTAAGCCCAAGCCCATAACTAAAAAATGACTTCTTTACATCTTTTATGGCTTATTTTGACAATAAGGCCTGAAAAGGAGGAATAGAACTGGCCCTTAACCTGCAATTCAATTGTGCGTGCAATGATGAATCACTCATGCCTGCTATAGTGTACATTTAGGCATCATCATACATGGCATAACCTAATACATGTGCATTCCATTGTAGAATCTGGAATATGCAATGTTTATGTTAGTTCATACGTTGCACATGATGTTTAAATGCCCCTTAAATCTGGTCAGTCAAGTGATGGTCTTTAAGCCTCCTTCTTTGCTTCTTTTCTTGATATGTAAGATTTGCTCACACATCTGTTCAATTGCTTGTTTGCATCAGCCAGCCATACTAGGACTGTTTGCTTTGATTACTTGCTATTCTTGACCTAACACTCTAACAAAGCTTGTCAACAATTTAAACACTAAGGGCTGCTGTAGTGGGGCCTTTTCTAACTCATAGGTGACATAAAGTGTACACTAAAGTAGGCTCTCCAAGAGTACCTGGAGATCCAGTTCGAAGGTATGCCTAGTTTTTACATAGTGCAGACATAGTAAATGCTCATTTCATTGTGTGCAAGTGCAAGAGATGCGGCATGTTTTGTTATGTTGTAGCGACCCGACCCAAAATCGGTCAAGTCTCTGTGTCTGTACCATCCCAAGATCATGCTGGTACTCACAGTACATCGATGAAATAATCAAAGTTCAATCACACCTGAATTTATTACACGATTCTCATATAGAATCTTTATTACAATAGAATAAATTCGGCCAAAGGCCAACTCATGAGAAATAAACTAAGTAAAGCTGCGGAAGCGTAGAAGAATAGCGAGTCCATCCGACTCCAAAGGGCAATCGCCAAGCGCGGATCGTAGCCTCAATCCTGATCGGAATACTCCTCTGCAACATAAGACGTTGCAGCCGTGTAGGTCAGCATTTTGAATATGCTGGCAAGTCATGAATAGAGAATAATAAAGTAGTACTAATACTATATGCAATTTGGCTGTGGGGCTCTAAGTTTCATCATTTTGCGAAAAGCCAATTTTTTTCCTACTACAGTGGACTTGCTTGCAAATACTACAAAATTGTTGGTAGTTATTGAGATGGTTCTGCCAACCAATGTCTCATTCCCAATTATTAAGTCATAACCCCTCAATTAATTTATTAATTTTAGTGTTGAGATTTCCGAATACTTCCAAGTTCCAGAGGCTCAAATTGTCCGTAACCGGGGACACGGCTAATCGATTAGATCTTTAACTCTGCAGAGGTTTGCGCACTTTACCCGCAAGAATCATTCCCTCCTTTCAAGTCTTCGCACTTCATGGTGTTTGAAGACGGAATGAATGAAACAGGGTCTTCCGAAGAGTTCTTCTGGCCACTGCCTGTACCCATCCAATCCTACCGTTCTTCTACATCTCGTAGTACCGTCCGGCCAGCGTCACAACTAGGGTTGACCAAGCCAGAGCCCATAATGGCTTGTGGCTGCACAGGTAAGCTTCCGGTCAATGGGGCATCCATCCGTCTCTTCGTGGCTGGGTGAAGCTTTCCGCAAGATGTCATGGCGCTTCTCCATGCATCCCGGCCAACCACTGGGTTCTCCAGGGTGCCCGTCAACCGTCCTCCACCCAGTAGTGAATTCCGAAGTCCATCTTGAGCTTGAAGTTCATGGGGTTGTCATCATCTTGACTCTCACATCTTTCTTATGAATTCACTCAACCAACCCCGTCTACGAGCATAGCAGAATTAAACTACTTCGTCCCGGATCATGGTAACAAGGGGAGTTGGTTCATCCTACCTCATGATACTACTCAAGAACATAACTTCAAATTTCACCTACTGCATGCATGGTGGGGAGGTATACTTCTAATGCAATGAAATCATAGGTATTGTAAATATGATCAATGACTTGCCTTGCTGACGATCTTCGTAAGCTAAGGACTCGTGGTAGCAAGCTTCGCACTCCAGAAATTCTACCGGGACAAACAATAACCACAATAAGCATACAACATATGATCACTTACATAACAGCATAGTAATATGAAACACACCAAACAAACGAATCAAAACCCAAAAGAAAACTCGAAGAAATCCAACTCAAAGTTTTTCCTACTTCAAGCAACAACTAAAAATAGTTTTTCATAA
>LR880966.1:535532586-535556946 GCA_904067115.1 Aegilops sharonensis | reverse complement strand
CGGGGCCTCGTCTTGGACGAGGGGGCAATCGAGGGGCGAGATCCGCGGCGAATCCCGGATCCGGCGGGATCCGGCGAGCGGTGGCGCTGCGGTTGGCGTGGGCGAGGGGTAGGAGACGGGTGGGGGTCCACCGTCATCGAGAGAGGGGAGCGGGGGCTCGGTCGGTCGACCGACGCGAGAGAGGGGGTGGGTCGGTTGGCTCGCTGGGCCGATCGGGCGCTGGTGGGCCGCCTGGCTGGCGCGCCTGGCTGGGCTGGTCGGTGGGTTGCCCAGGTGCTGGCTGGGCCAGTCGGCCTGGCTGGCGCCTGGGTCTTTTCTTTTTTCTAATTTTTATTTTTTTGAAAAACAAAACAGAGTTAAGATATATAGAATATAAATATTTTATATAGGACATATATATATCAAAATGATCAGGGGAATATTCCCTATCATTTGAACATTTTTCCAAGGGCAAAATCCAAAGTTTATAAAAAAATCATTTTTTTCAAAATTCAAATAAAACTCAAATTTGAATTCAAACTTTTTGGCATTGTTTTCTTCTGACATAATTTGGAGTGTCATGTTACTCCTCTCATACTTTTTCTCAAGTAGTTGCCAGGCATAGTTTTGAAATGAATTTCAACTGCCAAATTTTGAATTCAAACTCCAACAACTCAAAATCTTCAAATGCCACTCAAATTTCAAACAACATGCATAGATGCTTAGCTATAATTGTAAAACATTCCAAATAGGAAATTTGGGATGTTACATATGTGGTGTTGTTTTGTTATAATCTCATCCTTTTGTGTTCACAGACTGGAAAGTATGCATATTTATCTTCCAAGGAGACGAGTAACTAGTTTGTGTCACCTTGCAGAGGGGGTGCAATGAAGATAAGATTGAGGATTTCCAAGTACAAGATGTTAGGAAGGAGCCTTGCAAGAGAAGTAGGAGATGCGCTGAGCCTCTTCAACCTGTTAAGGTAAGTCACTGTATCCAACTCAACAGTTCAATTCCTTGTTTGTTTCAGGCATAGTTAATTTGCTCTTTTCAATTCCTTTATTTGTCCTCAGTTAATGAGATGCCCAAAGAATGATGCCTGATGTTGGGTACTTGTATAACTATTAGTTGACATAATTAAAGGCCTTACCATTTAATTACTCTACCGAAGTGTGTCTGAAGCTTTGAAGTCTATTAACCAACTATTATTGCATGAGGCTCACAATCTAGTTTATACTAGGCTAATGATTGCATAGTTTTGCTTGCTGTAGTATGTTTGTATGAAACCCTCTATTGTTCATTATGCTCCCTAAGACTTTAATTTAGCTACAGAATGGCCAACTGCTTGCTTACTTCTACGCAACATGTTGTCTAAATTTGTAACTTGTCTGTGTTTTGGATTGGGCCCCAACATCATGCTCCTCTGGTGAGCTAAGAGAGATTTATGTATGCTGGCTGCACAGACTACCTTTTTATAATTTTTAAAATATCACCTGCTTATGCTTCATGACATGTAACATTATTGTTAGTCCTGTTTTGCCATGTACAAAATAGTCTGTCTTGCTCGCTTCACTGTTGTAACTATATTTTTGCCCTAGTCATGTGTACTTACAGAAACATTTCAGGATGAAGTGACATCAACACAAAGATCTGCGAGCAGTGCGGCATGGACGTTACCAAATGATTATGGATAGGAATTGGAATGTGCTGATGTTCTCGAGCATCAACTAGAGGTGGCAAGACAACATGTACATGATTCTGAACGTACAATCAACAAGTTGAGACTGGACATGCAGGTATTAGATGCAGGAGTCAAAAAAATGAAACAAGACACTGAGGTAACAACGAAGGAATTAGAGATTTTGCAGACTGAAATTTGTGCTATCTAAATCCGGCCAATCCTATTTTCTGAAGAGATTATAGTTCAAATGGTAAGTTATGTTGATGCGCGTCCATGATGTATGAGCTGTATTTGCCTAGTGTATGTAATTTGATGTTTGTGTATGCTTTATTATCACTGGTGCCGAACCATAATGCCTAGTGGGTATAATCGGCTGTAATTTCTTTATTGTATAGTGTAGGATTATTCTATGTTTCTATGCCTTAGTCTCTTTCTTGTATAGTATATGTTTTTAGAGGTGATAGTATAGAGTAGGATAATTCTTTGAATATGCTATATCGTTCAGGGGCCAACTCGCCCAAACGTTGTAGTGACCATGGCCCTCCACAGGCCGTATGATCCATGGGCCATCTACGGGACGGACGATCCATGGCCTTCTATGGTCGTAGGATCCGTGGGCCTTCTATGGGTTGTCGGATCCGTGGGCCTTCTATCGGCTATCGGCTCCGTGGGCCTTCTATGGGCCATCGGGTCCATGGGCCTTCTATGGGTCGTCGTATCAATGGGCCTTCTATGGGTCGTCGGGTCAATGGGCCTTCTACGTCCCGTAGGATCCATGGGCCTTCTACGGGATGTCTCATCTATGGGCCTTGTACGGGCTGTATAAGGGGCCGTAAACAGGCTAGAGTGGAAATCGTATGTTTTATGGGCTGACCATAACGGGTCGTTAATAGGCTGTATTTGATGATTCTATGAAAATGGCCCAACAGATTAACAAGCCACAAAAGGGCCGACTGTATCCACGGGCTGAATTTGGCCCACAAGCAAAAAAGGCCACCAACGGGTCGTAAGTAACTGAATGCTAGAAATGAGCCCAAGAATAAATGGGCCCTCAGAAGGACGGCCAGGTACATGGGCTGGAAACAAGCCAATGGAATAATGGGCCGCTAATGGGTACAAAGCGATACACTGTTCATTACGGGCCGGTTTCACCACGGGCCATTAATGGGCCAAGAGTTACAAAGGGACTCATATGGGCGGAAATACGTCATGGGCCATACATGGGCCAGAAGTTAAAATAGGCTGGAATTATATTGGACGGCCCAGATGACGCTACTGGGCCTAATTCGGATAGGCCGTAAACGGGCCCTGGGTTAGCGGGCTGTAAATGGGCTATATGCGAACAGGCCGTTAATAGGCTTGCCGTGGGCCGGCCCGCCACCTTTTGACCAAGTCAATTGGGCCGGCCTTTTAACAGGAATGGGCCTCTATTGGGTCGTGCCACATGTCGACGTATCATAGGCGCTTTGGGTCCAATGAGTGGACGACATCTGTCCCAACGGTGAGCCGACACGTGTTTCCTCCAGCCAATGATGATTTTACACGTGGAAAATCCCCATTGGTCGGGGCTGTTAACGGGTTATCGGATCCAAAACCGGACCCGATAGCTTAACGGCGTTCCGTTACGGTGGATGCCACGTGTCAGTCACCCTTAACGAAAGCACTTCTGTGACGCGCGATTTATCGTCATGGAAGTGGACACTTCCGTGATGATAATTTTGGTAATGTCATGGAACACTTCTACGACAGCACAGTTATGACTATTTTGATTCTGTCATAAAATTTTCATGGATGTACATGCATGACAGAAAACGTGACCTACTGTGACAAACACGTATCATCATGGAAGTGTATTTTTTTTGTAGTGAAAAATCGATGAGATGGTGTTGCGAGATTCTCGGGGAATGAACAACGATAGCAAGCTCCAAAACATGAGCTGGTTCTGCTACACACATGTGAACACGCTGTTCCAGACAAGCATGACCATGTAGTAGTCTTACAACAAAACACTACTGAGTTCTGGTTGGGAACCATCAACGAGGATAACGAAGTCCTTGCATAAGTCCAAATTAGCTCTTAAGAAGGAACTTCTTCTCCTTGAACAAATCAATCAGTGGCTTGGTGTGCTACGGATACATATAGAATGAAGGTTGCAAGTCTCCAGACCACAGAACACTTTGCACATATGCATGACTAACTTGGGATGATTCCAGGGGAAGAAACATTGACTCCCTCGAATTCACGGCGGTGACTTGCACCAAATGCATGTGAATCAGAGAAAGTCACTTATTTCGTCCAACATATGCTTCATGAACGGGACATGAAGATAATGCTTTTAGAAGTTTCCAACACTTGCTGGATGTTCAACACGAATCATGGGGGAGATAAAAATGTTGCTGATGGGCTCAACAACAAGTCATCAAGATTCCCATGAAGATGGAATTCCACAACTATGTGAACAAGGTGATAGCACTGGTCAGAACAAAAGATATAATGGAGTATGCTCGAGGAAAAACCATGAGTAAGACAACATTTCGAACATCGTTGGTTCTGATTTGATTTGAGGATAGCCCACAGTCAAATCAAAGTTTTGATAAGACAATAGGTCCAACAACTAATCACAGGGACCAATCGATGAAGATATCATCTTTCTTCAAAACACACAAATATATCCCTTGAAATGAACTAAGCTAGGCAAGCTTTTATCTTCCAACTCTCCAAGTTGTTGTTTGGCTTAACCAACTAGCTCAGGGGTATCCAACACGGATTCTTGGAGAAGGGGTGCTTTACAAGAAACCAACTTGATCACGAACTCAACATAGCGGTCAGGTGACAACCTGGTAACACTTCCGAGAAGATATTCGGAAAATCACGAACCACCGATATGTTACTAAGCTCGAGAACAATCTTGCTTTTCAGGGCAAGACGATGTGATCAAGAAGAGCAAGGATTTGATAAAATCCTAACCCATCGATTGAAGAGTGCACCAGGAAAATGAACTAGGTAGCACGATCAATCTTAGAATGATAATTCAATAACCAACAAGCTAAGAATGAGATTATTGTCCTCTAACTACCAAGCAACACGGTTTCTAGGAGTATTGATTTCACACATCATAGTTCACTTGTTGGCATTCCGGTCACAACAACACGGAGACCGAGGAATGAATAATGATGGCGAGAAGTATCACTATATCAAGAATCCATAAGACGATGTGCAATTCCCATGACATTCTTGACATAAGATGGTAGTGCTCCAGGGTAGAACAGAACAAAAGCTGGATTGGCATTTTGATCTGCGAGATACAACTGCTTCGACCCCATCCTAGAAATGGATAAGGTACCGGAGTTTGTTTCTCCTAGTCATTCCGGAATAGAATGGCTTGACGGACCACAAGAATAATAGGCATCAATGAATGAATGCACGCATACTATTGACTATCAATTGATAGACGAAGGTCAGAAAACAACTAAAGAGGGACAACCTAGAGGAACATACGATTTTCTGAGTTGTGGGTGCATAGATTAGCATGTCGAACGAGTTCAACATATTTCTTCCAGATAACCCATGCAGAAAGGTAGAACTGGCAGAGTCACAATATGAATGGAGTACTCCTCAAGAGCACCCCGGTTGTGATCTTTTGGTTCAAAAGAACTTCTGCCATGTTGGTTCATGGTATTGGAAGAATGAGATACCACGGACCTCGAGGACTATCGCAAAGGTTACTAATATCCTAAAGGTACGAGCAACACTATCAACACGAGGTAAGTAGAGTGAATCTTGGGCTTAAGAACCCAGAAATAGAACGCCTACTAACTAAATGGCATCACGAGATGCTTTCGAGAATTACGGCCAGAATCATCACACTGGGAACACAAAACATGGCCATATTACTGGGTGGTTCTCTAGGATACCCTAGTGTCATAATAATAGTTTCAACATATACGTCGAGGCAATGGAGTACCTCAACACACCGATTAGTGTGCTTAATCTGGCCCAAAAGGACATCGGGAACATGGAGGAAAGATTTGCAAGTGCATCAGATTATTTAGAAACCTGGGATGACTCGGACAGCATAACGGTTGTAAATGCTCAAAAAGATTGGAGAAATCCTGCAAAATGGTGGCATAACCACTTAATATCACAATATCAAGGTTCTAAGATCAACCGTCAACACACAGAAGTAGTAGGAACTAGACTGGGGCTTGAAACCATCAATCATATAAGTCTACGGATTAGTAACACGTGATCCTGATAGAAAGATGAGAAGCCCAGTTCTTAATCCTCATAGAAAAGAAGATGTTGACTCAGATCAGAAGGGTATAAGGTAAAGGAGTAAAAAGAGCCTTACGTTCCCTTCCTCAATCAATTCCCTTATATAACTTAAGTGGTCAAAGTTGGAGCGCTGGATTGGAAAGTGCCCTCTCCTCCTCTGGCGCTCCCGCGGGCGGCAGGGGAGGAACCCTAGCTGCCGGCCACCTCACCACCTCTCTTCTCCTCCTCCTCCTCCTCCCGCCGCCGCCAGAGGGCACGCCCGGGCAAAGCCCGGCCGGCGCCGGCGGCGGCCGGGCGTCTTCATCGCCTCATGCGGGAGGGCTGGCGCGGGCCGGCCGACCTGGATCTGGTCGCGGTGTTCTCGCGGGGCGCCGCGTCGCGGCCCCTCATCGGCGCAGGTGATGGCGCGCGGGTGTGCGGGTGGCGTGATGGGCTGCACCTCGGTGGTGCTCGGCTGGTGTGGTGACGGCGGCGGCTCGGTCCAGATCCTGTAGGAGCGGGCTGCGGGCGGTGCGGGCTGCGGGCGGCTTCCTCTGCCGTGGCAGCCGGCTGGCGGAGGTGGCGGCGCGGCAGTGGCGGCCTCGGCCTTCCCCTCCTCTTCTTCATCTCCGGGGGAGGTGGTGGTGTGGGCTAGGGGTCGGGGATGGCTGCCGGCGCCCCCAGCCAGAGCTGACCTTGCGGCGGCGCGGGCCGCGTTCGGCAACGCTTTGGGGGTCGGCCGACGGCGCGTGGTTCCGGTGGTGCGTGCCCGGCACTCCGGCGCTTGGAGTTCTCCGGGCAACATGGGTTGGGCAGCTGCCGGGCGTGGCCGCTGCTCTGGCCATGGGCGGCGGCGTGGGGAGGTCCAACGGGTGGCCTCCTAGTGTCATGGCGGCTTCACGGTGGCTCGACGGTTCTGCCCGCGACAGCGACCGTCTTTTCCGGCGTCAGCTCGTCTGCGTGCGGACCGTCTCGACCTTCGCTCCATCTTCTCGTCGCCCGGCCGCTACTCTCATCAGAGGGCTGGTCCTCTCCCAGCTGCGGTCCGCCGCTCGTCTCGCGCCCGGTGCTGCAGGACTGAGCTCGTCTCGTGCACGGTGCAGCAGGACCGAGCTCGTCTCCACACGGTGCAGCAGGACTGACCTCGTCCCCCTCTCGGTGCTGCAGGACCAAGCTCGTCTCGCGCTCGGGGTAGCAGGACGGGTTGGTGGATGCCAGTTCTGGCCGGCCTATTGGGTCTCGACGCTGGGGTCGCCCAGGGGTGCGAAAGGTGGGACCTTTCTGCTCGTCTCTTTCATTGGGGTTGCGGCGGGTCTCGGATGAGGTGGTGTCAAGGTCTTGGATGCCGGGGGCGGCGGCCCTGGTGGTGGTAGCGCGGTTCTCTTGGGCAGAGTCCGTGCCTTGGCGTTGCCCGGTCACCATGGCCATGTGGGCGGCGTGGTTGCCGGGGTGTGGCGTTCGGTGGCGGTGAGTGTTGGGCGAGGTGAAAACCTGTTCTATCTTCGGACAGACCGGCGGCGGCGAAGATCGATCCCTTCTTGAAGGTGTCGTCGCGTCTCTCATTGCCTGTCATGCGGCTCCAGGGGAAACTCTGATCTTTGGATTGGGCGGTGGCGGCGCTCCGGTGTCGTACCCTTCTTGAAGGCGCCGCCTTGGAGCACATGGTTCGTCATATGTAGCTTCATCTCTTCGTGGTGGTAGTGCTAGGGGTGGTGTTGCTGCACTCGACGTCTATGTATCTTGCCCTGGGTGTGTGCGTGTGTTGCGGTGGCGTGTGTTTGTACTGGGTGCTTGATGATTGGTGCTTTATATATAAAGCGGGGCGAAAGCCTTTTCGGTTATATAACTACAGCATTTCTAGACACGACTTCGACCAGTTTGGCTTGGTAATCCTATAGGCAGTCAGGCTCTGATACCAAAGCTGTCAGGACCACGATCCTAACTCACACCGACCTAGCATGTAACACATCATATCACTTTGTGGCCTCACACACGGTATTCCCACGGGTGCCACCTTACCTGGCCTGGGACCATTTGCGCCTTTTGGCTCACGTATATGATGATGTCGCTAGCATCCATATGATAGAGAACCCGGGCCGACATGACTAGTCATGAATCCAAAGTGGCACTAACTTACAGGGACAGGCATACATGACCCAGCAACGAATGTGTCGGTCATCAATGTATGAACCCAAGTCATAGTAAGCTACAAGGACTTAAAGGAACAATGCGTGACATTTCCCTGAAGGGACAGACACAGGAACGAAGAAGGACACATGCCGGCCAGCCTAAGTGTTCCGGAGCAGTAGCAAGCTACCATGGCTCAGTGGAAGCACTAGGAGACATTTCCCCATAAGAGAGGCTACCAAGAATAAACAACTAGATTGTCAGATCCCACACATACCAAGCATTTCATTAGCATACACACAATATGCTTGATATGTGCAAATACAACATGGCATCACAACAAAACTCTACAACTCAAAGTATTTATTCATTAGGCTCCGAGGAGCCAGATATTACAAACATGGGTCGGATGACCCAGCATTCAAGTCATACAAGCAATAAGCACATGCGGAAGCTTAACTTGTCTGAGTACAGACAACTACAAATGAAAAAGGCTGAGAAGCCTGACTATCTACAAGACCCTGCCGAGGGCACAAGATTGTAGCTGAGGTAACAAGCTAAACGTCGAAGTCCACGCGGAACTACTAGTGAGACTGAAGTCTCTCTCCGAAAACATAAATTAAGCACGTGAGTAGAAATGTACCCAGCAAGACTTACATCAGAACTAGCTACATATGCATCAGTATCAACAAAGGGGGTGGTGGAGTTTAAGTGCAGCAAGCCAGCTTTGACTCAGTGGCTATCCTGAACTACGTATGCAAGTAACTCTTTTGGGGTGGCGCACATGAGTCCACATATTCACCAAATCAATACACCACTATGGATCCGCTCTCATCTCCCTACGAGAACGCCATCCATAGCACTCACGCTTATCTTGCGCATTTTAGAGTATCCACTTTCACTTGTCTATGAACTGTATAAGCAACCAAGTAGTCCTTTACCGCGGATGCGACTATTCGAATAGTTTTGTTACCCTGCAGGGGTGTACTTCTTCACACACGCTCTCGCCACTTACCTCCATGTACACATCATGTATCTCGACAAGCTTCAAGCAGAAGCCTGGCGAGGGTGTCGGCCCCGACCTGACTAACCACACAAGTCCCTCGTCCAGGTTTATCGCCTATTCAGGTTCCATCCGCAGGGAGTCCGGCCGAGGTTTCCACTATGGCCCCGAACGATGTGTGCAGGGTTACCTGGTCACCAAACGGGCGACTCGGCACACCAGGCCACGTGCCTACCGCATCATAGCCCATCCCTCAGGACAGCGCTACGCACGGCCTCCAGCATACTACAAACACCAGAAACTACTTGCAACTCCTGGACAGAGGACAGGGCCGGTTAATAAGTCAAGAGAGTCAATTAAGGATCCCAATGTGTGGTAGTAGCTGATCTTAAATAACACATACATATCTCAGTTCCTAAGGATGGGTTCCAATGAAACAACCCACCATGTACTCCTACATGGCCTCTCGTCGATACCTTTACCAGATCATGTTCACACACTTAGCTCTCAACAGTAGGACATGTTCACACACCTCCAAATCATCCCCGATAAATCAGACCTGACTCAACTCTAAGCAATAGCANTGACTAACCACACAAGTCCCTCGTCCAGGTTTATCGCCTATTCAGGTTCCATCCGCAGGGAGTCCGGCCGAGGTTTCCACTATGGCCCCGAACGATGTGTGCAGGGTTACCTGGTCACCAAACGGGCGACTCGGCACACCAGGCCACGTGCCTACCGCATCATAGCCCATCCCTCAGGACAGCGCTACGCACGGCCTCCAGCATACTACAAACACCAGAAACTACTTGCAACTCCTGGACAGAGGACAGGGCCGGTTAATAAGTCAAGAGAGTCAATTAAGGATCCCAATGTGTGGTAGTAGCTGATCTTAAATAACACATACATATCTCAGTTCCTAAGGATGGGTTCCAATGAAACAACCCACCATGTACTCCTACATGGCCTCTCGTCGATACCTTTACCAGATCATGTTCACACACTTAGCTCTCAACAGTAGGACATGTTCACACACCTCCAAATCATCCCCGATAAATCAGACCTGACTCAACTCTAAGCAATAGCAGGCATGACAAACAAGCATGAATGAGTAGGCACATCAGGGCTCAAACAACTCCCACTCATGCTAGTGGGTTTCATCTATTTACTGTGGCAATGACAGGTCATGCAGAGGAAAGGGGTTCAACTACCGCAGCATGTAACAGATGAATCGTTGTTGTCCTAATGCAGTAAAAGAGAGCAGGAGTGAGAGAGTGCGATTGTATCGAAATGAACAAAGGGGGTTTTGCTTGCCTGGCACTTCTGAAGATAGTATAGTTCTTCATCGGTGTCATCGATCTCATCGCCGGAACAACGTCTACTGAGGGGGGAACAACACCGGCAAGCAGAGAAGGAACACAATCAATCCAATGCAACCATACGATGCATGAATGTGACATGGCAATATGTTGTTGATTGAGCTAATGCAACTAGCAACAAGTTAAATGAAGTTGGTTTGAACCCTAGGTTCAAATTCAAACTCCATATGTTAATATTCAAATGCCATTTAATTTATTTGACCTGATCAACAGGTTTAACTTGCCTTAACATGCATGATAAAGGTACAGATGGATAGATTGGATTTTTCTGATAATTTTTCATATATAAATTATTTCATTTGGAGTTACGGTTGAATTCCTATGAGTTTTAGAAGTTTTAACTATTTTCTGGAATTTTTGGATTATTTTAAATACAAAAATTATTTACTACGTCAGCATGACATCATCATGATGTCAGCAGGTCAACGTGGCTAGTCCAGGTCAAACCTGACGTGTGGGGTCCACATGTCAGTGACACAAGGCTGGTTAGTATCGCTGACAGGTGGGCCTGGTCACTGCCACGTCAGCAGGGTCAATTCTGACGCGTGGGTCCCGCTAGGTTATAAACTAATCTAAGCGGGAAATAAACCCAAAGTTAATTAAGCATGGGCTCCATCCGTCAGTGAGCTAGGGGGTTAGTTAGTGGCGTCATTAGCATTTAATGATGGTTCCACGTCACATGCGCCGGCGGTTAGACGATGGCGACGAACCAGAGTGGCGATGTCGCTTGTTCCGGCGATTCCGGCGACGAGAGGGGCGTGGTAGGGCTCTACGGCTGCGGCGCGATGAGGCGCATCGGGTGGTGTCCATGGGTGGTACCGGGACGGACTGATGTCTACTAGCAACTTTATTTTTGTAGACTCGTGTTGGGCCTCCAAGCGCAGAGTTTTGTAGGACAGTAGCAATTTTCCCTCAAGTGGATGACCTAAGGTTTATCAATCCGTGGGAGGTGTAGGATGAAGATGGTCTCTCTCAAACGAACCTGCAACCAAATACAAGAAATCTCTTGTGTCCCAAGCACACCCAATACAATGGAAAATTGCATAGGTGCACTAGTTCGGTGGAGAGATGGTGATAAAAGTGTGATGTTGATGGTAGAAATATATTTTGATAATCTGAATAAATAAAAAAGCAAGGTAGCAAATAGTAAACGGGCACAAAAACGTTATTGCAATGCTTGAAAACAAGGCCTAGGGTCCATACTTTCACTAGTGCAATCTCTCAACAGTGCTAACATAGTTGGATCATATGATTATCCCTCAAAGTGTAATAAAGAATCACTCCCGAGTTCCTATCAGCGGAGAACAAAAGATAGATATTGCTTGTAGGTTACGAGACTACCTCAAAGCTATTCTTTCCATTCGATCTATTCAAGAGTTCGTACTAGAATAACACCAAAGCAAATTCATATTCATAATACTCGATCCACACAAAGAACTACAAAGAGACCACAAAGTTTCTACCGGAGAAAAACGTGCATCAACCCCTACGCATAGATTACCCCAATATCACCGCGGAAATTCGTGAGTTGAATGCCATAACATATGTCAAGTGAATCAATAAGATACCCCAATTGTCACCTCAAGTATTCATACCGCAAGACATATATCATGTGTTCTCATCTCTACATATTCAATCCGACAGGACAAAACTTCAAAGGATAAAGACTCAATTCATCACAACAAGAGTATAGAGGGGAGAAACATCATATGATCCGACTATATTAACAAAGCCCATGATATAGATCACGAGAGAGAGAGAGAGATTAAACACATAGCTACTGGTACAAACCCTCAGCCCCGAGGGTGGACTACTCCCTCCTCATCGTGGTGGCCGCCGGGATGATGAAGATGGCCACCGGAGATGATTCCCCCCCTCTGACAGGGTGCCGAAATAGGTCTAGATTGGTTTTCGGTGGATACAGAGCCTTGCCGCGGCGGAACTTCTGATCTAGGTTAACCCAGATGGGTTTCGGGAAAATATTTGGGAATTTATAGTGCAAAGAGGGGGTGCGGGAGGCCACTGAGGTGGGCACAACCCACCTGGGCGTGCTAGGGGGGCCTGGCGCGCCCTGGTGGGTTGTGCCCCCCTCGAGGCACCCCAAGGTGCTGCTCTAGCCCAATGGATGTCTTCTGGCCCATAAAAAATCCCCATGGAGTTTCGTTGCGTTTGGACCCCGTTTGGTATCGATTTCCTGTGATGTAAAAAACAAGCAAAAAAGAGCAACTCGCACTTGGCACTGGGTCAATAGGTTAGTCCCAAAAATGATATAAAGTTGCTATAAAATGATTTTAAAACATCCAAGAATGATGAAATAACAGCATGAATACTTCATAAATTATAGATATGTTGGAGACGTATCACGGACTACAGCGGCGACGGCAAAGGCGACAGCGGCGGCCGGAGCATGGCTATGCACGGGCGCGGGGCTACACTTGGCTAGCAAGCAAGCTGAGAGGCTGCGCGGGCTCCTGGGAGCTCGACGAGCTCGAGGGTGTGCTAGGACGCGACTGAAACAAGATGTGGCGACGACGACGACATGGCCGGCGGCAGGGGAAGCTCGGCCACGGCGATTACGGATACTAGGGGTCGCAAATGACAGAGGTAACGAGGGGGAAAGGACGGCGAGCTCACAGCGGTCACGTAGAGAAGCTCAGCAGACTCGGGGACGTCCTGCGTGCGGCGAATCAACGGCGGTGGTGGTCAAAGCCCGAGGTGGAAGACGATGGTGATGGTGGCTTCACAGGCCGCTCGAGCTCATGGGACTCTATAGGGCGATGTAGCGGAGGCTGGTGGAGCTCGGGGACAGCTTGGGGCGGCTTGGGGAGCATGGTGGTCGTGGGTTCGACGGCGGCGCTCTCGGGCGCACTCGGGTCCAAGCGAGAGAGAGATCAGAGGAGGAGGAAAACACGGGGGAGAGTGAGAGAGGTCCGGGGGGTCTCGTCGCGTCTCCAGGCGCATCAGGGCAGCGGCGGGAAGCAGGAGGTGGCACGCGTGTGTGCGCGCACAGCGGCCACACGCCCTCCTGCCTACTGGCAGGAGGTTTAAGACGGTGGCGGCTGCGGTGGGCTGGGCCAGCAGTAGTTGGGCCAGGTGGGCTGCCAGGTGAGCGCCAGGTAAGTCTGTTCCTTTCTCTCTCTCTTATTTGTTTCTATTTTCTAATTTCTGACATTTGTTTCTGATTTAATAAAAATACTAAATCAATTTGTTTTCTTCTGAGAATTTTTGTAGGGACTAGTTGGACTATTCCAAAGCCCCTCACAATTTCTCAGAATTATTGGACACATATTAAATATATAGCAAATATAAATCCAATGCAAATAGCTATTGCATTAACTCCAAATGCCCAAAATAATTATTTATGAGCTCCTAAAAATATTGGTTTGAATTTTACCTCTGGCCAATATTTTCACAGAGAAACATGAACATTTTCTTGGACCTATTTGAAGCAATTTTTATCTTGGTCATTTTCAGAAATGATTTCTGAGGCTTTCACATGTCCCCATTTCAAATTCATTGAAATTTAAACATGATGCACACATGACTAGCTAGTCTAGGTCATATCAGAACTAGGGATGTGACAGATGTCCACGGGATGGACAGCGGCATCGGAATCGATCTCCGGGGCGATGTCCACAGGACGGACCGCGACATCGAAAATGATCTCTGGGGTGTTGTCCACAGGACGGACCGCGACATCGGAATCATCAAGAATGTCCACCGACACCTGCACAGCCCTAACATATTAGCAAGCACATTGCAAATAATCAAAAACCACAACTATGGTAAGCCATTATTTTTTACCTTGTGCAGCTCACCGGGGGATCCCATCCCTCGGGGGGCCATCTCCTCATCCTTGATGGGGGCCATCGCCTTGCCAGGGAAATACTACTCAACGGCGACTATCTCCTCAAACTCAGCCTTGAGCCTCTCATAGGTGGCCATTAGAGTTTCTAGGGTAGGCACAGTGGGCCCCTTGCTATTCTTCCAGCTTTCTTTGAGGAGTTCGTCCGCCAACGTCATCAACTCTTCGGTGAGTGCTTGTTTCTTGGAGTTCTTCGTCTCCATGGGTTGGCCCGCCAACATGGTCAACTCGTTGGCCGGTGCTCGCTTCCTGGAGATCTTTGTCTAGAGTGGGTTGTCCGCCGGCAACTCTTTGCCTAGTGCTCCAGGATCCATCAATGAACTGACAAACAAAAAGCAATCGAAAGGAAACCACAATCGCAATTTAAACGAGAAAAGAATAGGCTGTTAGAATCGGTCGGTGCTTCGCAAAAAGAATATTCTTGGAATGAAAATATAGTAGCATCACTGATTCGCCCACCTTTCCTTCGTCGGTACAGAAGAAAAATGGCATAAGTGAGTAGCCTGGAGTGAGGTTTTCTTCAAGAAAGGGGAGAAAGGGCTTCAACGAGCGTTCTAGTGAAATGATGGTTGCTTCGTCCAGTCCAACTTCGAGGCCACTTCGAGGCCACTTTACCATTTCTGTTAATGGTGTGGGTTTTGTGATATGACGGGTCATGACGGCCACACCGGGGTGATCGATGAGTCTTGACTGTAGCACCTCGCTGTGATTTGGTGGATGGCACGCGGGCCCGGATGCTTTGATGTCCCGGATGTAGATAGAGCGGCTAGTCATATACTTTACATTAGTAGTTTGGACGACAGACGAGGAGCTCCGTCCTAGTTTATTGGTCCCTATGATAATTTGTGCCAAATTTTGACTATAAATTTAACTAACAAAATGTTCATGCATGTCACAAAAAATTACATCATTGAAAACTATGTTCAAATATGAATCAAAGGATATAATTTTTGTTAACATGCACTAACATTTTGTCAGTTAAATCTTTCGTCAAATTTAGCACAAATTACAAAGGGGCCCAATAAATATTGTACTCTCACATTTTATTTTGAGGATACTCCCACATAATAGAAAATATAAATAATAATGCATGTTGGATGGTGGGCTTGTTCACAAATATAAATAATAATACTCTCACATTTTGTTTTTAGCCCACATTTCCGATAATTAGCCGTGGGCTTGTTCACAAATTTTACGAGGCGGTGGTTGTTGATTTAATGGAGGGTCTAGTACAGACTTGAACGATACAAAGTGCGACCTGGCACACTGTAACACTACTTGGAATAAGCGGGTAGCTATCTCAAAAAACAATCAGCAACTCAAAAAAACTGGCGACCTGGCATGTACACAATTTTAAACGATTGTTTTGATGGAGTGAAAAAAGAAAACTACCCCACTATACGTATATATATATAGGCCGGAGCCTCCGTGCTTGCTTGCTAGGGTTGCTCTATTCACACACTCTCATCCTCTCCAGATCTAAACAAGATAGTGGTGGTAACACTGTCTTTCGATCCTCACTGCTAGTTACAGATCTGAATGTATCCCCCTCCGCCGGTGAAGGGGAGGAGGGGCAGCATTTAGGCCGTCATCGACGGCGAGGGAGGAGACCCACTGCCAGCCGCACCGTTATCTATGGCCGAGCGCCGGCGCGAGGTCCTCCGATCCCTTCGTCATTGCCCTAGTGTGGGCGGATCCGGCCTCCCGCCGCCCACCTATCCACATCCCGACGACCTTCAGGTATATCTTCCTTCGAAACCGGCCTAGCTCTACTTCCCCAGCTCGCTACATCGCCGCATGTGCATCATTTTCTACCTCTCAGCCCCTCTCGATTGGATGGTCCAACATCACCTATTTTTTTTATTTTTAGAGGTAAAGCTACTTCATGGAGTCGAATCTTGTACTTGGTTCAAACAAGAAATAAAGGGGGAATTTAGTATGTACATCGGACTTGGTACAAACAGGAAGGAAAGGGGGTGAAAGTAGTACAGACTGGTCATCCAACCGGTCTCTTGATCGAAAAGGGAAATGTAGGGGAAACAATGTACACAGTGGTATGACAAGGACTAGGTTTGCTATCCACACATAGGAGTAGGTGGCTAGAGTGAACAAAAATGGGACCAACCCAGATATGTTTCTTTGATGTCTGTTTCTCGGGGCAACAAACTCTGAATCACCACTTTATGCCCCAGTTTAGGTACATGGTGCTGGACTGCTGGTGCACGCACTGTCCCATGCCATTATACCAAATATTTAGTTGTTCTTAATCTAATGCCCCTGTTAAAATGAAGCCATGCCACTGTTATAAGCCATGACAAGTTTAGCCAATTGTTTTTACCAGTAATTTTTTGAGACTCTGACTGTTTCCTCTGTAGCTTTTTGTGCAAACAGGGATATCCATTTCACCTCATTGCTATTGTGACCTTTTGGTGCACACAAAACACTTCTTAAAAGAAGTGACATTTGTGTTGTTTAACTGGAATGTCAGAATGGAACTGTAGGTTCATTTCGGTGGAACTGCACAAAGGGAGATCTGTGTTCCAATCCTCCTCATCCATATTGGCACCATAACCTTCCTTTAGATAAGAATGATATTTAATGCATGTGTTCATCTCTATTTTGCAACTGCCATGCGAAAATAATGCTATTGTTTACTAGTACAGTTGTACTCCCTCACTGACAAAACCAATTCTGAAGTAGAAGGCCAATCATGTACTTGGTTTCAACAACTAGCGAGGAGAAAGAGAAACAGAGCATGAAGAGGAGGAAGAAGAAGAATAAAAAGGAAATGGAGATCACACGATGGTACCGTCCTATGTTATCCTGACATCTTGCTAGTGGTATTGTATTGCTGTGTTGCTACTAGTCTTCATTTACTTGGAAGACTAGCAAGATGCCCGTGCATTGCACGTAACATCAAGATGCATTTGTATGAGTAGTTTATCTTGTGAGAGAAAAGGATGAATGAGGGAAGGCCTTATTTGCAAATGTGGAGAGGGGTGTGGGTACCTTTTTGCAAAATTGCCATAGTTTCCTTCCTATCCGTTAGATATAAATCGGACGACCCATATTGTAGGATGGCAGGCACACCATCATGACCAGCCCTGTTTTTATAGGAGTAGAGTAGATAAGAGTAGAGTAGAGATAGATAGAGAAATGCAGCAGAGTAGTACTTGGGTTGATGACACATCATACTGATTAACTGGATTCTAGATGCATCTGTGACCCAGCTCTACACGATCAACAGTGACAAGGTGATCTTGCTGAAGCCGAGGCCTTAGTCGAGGCCATTCAAGGGCTCTGACAACATCTACCTTACATGTGAGATGATCCTCCAGGGAGCCCTTCCACTTCTGCTGTCTTTCCTGCAAGGTCACTTAATTAATTAGGAGTACTTAAGTAGCACTAATTTATTGCTGCCTAATTTTCCTGTCGGAGTTAAACAAATCTTTAGTAGCACCCTATGTTGAATCATGTACGTGTGTATGTGTGTCTATGGAGGTGAACCATGTGGTGGAGCAGGGAGGGAATCTTGGTAGTGTCATGACATAATAGTGCAATTGTTTTGCATGTCAATTTATTGACATTGGTTCAATGAGGCAATGTTCTGCGTATTGTCCATCATGAATTTGATGGAGTAATATGCTAATGTCTTTCTATCCTTTCTCACTAAGCTAATGAAGGTTTCACCTTGTTCCTACTTGTGCAAACAGGGATCATGTTGTGCTAATCATACATTTTAGTGGAACTACACAAGACAATACAATGAAGTGTATCCCAGCCAGTACTTTAACTCTACTAGAAGTTCTTGATAATCTTTCGATATAATCTCACATTAAAGTTTTGGAACCTATGGTACATGGCAATGCTTTGAGTGTTAAGCTAATTGGCACTGATTAAATAAACTAATACCTCTCTTTAAGCAAGACTACTATGTTGCTAACTTTACCCATTAAGATAATTAGGGTGCTTCTATTTTTTAGTGTATGTTTCATCAACTACTCCCACTATTACAGTAATCTCACTCTCTCAATATATGTGCCAACAGGGATGCTTGATTTTGGTGGAACTGCACAAAAAATTTGGGTGCTTCATTGCCTCGACTACTTCCTTCCTTTCCTGTCAGTATCTTATCTCGGCTTGCTTCCTTCCTTTCCTGTCAGTCGCTTCACATATCTCGGCTTCCAGTCAAAGGAAATAGTAATTGATATGCTACCTCACACAGGTTGGTACCGGTCTTTATCCTGATTATTGTGCTTGTCATATGTATTGGTAATTTGGTATTGTGCTACTGTTTGCTGATCTCATAAAGGAGTAACTGGGAGCCTGAACTCGCAGGCAAATCATTACATTAGGCGATTTCAGTACAACTGCACAAAAAGATCAGATGAACAAATACTTATGATGTTGCTATGTACTCCAAAGTTCACTCAGACAAGCATCGATGTTGACAAGAAGAAGTGCCTATATTCATTCGAGTATCAACCGGCGTCAACCAATTGTCAAACTCCAAGTATTAGGAGAGTGAACGCCAAAAATATTGCTTGGCACATAGCCCAGAAAAACGCAGTCCAGTCTTTGGTCCCAACTTGTGCCTTTTGGTTATCGACACATATGGTAGCGAACTATATGGCATGGAGTCTAAAGATTCCAGACAAGTTGGTTGACGAGTATATTCATCTGGCACTTAATCATTCTGCATGCCAGGGATGCTCCATTTCAGTTGAACTGCACAAAAAATTTGGGTGGTTCATTTTATCAACCGCCTCCTTTCTTGTTTGCAATGTAGAATATTGGCGAGCTACAATACCAAGATGAGCCAGTAAACTAGTTGGATGAAAGTAGTGGACAAGTTGCTCAAACCTCCCTCGGCACGAGGCCACTATTTCGAGGATAAACCTACAAGCAAAGTTCAGATTGTCTGTGTTGCCTCTTATGTACTCGAAAGTTTACTCGTACAAGCATTAGTTTTAGCAAGAAGTACCTCCGACTGAACACCATTTACCAGTCTGTACCCTAGGTAATTAAAGTTTGTCCATGGATGATATTGGCTGTGATCTCAATCATTTGGATGCATAAACATACTGAACATGTGTATATCTAAAACTTTTTGTGAATTATTGATACGTCTCCAATGTATCTATAATTTTTGATTGCTCCATGCTATATTATCTATTGTTTTGGACTATATTGGACTTTATTTTCCACCTTTATAATACTTTTGGGACTAACCTATTAACCGGAGGCCCAGCCCAGAATTGTTGTTTTTTGCCTATTTCAGTGTTTCGAATAAACGGAATATCAAACGAAGTCCAAACGGAATGAAATCTTCGGGAACGTGATTTTCTCATCGGATAAGACCCAAGCTTGGACCCTCCGTCAAGAAAGCTACGAGGCGGCCACGAGGGTGGAGGGCGTCCCCCCCCTAGGGCGCGCCCCCGTGCCTCGTGGGCCCCTCGAAGCTCCACCGACGTACTCCTTCCTCCTATATATACCTACGTACCCCCAACAGATCAGATACGGAGCCAAAAACCTAATTCCACTGCCGCAACTTTCTGTATCCACGAGATCCCATCTTGGGGCCTGTTCCGGAGCTCCGCCGGAAGGGGATTCCACCATGGAGGGCTTCTACATCATCACCATAGCCTCTCCGATGAAGTGTGAGTAGTTTACCTCAGACCTTCGGGTCCATAGTTAGTAGCTAGATGGCTTCTTCTCTCTTTTTGGATCTCAATACAATGTTCTCCCCCTCTCTCGTGGAGATCTATTCGATGTAATCTTCTTTTTGCGGTGTATTTGTTGAGATCGATGAATTGTGGGTTTATGATCAAGATTATCTATGAGAAATATTTGAATCTTCTCTGAATTCTTTTATGTATGATTGAGTTATCTTTGCAAGTCTCTTTGAATTATCCGTTTGGTTTGGCCAACTAGATTGGTAGTTCTTGCAGTGGGAGAAGTGCTTAGCTTTGGGTTCAATCTTGCGGTGTCCTTACCCAGTGACAGAAATGGTTGCAAGGCACGTATTGTATTGTTGCCATCGAGGATAACAAGATGGGGTACTTATCATATTGCATGAATTTATTCCTCTACATCATGTCATCTTGCTTAAGGCGTTACTCTGTTTTCATTAACTTAATACTCTAGATGAATGCTGGACAGCAGTCGATGAGTGGAGTAATAGTAGTACATGCAGGCAGGAGTCGGTCTACTTGTCTCGGATGTGATGCCTATATACATGATCATACCTAGATATTCTCATAACTATGCTCAATTCTGTCAATTGCTCAACAGTAATTCGTTCACCCACCGTAAAATACTTATGCTCTTGAGAGAAGCCACTAGTGAAATCTATGGCCCCCGGGTCTATTTTCATCATATTAATCTTCCTATGCTTTATTATTGCTTTGCTTTTTTACTTTGCCTTTTATTTTACTTTGCATCTTTATACCAAAAAAATACCAAAAATATTATCTATCATCTCTATCAGATCTCACTCTCGTAAGTGACCGTGAAGGGATTGACAACCCCTACTCGCGTTGGTTGCAAAGAGTTATTTGCTTTGTGTAGGTACAAGGGACTTGCGCGTGGCCTCCTACTGGATTGATACCTTGGTTCTCAAAAACTGAGGGAAATACTTACGCTACTCTGCTGCATCATCCTCTCCTCTTCGGGGAAAACCAACACAAGCTCAAGACGTAGCAAGAAGGATTTCTGGCGCCGTTGCCCGGGAGTCTACGCAAAAGTCAACATACCAAGTACCCATCACAATCCCTTATCTCTCGCATTACATTATTTGCCATTTGCCTCTCGCTTTCCTCTCCTCCACTTCACCCTTGCCGTTTTATTCGCTCTTTTTCCGTTCGTCTTTTCGTTTGCCTTGATGTCTTACTTGGCTCGTTTTCTCGTTTGGTTGAAATAGTTGAGTATTTATTCCTAAACAAAGAATATAATATCTATGGATCCTCATCCGCTTGCCAATCTTTTTAAGAGATCCAATTATGATGAACCAATTCCTAGTGGTTTGGATGCACTAGATTATCTTTATAAGCTTTTGCCTGAAATCCGTAAATCTGAAAATTGTGATGAAGTGCTTCACGATAGATCTTTGAATAAGCATGATTGCAATGATTTTATTATAAATTTTATTGATGGAAATTATGCTAATAATATGCAAAACCCTAAGCTTGGGGATGCTAGTTTTGCTATGTCCAATAGTCATGATTGGGGAGATTCTTCTTATGATCTTGAAAATTTATTTAAGCCCCATGATGAATATAAGATTGATAATAGTGTTTGCAATAATATTGAAAGTGGGTTTGGAAGAGTGTCAACTTTAGATCCCACATATTTGAATAACATTCAATCTTATGAAATTTTTGATAAAAGTGGGCTTGGAGAAATCATGACTTTAGTTAATGATAATCCCACTATTTTGGAAGAGTGTCAACTTCGCATGCATGTGGATCGTGTTGAGAATATGTTATGTGATAGCTATATTGTTGAATTTTCTTATGATCCTACATGTAATTATTATGAGAGAGGAAAATATGGTTATAGAAATTTTCATGTTACTAAATTACCTCTCGTTATGTTGAGATTGCTATTATTCCTTTCTGCTTCCTTGCATATGCTAGTTTTTGCTTGCTACGATAAATTGTTTGCCTCTAATATGCCTATGCATATGAAGTATGTTAGACTTAAGTGTGTTTGTCACATGTTTTATGATGCTCTCTTTGTGCCTCAATTCTTATCTTTCTTGTGAGCATCATTGAAATCTCAATGCCTAGCTAAAAAGGCTTTAAAGAAAAGCGCTTGTTGGGAGACAACCCAATATTTATCCTTGCTGTCTAGAAATAAATAATACATCTACCTTCTGTTTAGATGTGGTTTTATGTTTTAATTAGTGTTTGTGCCAAGTTAAACCTATAGGATCTTCTTGGATAATAGTTATTTGATCTTGCTGTAATTTCCAGAAACTTTCGGTTCACGAAAACAATTGTTAAAAATCACCAGAACGTGATAAAATAGTGGTTCCAATTGCTGTTGATCAATAAAAAAAATTCCTAGGTCGTCCTATTTTGGCTGAAGTTTTGGAGTTCCAGAAGTTTGCGTTAGTTACAGATTACTACAGACTGTTCTGTTTTTGACAGATTCTGTTTTTCGTGTGTTGTTTGCTTATTTTGATGAATCTATGGCTAGTAAAATAGTTTATGATCCATAGAGAAGTTGGAATATAGTAGGTTTAAAACCAATATAAATAAATAATTAGTTCATTACAGTACCTTGAAGTGATCTTTTGTTTTCTTTCGCTAACGGAGCTCACGAGATTTCTGTTGAGTTTTGTGTTGTGAAGTTTTCAAGTTTTGGGTGAATTTTTTTTGATGGATTATGGATCAAGGAGTGGCAAGAGCCTAAGCTTGGGGATGCCCATGGCACCCCCAAGATAATCCATGGACACTAAAAAGTCAAAGCTTGGGGATGCCCCGGAAGGCATCCCCTCTTTCATCCACTTCCATCGGTAACTTTACTTGGAGCTATATTTTTATTCACCACATGATATGTGTTTTGCTTGGAGCTCTTGTATTATTTGCGCCTTTGCTTGTTAGTTTACCACAATCATCCTTGCTGTACACACCTTTTGAGAGAGCCATACATGAATTGGAATTTGTTAGAATACTCTATATACTTCACTTATATCTTTTGAGCTTGATAGTTTTGCTCTATGTGCTTCACTTATATCTTTTGAGCTTTATAGTTTTGCTCTAGTACTTCATTTATATCTTTTAGAGCACGGTGGTGGATTTGTTTTAAAGAAACTATTGATCTCTCATGCTTCACTTAGATTATTTTGAGAGTCTTAAATAGCATGGTAATTTGCTTAAAATAATAATATGCTAGGTATATAAAAAATAATAAAAACTTTCTTATGAATGTGTTGAATACTAAGAAAAGTTTGATGCTTGATAATTGTTTTGAGATATGGAGGTGATAATATCAAAGTCGTGCTAGTTGAGTAGTTGTGAATTTGAGAAATGCTTGTGTTGAAGTTTGCAAGTCCCGTAGCATGCACGTATGGTAAACGTTATGTAACAAATTTGAAACATGAGGTGTTATTTGATTGTCCTCCTTATGAGTGGAGGTCGGGGACGAGCGATGGTCTTTTCCTACCAATATTCCCCCTAGGAGCATGCGCGTAGTGCTTTGGTTTTTGATGGCTTGTAGATTTTTGCAATAAGTATGTGAGTTCTTTATGACTAATATTGAGTCCATGGATTATACGCACTCTCACCTTTCCATCATTGCTAGCCTCTTCGGTACCGTGCATTGCCCTTTCTCACATTGAGAGTTGGTGCAAACTTCGCCGGTGCATCCAAACCCCGTGATATGATACGCTCTTTCACACATAAACCTCCTTATATCTTCCTTAAAACAGCCACCATACCTACCTATTATGGCATTTCCATAGCCATTCCGAGATATATTGCCACGCAACTTTCCACCATACCGTTCTTCATGACACATTCATCATTGTCATATTGCTTAGCATGATCATGTAGTTGACATAGTATTTGTGGCAAAGCACCGTTCATAATTCTTTCATACAAGTCACTCTTGATTCATTGCATATCCCGGTACACCGCCGGAGGCATTCATATAGAGTCATACTTTGTTCTAGTATCGAGTTGTAATCATTGAGTTGTAAATAAATAGAAGTGTGATGATCATCATTATTAGAACATTGTCCCATGTGAGGTCAAATAAAAAAAAAGAGGCCAAAGAGCCCACCGAATAAAAAAAGAGGCCAAAGAGCCCACTAAAAAAATAAGAGAAAAAGAGAGAAGGAACAATGTTACTGTAACATCCCAAATTTTCAATTTGGAATGTTATACATAGGTCATCCATGCATTGCATATTTTATTGCATCTTCGTTCCGCAATCCTCGAAATCCTAAGCAACTCAAGGACCCTCGGAGAGAGTTGGGGATTTTCCGGTTTTCATATTTGATTTTTATCAAATAGTGAAAACGAGGATTTTTTATTTTAATTATTTTTCTCTCCAAAAAATATTT